>CM030834.1:3838756-4566256 GCA_018105865.1 Metaphire vulgaris
TGAATTATTCTGCGCAAATTTCATTCATTGGTTGCTACTGCTTAGACCTAGCTTGTTATCGATTATAGTATGCGTTGCTTAGCCTAATCCTAATACGAATATGGAAAACAATTATTAATTAATTAATTAGTTTTACTTTGGTGATCGAGATCACGCAGATTTTTGTTTTAAACATAGGCCTACACCAGAGATTTATTGTATACAGAAGGGAGAAAAGCTCCTATGAAAGATTTTCGCTAACTGCCTATATATATATACACTGTATAGGTCAACGAACATCTTCATCTTCATCTTCTTCTCCTTCCTCCTTCATGTGCTGAGGTTGTTGAGGTGACAAACGTGAATTTCCTGTCTCCAACAATGTCTGTCCTGTGTTTTCCTGACTGCTGCTGACAACTGGATCTACTCCTCCACATCACCGTTATCTCTATCAGTGGCCTTTCATACCAAAACCTTTTCCTCCATTTGTAATACTTCTTTGACGACCACTGGATGGGTTTTAAGTCTCCGTCCGACATCCAGGCAAAATCTAACACTAGTGATGGTTGCAATAATTGTGTCATCTTATTGATATCTCGATATCTATCGTTCATATTGGAATCTGTTAGCGTCGAGGGGATAGAAATCTGCGTTTTCAATTGTTGATGAGATAATATTCTGCACAGAAGGCATTGACGGTTGGCCAGAAGCCATCGAACGAACGGAGGGGCGTCGAAAGACGACGGTCTCTATCGTGCCTCGGCGAGGAGAAGCAGAAGAAGAAGATCCGTGCTTTAATAAGCAGGCTTGCTTTGCTGAATTGGTTCCCCTTTTGACGACGCGTATTTGATCGATGGAACTCGATGATTGATTCGACGTATTTCATGACCGACAAAGACTGCTTTTCATGAATAGCAGATTAGGTTCGGATGGGGAGGTCGGGGAGTGGGGCGGGAGATAGAGGGAACCACTGCCCTCGTTTACCATGAAATGTCGTCGTCGTTCGAGGCGAATATAGTTTTTATCTATTTTTATCCGATGAAATAGAATGTTTAATGCGACTCGATCCGCGGCTAAACCCGTTTTGCTGCCTTATCCTATATATATGCGATATATGCGATATATGCGATATATGCGATATATGCGATATATGCGATATATGCGATATATGCGATATATGCGTGCAGTGTTGCTTTTCGGGTCTCGTGCAGTAAAACGCAACGATAGAGGGAGGCAAGAAGCGCATGCTTGTATGATCGTCAACGCAGTTTTCATGGAGTAGAGGCGACCTATTCGACGCCGTTGAAATGACCGCACTGCAGGAGATGTGCGATAGGCATACCCTTTTGCTTTCATCCGTCTCGAGGACAATTTCTTCCGTTGAATTTTATTGCCCAGGGCGTATAACGACTCTGGCTGTTGCAAACCTTCTTCGTGTGCACAAGTAGATTCTCTGAATTTGCTGATTAATTGACAGGATCTGCGACTACTTGCCACCGAAGCTTTGTTGCCATTGCCATAAAATGCGTTATTTCAAAATACTGGTTTTTGATTTCTGTCTATTAGCAACAAGTTGAAAAAAGTGCCGTAGTTAAACTGGATTATTTTAAACTGAATATTTGTAGTTAATTAGCCATTATTTAACTGTTCTGGGGAAAATAGTTCAACTTAACGTTTTAAAACGTAGTTAGACTATTGTCCGCTATTTTGGCACGTTTGTGACATTTTTAAAATGTATACTGTGTATTTTGCGACTGCATACAGAGCGGTTAAATCTCGATGTCAGCAGATGGCAAAAGGGAAATCAGTCTCGAAATCTCTAAAGTCTCTTACGCAGTCCTTGCATTAGAAACAATGTGATCAATTATATATCAGAAGCATTGGCAGCAATGTTGGCAAGAACCGGAAATGAGCAACATGGATTCATAGCAGATATGACAACTGCGATGGCAATCAGTCGTGTGTTGGCAAACGTTGTGGGAAAATTAGTTAATCATTGAGCAATAACTATCCAAAAAAGAGATAAAATTATTATAATTTTCAAAGCACAATAATAATAATAATAATAAAAATAATAATAATAATAATAATAATAATGAAAAGAGAAACTTCATTCATGTCAAGCACAGCATCAAACGAAAATAAACACTGTAGAACAGAAACACAAACACAATCAAACTACTACTACTACTACTACTACTACTACTACTACTACTACTACTACTACTACTACTACTACTACTACTACTACTACTACTACTACTAATAATAATAATAATAATAATAATAATAATAATAAAGATAATAATAATAGGGCCTAATAATAATAATAATAATTATCATCATCATCATCGTCATTATTATTATTATTATTATTATTATTATTATTATTATTATTATTATTATTATTATTATTATTATTATTATTATTACTATTATTATCATCATCATCATCATCGATTCATCATCATCATCATCATCATCACATCGTCAGGAACCATGAGCTCACCTGTTATAGTCGGAGTCCATCTTGCAGTTTGTTTTCATTCTTGTCTGTTTGAAGCTCAATGGCTTAATTCTCCCGGAATGCTTTTACACCAATCACTCACAACATCACACCATTCATTCTCTCTCTCTCTCTCTCTCTCTCTCTCTCTCTCTCTCTCTCTCTCTCTCTCTCTCTCTGCGTTCTTTCCTTCTTGCTGGAGCCATCCATTATTATCAACAGCACCAGAGCCTTAATCTTTCTGTCATCTTTCATTCGGCATTTGTGTCCAAAGAGACAGAGAGATAGATTAATGGCACAATTCTGTCCAACGCAAAATGCAATTCACCCGATGGCGCATCTTACAGCTGTAGGTTAAGACAATTTTCAACAGCATCAAGCTGTTTAACAGCAAATTAAACAAGGAATTCACGCTTTTAACAGCCATCTTAAACTTCTTGATTAATTATTTTAATTAATTCGACTAAATTAATCTTCACCCTCGCTCGCCCGCTAAGCTTTTTCGAAATTAATAATACGATAAATCACCCATCAAACGAACGCTTGTGCGCCGTAGACATACGGCGATTAATTATCGGCCGGTGATCGGTATCCGTCGATATAATTGATAATACTCATTTATTCATGACATACTTATTAATTATGATAGAAAAGAGAAGTCAATAGGAAAATAGCAAGATAAACATGTAAGGTGACTTTCTTGTATATAGTGCAACAGTGGTCGATTTCTAAAAATGTCCGTACAACACTTTTATTTAAACTGAGGCTTCATCTTCTAATATTTCTTCGCCAGTGTTAGAATAACATGTAGGTCTATGATATTGAGACAGTGCCCACGGCATTAACCTCTGTTTTTCCCAAGCAACAGACATTAATCCTGGTTTATAAATTGTCATGTATATGGCAGATCAACTGGAGTGCTGCCAATTAAAAGAGAGAAGATTGACGATGTTTTGTCATTTTAGCTCTTTTAAAGACGTGAATAAATCACTGAATTAGTAGCCTACTTCGAGGTCACATTCTATTAGTTAAATAATGTTCGCCATTTAGTTTCAATTTAGATTTAACATTATTAACAATCTTTGTTTTAATTCGAATCACTTGTAGGCTAAGACCGATAATTCTATTGACATAGCATAAGCGTTCGCGCGCTATCGGTATTTTGTCCGTGGACACGTATGTTATATTTTACGGGCGATGGCTAATATGTCATTTTTACGCCAATTTCTTTTCAAGCAATTTTTCCCGCAACCGATTTTCAAATGTCTAGGCCTGCATACTGTAAATAGTGCAATTGAGAGGAAACTAACGACAAAATACAGGCGTATCCTCCGACTGTATCCGTCGAAACAATCAACTTTCCGATGATAGTTATGATATCATTTATTCTTTCTCCTGCCAGAGCATGACGGAGTGAGTCCTGAAGCGAATTGTTCTTTCACTTGTGTTCGGTGCATTTCGTCAATGGTCGCTTGATCGAAGACGGAACTGTGGCGTAGTTGTAATACCAACCAAGGGGGTTTTAACCCCCCAATTATTATTACAATTATCGGTCTTTCAAGTGATTCGGTTTTTGCTGTTACGACACGGCTGATCCACTGTGGATGCCAGATAAATTAAAAAAGAGATTAATGAATTTGTTAAAATTAAAAATTAATCTATTTCCTTCAGTTGTTGAATTTCAAGTAGGCCTAAGGTGATCATTATTATTCGGAAGTGAAAATGATCAGCCACAGTTGTAGAGCAGGGGTTGGGAACAATCTAGGATTTAGAGAAACAAAATGTAGGTTTTTAAGGTTTTGAAGGGTTTTCAGGTAATAGTGTTTGGCATGTCAACACCCATAAACCTTTCTCCATATTCTTGTCACTTATGTCACGTTATGTATTCTGCTGTCTGCTCAAGAAAACTTTTAAAACACTATGATGAGTTTTCCATTTTTCGAAAAAATAAAAATAACCAAAAAATCCTAACATTTGACTTGTGAAAAGTTTTTTTTAGAAAGCACAAGAAACACAGGATTTTAAAGGCACATTTTCCAGCCCTGCTACGGAATCGTCGAAGTTGTTTTAAAATGCGACGTCGCTTATTAAATCCGAGGACGACTTCGTTGTCACCTTCGAACACTTGGTCATAGGAACGGACTTCGAAGTTCCAAGTTTTGAGCGAGATGACGAGGGGATGACTGTCGGTCCATTAATGCGAAAGCGATTGTGGGGGGGAGGAGGCGATGGGCTGGATCGAAAAGAAAATTTGCGCTGTCAACATGAGGTCGACGAAAATTAGCGAGATGGCGATAGGTGGGCCTACCCTTTCAGTGGCGTGGTCAGGATTTCCGGAACGGCGGTTGGGGGGTTGGTTTTGATCGTAACCAACTTCGAAAAATTTCGACAAGCCAAAAAGGTCATCCTCATCTTTCCTTCTTGTGTTTTTTCTTTTCCTTTGCAGAGGGCCAGAGGCTGACATGCAAAAAAGTCGTCGCCTTCCTTACACTTTTACATTCCTTTACATTCTATAGCATTTAGAGGTTTTCTATTTTCTAGTCAGAAACACGTACAACAAATTTTTTCGTCGCCAACCAAGAGGGTTTTAACCCCAAACCTCCCTTGGCTACGCCACTGTAACCTTTTAACTACGGTAAATTACTTGATAGTCTTAATAATAATTAAATAATAATAATTTTAAAATAGTAATTATTTTATAATATGCATCAACTATCAAGATAATAATCAAGATGATAATAATTAATTTTATAATAAAGATAAAGATAATAATACTATATATACAAAACATTAAAGATCATAGCGATTTGCTGCTGCTGCTGCTGATGATGATGATGGTGATGGTGATGATGATGATGATGATGATGATGATGATGATGATGATGATGATGATGATGATGATGATGATGATGATGATGATGATGATGATGATGATGATGATGATGATGATGATGATGATGATGATGATGATGACGATTCTGCGCTTGCCTTTTCCTCTGCTGTATACTATGGTCATGAATTTCTTAGTTACCGACTTACCGTCTACGTTGCCTGCTAATCTTCGGACCTTCAAACAGTAACAATTGATAAATAAACTGAAGCGACGATTAATCACAGAGGCTCTAATTGTTCGTTAGTCTTGTCTTTGAGTAAATTAATCGTATTTTACTTCGTATGTATTTAACAGTAACATTGACCATCGAACGACGTTTCACAGCTTATTGGTTGAATCGCTGGACTTCCTCCTCCTCCTCCTCCTCCTCCTCCTCCTCCTCCTCCTCCTCTAATGAATAAAGTAATAATGAAATAATAATGAAAATCGTACTTACTTACTGGATTCGACAATTGAAGATTACAATTCAAACCAAGAAGCGACCATCGTGGACTTTACTAAAATGGCGCTATAGAAGTTCGATGCTGATGATGATGATGACGACGACGACGATGATGATGATGATGATGATGATGATGCATCTTTCGTCTTTGAAGGCGTTTAGTTAAATTAGCTGAATATGAAAATCTTTCGATCATTTCCAGGCAGTAATTTCGTCTCTATTATTATTAGGTGACGTACTTCGGGTAGTGTGTACTGCACAGCCCCCCCCCCCACCCACCCACTTTTCCATTCTCCCCATGCTAAGCCACGACTTGTTGCAGTTTCTTTAAGCCCAATAACACTCTGAGAAATCGAAAGCAACCGTTTCACAGCATACCCGGTGATACACCTGATCGCCTTCCGATCGCCTGCGCACCTGCCCTCCACTGCCATCACAGTTAAGTGGACAAGGTAAGACAGACTATTGGGTCGTGCTCCTCCTCCTCCTCCTCCTCCTCCTCCTCCTCCTCCTCCTCCTCCTCCTCCTCCTCCTCCTCCTCCTGCTCCTCCTCCTGCTCCTCCTCCTGCTCCTCCTCCTCTTGGCATGCTATTGTTCAGCTGCGAAGGCAAACGGCTTTCTTGATTCAATTGAGAGCGGCCATTCATTCATTCTCGTGGCTCGGTTGTTTCCTTGTAATTGGCGGCCGACTGCTGTGCTAACAGATAGCGTTTACTTCGCTGCTGAGAGGAGCCGGAGGAGAAGGAGGAGAAGAAGAAGAAGGAGGAGGAGAAGGAGGAGCAAGTGGAGAGGCGACGCGTTGCTCGGGGACTGGTGCGAGCAGAAGGAGCATAATATGGACAGTTTTGGCCAGTGGTGGTGGTGGTGATGATGATGATGATGATGATGATGATGATGATGATGATGATGATGATGATCGTCGTCGTACGTCGTGCAGTCGATGTGCTTGCTATAAGTGAATAATGTCGGCGTGTGTGCATGCGTGCGTTCGCTCCCAATCAACAGTCCTCGAATTAACCTTTGGAAGTAAACAGGAGATTGGACGGATCCGATGCAGCGGGTCCTCTTAACAGCGTTCGACGGGGTGGGTGGGGGAGGACGTGTTGGCTTCGAGCGCCTGATTGTGTTGCTGGTGGCGAGGGTGGTGGTGAGGAGGAAAGAGACGGTGCGGTGGGGGAGGCATAATTAGTAACCAATCATAATTCGTCTACAAATGGCTTATTAAATGAAAAGTAATTTGATCGAATGGTTAGAGACTAAAAACAAAAAACAAAACTAAGCTTAGTTTCATTATTTAAATTTTCTGCTACACATGTATGTATAATAGTATATATATATATATATATATATATATATATATATATATATATATATATTTACTTAGAAAAAGAGAGAGAGAGAGACAGACAGACAGACAGACAGAGTGGATAATAAACGCGTTACCCCTGTATTGCATAGTAGTACGCATGCTAATTTTTTTTTTAAATACACCGTATATAAAACTAATTTAAAATCCAAACCTAGCTGCTAAAAGGAACTTTTTGTATCCCATGAGAGTAATTTCAGGGCATTAATCAAGAGGTGTTTCTTCTTTTATTTAGGTCTAATTATAATAATTATGCATACAAATGTGGCGTGCCTACTGCCTAGCCTATTGTCTTTGTAGACTAGATTTTCACAATTTTCGTAATCAGTGTTTTAATAAGACTTAAAAAACGCACACGCTTACTAAACGAGTCAGATGTTTGCTGTAAATCTTGATGTCTTTGGTCGTCTCCGTTTTCTTGTCTTAATTAAAGCGAAGTCCATAATATTATGTGGCCGTCGACATCCAAGTATCAGCGTATATTGTACTAGTCTCGATTTCACTGGAAGACCTGCAATTTCCTGTTTATGGAAGAGACGATCGAATCTAAAATATTCACCGCCGTCCACACTCTCCCCCCTCTCCCGCCCCCGCCCCCCAACCACTTAACCATCCATAATGCAATAAATTTCAGTGAAGCGCCGGCGGAGGAGGAGGAGGAGGAGGGGAGGAGGAGGAGGAGGAGGAGGAGGAGGAGGAGGAGAGCCTTTCTCTGATTAGGCGATCCTCCTCAACGCATGTGTTCCGCCCGAATCATTTGAATCGTTCGACGATGTTTGCCTTGTCCTCGCCGTCTCCTTCCCTCCTCCTCCTCCTCCTCCTCCTCCTCCTCCTCCTCCTCCTCCTCCTCCTCCTTTTCCTCCGTCTGTTTCTGTGTGCGTGTGTGTGTCGAGGAGACCGACCGGTCTCTACCCGGTGCCGTTTTGTCGTCGTCGTCGTCGTCGGCGTGGTCGTCGTCGTCGTTTGCGTTGGGTATTTGTGCTCGGTCGGTTGGCCAGGCGATGAACCCGCCGCGGTAGAAAGCCGCCGCAGTATTACCGCCGCAGCCGGTAAATAGCGAGCGCCATCTGTCGAATTCTGAGCGTCGTCGCCTTTGTCGCGTGTACATGTTGGTCACTTCATCCCGCTACGGACACACACACACGCGCACGCCGACCGACCGACCGACCGACCGACACCCTCACGCATTGTCTTCTCCTTTCTCTTCCTATCCGCGGCCATGGTCGTCATTCCAGGTACCGTATTTACGATCCCGCTCTCTCTCTGTCTCGAGTATAGAGTAAACTTGCAACATCAACGGAGTTGATTTATCCGAGTGTTGTTACTGCGCGTGCTTTGTTTGCGGCGATTAATCCGCTCAGAATTTGGAAAGCGATAAGAGAGCCGGCCGCGGCTGATTTAATGGATATCATCATCATCGTCATCATCATCATCATCATCATCATCATCATCATCATCATCATCATCATCATCATCATCATCATCATCATCATCATCATCATCATCATCATCATCTCAAGCTGCTTTTCTTCTTCACTTGATCCGCCGCCGCCGAGAGTCGAATTTTTGCATTTATTATTGTGAGGCGGGCGGTAGTAGTTTCCAGTGGGTGTCGGCGAGTGAGTATTGTTGGTGCGTAAGAACACCTACTTGATGATTCGGTGTCTATTCGTGTTATTCTCTACCCTAAGGAGGTTAACGTGTCCTGGGTAAACATCCTTGTGTGGGTGAACATGAAAGGGTCTGGATGTGCCATGCATTAACATGCAAATTAGTTGATTTTAAAACTGTCTCTGATATTTTCTGCCCATAATTTGCTCCTCTCAGGTGGCCAACATAATTAGTAACTTCTCATTAAATTAAATGCAACCCCTGCTATGGCTTACGTAATAATTATTTCAATTCGTTCAGATTGAACCATGTCTGTCTGACTTCCTATCTGTGGATATATCTCTATGTCTACTCCTTTATATTATTGGTTCTGATTGACAATAATTATATTCAATTTGTATCATATAACATCTACCTTGAAATGAAGTTTAACTGCATTTTTTACATGTTATAAAGTGATATTTCACAAATCAAGGAAAACACTGGATTGACTCATCATTAGGAACACTGCATATTATTAATTTTAATATTAATTTTTAGAAGTTATTAAACTTTTTGATGTGATACATTTTGATTAAATAGTCACAGTTTACTTGTTTAATTATGTAATCTAGTGACTGTTGACATGGTAGTCATTCTATTCTAGATATGTTTTGAAAACAAATAGTATTGTATGAAATGAAGAATCTGTTACTGATTGAGGCATGATGATGATGATGATGATGATGATGATGATGATGATGATGATGATGATGATGATGATGATGATGATGATGATGATGATGATGATGATGATGATGATGATGATGATGATGATGATGATGATGATGATGATGATGATGATGATGATGATACTTATGTAGCTCATGTGTGGTACTCCAATTCTCTTTCATCTCCTGTGTTGATGTTTTGAATTCAGTGTTTCTCATTTGTCATTGTCAGTTTTGTTTTGGGAACTAAGCAACCGTCTGTCTGTCTGTCTGTCTGTCTGTCTGTCTGTCTGTCTGTCTGTCTGTCTGTCTGTCTGTCTGTCTGTCTGTCTGTCTGTCTGTCTGTCTGTCTGTCTGTCTGTCTGTCTGTCTGTCTGTCTGTCTGTCTGTCTGTCTGTCTGTCTGTCTGTCTGTCTGTCTGTCTGTCTGTCTGTCTGTCTGTCTGTCTGTGTCTGGACCCGATATGTGCGGTTTCGCTTTGGATTAACGTCGGGTTCCGTTCCTAATATTGGTCGTTACTTTTGATATTCAAACAGGATTTACAATCATTTAATTGACGTGAAGGATGCCTGCCAATGACGGCGTTTGAGAGCTTTGTATGAAAAAATTGTTGTCTACACGACCAGTTTCACTGATTGCACTTATCCATTCAGTAGGGGAGGGGGAGGATCGGCCATTTAGTGATTAATTACTACGCAAGGCAATTAATCTTATCGGCATTAGCTGTGATGGATCATTTGAATCTTAATTTATGGCCAAATCACTGAAAGCATAGTTGTTTCAGCGGTGCCAAATCCACCACTGAGATGAGATTGCCGCTAGTAATTTTAGCTTCACTCTGGGTTTGTATTGTGTGTGCGTGTGTGTGTGTGTGTGTGTTTAGTCATTCTTGGATCTGAATTTTTGTGCTTCTTTCAAGTTTTGCACAGAGCTGTTACGGTTTCACCTCGTGCAATTTCGGTCGGTTTCGGTTCGGTTTTAACCGAAAAACCGCGGTTTCGGTTCGGTTTTAACCAAAAAACCGCGGTTTAGGTTCGGTTTTCTTGAACATCACAGCTTTTAAGCGTCAAAAATAGAGAAAGCATCGTTTTTTTGTGTCATGTCTATGATGAGTTAGCAGCTCTGCCTATGAGAAAGTGATGTAAATTTTATGTAGATCTACTTTTATGTAGAAATTATTGGTAATTGCATTAACTGAGAAGAGAAAGTGACTTAATGTCGCGCACATAATCATGTATTGTATTTGCTATTCTCTACGAAAAATAACCGTCAAATTTGCGGGGTCAAAACCGCGGTTTCGGTTCGGTTCGGTTCGGTTAACCGTAACAGCACTAGTTTTGCATAATTTCATTGAAAATTGAAGTAGAGTGGATTGAGCCCTCCTAAAATATTTTCAATCCCTACTACTGGGAACTTTAGAATAGAATCAACTGAGGATTGAAATCTGACCTGTCATAATTTCATTATTATGGAGTTGTTTTTTTTCTACAAGAAAACCTGTCAAACACATCTTCTTCTCAACTTCTCATCCATAATTTAAAGCACCAAAAGTCAATGTTAGCCATCAAAATTCTTTTGAGGTGAGTTAGTAAAAAGTTATTTCAGGATATCTTATAAAAAATGTAGAACTCTCTCTTTCATCTGCTCACGATTTGAGCTTTGCATTTCAAGTACCGTAGATGTGGCATTTTTAGAGAAGGAAACCGATAATTGAATGCCGCAAATAGAACAGGCCCCTGGTGTGCAGCAACAATACATTAATAATTTCCATTTAACAGTTTTTTTGTGCTGGCAACTTGCTATTTGCAGTAGCTTTTACGTCTTTTATAACAGTTAATCATGTGTTATCATGATCAGGGCTGGGCCGTCAAACTCATTTAATGTATCAGGCCACACAAGTCGTTATGGTGTCAGGGGCCTGATTTGTACATAGCATTACCACTAGATACAGTGATCCTATTACATCCAAAAAAATATTTCATTTCTCTCATATGTAAAAAAATTGGAGCTTCGCATATTATGTAATTTTCGATTTTCATATATGTCCTTTTTGAACACATCTTAAATAAAGTAACTTATCTTAAAACATACAGTTTTTTCTTGTATTCAGCCATATATACATGGGCCAGATGAAAAGCTTTCGCAGACCGTATCTGGCCCGCAAGCCGTATGTTTGGCACCCCTGACTTAGGGTTTTTTTAAAAATGAGTTTTTAGATTTTTAGGTCTTTCAAGAATTTTTAGGTTTTAATATTTGATATGTCAATATCCATAAACCCTTCTCTATATTCTTGCCACATTATAATTGTGTCTACTGCTGTCTGTGGGGAGCAAATTGCTGCATATAAACTACAACAAACATGAGAGTTTTTAGACTTAAAAACAAACAAAAAACTCATTTTCCAGTCCTGATTATGATACGTTTAAATGTATTTCCACTTTTAAGTGATTACTTTAATTCTGAATTGAGTTTTGCCTGTTGATTATTAGATTGAACCTGTAAAGTTGAGGTGATCCACATGTGTGGTGTGTGTGCGCGCGTGTGTTTGTGCTGTGTAATATATCTGTTGTAAATTTTCTGCTGTCTTGAAGGCAATACATCAGGAATCTTGAATTGACGTTTGAGCTAAAATGAGCTTATTCTATTGAGACAGTCACCAATTGAGAAACTGCATCAACATTCAGAAAGCCATGCAGAATAATTTGTCATTTCCCCCAAAAGAGAAGGATATCAGAATGGTTTTGTCGAAAATGATTTTCCCACCCAAGCGGTCATGATTTTGAATGAAAACGCTGCATGCATATTGTTGGCTCCTCTAAGCGGAATATTCCGATATTTTCCGGCTTCAGGTTTATTTTGCCGTCCATGCAGTGCCCTTTGGAGCAATTTCATTGCGCCTGTGATGTGCTGGAGCGTCGCGTAATCATTTTTTCCTGTTCTGTCAAATGACATTTGCAAAAGGATTTCTTTGAACCGATTCATGTTTTGAGTGGACTGTTCTTTCGAGAACAGAAAAGACGGGAGACTCGGTTCGCGTCGTGTGCAATTTGTTTAAGGTGTTCTTGACCAAATGGGTTCGTACATTTTCCTCGAATATTCGTCCATCTTCTTTCACTGTTAATTTTTTCATGATGGATGTTCGAATGCATGGGCAGCAGTTTTAGCATAATATGTGCTCAATGTGTAAATCTTCATGATGACTGAGATCAGATGGCCTTATTTTGCTGTAAAGATCTGGCATAATCAGTCTAGTAGCACATGTAAAGCATTCCTATTGGTAATACAGTGAAACCTGCTTAATTGCATAGGTGCTGTGCAAGCCTTGCTTATGCAATTAACTGGGCTATGCAAATAGCCGGGACGTCTGATAATTAATTGTACACACTGGTTCAGGTTTTTATGTTGATATGCGATTATGCGGGTTATGCAATTAAGTGGTATGCGATTAAGTGAGATCCACTGTACTCTTATCTGTAAGTTGTTTCTCATTAACTGGAAATTAAACAGCAGTTGGAAATTGGTCAGTTTAGTAGTTTTAATGTTTAATGAATTCTTCCCACTGTATTATTATTTCTCATAAATATCACCATAAAGGTTTGATGCTAGACGTTGCTTTTCGCCATATTTTCCAGAAAGTTTGTCTTTATCTTCTAACATAAAATACCAATATCTTTAGCTTGCTGTTTGGCCAAACTCATATCAGTTGTGTTGTGATGTTTTTCTTATTTTATTTTGCTATTTCTACTTCTTTTCTGTAACATAAATTTACTGAGATTTAAATTTTGTGGTTTTGACCTGATCAAAATTGTTTAAAAGCTATTAAGATTTTATTGCATTACTGAATTGCTTATTCTGAATTTGCCGCCTCAATAAATCTTGCAAGAGATATTCATATATCACTAGATATTTAAGGAATATTGCTGACTGACTGACTGACTGACTGACTGACTGACTGACTGACTGACTGACTGACTGACTGACTGACTGACTGACTGACTGACTGACTGACTGACTGACTGACTGACTGACTGACTGACTGACTGACTGACTGACTGACTGACTGACTGACTGACTGACTGACTGACTGACTGACTGACTGACTGACTGACTGACTGACTGACTGACTGACTGACTGACTGACTGACTGACTGACTGACTGACTGACTGACTGACTGACTGACTGACTGACTGACTGACTGACTGACTGACTGACTGACTGACTGACTGACTGACTGACTGACTGACTGACTGACTGACTGACTGACTGACTGACTGACTGACTGACTGACTGACTGACTGACTGACTGACTGACTGACTGACTGACTGACTGACTGACTGACTGACTGAGTCAGAGGTCCTTTGTGTATATTGATGTGACTTTAAATGCCATTAAAGCTTTTCTCTCTTCAGATAATTGACTGGCTAATAGAGTTCTGATCCTTGAGATAAATCTTTGTGTTCTGGATCGGTTGATTCTACAAGAAGCAAGGACCCCCCCCCCCCGAAGGAAAGGTTCTGCCCATTCATGACAGCTGAGTTTCAGGCAATCCGGTTGGTCTGTTTCTGGAGGTTCTAGGGACAATGGCTTACAATAATGTTACATGGCAAGTGTAATTTGGTTCCTCCCCATGCGGTCATAAGTGAGGCCATGACTGTTGCATGAAATAAGGCCAGTTCCCGCATTCTTCAACTACTTCCATGCAGTGGCGTAGCCAGGATTTCCGGAAGGGTGGGGGGGTTGGTTTCGATCGTGACCAAACTTTGCAAAATTTTTCTTATTTTTCCTTTTTTAGGAGCTCACAAGCAAAAAAACGCCGGCACCTTCGCATTCTTTCTAATTTTTTCTATTTTCTATGACACTTAGAAATTTTTCTATCGGCAGTCAACCAAGGGCACTTTGAGCCCCAAAATCGCGTCCGAAAATGAAAAATGTACGGAAAAGCATGTAAAAAAATTTCGGGGGCGGCCAAGGGGGGTTTTAACCTCCAAACCCCTTCTGGCTACGCCACTGCTTCTATGTATCAATCGGGAATCGAAGTGTTTAGGCGTTTGATGGTCTGAACCTAACCCGCTGGTCCGCTACTCTCTTGTCTAGTGAATGTACTGTAATTGTAGAGGGTTGATTTTTCAGTCCAAGGAAATTGGTTAGAAGTCTAAAGCATAAAAATGTTTTTGAACAATAATTAAACTGGAAAGGAAGTATTTGCTTAACATTTTGTTCTGCAATAAACCTTATTTTCGTTGAAAATAAGGTTTATTTTTTTATTTGGTCTTTTTCTTGCATTACTCAAAGATGGACATGTAGTGTATATGAAGTTCTATGTCTCTAAAATCATTTCCTCCATAGCTATAATTATAGGCCTAGCCTCACTGTATAGCTATTACTTACCGGTAGATAGACTAAGCACCTATATATGAATTAGCAGTTACTGGGGTACTACACAGAAGTGCTACATAAATCTACGAGATTTTACTTACTCATTTACTTATTCTAGGACAATGCACCTGAAAGAATAGGCTTTTCGCAGGGAACACAATTTGGACAATTCTGACGTTTTAACTCACAGGCATTCACTGTGTTGAAAACCTGAGTATAGTTGAGGTCGAATACATACAATGAATGCATCTTAAGAAAATTACCAAGGGGCCATCCACAAATGACGTAACGCGCTTAGAGGGGTCTGGACATTTGTTACAAAGTGTGACAAGGGGGTCCGGAAATGTGACGTAACGCAATACAAAATTTTTAAGATGATGATATTTTTTGCTTGTCAGCATATTTGGAGAGGGGGAAAATATATAAAGATGACCTTTCATTTTTTTGCTCATCAAGACTTTTTGGAAGACGAAAAGGAAGGTCGGCCCGTTGTTATGTCATATTTTAGGGGGTCTGGCTTTTTGTTACGTCGCGCTACGAAGGGGTTGGGTCAAAAAAGTGCCAAAATCGCGTTACGTCATTTATGGACGACCCCCAACGACTATTTTTCTCGTAACTGCCAAACCAAACGAAGTTGCGTGATATTTCGGAACTATTGAAAAGCCTTAGAAGTAACGAGTGTTGTTATTATATTAGCGGTGCTACAATGACTAGGCCTATTAGGAACGCACTGAATCCTGATCGAGATCTGATTTCTCATTCATGGAATCATGGATACACCTGCTGAGTGCAACAGCTGCATATAGTAGTTGTTAATTGTTTTTCAAGTGCGTACATGTGTGTGTGTGTGTGTGTGTGTGTGTGTGTGTGTGTGTGTGTGTGTGTGTGTGTGTGTGTGAGCGGCGCCTCAAAACTCCGTTTACGATGACGTTTTACTCAAATCATGAATGCACATACAAACCAATCGTCGTATACGGAGAATTACTCCGAATCAGCACTGGATCTGAACGCCAGTGAACGGATACTCAAGTGTGATCCGGTGCGTTGCTGATGTCTATCCTCGTAGTACTCGTCTCCTTCTCTCGCGGCTGCATTTAGCTTAAGTGCGATTTTCTGGCGACCACTTTGATGATAAGCAAAGTATATAGAAACGCATGAAAATGATTTAGTGTCGGATGGATCAGTGCCATTGTTGACTAGGACTATAGCATCATCATCATCATCATCATCGTCATCATCATCATCATCATCATCATCATCATCATCATCCACTGAAGAAGTCAAACGAGAACAAGGGGCGCGGCGTGACATTGGAGACCAGTGGCGTAACGTGGGGGCGGGGGCACTTTGTTGATCATCAAAGAGGGGTCTAAGCTAGGGTTAGAAGGTTAACCCTAATAATCCTAGAATGAACGTGCTGACGACCTTTTTTTTTTTTTTTTTTTGCTCGTCAGGATAAAAAAGGAAAGGAGGTGATGACGTTTTTTTTTTTTTTTTTTTTTGCTCGTCAGCACGAAACTTTGGAACTTTAGGGCCCCCGTGGCAAAGATGCCCCCCGGGCCCCCAAAAGTCACGCTACGCCACTGTTGGAGACGCTAAGTGTAATTATGATGGGGACGTTCTTCTGAACGTATACCGAGAGGTTATGGTTTCTGATCGATTGATTCGTCTAGAGCGGCCGAGAATTAAGTTCAATTAACACCAGATATTTTCGAAGGCGCCGTGAAAAAATTTCGGCGCTTTTTTCCGAATGTCGATTGTCGTTTCTGAGGTTTCTCGTGCCGGAATCTGTTCGGCCAGTGTGTTTCAAATGCTGTTATTAGGTCTCAAACACACTTAACACAATTTTTCCGGTAACGGAATTCGGATTTGGATTCTTCCTTTTCGAAGAATTCCGCGTTTCAAATCGTCCCACGCGAAAGTCAATTAATTGCGTTCCGGTTACAACAGATATAGCGCCAGTTCCAAGAACACGTCTAAGAACCAGGACTGGAAAAATATAGGTTTTTTAAGATAAATGAAATGTGGTTTTCAGTTTATTTAGGTTTTAATGTTAGGCATGTCAACATCCATAGACTCTTCTCTATATTGTTGTCTCATAAATATTATGTGTTCTGCTGTATGCACACGGTGATGCGTCAGTGATGCCAGTGAGCTTTTTGAGAAAACCCAGATCGTGTACCAAAAATTGCCAGAAAGAAACAGATTTGTAAACAAGCTGTAAAAGTAACCTCCAATCCTCTTCATATTGTATAATTCGTATGTGTTTTTTGTTTCTACTCAAATGCAATTAGATACAACATACTAGAGTACATTATAATAAAATTAATAAATGAAGATAATAATGTCTTGATTAATGGAACAACTGAAAACAGTATAAGAAAAAGTAAAGAAACAAACTAAATTAACTAATGTAATGATGCATTGCTTTACATTCAAAGTACCAGTAATGTATACAAATCTGGATCAAATCCTAGAAAGGTTGGATAAGCAATTCATAAAGTTAAAATCATTATTCAGTAAATGACAATATTTGTAGCATTATGCAATGTGTGCACATGTGTACTTCAAGCAACATCACATTTATAGAGTTCCCGCAAAACGAGTGAACTTGTAGTAGAGAGATGGGAAGGCAATTCTATATAAATTTGGAGAATCAAGGATTAAAGTATTGCATGTAAATTGTTCAAAGTGACTTCAGAGTTAATGTAGAAACTGGTAACTGGTCAGCAAGTCATAATCTACTGTATGCCAACAATTAACTTCTGCATCTTCAAGATCATGTGATTGAATGGACAGCATGGAATCTTTCTTGCATTGTTTAAATAAATTGGCATATCTCTGCCAACAATGCCCTTCACACACACATCTTCAACCAGATGTTTACTTGGGTTAAACTTATAGCAAGCTTCATGTTTGGCAACTGCTATTCGATTTGAAACCATTTCACATCATGGCTTGTCTTGCTTTTACTAAATTTACTTTTAAAAACACCTCTCAGCACATGCAGAGGAGTGAGGTAATGTCATTAGCATGCACATAAAGTCTGTCAATACATCACATTTTCTCTGCTAATAATGTATTTTCAAGCTTTCGAGAGCTTTTTTAAAAAAACCAGATTCTGCAATAAAACACCAGCTAACCAGACGAGGCCAAAAAACAGATCTGGTGAAAAAACCCAGCACTGACACCACTGTATGCACAGAGTAACAAAGTTTTAAAACATTAAAGATGGAATTTTTCATTTTTCAACTTAAAATGCAAATAACCTAAAAATCCGTAAAATTTGACTTTTTAAAACCTTAGTTTTGTAAAACCTAAATATCTAGATTTTTAAAATCACATTTTCCAGCCCTGTAGGGTGAACCGGCTAGGTGGTTTCCATTTTCCAACCTTCTGGAATTTATTGAATGTAGGCTCCGGCTATAGGTTGGTTGCCAGTACTGCACCAAGGCACTAAAAACATGTTAGGTTTGCATTTGATTTTTGTGGCCAGTGGTTTAGACCAGACATGGTGCAAGTTTATATTCACCAATATATTCTGTATATAGGAGATCAGTATTTGATAGCAAAATCTTGTTTAATTGTTCTTTCAAATTTACATGTTATATGCATGCATATATAATTATATATATATATATGTATATATATATATATATATATATATATATATATATATATATATATATATAAGCTAATAATGTTGCATCTTATACTCAAAACAATTTGTGTTATTTGATAGACCTGGAAGAAATGTGGACTATGGTGTATAGGGAACTAGCAGAGAATTTTATGCATTGCGATTAGATAGCAGTTATCAGTGTCGACAAAATTTACAGAATTCTCACGGCATGTTCCATAACATTTCTCTTAAGCATTTTGGCCAAAAGGTTTTGGGCTTTTCAGATCATCAAGAACTTACAGTAACACATTTAATTGCAGAATTTCCTTGTTTCATTTTGAAAGCTGCAGTAAGAGGATTTGTGTTGGAGGACTTTTGTTTGAAGATTTGTGTCATTGACATTGATTATATTACCAGTATTAGAGAGTGTTTATTTGACAGATTGAGTTTAATTATTTGAAAATGGCAAAACTGTCTCTCTGCTCGGTATTTAGAGATCTGTATGTGGAAGTAGTATTTATAGCATCAGTGGAAATTTTTATTGTTTTGTAAAGACTTAGTATCTAAACTGCACATTTGCAGCACAGTCTAAACCACCGGTTCCCAACCGGTGGTACATGTACCCCTAGGGGTACATCAGCTGTTGCCAGGGGGTACACAAAAATTGCTAAAATAGTAATAGTAATTTTTTGGGAATTTTGTTTAAAATATGTTAAATATTGCCAACTCTACGGTAGCTCAATATAACGGCCGGCTGAATAACAGATATGAGGCTACAAATGAAAGCGCTATAATAATACGCATGTCCTGATGCATATTAATGATCACTTGCACAATTAATGACTTCCGTTTCTGATAGCACGTGTTAAGTGAACTAATAAACTTTTAAAAAGTACCTAATATCTACAATTCTACATTAAACATATCAAATTTCGGAAGTTGATGAATATATTTTTTGAAAGAAATAACTGCAAAATGTGTTGTTTTTGGTTGGCCCTGGGTTGGGGGTACAAGCGGCGAATTTTTTTCGGCTGGGGTACAATTTTAAAAAGGTTGGGAACCCCTGGTCTAAACCAGTGCATGTACCGGTACTTCTAATTAGGGTTGGGTGTCCAAGTGCTTATATACAGATGTCCCTGACCAGTGATTCTCAAACCGGGGTCCGCAGTCCCATAGGGCAGGGTTTCCCAAACATATTGGAACCGCGAGACCCGCTACAGCGGCTTTGTAACGTGCCGCGACCCTAATCATAGCACTCCCTATCAAAAAATGCATTAGGCCATCTGGCTAACGTTAGATGAAAAGAATCTTCTGAGTTTTAAATAAATGGCAAAACAAAAGCTCTCTGGTTAAATTTGAATGACAATATGGCAAATATGTTAAGCTGGATTATTCATATTTTGCCAAATAAGGCAATGGGAGAGAAATAGAGAAAAATAGATATTGAAATTTCCTGAAAATTATCTCTTTTAAAATTTTGCCAGGAACATACCTTTGTTATGCGTCTTAAAGATCCTATGAATATGGCAAAATCGCTTAACCGCCAGGTTCAAAGTGAGTACTCTTAACAGAGATTCCCTATTGTTATTAGAGTTTCAGAGCAAAATGATTGGAATACGCATTCCTTGCGTTACCGTAAAATAAGATTAATTTTTAAACGTTATATGAGTCAGGGTTCCCAAACATTTTGGAACTGTGCGACCAGGGACGTCATTGGGGGGGGGCAGGGAGGGCCGTTCCCCCAGATTTTTAGGGACATTTTTTTCGTAAATGTCTTTTTTAGTTTTAAAATGGAAATTGAAAATTGATGACTTTTGGCCAAAGAGGTAAAAACCGACAAGCAGAAAAAACGGTCATCAACCCCTAAAGGAGGTTGGAAAAGACTGACAAGCAAAAAAGAAGGTCGTCAACTTTTTCGCTGACTTGTCAGATCGAAAGTGTCTTCCCCCCCCTCACCCCCACCCCTTGGAAAACAGTGAAATGACGTATCTGTTTGCCACTCACTTCAGCGGCTTTGTAACAGGCCGCGACCCTGCAAACTTATTGTCAACTAAAATGGGATGAAACTCTAATCATTTTACTATATGCCGTATATGGAGATTGGCAGGCATGTAAATTTCTTAAAACCTAAGCCTTCTTGCAACTTTCAAGGTTTGTGACATTGTGGTATTGGTTAGAAAATGACACTTTTGAATCTAATTTCGCGCTACTCCGCGACCCACTAGACTGAGCCCTGCGACCCACTTTTGGTCACGACCCACAGTTTGGGAAACACTGCCAAGGCGTTTCAGGGGGACCGCAAAGGGATTACTTTCTACTTTCTCAAGTTATCTCACCAACACAAAACACACTGATGGCTATAAGAGTGATGATTCCATTTCAATTTAAATTTGATGACTAAGAGATTTGCAATTTTCTGAATAAATAATTGATTGATTGATTAAACAAGTCACCTACGTGTTAATTACAGTTAATTTAAAATTCGAATTTTATAAGGTCCGCGAGTCATCACAAACATTTCTAAGGGACTGGTCTAGACTAAGTAAGTAAGTAAGTAAGTAAGTAAAATCTCGTTAACTTCTATAGCGCTTTCAAAAGAAGCACCGAAGTAGCTCCTTATTCCCATGCGCGAAATTGTATTTCAGTACTGTTTTTTTGAAATATCAGATAAAAATCATTTTCTATGTAGATTTAATATTTATAGAATATCAGCAATGCCGATAAATCAGGGCTGCGTATAGGTTACCTGATCTTATGCTGTACATTACATACAACTACCTGTATGTTGCTGATGTTTGCAATACGCCTGTACTGGTGTTGATAGACTTGTAGTTATCAAGTGCTTCCTGCTTTGACTTCCAAAGGCTGGAAGTCAGGGTAGAGTGGTTAAAGATTTACATGCTGTCATTTTAATGCATGCTATCTAGACGTGTTGATGCAATTTCTTAGTAGCAGTGGCGGCTCCAGGATTTGGCAACTGGGGGGGGGGGCGTTGGGGTGGCAACTTCTAATCATGGGGGTCAACCATTTGTTGTTAGGTATGTAGTATTAAGTATAGGGTCCCAACAGGGGACCACTGGGGGGCCAGGCACTCAATAGGGGGCACGGGCCCTCGGGCCCCCTGTGGAGCCGCCACTGCTTAGTAGATAGATGTTCTATATTATTATTACAGAACACTATGAAGGCAAAAGTGTAAATGTCTTTAGTATCTGTGTACAGTATTTGTATACTAATTTACAAAAATCCTCATCATGTTCCATCAAGTTGGCACCAACTCCTGGTGACACTACGGGTATGAATTTCCAATCTTCTCTGTTCTTCACGATTTCATTTAACTAAATCATTTTCATGCGTGTTGCTTCATAAATTCCATCCAGCCATCTCATTCGGTGTCTTCCTCTTCTTCTAGGTCCTTTCACTTTTCCCAAGCATAGTCACTTCATATGAGTGCAACATTTTCCTTCAGCTCCAATGTTCTTCTGTTCTCTGTTCTTAGTCCATCTGTTTGCTAAATTTACTGTAAAACCCAAAGCTAACCTAATGTCTTATCCCACTATTTTTTGGCTGTCATTTATTTAGGTTTTGTTACATGGATATTTATAGATATTTTTATTGCTGCTGCTGCTGCTGATGATGATGATGATTATTATTATTATTATTATTATTATTATTATTATTATTATTATTAGCCTATTATTAGCCTATTATTTGAAGAGTGAGTTGTGGGTTGTGCCAATAAGCAGGTTTGCCCGTTTTCAGATGGAGTCATATTAAAACATTCTAGAGGTTCTTTCTCCTTGTGACCGGAGTCTGTTTGCACTGTTTATTTAACTTCTGCCGTCGTCTGTGACGGCGCATAACGTTGTCACATAATGACGACTGATTAAGACGCCAGAGGTCGTTTCGGCGGCGGCGGCGGCCATTTCTGGTGCGTAGAGCGATAAACTCTTCTTCCCAGGATGTCCCCTAGACGTCCACTTCTCGATGTTTAGTTCCTACACTGCTCTTCCGCGCAGTCAGTCTGATAGTTTGTGATATTACAGTGTATAATCAACTCCCTACCGCTGCCAATAGTTTAACGGGGTGAAAGATAGGTATAGGCTGACGGAGCGGAATCGACGTCGTCGTTAGCGCTGTTGAAGGACTTGAAGCACTCCTCAGACCGAGTATAAAGTCTACGGGATTCAAATCCGGACTGTTCGGAGTGACCAATTTTCTGTTTCAATGAAGTCTGGAACGCGAGCAATGAGAAAGGCAACTGTTTTTCGTGAACGATGAGCAGCAGGTGCTCCATCCTGCTGAAAAGTGAAATTGTCACCAGAGAGACCTGACCCTAACTCTA
Organism: Metaphire vulgaris; assembly: GCA_018105865.1. Taxonomy (NCBI): domain Eukaryota; kingdom Metazoa; phylum Annelida; class Clitellata; order Crassiclitellata; family Megascolecidae; genus Metaphire; species Metaphire vulgaris. The sequence goes on from CM030834.1 coordinate 3,861,606, forward strand.
ACCCTAACCCTCACTTTGGTGAAAATTTCAACAGCTTGTCTACAGGCAGAGAATTCGCGATATTGAACATTTGAAAGAAGTTCTGACAGCAGGCTGGGACGAAATCAGCCAGGACACTATCAACCGGCATATTGGACAGTTTCGCAAGCGATAATTATCATTGGTTATCGCGGCAAACGGAGGACATATTGAACATGACTTTGACTGAAATTTCTTACGCATTAAGAAAATCCTGACGTTTTACGGTTCGTTTAATGCTATATTAAATGCCAGACCTAAATGTGACTATAGTCCGGGTTTTTTGCGCCACCCTGTATTTATAGAAGCAGAGGTCAACTTTTAAAAAAAATGCAACGCGGGTCAGGCAACTCCCACGTTAAAATTTTCATTTTTTATTCCCATTGGGGTCGGCCTAAATCAGGGATGAGTGAGTCGGGGAGGGGATGAACCACCGACATATCCGTTGCAATTGAACATTAGATAGAGAAGAAGAAGAAGAATAATATCAGGTCGTGACTAAGGCGCTTCGCTGACCTTAACGAAGACTAAAAACGCACGCACAAAGAACGCGCAAGAAGAGGAACAAAGAGCAAAAGAGCTGTTGAACGACCGACTACTCGTTCATCGAAATCCAACGGCCATAATATGACAGATGTGGAGTGGCAGAGGGTGGGGGTGGGGGTGGGGTGGGGGTGGGGAGTGCGGGAAAGAGGAGGCGGGGCGAAGGAGGAGGAGGAGGAGGAGGAGGAGGATATTGTATTCTGTTCGCGCTTTTGTCTCCGTGTTGCACTGAATCTCACTTATGCGACATTGATTTCGTGCCGTGTGAGTGGGAGATGCGCGTTCGATGATGATGATGATGATGATGATGATGATGATGATGATGATGATGATGGTGGTGGTGGTGATGATGATGATGATGATGATGATGATGATGATGATGGTGGTGGTGATGATGATGATGATAATGACGATGATGATGATGGTGGTGATGATGATGATGATGATGATGGTGGTGGTGGCGATGATGATGATGGTAGTGGTGGTGGTGATGACGACTATGATGATGACGATGATGATGATGGTGGTGGTGATGATGATGGTGGTGGTGGTGATGATTGTGATGATGATGATGGTGATGATGATGATGGTGGTGATGATGATGATGACGATGATGATGATGACGACGACGATGAAGGCTTCTGTTGTTGTCGCTGCAACGCCTCTAGCGACCGTTTCGCTCGCAATTCAAGCCGTTAATGAATCTGGAGGAGAGAAGAAAACTCGATCAAATCGAATTGATAAACTACGGTGACCGGTGGAGGACATTTCGTTTTGACGCGACGTAATCTCGCAGGAGATTCTTGATTTGCGAACTTTATTCGTATTCGTACGTACCAGCATCTTTTAGTACGCGCGAACCATTTTCGTGCTTACGAATTTTTCGTATTTTCAAAGCGTTTTTTATGCATAGGTGTAGATTTCTGGTAGGCCTTTAGCAGTGTTTATTCTAGCCACCTTGACATTTGGGGAGGGGTAAAAATTTGGGGGGAGAAGGTTTGTCTGTCCGAAGACCTTGACGAGCAAAAAAAGGTCGTCCTGATATAATTTTTTCTCGAATGTGGTGACGAGCAAAAAAATAAATTAAAAAGGTCATCACATCCTTCCTTTTCATTCAAATACTCTTCTATATGGTCGCATCCTTCTCTTTTTCCCCTCTCCAAAATAAAACCCCCTCTCGTCACACTTTTGGGGGGGGGGAAATTTCCATCCCCTAATGCAATATATAGAAATTTGGGGGGAATTTTCAAACTTTGGGGGGGGAATCTCCCCCAAAAGGGCCTAGATTAAACACTGGGCCTCTAGACTCGAGACCCTCAATTTTTGAGAGCCTACCATATGGAAGGTATAGAGTTTCGGTCCCCCGCTTTTTCTTCCAAGTTAACACCAGGACCTGTTTTACTTAACGTGCAGTGACACACAAAATGTGCAGTGATAAAATGAAAACGTGCAGTGGTAAAAATGCAGTTTTCTGTGCTTTGTGCAGTGATAAATTTTCCGGACGACCTTTTTTGCTTGATTTTGTCCTGGTTAACGCCAATGCGCATATGCGAAAATTATTTCGTATGCACGAACCTTTGTTCAGAATTTTAGCGCGCAGAACGTTGTGTCCGCATCCGAGTTCCGTACTAAACAGTCGATTGTCGCCTGGGTTCCGTCTATTGACTGCCTCTTATCGACCAACAATTTGTGATATTGGTGCTTCATCGATATGATCATGCAGTTACTGTTTAGCAAAACATGACATGTATTGTTGATATTGCCTTAATCAAGTGCTCGTATTAAATTAGTCATAATTTTAAAGAGCATTTACCGATTTACAGCCAGAAGATCGATGGTGTTGTGCAATGGTTGCACATATTTGCAGGAAAGACCAATGCATTAGGTCATTGTACACGCTTGAATACAGGTGTCAAACGGAAACCAAATGAACTGTACAGAACTACAAATTTACTGCTATTCATTTTTCAGTAACATATTTGATGAGTATTGGACATTTTTAGAGATTTCAAATAAAGCGTTCTACCATAGAAATATATGGCTACACACACACACACACACACACACACACACACACACACACACACACACACACACACACATATATATATACTATATACACACATACATATATATATAATTATATATACACAAAGGCCCGTGTCTTCATTATGATATAATATTATAATAATTATGCACTTCTATAGCACCTAGTTCTGATACCCAAGGGTATTAATCGATGGTAATTCAAATCCATCCGCAAAAGACCAGGTCATTCCAGAGATCAGTCATTGTCGTTGTCTTGTTCTAAAAAAAAAACTGTGGAGTGTTACCTACAGTATACCAAGTGAGGTGATTACTGATTACTGCTTCTTAATTGGACGGATTTGAGGTCTTCTGGGCGGTGAGATGCCGTGGGGTTTGTCTCCTTGGCGTCGGAAAGTGTCTTTGCGGTGCTCATTTGGTGTCTTTGCGTCTCTTTGTGTCTCTTTGTGTCTTCACAATAATTGCGTTCGGCTGGTTCTTCTGTTGGCGTTTACGATTCGTCTCTCTTATCCGTTTAATTAGCGCTCGTCTACAATTATCGACTCTGAGCTCCGCGCGATGCACCTAAACCTTGTCCACATCGCTCCCGGCCCCCTGGCCTCCTCCTCCTCATCCCCGCGCCCCCGCTCGCTCGGCCCATCTTCTCCGACTGGTCCCGGGGCCGGGGCGGCTGCGTCGAGCGCCGGGGTCGAGGGGAAGAGGGAAAGAGGCACGGGGGCGTAGGGAGGGAGTAAGGGACGGAGGGAGGACGGGAGGGAGGAAAAAGAGGAAGACGAAGAGCGCAGCGGTGGTGCTGATGGCTCGAAAGACAACCATTGACGGCTTCGCTATTGATTCGTTCTCGGCTACTGAAGCCATATTGCCTGCCACCACCACCACCACCACCACCACCTCCACCTTCACCTTCACCATCATCACCACCACGCAGAGAGCGCTCGTTGAAGAAGAAGAAGAAGAAGAAGAAGAAGAAGAAGAAGAAGAAGAAGAAGAAGAAGAAGAAGAAGAAGAAGAAGAAGAAGAAGAAGAAGAAGAAGAGTCACAGAGAGTCAGAGACATCCATTGTAGCGCCGCGACTTGACAGGAGACTGAGAGAGAGAGAGAGAGAGAGAGAGAGAGAGAGGGGTAGGAGGGGTAGGGGGTAGGAGGGGGCATCGGCCAACAACAGAGTAAACGGTTTTCAGTGCCGGAAAGTGATTGATTGCGTAAAGGCAGATAGGCATGATTGAGTTAAGGATATGTGAAGAGCATTGCCCGTTGTTGTGCAGACGACGCCGCCGCCGCCGTCGTCGCCGCCGTCGTCGCTCCAATTGGCGCCGTTTTATGAGTCCTCTGGGCCGTCGCTGTTTACGGTCTTCCGCTCCTCCGTCCCCGTCCGTCTCCGGCCATCTTTTCCATTCGCCGCCGCCGCCGATGGATTGGGTGGTAGTGGTGTTGTTGGTCGCCGGGTTCATTGCCGGGCTTGGCGGTGTGAGTGGGGACGCCATCCCCAACCCCACCCCCTCCCTCCCCTCCCTCCCCCGCACTCACTCGGGGAGATAGTTAAACAACGGCGTCGGATTTATTTAGAATGTGGCGCATTTAGTGTCGGTTGCGCCGCCTTGCGTCCGAATTTAACATTGGCGGCGGCGGCGGCGGCGGAGGCGAGCAATAGGGGGCGATAATACTTCGGAGTCGAGACCGCAGATGGTCGTTTGGTCAGACGAAAAAACCCGGTCTGTTTCACACGGAAACCGTTCTCGAACAGCGTGTCCGCCCGCTCATATGATCTCATCTGTCGCGCCGTCGAACGCCTGACTCCATGGCATGCACAGGTCGATTATTGGTCGGCGTCTCAAGTGCCGCCATTTTGAAAATGATTCGGAATCGATCAATCTGGAAATTTGAAAACAATCGTTCTAAATTAATGATGATGGTCTATGCGCTGAGACGTGGACTACTGTTGCTTGCACTGCGCTTTGGATTTGGGGACAAAAATTCCACAATGTCGTGTAATATTTGGAGTGGTCTTGAGAACATTTTTATGAAATTTTCAATTTTTAACATTTTCAACGCACCTTTTTTAGTGTCGACACATTTTATACAAAAAATCTCATGCGCTTTCGAATGGATAATTATTAATCGATTTAACATTAGGCCCTAGTGCTGTTCTTTTTTTTCCTCGGAAATTTTCCTCCAAAATTTTATTTCCAAAATCTTTGGATTATAAATTTCGAATTTTCGGGAGGTGAAAAATTACGCCATGTTGAAAAAAATCGCATTGCGCCTACATGTAAATAATTCAACTTATGCACATTTTCTCCGAATTTTTGTTGCTGCTATATTGGTCCCTTCAAATCTCATTAACCGTAAAGATCCGAAAAGCGTTATTGCAGAAATGACAACTGCAGAATATTTGCACGTTTAAGACGGACATAGGGCGGGCAATGTTTATTGCTTTTTACCCATTTGCTTGTTGACATTGCTTAAATGAAATTCCTTCCATATAGAAATTAACAACAGAGGGTTACATCTTGATTGTTATTTTAATATGACAACCATTGAAGCGGCCAGAATTTAGTGACCTTATTCAACGATATCATTTAACGGTATGCTATCACTGGCATCATCTAAGTTCTTAACCCACTCTCTCTCTCTCTCTCTCTCTTATCGCCCGAGCGTAAGTAAGTAAGTAAGCAAGTATCGCTTTAGTCGTTGATAGTAACACCGATGAGCGTATAGGGAGCGTATCGTTTCAATCTGATTCGGTTTTTGTCTTGGAGCGCCTGACGCTCGTCTCTCTCCATTAGATTACTCGGCCTCGGTGCTCCCTACTGCTCCTCCTCCTCCTCCTCCTCCTCCTCCTCCTCTACGGCGGACGAGTTATTGCCTCTTGCCCTCTGGCGGTCGGAATCCAATCTATCGACCGATGCGTACAATCCATTTCGGTGTCGCCATTTGTCTGGCCCTCTGGTGAGATTTCAAAAGGAATAATAACGACTGTCCGTTAAAGCTTCGACGCTCAAACGATTGTCTGTTCGGCACAGTGTGTCTGTGTGTGTGTGTTTGTGTGTTTGTTGTGTGTGTGTGTCCGGGTAAATAACCTCGGCTGACTTGCCATTATGGGTCCCGGTCATTATGAATAGACGTTTCGAGCGATCTGATTCTATCGCGTATATATACAGCATGCAAGATGGCGTCTCTGTTAGGATAAGAATTTTCAAATTACGCGTACAAGGCAATACTTGATCACAGAAGACAGGGAACCAGTACTTGATCACAGACGACAGGGAATCAGTACTTGATCGCAGAAGATAGGGAATCAGTACTTGGTTTCAGAAGACAGAGAACCACTACTTGGTTTCAGAAGACAGGGAACCAGTATTTGATCACAGAAGACAGGAAACTAGTACTTGATCACAGAAGACAGAGAATCAGTACTTGGTTTCAGAAGATAGGGAACCACTACTTGGTTTCAGAAGACAGGGAACCGGTATTTGATCACAGAAGACAGGGAACCAGCGCTTAATCACAGAAGACAGAGAATCAGTACTTGTCTCAGAAGACAGGGAACCACTACTAGATTTCAGAAGACAGGGAACCAGTACTTGATCACAGAAGACAGAGAACCACTAATTGATCACAGAACGCAGGGAACCACTACTTGGTTTCAGAAGACAGAGAACCAGCAACTGATCACTGAACACAGGGAATCAGCGTTGGCTGCGTTTCTTGTGGTGGGGAGGAGTTGTCTCCTCCTAAATGTTTTGTATACCACAAAATTATATCTTTGGCAAATTTTTCAAATAGACATTATTGAGATAATGAGATTAAATATTAACTAACATTTTAAAAGCATTTTTTATAAGAGTGATACTCGTGATTGCTAAATTTGGAATTAGTTTTTTTGTCATTTGAGTCAACGTTTTTTCTCATAATGCTTTATATCACTTATTTTCCCAGTGCGTTATTTTCAAAGCGCCATATAAATTGAAAGTCACCATTATATAGGTATTTTTAGAATCTTTGATAGCGATAACCATAATGCTATAAAGTAATGAGCCAAGAAGTTCTCGAACTAGAGCAGCCGACCAAGCTGTAACATTCTGCTGCTTTTCTAAGCGTACATTAATTACGCCCTGGTGGCAGTGTTACAGCGTCTAGAAATGTGCCAGATTGTTACGCATCTTACTTACACGTAACAATTTTGCGTTACGTGTAAGAAAAACGTGTAACAATTTGGCGCATTTCAGACAGATTCCAACGCAAACTGAAAATGTACAGTAAACTCAACAATGGTTACAGTGGTTCTCACACAGGGCAGCCCCTACTGAACCACTTTAAACCTTGTTATATTATATATTATATTATATTATATTATATTATATTATATTATATTATATTATATTATATTATATTATATTATATTATATATATTATATTATATTATATTATATTATATTATATTATATTATATTATATTATATTATATATATTATATTATATTATATTATATTATATTATATTATATTATATTATATTATATTATATTATATTATATTATATTATATTATATTATATTATATTATATTATATTATATTATATTATATTATATTATATTATATTATATTATATTATATTATATTATATTATATTATATTATATTATTTAAACTCCAGTTGCCACTGACCAAATTAACCGAAATTGAGTATGCTAACCGAAGGTGCATTCTACGCAAGACGGCCGCCTTTGGTAACTGGTTTTTAGCGCTAACACTGATTGAATTAATGCCGAAGCATGGCCGTGAATGGAACCGAGAAGACGTACAAAGCGAATTACTTACTGTAGAGACCTGCCTAATATAGACGCCGGAATATTGCTTCTACTTTGTTGAGTTCGGTTCTTAAGCCACCGGTCCGTGAAGAGCAGCGCCCGCTACTGCTTGCCTTTTACGGCGTACATCACCGGAGCAGCTCGGGGCATTTGGAGACAGAGACGGAGACGGAGACAGAGACAGAGACAGAGATAGAGAGCAGTTGGGCCTGATCTCTGGTGTTCCGAGTGGAATAATTGGTGGCTAATGCATTTGAAGTGCCACCTAGCGTTGCCTTTGGGATGATGACGGAGGTTTCATGGATCTTCTTTATTGAATGGTTGAATATAAAGGAAATTCACGGGAGAGATACGCGGCAGATTGAAAATACAACCAAAGGCGCGCGAGGAATCGCGAAAGATGTTCCTCTAGCGCGTCTGAAGAAGTGCAGAAGAAATCGAAAGAGAACCGTTATTTATTGGCCATTACTTAGTCAGAGAGAGAGAGAGAGAGAGAGAGAGAGAGAGAGAGAGAGAGAGAGAGAGAGAGAGAGAGAACGGCGTTCCATAGCAACAACTCGACTATACTGTAGTCTATGGCTGAATATCAGTCCGACACAAACATCGTGTATAGAGCAATGGTAAAGATTTGATTACACAGTGTCATGATTGTAATTAAGTTATTTACACCCTGTTTCCTATAAGAATGCTGTGCGTCTGTACAGACGATGATCAGATGTAAAAGACACTTTGAGTTAATTGTTTTTCTTGAATGCACGTGGAAAATGTATATTCCGTGAATCATTTAACGATGCTACAGCAGTGTTTCACGTTCTATGATTGTTAAGCTGGTCACAATCGATGCTACGTATTATAGCTGTAGTTTCATTAATCGTTGCAGTTGATATAACAGAAACGTTGTGTTCTATCACAGATATTGCGTTACAATCTCTTTAGTGAAGAAGTTAGGAATTTCGAATTTTAAGGCGATTAACAATATCCGAATCAATGTCTCTATCAGTGTTCCATTTGTCGATGGACTGTAGGTTGGTAGATAGGTAGATAGGTAGATTGGTAGATGATAGCTAGCTAGCTAGCTAGCTAGCTAGCTAGCTAGCTAGATAGATAGATAGATAGATAGATAGATAGATAGATAGATAGATAGATAGACAGACAGACAGACAGATAGATAGATAGATAGATAGATAGATAGATAGATAGATAGATAGATAGATAGATAGATAGATAGACAGACAGACAGACTGACAGAGACAGAGACAGATACATGCAGAGAGAGAGAGGGATAGAGAAAGAGAAGCGATTTAAGGTTACGAGTATTATGAGTATTGAGTACGGATATATGCTGTTAGTGTAATCTATTGAAACAATATCTTAGGTGTGTGTGTTTGTGTGTGTGTGCGTGTGGTGCTGTATTTCTGTCTTGATGAGTTCCTGGTTGATTGTCTTGGGGGGAGGGGAGAGGGTTGCGGTCTTGCTCTCTTCACAACTTCTTCAGTGGCCACATAATCAGGCTGTGCGCCATAATCAGAGCTTGACCTCCGCTCCTACCCCCTCTCTCTCTCTCTTCCCTACCCTCCTTCTCTTCCCCCTCCTCCTACGCATCCTCCTTCTCTTCCTTCTTCCCCTCTCCTCTTCGTTCACAAAGGAAGTATTTGGATGTCGTCCGTGAGAAATGAGCTCCGAGAGAATTCATTGTACTGGTTGTACTTAGTGGGTGACAGTGTGTTGTACTGGTACTTGATCAGGGATGCGCTGCTTTTTGAAACTGGGGGGGGGGCTACTATGTTCGACCTGTACTAGTAAAGCCTTTTACCAGAGGTGACTGGTTGCTATGGAAATACATGTTCTGACTGACCTCTGACCTGCAGTTTTCTCAGACGCAAATTGGTCATTTTGACTGTTGGCTGTTTCAGAAATTATAAAACTGTTTTAACAGAGAGAAAAATTTAATCAGAACATTCCAAATAATGAAATTATTCTCTAATGAAATTGATGGTCTTGTTGACACTGGTCAGGCGTTGAATATCGAAAAATGCAGCGATGGTCGGACCCCAAATTGTCAACTAGCAATGGAATGTTGGTCTCGGCAAGAGGTGGGGGTGGGGGTCAAATCGACAAGCTTCCCAATAAATCAGATATTGATTATGACGGAGCTATTGATGAAGATAAACTGTAGTGGTCCGCCTTAAAACGTGTATATGAGAATCAGTGTTCAATCAATCAATCAGTCAGTCAATCAATCAATCAATCAATCAATCAATCAATCAATCAGCTTTTATGGCGCCACCAAATCCAATTCGAATTAGATTCAGGTCAAGACTGAAAGGTCAAAGGTGAGTCAGATTGGCGGGAGAAGTCTTAGTGAGGGTGTTTACGATAATTAATTATCAGAAGAGGCAATCTTCCCTCGGAGCAACGCTGATATTTTCCTCCGTAAAAAAGCAGCAGGACCGTGTTTAGACTTTCGGAGGATAATTACTTATTGTAATGTGTAATAGGTCTTGTAATCTTGTAAACAATGTAATACGTGAGGCTTGAAACCGAGCAAGTGAGCATGTTGCACACTTCTCACACCGGAATCAAGTCAGAATTCCCTCGAGGATGCTCTGAGTGATGGGGGGGGGGGGCGAGGGGGGCACTCGAGGAGTGCGATTGAAGATGGAAAATAGAGAAGTGCGGCACTTGACTGGATTTTGTGTTTTTCATTTCAGGATGCTTTTCAGTGAGTGTTTGTGTTCTCTTTCAGTGTTCTTTCTTCTTATCTTCGGCTTTTTATTTCATCGGTAGAAACCAGCACTTGTAGTTAGGCCTACTAACTCTTATCATTGCAGTGTATTCAATGCATGCTATTCTATTCTATGCTATGCTATGCTATTCTATGCTATGCTATTCTATTCTATTCTATTCTATTCTATTCTATTCTATTCTATTCTGTTCTGTTCTATTCTATTCTATTCTATTCTATTCTGTTCTGTTCTGTTCTGTTCTGTTCTATTCTATTCTATTCTATTCTATTCTATTCTATTCTGCTCCGTTTAATATTACGCGTTTCACTGCAGTGCCTTAACTGTAACAATAATCGAGCGTGATTGTATCATTAGTAAATAGACATCCGCATCACGTGACCAAAATTTGTGACATTTTTTGTGAGACTGTGTGTGGGACGTTTTGGATAAATTAAGTTTTCAATTGATTCCTTTTTGTGAACTTACTGGATATATAGACCATTGCTTTTCTTAATAATTATCTTCTATTTGAGAAGTCCTTGAATTGCTCTCCCACGTACTCTGTCTGTCTGCACGGAGAGAGTCCAGATGCTTTGTGGCATTTGCGCTTAAAGGTTAAAGTGCTATCTCTTTGTGCTATTTGTGACTATTTCAGTCCTCGGTGATTAGATTGGGTGTCATTCTTTAAAACTGATCAGTTGTACTCCTGCCTTAAAGTGACATTTTCTGTATGTCTAAAGGTCACATTAATTGATGTGTAGAAAACAAGTAAGATGAAGCTAAAAATCTGATAAAAATGGGTGATAAATGAATTAGTAAGATTCTGCATTAGACTGTAATATTAAAGGAATTAATAAATTTCTTTCTCTTGAGAATAAATTGCTGCCGTTTTGTTATTTAAGTTTTGTGAAAAATTGATTCTATAGGGGGCCTATGTGTAGACATATTTTATCTAGTTCTGTTAGATCTGGTAGTGGCTGTTTTGCATTGCGAAATTCAGATGAGAGACTTAGCTCGGTGTATATTTTTTATTTGATATCAAGTTATCAACACAGAGTTGAATCCCAATCTTCAACCTCAAGTGCTAGTAGTTCACGAGTTCTCAATTTTTGTTTTTTTAGGTAATTCGGTTGCACTTCTGAGTTTGAATCTTCATTTTTTTATTTCAACAGATCAGTTCAAAAATTGAGTTAAAAAACTTCAGATGTTTTCACGCGTCAATAAATTGTCATTATATATGTTTATATGATACGGTTGGACATCAGAGATTTGTATGAGAATTAGAAAGTGGATTTAATTATTTCGTGCGATTATATAGCGCACCAATGTCATTCCGTGTTGACAGTTACAAAGCGTTTTAGCCAAAAGCTTAAAATGACGGACCGCGTGCTAAGAGCGACCCCGATTCCATTGGCTAAGGATTGAATCGAGCGCCAGCCGGGCCTCTTTGTCCCGCGATGCACCTTCGACATGAATAGCCATTTACAGGATGATTACGAGGAGGATTGATCAATTTCTGACTGTTGTGCAACTGTGCCACAACGGTAAAGACGCCTTTGAGTATACGATCGCCTGCGTCTGTCCGCCTGCGTTTGCGTCGTTGACAGCGTCTTTGTCCCATCGTTCGTCCGTGTGTCTGCGTGTCTTTGTGTTTGGTAGGGAATTATTATCTTCGTCGTCGTCGTCGTCGGCGTCGGCTGAAATGCCGTTGCTTGAGGCAGGTACATGGCACGGCCGATTAGGCTTGCGTCGTCATGCAGTCCGTAACACCACAGCAGCAGCAGCAGCGCCACACAGCGGCGGAGGCGAGTGGAGACAGAACCGTCCATAGATTAGCATTAGCGGGGAAATCGAGAGAAATAGACAGTGGATATATTGTATTCAATGTATTGATTCACTCGACAGAGGAGAGGGAGGAGGAGGAGGAGGAGGAAGCGCCCCCTTCCTTCCCACCGCCCCCTCCCCCCCACTCGCGAGGCCTTAGGGTCCGTCGCTTGAGCTGTGCTATTATTTCTGATTTTGTGTTGATGATTGCTACCCTGTTGTTGTCGACGCCGCGTCTGTGCGTCTGCGTTGTGAAATCAAAGAGTCCATCAGCTCGACATTTGTTAACTCTATATGGCGCACATTGCCTGCCTTCTGTCTGCCTGTCTGTCTGCTTGTCTGTTTGGTTATGTGAGCATCGGTATAGTAATACACGACTTCATGAAGAGCTTCATTGACTGTACATTTGCGCTATTAAGATCTCTTATATAACACAATCAGCGTATAAGGCTAAGCTATAAGAAAATATGTGAAGTAAAGTAGTAAAGACCTTCCCGAGCTCTCAAGTATCAGGATCCATAAGTCGGCGCTGATCTCCGTTTTTTTAATGGGTAGACGCTCAACTCACACAAGCCGAGGCTAGAGATATTCGCCAGGTGGCGCTTTGCAGCAATTAATTAGAGCGGCGTAGCTCAGATTAATTTGTCACACCTTTCTCTAGCGCGCACAGAACCACATATATGACGGTCGTGAAGTAAGCTCGGGTTGGATAACCGCAGAGAGGGACGGTAACGGCTTGCTGCAAACTGACCAAATGAAAAGGACACATGTTGAGTTAGGGCGAAAAGGTGCAATTTTGAGAATAGAAAGTGTCGTATTGAGGTTGACGCTGGTCACCCGTGTGAGCGGAAGTCATCCTGAGTATAAAGATAGCATGAGCGCATTACATCACACTTTGTCGCCATATTGTCTCATCTCCATTTGGATTCATTTGAGTCTATAAACTCGGGAAAGTATCAACTACATTCTCGATTCAATGCTTCGAAATAGTGGCTTGCTATAGGCCCAGGGTTATTTCTAGGATTATCAATTTCGGGGTGTTGGTATATTCTGGGGGTTCCCTACAGAAAAAGTCCTACAAGCAAAAAATGTCATTCGGCTCTCAGATTGGGGAGGGGCGTTAGGGGTGTCGGTCTCAGATTGGGGGAGGGTGTTGGGCGGTGTTAGGGGTGTGTAAAATATCTCTGTATAGGTCTAACTGTATTGATTTGATTGAATGGTTGGTTGATTGACTGACTGACTGATCATGCTTGATTGGTTGGTTGATTGATTGATTGATTGGATGAATCTATCGGTCTGTGTGTGCGCCTGTGTTGGTATATACTCGTGTATGCTTTGGATACGTGCTTGCATTCGTGCCGATTGAGGCTATTCGAGTCAAGTGCAGTGGATCTCTATCGTAATTTTCTGCAGATGGGAGTCTGTTGTTCGAGGCGATGTTCAAAGTACCGTGAAAGGCGAACGATAGCAAAACACAGGGGCTGACTGATCTCAGGAAAACACGTTCGATCAGTTTAGCGTCTTTTCTGTTAATTAATTCTGCTGTCAAAGGCAGTTTGATAAAGTCGACAAAACATTTCGAAATAATTATTATCTTCTCGCAATTATTTTCCACGACGCTTTGAAGTTTTGAGACGGCTTCACCGTAGCGACCCCGATATAACGAACTTAGCGGTTTGCTGATTCATTGTTAAATGTAGGCCTACCTATTGAACGAACACTGAATTGGTAAGAGAGCTTTTTCTATTTCTGGGCAAAAAAATCATGAACTCTCTCCCTCTGGTTGTCAGATCTTCCAATTCATTGAGTATTTTCAGATCCAGGCTTTAAAGTTTACACACATCTCTTTCAATTAGCATTTCCTCCACAGTCGGTCTTGCTCTTTCCCTCTGACTGATCTCTGGAATGACCTGGTCTTTTGCGGATGGATTTGAAGTACCATCGATCTTGGGTCTAATATTAGGACTAGTGCTATAGAAGTACATTATTATTATTATTATTATTATTATTATTATTATTATTATTATTATTATTATTATTATTATTATTATTATTATTATTATTATTATTATTCCACTTCAATGCTTTTACGCGTTGACAGTGGCTGGACCACTGTGGTTAGTAAGCGGTCTTATTCAAACTGTCAGGTTGAGATTCAACTGCAGTAGATAAAGAAGAGTTTTCTAGCCACAGTGGGGCACGGGGTTGGAGGGAACAGGGCCCCTATTCTTCTGGTTGGGATGAGTCACGCGGTTAGCGCGAAACCTTTGGGAAATTTGTCTGGGACTGGGACTGGGACTGGGACTGGGTATGGAAAACAACTATCGTCAAAGAGTCTTTGGAACACCGATTCTATTACAATTCTATAGAATTGTTTTTCCTCATCTTTTTTTTAACTCGAATATGTTGATGTGTCCCCACTCCCCACCCTGCTATTAAAGAACCTTGGCTACGCCACTGGTGATATAAAGACATGCAAGTGTTTAAGTGACAGACAGGAGCGTAGCGACGGGGTATATCGGTATATATAATCCCCAAACAGTGGCGTAGCGTGACTTTTGGGGGCCCGGGGGGCATCTTAGCCACGGGGGCCCTAAAGTTCCAAAGTTTCGTGCTGACGAGCAAAAAAAAAACGTCATCACCTCCTTTCCTTTTTTTATCCTGACAAGTAAAAAAAAAAAAAAAAAAGAAAAGGTCGTCAGCACGTTCATTTCTAGGATTATTAGGGTTAACCCTAACCTAACCCTAGCTTAGACACCTCTTTGGGGCCCCCAGCCCAGCCCGGGGGCAGTCAACAAAGTGCCCCCCCCCCCACGTTACGCCACTGTCCCCAAATCAGGCTACCTTAAAATTTGTAATCTTTTAAACAAGATTTTAAACGTTTTTTAAAGATTTATACACCGCCCCAATCGCATTATACCCCCCCAAATCAAATTCCTGGCTACGCCCCTGGTGACAAACAGGATGACCATGATTTGATCATTTAACTGAGATAGATCGTTACTGAGGAGATTTTCTAGTCACTTTTCATTTTCTCGTCATTTTTGTCACCACATAATTCTAATATTAGCCCCCCTATTGTTTTCGAAACGATCAGTGGCGGCTCTAGGATTTGGCAAGTGGGGGGGCCGTTGGGGGGGCAACTTCTAATCATGGGGGCCAACCATTTGTTGTTTAATGTATGTAGCATTAAGTATAGGGTCCCAACTGGGGGGGCCACTGGGGGGGCCAGGCTCTCAATAGGGGGGCACGGGCCCCCCCCCTGGCCCCCCCGGTGGAGCCGCCACTGGAAACGATGCACGCTCGTGCAATTTCCGAGCATTTGTCTTTGGGGTTGCATTGAAACAACTATAGTGTGTCTATTAATAGGCGCTGATCTTTGAACCTTTTCCAGTTTAATCTGTCACGACCGACCAGTGGATGACTGTTTGAGATTGCTTCATTTTAATCACCAAACACAGACTTATGAAGTTTCTCACGACCTTATGATAGGCCTATTCGTCCATGTTAATGTTATTTTCAGGGGCGTAGCCAGGAATTTGATTGGGAGGGGGGTATAAATTTCGGAGTATATATTGTTATATATAATATAATATATATACATAGTATATTACATATTATAAATTTATTACATATTATATTTATTACTTATTTATATTTATTACATATTATATATTTAGGCCTACTTACTTTTTTACTTGTATATATACTTTTATATATTATATATGTTATATCATCATCATCATCATCATCATCATCATCATCATCATCATCATCATCATCATCATCATCATCATCATCATCATCATCATCATCATCATTATGTTTTCTGTTCTGGGACAGGTTCAGGCTCCATATATGTTATATATATATATGTATATATATATACTGTATTATATATATACACAGTGATTTGTGGGGGTCTATACACCGATACACCCCGTCGCTACGCCTCGGAGTATTTTACTTACATTAATGATTAAAATAATATACCCTATATGCACAGGCCCGCCGAGAGAAATTCCGGGCCCCTGTGCAGAATAAAATTTCTCGACGACCTTTTTTTGTTTGTCAACCTTTTCACGCCACCCCCCTTTTTGCTCGCCGGGCCCCCTCTAATTTACTGTTATTATTTATGTTATTGGTTATTATACGTATTCATCATGGGCTCCCCCCCCCAGACCGCCGGGCCTCTGTGCAGTTGCCCCCCTGCCCCCTCTCTGCGGCCCTGCCTATATGTAAATTAGTTAGACCATAGATTGCATTTTCCAGGACATGTATTTCTTTAAATGATGACAGTATATGAATATAGGCCTAATTTATAGAGCGCTACAGGTGTTTGGTGTTGGCGATCGCAGATGGATGGATGGATGGATGAGAGTCGCATTTATCTTTCTCAGTCTTGACTTTTATACCCAGCAACAGAATTCATATCTTATTGAATTTATTTTCCCTCCAAATTAAAAAGATTCCTCCTCCGCCACCGAGTCAAATCCGACAGTTTTTATTGGAGAGTCTGATTGAAATTTGTTGCCGCACGCACAGATGAGATTTATAATAATACTTTAGATTGTCGGTCTAAATAAACGAGAGACGAAAGAAATAAATAATTTATAGAGAAATCTATTTCAGTTGATATATAGCCCTTATATATAGTTACGTAGAGTCATGTGTGAAGAGTTCAGTCATGTATACCGGTACTTTACAAGTACAAAATGAACCGCTTGTCCATCAGTCATCTGTGAATCGAGGTGTCATGTCAAATCTTCATCGGAAGTGACGTCTCATGTCTTGGCAGTGATCGATTCCTGCACGCGTCACTCGAAATGCTTATGCTAACACGCTGCCCTGTGCATCGAACAGGTTAACCCCTTAACTGGGGATCCTGGATATATCCGTCCATTTTTACATTGAGCTACATTTAAATACACGGTTAAGGGGTTAAGAGTCTTAAGACGCAGAATTTGCGAACAGTATTAACACGATGATGATGATGATGATGATGATGATGATGATGATGATGATGATGATGATGATGATGATGATGATGATGATGATGATGATGATGATGATGATGATGATGATGATGATGATGATGATGATTAACACGATGAAAGCTGGTTTTGTTTGCTTCCGATGAAAATCACAGATAACAATTTTAAGTAAGTCCCCGGTCTTTGATAAAGCTGATGTCAGCCAGAGACAGTTGTTATGTTGCTTTAATTACTTGATATATCTTCGTTTGCCGTTACCGCGGTATTACTGTAGCTACCGCCTGCCGATACCGCTACCGAGGTATTACCGTGTCTTTTCTGACAGCTCGTTTGTCCCACCATCGCGGTAATCGTGGCTTACCGTGGTCACAGTTATCGTTTTATCCACTGCTGTAGGCCTACAGATGGCTTTACAAGTTTACATGTTTCGCTTCTCAGTAAAAATACCGTACGCCCTATTCTCATCCTGAATGTTTTTACACACTACAGTACATGTGAGATATGCATTTTAAGAAAATTTTACCCAATTTAGCCAGTAATAATCGACAGTCTTTCTATATTCGTCTGCAGAAAACTCTCCGAAATTTATTGAAATTTCCTCCAAAGAGTAGAGACGACCCTATACGAGGTGATTAGTTGGCCCCTACAGCGAGCCCTGGGCGGCGCTTAGCTGTGCTTTCTAGTTTTTGGCATTATTTTCTGCTGCATTTGGCTCTAATTGGAGTTTTCCAGGATGCACCTGCGTCCATGGAAACGCTCTTCGCAATGCAGGTAGTACCGTAGTAATGCTCGAAGTTAGTCGTTGAAATCTCTATTCGTCGAATGCGTCACATTGCCTTCGTGTGTCGACGGTGGTACCAGGAACGCCGACCCAGGTGAATGTCGACCATGTCCACTAATAAAAAAAATCACGCAGATAATAATAAGTAGGCGTCCAACTGTTCACAGACATGTCGTCGAAAGAGTAAACGGTTGTCGCAGTTTGCCTTCCGAGCATCAGTTTTTAACCAAGAAGGAAACTGATGTAAATCCTGGATTTAGGGCGCCATCCTTATCCAAGCTTGTGTTGTTAACCCCTTAACTGGGTGCCTCGAGTAACGCTCGTCCATTTTACATTGAGTTACAAATAGTTGCCTGGTTAGGGGGTTAATAGCACACACGATAGACCTGTTAAATCAAGATAACATATCAACTTCGGGAATTCACGAAATGAAATCGAAGCGTCCAATTCTTGGAAACGCATGCGAGGGAGGCAGGGCTATTTCTAGGATTATCAATTTGTAGGAGGGGGCGTGTTGATATATTCTGGGGCCCCCTTCCTTCCCCTATGGCGAGCGATGGCATCTTAGCTGCATCATGATTAGGGGATGCTGCTCTCAGATTGCGGTGGGGGGTCTATGAGGGGTGTGTGTGTGTAAAATTATCTCTAGAAAGAAGTTACCATGCACCAATTAACCATTATTATGACTGCGGACTTAACATCTGCAGAGACATATCAAGCTGCAAAAGATCGACAGCGGTGGAAGGTGATGATGATGATGATGATGATGACGACGACGATGATGATGATGATGGGTAACGGACAGTGAATGTGCGTGAAACAGACCTCCTTATATTTAATGCATGAGCACGACTCGCTCGCTGCCCGATGTTGATCACCGCGCAGAGTGCTTGGGGTTGTCAGGGTAGGGCCTGCCCCCAAATCCAAGGAATGATAACACAGGTTTTAAAAAAGAGGAGGACAAGGAAAATACCGACGTGGCATTTCACTCTACAGTGTCTTAAACAAAAGACTTTAAAAATGACGAAAATCGCAAGTAATGTTGAGGAAAACTGTTCTTAAAAGACAATTCTTGGTCAACATGACTGACTGACCCTGGAAATTATTGGACAATTTCAGCGTCCCTTCGATTGCTGGAAATAGGACCAGACGTCCGATTTTTCGGTTGCTGATAGCAACTGCTATTAGCTGATAGCAACTGCTATTAGCTGGATAGCGTCAACAAAATACAACATTGTAAAGCTAAAAATGACAGCGCCCAAATAGAAATACAAGTCAGTGGATGATGAAATCAACACCACCACCACCACCACCATCATCATCATCATCATCATCATCATCACCACCACCACCATCATCATCACTTCGTCGTCATTATCGTCTTCAGGGCGTAGCCAGGAATTTGATTGGGGGTATATTTTGTTAAGTATATTATATAGGTCTACAAGGGGCCATCCATAAATGACGTCACGCGATATTGGCAGTTTTTGACCCCCCCTTCGTCACACGTCGTCACAAATGTTTGAACCCCTCTAAATGCTTGACGTTATTTGTAGACGGCCCCTTATATTATATATATATATATATTATATATTATATATTATATATGTTATATACATATGTATATAATATATGTTATATATACTGCATTATATATATACTGTTTTGGGAGGTGTATATATATATATATACTGATATACCCCCCCGTCGCTACGCCCCTGGTCGTCGTCGTCATCATAATTAGAAACAGCATCCGTGCTTATGTACCGCTTAATAGTTCCCCACCGACTGTGGAAATGACATTAGCTGGATTCGACAGTAGTATACACTATACCTGTTCTTTGGTGAGTTTTATTTTCTCGATGGACGATGCATGAAGTGGATGAGTAAACATGGTGCGCCGTGATTTCCATCGCATTCATATTTCTCTTTGATTATTATTATTATTATTATTATTATTATTATTATTATTATTATTATTATTTATTATTATTTATTATTATTATTTGTTATTATTATTTGTTATTATTATTATTATTATTATTATTATTATTATTATTATTATTATTATTATTATTATTATTATTATTATTATTTATTATTATTTATTATTTGTTATTATTATTTGTTATTATTTGTTATTATTATTATTATTATTATTATTATTATTATTATTATTATTATTATTATTATTATTATTATTATTATTATTATGATTATTATTATTATTATTATTATTATTATTATTATTATTATTATTATTATTATTATTATTATTATTATTATTATTATTATTATTATTATTATTATTATTATTATTATTTATTATTATTATTATTATTATTATTATTATTATTATTATTATTATTATTATTATTATTATTATTATTATTATTATTATTATTATTATTATTATTATTATTATTATTATTATTATTATTATTATTATTATTATTATTATTATTATTATTATTATTATTATTATTATTATTATTATTATTATTATTATTATGATTATTATTATTATTATTATGATTATTATTATTATTATTATTATTATTATTATTATTATTATTATTATTATTATTATTATTATTATTATTATCATCCAGGAACAACGATGAATCGCGACCAGCGTCGCCACCTAGCGGCGGAAGTCCTGGTGCGTTATTAGGATGTCGACCCTGGCTCAGTGGTCGACCATTGACCCGTGTAATATGAGTGATGTCGACCTTCACGTTCAACAGACGAACGATCGTCTGCAGTGCATCCAACAGGTAGGTCCCAACAGTGGCGGCTCCAGCAGTGGCGTCATTTCACACTTTTCTTGGGGGGGGGCGAGAAATTTTGTAAAATTTTTCTTTTCAATTTTTTTAAAAATTTTAAATTTTTTTAAAATAATTTTTCGACGCTTTTTTTGCTCGTCAGTCCTTTTTTACGATTACTTACTTCAGGTTGCTCGACATCAAGCACGAGTTTCCCAAAAAGTTGACGACCTTTTTTTTGCTTGTCAGCCCTTTTTTACGATTAGTATTAGTTACTTCAGGTTACTCTCGACATCAAGCACTCCTTTAGGGCTTTAGGGGCTGCTGACCTTTTTTTTGCCCCCCCCAAACGCAAATGACGTCCCTGTTTTTGTTTTTTGTTGCACATTAATACATTATAAATTAATATTTTCATTTCCTTGGAGCCGCCACTGGGTCCCAAGCTTCACTTGCACCCAGTGACGGTTCCACGTGGGGAATGATTTTTTGCTTGTCAGCCTATATTTTTCAGTAAAAGTGTAGTAAAATGAGGGATAACATTCCCTTTTTTCAGCCTTTTCGGCAAAGTTTATTTATTGATTTTTTCCTTCTATTTTCATCCCCACGCCAACTTTCTATGAATTCATTTCATCCCGCCCCCAGTGGCTATGCCACGGGGGAGGTTTTGGGATTAAAACCCCCCTTTGGCGGCGAAATTTTTTAAAAATGTATTCCCATGCAATTTTTATTTTTTGAAGCGATTTTTGGGCGAAAACCCTCTTGGCGGTTATCGACGAAATTTTTTTTAAAAAACCCCTTCCGGAAATCCTGGCTACGGCACTGCCGCCCTCATCAAGAAATCCTGGAACCGCCACTGCTTGCACCAGATTTATCAAATTGAAATTCTTCTGTCTGATAGAAATGTATGCTTGAAATTGTTTATCATCGAATAGTGATTGAATGTCCAATATTTAATTAATATTGACTATTGATTTTATTATTATATTGCTTTGATATATAAAATAAGTTATCATGGAGACATTCTATTTATGCAATTATTATGAATATATGTACGATCATTCACTTGATTGTATTATTTCTTCTTCTTCTTCTTCTTCTTTCTTCTTATTATTATTATTATTATTATTATTATTATTATTATTATTATTATTATTATTATTATTATTATTTAGTGAAATCTCATAACTAGTTATAAGTCATGATTTCATTGTTTCTGTCATCAAAGGACTTTGTGTTAGGGGCTATCCATAAATGACGTCACGCGATTTTTTGGCAGTTTTTTACTTCCCCTCGTCACACGTCGTCACACAAAGTCAGACCCTCTCAAATATGACTGACGTCACAACGCGTTAACACCCCGTCATCTTGTCGTCTTTCCAATGTAAACATTTATGTTTCATTTGAAAATATTCATTATAATTACTATAGTTGAAACAATATTCAGAAACTTTTTCAAATTCTTTTTTTAAAACTGAAGTATAATAATTATAAGTGTAAAATTCGTTCAATTTTGCAGTAACATAGCATAGAGGCATTAATAAAAATATTTATTATGTGACGTCACATTTCTGGAACCCCCCTCCCAAGTCGTCACACATTGTCACAAATGTTTGAATCCCTCCCCCTAAGTGCGTGACGTAATTGATGGACGGCCCTTAATTAGGCCTAATTGTTAATTGTCAGACAATAGTCAGATTTTAAACTGCAATCTGCGAGTTTCTATCTAGTACAATACTCGCTGGGCATCATCACTTGTCGCCATTTCTGTCAAATGCATCGTTCAGTTGGAGAGTTTGAGCTCTTATTGAAAATCTTGCATAGTACTTTGTTACATGTGGTAAATTTAGGGTTGCCAACCGTCCTTTATTTCAAAGGACAGTCCTTTAATACACCTCTGAGTCCTTGTCCTCTATCGCTTTTAGAAAGGACCATGGTTTGTCCTTTATTGCAAAAATCAAGTCATGAAACCACACATTTCAATTGAAATTTCCTTTTATTGCTTGTCACTCCATTCACGAAGGGAGATGATCTTTTTTGCTTGACATCGTATTTCATCAGGGGAGATGACCTTTTTTTGCTTGTCACCGCACTTCAGAGGGAAGTTAACCCTTTTTCCCTGCACCGGGTGACACCAAGATTTTTCCGCACCGGGTGTCCTTTATTGCAATTTGTCAAAGTTGGCAACCCCTAGGTAAATTGGTAATGTACACTGTATTATGTATATTTGTCTGCGCTATTACCAGCTAAAGGAACTCATGTTGATTCTGACTACCACTTCCTGATTTCCACCTTGTTGCTATTTGTTGAGCAGTTAATTTTGTGCTGTTTCGCTATCTATTGTAATTATGTTATTATTCATTTTTCAATAAATGGTCAGCCTCTCTGACAGCATGATCTAATCAGTGATGAAGTACAGTTTAATTGTGTAGGTCTAATTGTATTGTTTGATGCTGATTGAAACTGATAAAGTTCTGTCTGTCTGTCTGTCTATCTGTCTGTCTGTCTGTCACTCTCCTTCTCTCACTTGCTTAGCTGGATGTAAATTTGGATAGAAGGGAAATTCTGTCTTGTCTTTGTGACCTGTGTTCCTGCTGCCAACTTGCCAGCGCTATATAATGATTGATTTGTCATAAATCAAAATAAATGACGTTTGGTTCCGTTAGCATCTTCTTTCGCCGAGTTCTTACCCAAACGCCGCCCGTGAACTGCTCGAGTGGTGTTCGGACACCAGGGCCTTCCAGTGGCAGTTTGAACAGAATCTCATCGGATGTCTTACGGTAAGGAGTCGCTCTTATCATAGATGTAAAAAACATAAACACTAAAATAATAACATGAAAAAACATGTTTTTTAGAATATAAAAAAAACATTAAAAACCATTGGTCTCGTTTGCAGTCCTTTATTTGCCATCCATCTACGCGTCACATTTGACATATATTCAAATAATATTGACTGACTTGAATATGTGATCCCTTGCTACATTAGTTCTGTAGCATCACCAAGAAGATGAGCCCATATTCGCTCAGAATGAATTGATAACAAAATTTGAGGATGCTCAGGACTAGGAAATTGATATAAATTGATATGCAGGAAATAAGATAAAAAAAACACAAGGAACTTTAAAAATCATTAAAAACATGACTTTTGGGGGCCCGGGGGCATCCTTGATATGGGGGCCCCAGTGGCTGACGAGCAAAAAAGGTCCTCAACGATTATAGTCTTGACGAGCAAAACAATATCGTCTAACATCGTTTATAGTGTTGACGGGTAAATAAAAAATTAAAAATACCACTCTTCGGGGCCTCCCTCTCCCGGGGCCCGGGGGCTGTCTCCAAAGTACCCCCCTCCGCCCCCCCCCCCGTTACGCCACTGCACCACTCAGCAAATTGACCGTTGCTTGAGGTTTCATTTCAGATCTGTTTCCTTCTTCTGAAATTGCTGTGGTTTAGTCGTTGAACATTTTTGCATAAATTTTGCCTCATTTGAGCCATTCCTCTGCCCACATTCTGGGCCAGCTATTATATATCGAAATTTATGAAGAGACTCTTAAGGATTTTAAAGGAGAAATTTTAAGATTAGACACCAACTCAGTTTTCTCGTGCAAAGGCAATTTTTATTTTAATCTTAATTGAAACTTCCTTTAATTTATTTTACACTGAAGAACGGATAATAAGGCCTATGTCCATTTCTAAGTTGGTTGTGATAACCAACAATGGGAAGAAATGTTTTCAAGATAAGCAAACTTACAGTAGGCCTACTACAGGAAGTTTACTTGATGTGTTTTCAGGTTGTAAGCCAGGTCGCAGGTCAGTTCGGTTACGACCTTGACATTGGTTACCGGCTCCTGGCGGTGTGCGCTGCCCACCGAGACAAGCTATCTCCGAAGTCGTCCGGTAGGTGGCAGTATGCATCTTCTCCAGGAAAATTAGATACCTTTAGCTAGGGAGCAATCTGTCAGAAAGTGTTAATGTCCTTCCATTGCTTTTGAACCAAATGCAGAGGATTATTCACCATTGATGACGGTTCTAAAAACTGGATGGAATCGCTTTGTGAATTCATTGATAAAGTGATGATGAATTTGAAGTCATTAATAATACAACTGTATAGGCCTACATCACCTGCTTTCAAAGCAGCAGCTGACACTATGGTTTCATATGTTGGATATCTTGAGGTAAGTAACGACCCACCATAGGGGTACACAGATTTTCTTTTAGTCCCCACAGTCAGACCCCAATGAAAATTCTGGGTTGGGAGTAGTCCAACACTGCCACTGCTTTTGTGATAAATCAAACAATGGCTGACATGAATCTTCAATGATAGTTCATTGGTTATGTTTTGATAGATTTTAATCTATACCGTAGTTGAGCACACTGCATTGAGTCTCCTACTGAAGTGACTTTGATTTGTGACAATAAGCGGAAACTTACAGTCAAACTCGGCTACTGTCATGTTCAAATGACTGTTCAATGAACAGTCAGTGAACATGAACAGCAGTTGAATAAGCCTAGTTGTTGTTGATTGCGGCATTGGCAGCTACTTACCTCAAATGCTACAAAATCAAGAGGAAATAAGCAATAGCAAGAGTGACAGTAATGAAGTTTGATTGTACTAATAGTAGTAGTAGTAGTAGTAGTAGTAGTAGTAGTAGTAGTAGTAGTAGTAGTAGTAGTAGTAGTAGCATCAGCAGCAGTAGTAGTAGTAGCAGATTTGGTAATACCAGGTAATATTTCACATAATCATTTTCATCTTTATGAGAATGTGGACCTTTTGGCTAGCCATTATATCATACTTGGATTGACCATTAGAATGCTGAAACACTGCTTTCAGTGCTGCCGGCTAATACAGGACAATAGACTGCTTCCTTTCAATACATGTTATTGCTTATCCGACCAATTTATATATGACATATGCTAGGAGGTTTGCAATGTGTTTCTCTGTTTTAGCAATTTAAAAATGATTATTGCACCCAGGTTTATTGAAAAATTCATTGCTATGTTTGTTGGTCTTGACCAGGGGTGGCCAACCGTTTTGCTACAAGCATGCCATTATTAATTTCGATCAGCATGTGGAGGGCCGCATTTTTGGTGCCTTTTTGCACATCATTGTTTTTAACAGTAGTATAGTCACTGCAGTCACCTACCGGTAGTAACGTAACTGGTAAAAGTTACAATTAAACAGCAGTATAAAGTAAGCTACTATTTTAATAAATTAAGCACAGGAACTAGAAGTCTTACTCATGACTCAATATTGTAGCATAAATATGACCAATAATGTTTATTTAAAAGATGCCCTGAGGGCCGCCAATCAGCAGTCGGCGAGCCGCATGTGGACCGCGGGCCGCCGGTTGGCCATCTCTGGTCTAGACTCTTTGACTTTAACAAATCCTTTTACATGGATTCCTGTTTCTTAGAAATTCTAATTGAAATTCTAATTTCAGTTAATTTCCAGAATTATCTGTTGGCTGTCAACATTACATAAAAACTTTAAAGTTAAACATTGGAAGTTTCCCCAACTCAAGAAATCTCATGATGAATGTCCAAGTAAATTTCCAATTAAGTCAATTAACAGAATCACCAGACATAACAGATTTTAATTTCCTGTATTATGATAATTATTGTGATTATTATTGTGATTATTATTGTGATTATTATTGTGATTATTATTGTGATTATTATTGTGATTATTATTATTATTATTATTATTATTATTATTATTATTATTATTATTATTATTATTATTATTATTATTATTATTATTATTAATGCATCCTCGTAGCCTAAATCTCTTAAATGTGCAACTTGCAAGAAAATCAAAAGATCATCACCAACTAACTGTGTCAGATTTATAAATAGGCTATAACGTATCAGTAATGACTTTGCAGTCTGTGATACACAGTATACTCCAGCATTAAAAATATGTTTTAACATTTGATCAATACAGCTTCAGATGATTTTTGAGGCGAATGTCGATTTTGTATTAATTCTTTACATAATTGTTCATCAGTATTGATGGTGGTAATGAACTTTTAACCCGATTTTTGTCCATTCTCCCATCGAACTCGTTTCATTTTCCTGTTATTGATTGTGATGGTCAGAGTTGAAAGATTGCCCTTTTAGTTTTAGTCACTGACACATAAATCATGCAGAGATTGTGATGGTGTTCTGATAGCTAACATAAGGTTCTCTACATTGGCAGAAGCAGAAATACAATAACACAATTAGGCCCACATAGCGCTACATTTAGGCTTAATGACTTTTACCCAAGCATTTAACAGTTGTGGATCATTGCAGAGTGAGGGGTTCTGTACTGTTCCGAATGAATTTTTCATTATATTGTTATTGTGGTTTTAAGACCAATCGGGCAGCCTCTAATTAAGCGTGTCTGTTAGGTACTGATTATAGGAATAGCTCTTGCTGCGATGAAATATCTTTTTTCTGTATGCATTGCTTTCTCTTCAAAGATTCACCAGATGGCTGCTTCAGCCATTTCTCATCGCTGCTCTGCATTCCTTCAGCCGAAAACCGATGTCCTATGCTCAGTATTTATGAAGCTCAGTATTATAAAAACTGACTACCGGTAATCGCAGTGCACTTCGTAAACTCTTTAAGCAGTCATAAGCATTGGGCAAGTCGGGAATTCTTTGACTGTTTTCACATAAACTATTGAAAGCTCAGATAAAAACATCAATAGGTTTGCTGGAAGTTTCGTTTGTACAGCTTTTCGACCGTAAGAGCATTGCACTGTGCATTATTGGCTGTCAGAGAGGAAGTAGAGATTAACAGCTGAGGGCATAATAGAAAACATTTTGATTTCTGTCATGATCAGTGTAGCAGGGTCGTCTGTATACATCAGGCATGTGTTTTATGTGAGCACTCGCTTATACTTCAGACAGGCTCAATATTGTTTTCCAGATGTAGCTGGGCAAAAGCAAAAATAATTAAAAGTATTAAGTGAGAATTGCTAAGTAAGAATTGTCTTAGATAAATAATTGACTCTACACTAAAACCCTGTTAACGCTTAGGCCCTACTCAGACAGCGAGGACCTTCGGTTTCAGTTAACACGGACCATTTTACTAAGACTTAATAGGTACTTACTTAATAGGGGGCGGAAAATGGCAGAGTGGGTTACGTACTGGAGCGTCAGGCTGACGGAGCGGGTTCAAGCCTCGTTAGTGCCCCTAGTGGCTTTCACACAGGCAGTAATGCCTCCTAGGCCACTTTAAATCATGCTAAGTTAAGCAAGGTAGACTTGTCAGGTTGAGATATTTCGTCCGTGGCACCCGTGCAAGAAATAAATTGTTCGCCGAATCGCCGGTTTAAATTATTCATCCGTGTACGACCGCTTTAAAAACCCATCCATTTCTAAATAAATACTTCAAGTTTGAATTTGCCGGGAAACGTCTAAAGTCCTTAGTTTTAAGTAAAATATCAAAGCGTGTAAAGCCGATAATTTTTAGTAAAAAAGCAACGTCGATCACTTCGACTGAGTCGCTATTTATCATAAGTAAAAAAGACAAAGCACGGTGAGTAAAAACACGAAGAAATTATAGGTAAAAAGATTAACATCATTAATAATAATGATGCTAATATTAATAGTTAGGCCTATTATTATATTTATTATTATTTAGTTATTTTATAATAAAGTATTTAATAATTTATTTCATCTGATAATTAATGTATTATAATTTTTATATATGTTTTATTAATTACTTTTTATTATTATATTGTATCTAATAATAATAATAATAATAATAATAATAATAATAATAATAATAATAATAATAATAATGTGATTTAAAGTGGTTTAGGAGGCGTTTGCCTGTGCCTTTGTAAACACTGTTATTATAGTTTAAGTCAGTGCTTCCCAAACTTTTTCCAGCCACGGCACACTATCCAAGAAACATATAGCCAACGGCCAGTGTTTAATCTAGACTCTGTACTCCGGGGGGCTGATAAGGCCGGGGGAAGTCAGTTTCCCCCCGAATGGACACTGAATGGACGCGTTTGCAGCGTTTGCTGGTCCCATTTTAATGCAGCTTTACTGTAGTTTCCAACCTCCTCTTTGGCCTATTGAACTTGTTGCTACTTCGATAGTTTCAATTGTGTATCACGTTTACTCGTCTAGTGTTTCTTTAATCACATTGTGCTGAGAATGTTGTCAACATTAATGTAGTGTATGTCCGAATTCATGTGAAGATGTTACCTTATCTGTTTTTAGACTTGTAGTTTGTCAAATGAAATCTGAAGAATTAAGTGGGATCTAGGCCCTATGTGTAGAAATTTCAAATTATTTGCTGCATGTAGGTTGTCAGACGCTAGGCGTGAGTTTTTAAAACCGATAAGCCGGTCTACATCTCTCTCTCTCTCTCTCTCTCTCTCTCTCTCTCTCTCTCTCTCTCTGTCTGTATATATATATATATATATATATATATATATATATATATAAAAATATTAACATGCATATGTTACTGGCTGTTCCCGGTGTTCCGTGTCAGAGATGTGTCATCTTTTTAAACGCGTCATTGTCTGACATTTTCCGAGTTTCATGATAAAAACGTCTGCACCGCACTTAATCAGAAATTATCTGTCAGTTACAACAGAAAGACAACGGCCGCGTTTTCTTAGTTTTGATTTATTCATCGACGTGTAGACCTATACTATGCTGTAATCGCGCGTTTCCTTTGTCTTTCGAACAAGAAATTCTCTTCCATTTTCGACTTCGTTTTCTTCAACCGGAGACATTTTCCTTTATTCATGTGTTAAGGACAAAGGTCCCTGTTGCAAGACGCCGTTGTTTATAGACGGTTCGTAGATTCCATTCATAGAAAATCATTTACATGATAATGGCGTTCATTGATCGAAGCGCTTCGATTGAGGCGTCTTGTCTAAAAGACGAAAGCGATCGGGTCTTAGTCAAACCATTGCATCTAATAATAGGCCGACATTAATCTCAGTGATTCGAAAACTCACTCCGGCGTTTTCTAGCGCTGTAATTTGCTGACGTGACCCGTGACATTTTGTAGCGCCAGTTTGCCACCAGAACGAACCAGCTGCTGCTGTCGGCGGTCGTGTGCGCGCTGTTTCTCTATAAGTGAGACATTTTGCTCTTCTATTACTGATTTTATGGAGCATGCATTGTTTAACAGGCTCTTCTGTTTTGAATAAAATTTGTAAGCGGCACTACTGCATCGATTGCAAAACGGCATCAGCTACTTCGCTCCATTAAGGTAGGACATGTATACTATCTCATTATACTGGAATGTTCTCTTTGCTGGAGAAAGGGTCGGCAAACTTGAAACTACGGCCAACGGGGCACAATCCGGCCCACGAGGTCAGTTTGTCCGGGTCCCTGATCAGGCCCGCCGCCTAAATTTGCTCGATAAAACTAGGTGTGATGTCACTGTCTTTTTTGCTGACGTCGCATTTACGAAAACCTTTTTGTCTGTCTGGTTTTTTGTGTGTGTATGCTATTGCACGCTACTTTGCACGTTACTTTATCCATGGCTAACGTGGAACGCTGAAACTAGTTTTTGCATTTTCCGAGACCTTCTGTTCTGGGTTTCGAGTTTTGAACAGACCGGTTATGCGACCCAAACTCGTCATTCTTTCAATTATCCGGCCTGCCGTTCAAAAATTTGTTGGTTGCCCCTGTTCTGGGGTTGGCGCTTACCCCGTTGGTCAAGTCTACCCCAGCAGAGGTAAAAATGTATTGGTTGTTATCTGGTTCATCGTCTTCCAGTAGCGTGCAGATGGGAGCGGTGGGACGCCGGCCCCGGGCATTCTTCAGATGGGAGCATCCAGATGTGAGGCCAAGTATGAGTAGGTGCTATAGAAATAAATTGTAAGCGTGCTGGAGGTTTATATTAGGGGCTACGACGTTTTTTGGTTTTTGCTTTGCTTGTCGAGACTTTTTAAATCTGAAAACATGAAAATGTCGGTGTGCCCCCACTATTCCGGAAAATGACAACTTGGCCCCTGTGCATCAATCGGCCGCTGCACACCACTACCCTCTCCGTGGGAATTTTAAAATTGCGGGGTGGGAGTAGTCTAGCCCTCGCCGTTGTTTAGAAAATTCGAATGCTGTAGGGCCTAAATAGTATTTGCGAATCGCGTATTTGTGGGATTTTGTTGGGAAAATTCTTTACTGGTTGCAGACAGTCAGGTCACAAACAGAGGAATCAGTCTAGCGCATTCAGTCTGTATAAGAGGCTTTTAAGGTTATAAATGATCGGCTATGTTTCCTAGAGCTTTTTTATTGGAATGTTTGTTAGTCTGCGTGCCTTCGTTACGCGCAGACAGTTAAAGCACGGAGGGAGTCATTCTGTGAGTGCTTTGGTGTTCATAGGACTTCTTCTTCTTCTTCTTCTTCTCATGGCCGAGCAGAGCAACGCTTATCTAATCAAGATCGGAGCTTGTTTGTAGCGTCTATACTGGTTTTTATCTTCGCTTACTCTCACTTAATGCTGAACAGACAAAATCAATTACTGCTCATTCTGGAACTTGCCTATCCACCTCCCGTCGGTCAGTCCGTCTGTCTGTCTGTCTGCCGGTCTGTGTGTCTGAGCGTGAATATCTGTCTCTAATCTATCCGTGTGTTGGTGTGCGCGTCTGTCTGTCTGTCTGTCTGCCTGCTTTCCGGTTTGTCTGTTTATCGTGCGGCTGATGCCGATGTATATAAGCTGGCATTTCTTAAGACCGTAATATTGCTCTGTTGTGGCCTCACCCTGCCCAGCATTTCGTGTTCAGCTGTCAATATCTTCCGGTGAAATGTTGAGTGTCATAATATGATTAAAGACTCGAGTACAAGGTTCCGGTGGCAAAGACTGGATGACCGGGTCAATGGGTTCCTGTACATTTGATACCCAGATGCACTCGAGAGACTTCTACAGACTGAGATGGACCGGTTAAACTATCTGATAAAATTGTTATGCACCGAAGCTCTCTCTGCCTTTTAAGTCAAATTCTCAGTTATTGCAAATGTATCCATCGTTTCCTGCCTACACTTGTGTCTTATTATTAGAATTGCTGTGAAATTTCTATTTTTCACCGATACGAAAACAACAGCAGAGGTTTTAGTAGCGATTGCTTTTTTCTGTGAAAGTGACTTAATAATATAATCAGTGATATATACTTCACGCTGAGTTGAGCATAAGCCAGTTATAAATGTGTCTAATGAAAACACTATAATGTTATTGCTATGAGATTAGCATTGGAGCATTGGCAACAATAAAACCGAAGTGAAGAAACTCTCCAAATCAAGAACATTCTCCATTACTTGCTTATTCTGTTAGCAATATTTTTGAAAGTGTTTAGCAACAATCTTCTATTGTGCCAAAGCTTTTAGCATTAGATTCCACTGTAATGGCATTTGTTATTGCATTTTGGCAAATCGTTTTTTTTTATAAAACGCTCTTCTATTCCTTCTAATTTTAATAGTTCTGTGCTAGTGTTTAAGAAATACGCAGTCTCATTGGTTGCAATTTGTCTATTGATGGTTATTGTCCAAAAGAAAGAAATAATTATGTAAATAAATAAACATATCGGATTTTGCGTAAGATTTTAGTTGGTAATGCTTACATTTTCAGCTGCCTACTTGGCGTTGCGCGACCGGTTCCCATCATAACACCGAGGTTACGAACGTTGAGTGCGGATCGTACATGTATGGGTGACCATCCTGGGGTCAAGTCGAGTTGCCAACGGCCAAACAAGCCGTTCATCGCCTAGGCGTGGTAGCAACGTTAAGCTGTGAAGGTAAAACGCTGGTTCAAGCGTTTTACTGGCAAACTATATACAGTACTACTTTTTATTGGGAGCAGTGTTTATTCTAGGCCTTCTCTGAGGGGGATTTCTCCCCACCCCAAAGTTTTAAAATTCTCCCCACAATTTTTTATATGGTTGGCTGGGGGATGGAAATTCTCCCTCCCCAAGTGTGACGACGGGGTCTTTTTTGGAGAGGGGAAAATGTAAGGATGACAATTTTTTGCTTGCCAGGGCATTTGAGAAGGGTAAACATATTAGGAAGGATGGAAGGATGACCTATTTTGCTTGTCACCACATTTCAGAAGGGAGATAACCTTTTTTTGCTTGTCAAGGTTTTTGGAGACTCAGACCTTGTTCCCCCCCTCCAACATTTCAAAATCCCCCACCCCAATGTCAAGGTGGCTAGAATAAACACTGATTGAGAGTAAGCCACCAAACATCAGCGCCCGGCGGATTCTACGCCAGTAAACGATTGTGCGAACCTGTACCTTCCTTAATGCTTACGGTTAGAGTAGATTTTGAAATGAAAAATGCATCAGGCCTGAGTGTATGTTTAACCCTGAATGAAATTCAGCCCACAGACGTTTTGCGGATGAAGTGAATGAACTTTTGCTATACAATCTCTTAAAAGCCATCATGACATGATTTTTGGAAATTTTCGATGCACGGAATTTCTGCCGAGCAGATTTAGCGACGCTGCTACGACCACGTGACGCATCATTAATTGCGCGGCGATGGAAGGAACTAACTCTTCCAGCAGTGACGTCACTGTGTAGCGACGGCGATGATGACGTCGGCAGCGGCGTGAACTGGTGACGTCATGATCATCGCGATCTGCTCTGACGACAGCAGCTCAGCACAGACATACGCTGTACACGGCAGACACACTGGTTCCGAGATGCTGCTTCTCATCATCATCATCATCAGCAGCAGCAGCAGCCCGGGCACTGTGAACGAAGCCTCCTTCTCGACCTCCTTCCCTTCTCCTCTCTGCAGCACTGATTCATACACAATCATCTATATAAACCAAGCGAAGGTCGGACGACAGCAGTGAATTATTGGAATGGCGGATAAATGGAGGAGGAGGAGGAGGAGGAGGAGGAGGAGGAGGAGGAGGAAGGCAATGGAAATGGAAATGGGAATGAGAAGGAGGAGAACAAAGAAAGGATGAACGCGTAGGATAAATAAGACAGTATTGGACTGAGAGAAGAGGAGGAGGTGGGGGCGGCTGGGGGGGAGATTAAGGGGGTGGGTTCCGTGCTTGTGAGCGGTCGTTCCCCGCGGCAGCATTATTAAGTACCGTACTGACTGCCAGTCATCCATTTGGCTGAAACAGGGTAACTGACGATGCTTCTCGTGTTGGTGTCTGTAGCTACGAATATCTTCGGTTTACGCCAGCCTCCTCCCTCCTCCTCTTCTTCTTCTTCTTCCTCCTCCTCCTCTTCCTTCTCCTCCTCCTCCTCCTCCTCCTCCTCCGTTAGATTCTGACGCCAATATTTAACGCAGACAATAAAGACCGAGGCGTGCAGTTCCTGGAAGACCCGGTTAAACGCAGGCAGAGACCAGATGTCCTCAGAAGCTGAGAGTGAGTCGGTCGTCGTCGTCGTTGTATGCATCATTTAGTGTTTCTCGCATTCGGCGCTTGTTGAGCTTAATTGGACGCATCTAGCTGTGAACGGAGGATTGATACGTGGTCAGGGTCGTTTAATCGCTAAACTTTAGTGCGGAGGGTCACCAAACTACGGCACGCGGGCCACGTCCGACCCGCGAGGTCAGTTTATCCGGCCCGCGCCTAAATTTGCTCGATAAAACTATGCGCGGAGGCAGTGTCATTGTCCTTTCTGATAACGTTGCCTTTTCGATAACTTTTCGATGAAAAGACACGTTGTTCTCCTGTTTTTGCGTTCGCATTGCATGCTATTTCACTCATGGCTAACGCGGAATGATAAACTTCGTCTTTTCCTCTGACCTTCCCTTTTGAATTTCAAGTATTGAATAGCTGGTTATGCGGTCCACGTTCGTCATGCTTTCGGTTATCCTGCCGATCGTCAACAGAGTTTGGTGGTCCCTGGTTTAGCGCGTATCGGTGACGGCTGCCTTTAATTGGCCAACAGTTGAACCGATTGGCTGTTATTCGGCGATCGGTCAATCAGTCGCTTATGAAGAGACTTAATCACTGTTATGCGGAAGAGTAACGGATGTCAGAGGAATGACACAAAGGCAAGTGAATATATATTATATATATACACACTCGATTCATATCAGCACTAATACCGGTAATTGTTTTGTTTCAACTTCAGATTATTGTACAAACAGGCTAGAGTTAACAATGGCGGCTTCAGGTGTTGTCGCTGTGGTCTTATAGGAAGAGGATGCGTGTTGGTTTTTGAAGTACGGTAACTTGTTCTTTCTTGACGTG
Source organism: Metaphire vulgaris (assembly GCA_018105865.1). Classification (NCBI taxonomy): domain Eukaryota; kingdom Metazoa; phylum Annelida; class Clitellata; order Crassiclitellata; family Megascolecidae; genus Metaphire; species Metaphire vulgaris. The sequence continues at coordinate 3,896,290 of CM030834.1, forward strand.
TTGTCCGTTCGCATTGCGAACACGAGGACACACTGGAATTATGAAGTGGTTCCGTTGACCGAATGCTGACAATAGCTTTAAGTGCCACTCAGCCGAGTGCCTTAATCTAGTGATGATGTCAAGTGCTGTTGAACTCATTGCCTATTATGTTTCAGAATGATGAAAGCATTTTTATTGCTACTTTACAAACTGAATTGTTGACTTGGATGGCTGCCCAAGTACCTAGGACTGTCAGAAAGTTTTATTTAAAGAGCCACATTATGATCGATAGCACACCGCAAACTGATTGGCTATCCCTGAGTGTCAAATAGTGATTTACATAATCAATAGCAAGCACTTCGAGTTTGTTCACCAGTTTTTCAATGAATAAATAAATAAATACTGTATATATAGTTAGTTCGGGTAGGAGGACGTGTGTAGTAGTAGTAGTAGTAGTAGTAGTAGTAGTAGTAGTAGTAGTAGTAGTAGTAGTAATAATTATTTTATTTTATTATTTGATTTTTAGTTGTCTAGCAGGAAGTCTTCTGTGTTAAAAGGAATAAAAGCATTGTGATTACTCCATTTAGTTAATTAAATTGTGGCTAAGTTCAGTTGTTGTCATGTCATGGATCCTACAAATAGCACACATTTGACACACATAAGCCCTTTGCATTGAACAATATAATAACTGTATATGCCAAATCTAACAACCAAATGTATTCAGGTTACTCTTGAAAGCATTCCCACTATTACCAGGTGCTGTCCTACGGTGGCGTGCAGAGAGTGGTGGGCGCCCGCGGCTAAGTCAAAAAAAGTTCTATGAGCAAAAAAGGTCGCCGAGTCAATTTTTGCGCCCCCATCTGGTCGGCGCCCTGGACCACCGCCCCCCACCGGCCCCCTCTGCACGCTACTGCTGTGTTGTCTTATCATCTAATAATTATTCTAATTCATTCCACCTGTGGAACCTGAGGACTAAAAAATATTGTTTGTGCCTTCCCACTTTTTTCCATGTTCTCAAGTACCGCCATCTTGTTTTAATGAAAAAGCTTCATATGGCATTTCTGCTTTATTTGTCAATATCTTGTGCGTGTCTATTGCATTGCATCTCTCGTCATATGCCTTTTCTCCAAAGTTGTCAATCCACTATGCTTCAGCCTTTCATCATGGTATGGTTGTTGACATCCCTTCATCATCTTGGTTGTTGTATGTTCAACTCTTTCTAGAAATCTCAATCTTTCATCGGAACTGGATTCCAGGATACCAGGCCAAAGTGCAATGTTACGAATGTGGAGGTACTATTGTCTATGTGTGCCTATTAAATTTTTGTTATAGGGGTATCCAGTGTTTACCAACAAAGTCCGGTTGCTCCTCCCACTGGTGGGCAGAAACCATAGAAACCATTGTCGTCTATTAATAGACGCCAATGGCAGAAGCAGATTTCTTGCTGGTGGGCATAGATCAGTGACCATAGAGATTGTTCTGGATACTCCTATAAAAATTGAAGGGATAAAATAAGAAATGAGATAATAAAGAAACACTTAAACCACGACATGGACATTCTCACAAGGGTCAAGCAGCATCGTCTACGATACTTTGGACATGTAGTCAGAATGGACAACAATAGATATCCAAAGATCGCAATGTACGGGAAAGTTCACGGAGGAAGACCGAAAAAGAGATGGATTGACAATGTTAAAGAAGACCGTGAAACAATTGGATTAACTTTATACGAGGCACATAGGACTGCTCTAGACAGAGACAAATGGCGATCTATGGTTAATGGGCTGCCTACACATGCACAAGCATTGCCAGGGCATAAATGATGATGAAATGATGATAAAAATTGACCTAAAATGGCCTATTAAAGCAACAGCTTCCTTGCATAGCAGAGGTTTTTTATCTCTCCCCCCCCACACCCGAGTGGTTCAGAATAAGTTTGCATAGTATTTTTGTTGAAACTATTTGTTAAATGTCAAACTTGCTTGACCTTTTGTCAACTGGTTGCGTCCAGCTTTTGCCATTCTGTTGCCAGTCCATTACCAGCAGCGAGTTAGGTTATTGCATTATTTCTTTATTCAAATGAGAGTAATAACGATTGGAGTTCTTTTCTAAACAGATCAGAGGTCGAGGTTGCCGATGTAGTAAAACCTGGAATAGCAGTAGGGGGTGGTGTTAGCAGTGACTTTATGAAATACCCATGTAAGTTTATGGGGATGGTCTATTTATAATAGAATATAACAATATTAAGCCACATTTCCTTACCTAACCCCCCTGTACATACCCCTTGAAGTTTTATACCCCAAAATATGTTAATTTTCCAATCAACAACGTTAATTTCCTTGAAACTGTCAACACTTTGATATATTAAAGTTTACATTGTATATCAATTAACATGAAATCTGCAGTTAGTAATATGACTACATTATAATATCACTTAGTAAACCTTAGAATTACGTATACAGTGCACATATACTGTATATATGTGTGTATGATGTCCATGACACTGCTCAAATCAATGAAATTATCTAATGTAACTTCACTATTTGCAGTTATATTGTTCAGATACAGCTTCATGTTAGTTGTATAGGCTGATAGTGGTAGTTTCTTGTGATCTTTGATGAGCCTAAACAAGTCACTTGTCCTTGGCAATGACAGGGCTGTATCTCATATCATAGCGCGCTTCCAGATATAGACGCTTCAGTTTCCTCAGCTCAACTTGCCATCTAGTCCATTGTTGAATAATTTCTGGTAATCTGGCTCCTTTTTGGTCAACTTTGCATATCTTCTGAAGGATCCTGCAATGCAAGTGTCTATCAAATCAGCAGCTTTAGCCTTCTTCACCTGTGAAGAAGATGTGCAGACAAGTTGCCTAGCACCCCTTCTTAACAGTTCATAGTTCACAAAGCCGACACTATGTTCAACTGCTAAGTTGTGAACTGGTGCCTGTGTAAATTTTGCATATTGCCTCACATATGTTATAATTATAGCGTGTTTGTCCAAATCTATCTGCGGATACAAAATTAAAAGCCGGTTCATCTACCTTTTAGCAGTTTGTGTGCATCAATATAATTAATATCCATGTACAGCTGCTCAAAGACTGGAATGAGTTTCGAGTGTGTTGTCTTTGATGACATAGTGAGTGCTATAGATATGGTTCAATGAGATGAAGTCCAATTAGGGCACCAGCACAATACATGACCTTCAAGAAGTCAAATTACAAGAAATATCGGACAATACAGGCTAATTGATTAGTGACATGTTCATATTTCGCCAAATACGCTGCAAGGTCTTCAATATGATAAAGGCTTACGGCACATGTTAGGATAAGTCTATTGAAGCGTTCATCCTTCAGACTGACAGATTTGTTTTGCTTCCAATCAATATAAAGATCAAATTCAGAAGACTTATTCCAGGGCTTATGGTCAAAGTCATGATTAATGAGCCGTGTCAGGCAGTCTAAGAACTGTTCTGTGACACTTGTGGCCATAGTTGTGACATTAACTAAGAAGTTTGGGTAAATTTTATGTCTACCAAGCGTGTTCTCTATCTCTGCCCACTGCTTCGTGATAACTCTGTTGAACATTAACGTAGGATGAATGTTACAAAACAGATGATCAGGGATGTGTTCTGATCTCAGAGCTTCAGCAACCAAGTCATCAACATCAAAATTGCGTACTGTCTGGTCTGTCAAAACAAAGTCTGCAGGGATGTCACTTTCAACGCCGGCAAGTTTTGTCTCAATTCTGATGCAACGGACAGTGTGAGAAGCGCTCTGTATTTGCCTTTGACGGTAGTACCTTGTACACAGAATGCTCCTGCACCTTGTTTCTTAGATCCATCATCTGAATATGTAACCAACTTTTTCTTCAGCTTTCATAATCTGCCTTACAATCTCATTTAGTGCCAACACTTCAATACTTTATTTACCGGCTTGTCGAACACTACATGACTCTGGAACAGTATCAATGGCGGCTCCAGGATTTGGCAAGTGGGGGGAGGCATTGTGGTGGCAACTTCTAATCATGGGGGCCAACCATTTGTTGTTACACTGTAGGTATGTAGTATTAAGTATAGGGTCCCAACAGGGGGGCCACTGGGGGCAGGAACTCAATAGGGCACGGCCCCCCGGACCCCCTGTGGAGCCGCAACTGAACAGTATCCGATTCAATCTTTTGTGGTTCATCATGGAATTTCCACACACGACCAAACATTTTGTTACCAACAGTGACAACTGATGAAATGGCTTCTGCTTCTGACATATGATAACAGCTCTTCAAGTAGTCTATCTGGGAGTGGGGAGGGTGGTATTTTGTAACATTTGGCTTATGACATATGTGATACCTACCATTAATCATCAATATTTACCAGGTTAATACATTTAGAGCTCATTTAAGTTATACAAAATGAAGTAAACATTATAAAACTCTCAGTAGCACAACTTTTTCTTGTATGTTAACTTCAGAGGGTATATACAGGGGGGTTAGCACTTATGTAATTGACCTTTTTTGTTATATTCCACATTAGGGAACTCATCTCCATACTTTAGGATGGGTATTTCAGTAAAAAGCCAAAATTCATAAAATAACACCACCCCCTAATAGCAGAGGATGTGTTTGTCCGATCCGAATTATTTGACACAACCAACGGCTCACACTGTAATAATGTTTAAACTTCGCATTCAATTAGCATTTCTAGTCAAACTTTGATGCCTAATTATCATTCTTAAATGCATCACCTGTAGTTCTGGATTCTCTGTTTGTCTGTCCTTCTGTGTGTCTGTCTTTCTGTCCTTCCGCCTGCGTTCCTGTCTTACAGCTGGGTTGCCTGTCTGTCTGTCTGTCTGCTTGACTTTCTGCCTAAATGTCTGTTGGAATCTGCTTACCTCGTGCTGCTCATGGCCTTCTAAATGGTCATGGCCTGCTTTTCTGTCTTGTCAGAGAATGTACAGATAGGTGATATTAACAGCTGATAAAGTATATTTACATATATATTTAGAATTAAGTTTCATTACATAGCTATAAATGATCACATATAGAAATTATTGGCAATAATAGTTTGATCTGAAATTAAAGTGAACAGATGAATTATCAGATTTTACAGTGTTCGAGAATTCAAATTTTAAGAATTTTAAAAAAAGAATTGGCTTTTAAAATTAAATTGAGTTTCATACAATGTAAAGACATTTTAAAATTTCTTTAGTAAATGACTCAAACGTAATTAAATGATTCATTGTTTTGTAAACCCAGTTGATGTTGCTATCTAAGCTTGATAATAATTATAAGATAAACAATAACAGGAAACGTTTACTAGTGACGTCACCGTGTTGCCTAACCAGTTGTTTCGTTCATCCCAAAAGTAGACCAGGGGCCATCCATAAATTACGTCACGCTATTAATTAACTTTATGGACGGTCCCCAAACAGAGTCACTGTTTTACTGACTTTCACTGAATTTTAAATCAAACATAGGATTCATTAATTCTACTGAATTTTAAGACTGGATTCACTGAATTCTCCAATGCTGATTAACCGATATTAGCTGATATATATAATAATATACCCTAATTTTTGTGTGTGATTGTGCCAAAGACCAATAATATTTGCAGGGACTTGCTGAAGTTGCTGTTAATTCCATGCAATCATATTCTGCTGCTACAACTTAAAGGCAATCCGCAGTGTTGTTATTGTTTTATGATTTCCAACTGTTATTCACAAATAATATATTGACTTTGACTTGGTGAAGACGTTGTCAGCGTATTATCATGGCCGCCTTTGCTGTTGGCGGGGTAGGGTTATTATGTATTCAGTCTGGCTGTAAAGTGTAAATGTTTGCCTTGGTGTAAGTTGCTACGGAAGCTTGATGAGAACATTTCGTTTTGATGAATAATTGTCTTGAGAAAAAAATGTATGTTCTGTGGCAGTAACTAACTACGATTCGAGGTTGTGTTATCAACACTTATCACGAATGCGAACAACAATAATTAGCTCTTATAAACGGAAAAGTTTTGTAAGGGCAAATTTGTAAAAGCAATATTTCAGACATCAAAATTGAGATGTCCTCATCTGGAATGCATTGCCTTTTCTGGCTCTCTCTCTCTCTCTCTCTCTCTCTCTCTCTCTCTCTCTCTCTCTCTCTCTCTCTGTGTTTCTCTGTTTCTCTGTCTGTCTGTCTCTCTCTCTCTCCATCATTTTTTCAAAGATTTCAGTTTCTCTTGACATGTCATTTTCTTTACATGATCATAGATAGAATTTATTGACAATGATAGTTTGATCTTAAATTAAAGTGAACAGATGAATTATCAGATTCTACAGTGTTCAAAAATTCGAATTTAAGAATTTTAAAAAAGAAACTGACTTTTAAATTGAAATTCAGTTCCTTACAATGTACAGAAATTTATAAATTCCTTTAGAAAATGACTTGAATAACTCAAATGTAATTAAATGATTCACTTTGTAATAAACCCAGTACAATGTCACCATGTTACATGTCTAGGTTATTTTTCTCAAAATTGCTTTTTAAGCTCTTGTTATCTGTGCTTTAAAATTTTCATTAACCCCTTAACTGGGGACCCCAGATATATCCGTCCATTTAACATTGAGTTACAGTCAAATACATGGTTAAGGGGTTAATGAAAAATTTATTGATCGTCTTCAAAAAGGATTTTCCTAGATGACTGATAAGTGGTGAGCTCTGTATATAATATTAATTGACCTGAATTGGTGCATACACGTGAAATATTTAGCATATTTAATTATGTTTTTGTTGCTTTACAAAGCTGTTATGTTCTAAATTAATCAATTATATATATATATATATATGTGTGTGTGTGTGTGTGTGTGTGTGCATGTGTGTGGTGCTATGAGTATATGTGCTTGTGCTTGTGTGTGTGTGTGCGTGTGTGTGTGTGTGTGCATGTCTGTATTCTATTTAACAGTTCAATGCCTTCCAACTGCATAACATTTGTGACTGTTATAATTAATTATAATTAGCAAATTGAAATTAGTTCATTTAATCTGGGAAAAATAACTGATGCATAACATGCTTTGTAAAGCAACAAAAACACAATTAAATATGCTAAATATTTCATGTAGTTATATATATATATATACATATATATATACACATATATATAGTTATTATTATTTATTAATTTACTTTGTAATTGTGATTTGTCAGTTTAACAAATATTTTGAAAATGTGTTGAATATTTCTGGCACTCATTTGTCCGTCAGTGCAGAGAGGTCAGTGGTGGACCAAGGGGGGGAGGGGCGGAGGGGGCGGTCCGCCCCGGGCGGAACTTTTTCGGGGACTGCATTTTTGGGTGTTCAAACAATTTTTTTACTAATGTTTATATTGTCTGCCACAAGAAACGACTGCAGTCTAAAGGCTATGCTAAAGGCCACTGTTGCATTGAGAACTTTTTTTAGTGAAAATCTGGATGAGACTGTAGACAATGCAAAGACCTAGGCCTATTATGAAGAAATATGTTCTGAACAGGGGATAAGCACGGGGCGTTGAATTCGCAAGAAGAAGCGGATGGATGTTTTAATTTTTAAATTTCCCGGGTTTCGGTTTCTACAATGTTTATCGTTTTTATTTTTTTATTTTATTGTTTATTGTTTCAAGTTTACTGTAATTTTTGAGTTTTTAAAAGCAAGTATAGAGATTGAAAATTTAGAATATGCATGGAAGTTATGATTAAAAAATGGGAAATTATTACAAATTATTATAAATAATATATATAAGGGCTGTGGATATTGACGATCTATTAATTGATTAATCGTTAAAAGTTTTCATGGATTAAATTTTCTTTAATCGATTAATTTTTCGATTAAATTTTAATATTTTCGTGACTTATCTACTTGAATATCTACTTAGCTTACTATATTTCTATTTCGTTCAGACAACAATGGCTAGTAATGAAAGCAATGCTGCAGTTAAGCATTTAAGGGGAGAGATGAGCAAACACTACTTCTGCTTTGTTTATAAGCTAACTGCAGACGGCAAAGTACAGTAGACAATAATGCAGAGTTGCAATGCGAGGAGATCAGCTAATAGCTATATCTAATTGGGCCTATTTCAATCGAAATTAATCAATTAAAAAAATATCCGATTAATCGAACAAGAAATTTTAATCGTTACCAGCCCTAATAATATATATATATAATATATATACACACACACACACATACAAAAGTGTTTTCTTTTTAAGTAAAACTGGTTACTAATTATTGTTTCTTCAAAGCTTTATAGCAAATCTATTGTTAGTTATATTAATTGTAATGCGATTGCTAACATTAATTGACTAGGCGCAATATAAATAGCTAATTAAATTAAAGTAAATTATACATTTAGTGTAGAATTTGGTCTATGGTTTTGAGAACGTCTACCGTTGTCTTTCAGTGTTAAAAGCCTGTGGTTGAAACTCATTCAGAATGATTTCCCTTTTGGTTGCATGCATCTTTAGACCTGTTGTGGTCATGGTTAACAATGCCTTTCTTTTCATTGTGGTCGACGCTAGTGGCACTTGCTGGGTGAGAAGTCGAATCAGTGCAGTCGGAGTGTTGTAGTTGGGACATAATCGTGTGTGTTTTCTTAGGCAGACTGACGACTTGCCCTGCATGGTGAGTATAAATGGACACAATGCGCTTGGGGTGGTGCATTGACCCAGATTGCTACGGTGTGTGGCAGAAGCAGAATCAGGCATTATGCATGTTGGCCAAAGTATTTCTGGAGCCAGAGACGTCTTGTCCTCATATTTGGAGGGGGTGGGAGTGGGGGGCCTGGGGCCAGTCAGGGGATGAGAGAGAGGTAGGCGTGTGAGGAAGGGAGAGTTAGTGGTTTCATCATGAACTCCCAAAATGATTTTGTATTTGGTGCACTTTAACTTAAATCTTGTTTTCTGATGATTTTGGATTTAAACTCTGCATCCGAAATGGGTCTCTTTAGAAGTCGAATGATGTCTTGATGTCTTAAGTATTGATGACTTAATCATATTGTGATTTATGTCCATGTCTAACTGAATATAGTTCATCATTATTATCATCATCATCATCGTCATCATTGTCTCAACTTTCCTAGAGCTAATTGCAGCAATAGCTGGGGAGGAAATGTTTCCTATCTTGCTTCTCTTTAGCTTCTGCAATGTTGGTTTGGAGTTGGAGGTCTTCCTTGGTGTTGTCAATCCAACGTTTATCTGGTCTTCCTTTTCTTCTCTTTCTCCTATCCTATCTGTAGAGCTTTGTATGGCCATCAATTGTTTTCCATTCTGTACACATGTCCAAACCAGGTTATTAATCTTCTTCTTCTTCTTCTTCTTCTTCTTCTTCTTCTTCTTCTTCTTCTTCTTCTTCTTCTTCTTCTTCTTCTTCTTCTTCTTCTTCTTCTGGAGCTAAAAGTTGAGAACAACTATTACCTCCATGACCAATTTTTTAGAGTGAAGGCGAAAATTTCTGGTCACTGCCTACTGACCCCCTACCCCCACTGATCAACTTTATGCATGACAAGGGACAGTTTCATTCTCTTACAATGTATAATGAAAGAATTCTTTCCAATCTGTTGCATCTTAGCAGTAGCCTTTGTTGATATCTCAGTAATAATTGTGAGCATTTTGACTGTTCTTTCTTTATGCAGACAATCATAATAACTTCAATGCAAGGCTTTTTATTTCAAATCATTTGCTTGACTTAATTTCAATTCAACTCCATTCACACAGTGAAACACCATTGAGTTGAACTTAGGCAACAGGATCATTGTTGCAATCAGTTTAGTATTGGGGTACTACTAGGCTTCTAGTTGTACTAAAAACCATAGTTATAACTTACCAATTTAGTGTTGCCTATAATTGGTATCCTGGTACTTCTCGGCCAATAAATACTGTTTGCGCGAGTAATAGAAACTATAGTAAATGCTGGTTACAGTAAATTATCTGTTTATTAATATTGATCATTTGTATTTGTTTAACTGTGAACGGCTTTCATTTTCATTATTCTGCCCAATAACGTTGGTTAATCGGAAACACTGGCCTTGCTTTCACTTTAGTTTAGTTTCCTAAATGAGAGTAATCAGGATTTTGGTTTATCATTCAGGTCAGGTGATACACTGTGACCCAATAGAAAAAATGTGCCACTGTATATTTGTCCATAACTTTGGTAAATGTAAACCTATTTTCAACATCTTTTCACTACTCAGAAGTGAATGGGGAACGCTGTCTCACACACACACACACACACACACACACACACACACACACACACACACACACACACACAGAGTAAAACTGAAAAATGGTAAATGGGAAATAGAGAAAACTGTCAGCCAAAACACATAGGCTAAAATGTTCTTAATTGTTTGCTGAATTTAATCAGCAACGGCACCTATTACTGAGGTGTGCTTAGTGGTGGTTTACCACGGTACAAATGGTACATCGGTACTGGGCCCACCTGCAAATTTAAAATTTAGGGGCCCACCTTTCCTATTAACAATACTGTATTTTTAATGATTTTTAAATTATTTCTTTTGTTTTATAACTTTATTTTCGGAATATAAACTTTTGTTTAAAAAAAATGAAAAACAGAAATTCGAGTACATGCAACCATGTTTGTCACGTAAAGTCCAGAAAAGCTTGACAAGCAAAAATAAAAAAGGTCATCACCACTTTTTCACATTTGATCTGTAAAACTGTAACATTTCAAAAGGTTTCCAAGGTTTTGAAAAAAGTTTCATCAACACTATGTGGACACTATGTGGTTCACAGAATTTTCATCCAGTGGGCCTCCATGGAAATATGTGTACCGGACCTAAAAACTTTAATCCTCCCCCACTGCTATACGTTAATGGCATCATAAATTATATATATATGTTGTTAATTGTGTGTGTGTGTGTGTATGTGTGTGTGTGTGTGTGCATGCGTGTGTGTGTGTGTGTGACATTGTCCTCCATTTATTTCTGAGTCATATATAATAAAAACATGTTGAAAAACGGTTGACATTTGCCAAAGTTTTTGACAAATATACAATGGAATGTTTTTTATTGGGTTACAGTGTGTATTGGTCCAGTCCATTGACAATACCTGATATCAAGGTATTGCAGTAGACTTCAAATAGAAGGACTTACCTAGGCATGACCCACTAGATGGGGTTCATAGAGTGTTAATGATACAGGTAAAAAATTTTATGAAACAAGCTTCAAAATCAGGTCCACTTTGGTTCCTCACTGTCATCAGATACTGGGGACCCAGGGCCACCAAGAGAAAGTCCGGACCCCAGTACAAAGAAGGTTTGTGGGCCCTAACTGATACAAAGTTCAATACACATTAAATTATGTATATTAAATCTTTGGGGCTCCTTTGAGCTCCATGGGGCCCCAAAACAATGTACTGACTGCACCCCTCTCTTCAGGCCTGGGGCCTCCAAAACCAAATTTGCAGTGATTCTTTTTGGGGATTGTTTTATACAAATGCCCCATGAGAATGGATGACAGGAAACAACAATATTATATGCAATTTTCTTTTTTTTCATGTCATATTTCTCTACAGTTTGGTCTTTATGGTGAAAGTCTATTGTATTCTTTCTCTATATGTGTTGTTAGTATTACGTTTTTTATTGTATTCTGAGCCATAGAACTCAATGACCTAGCTTGGCTCAGTTAGTTTTGTCAAGGTCAATGATTATGCATTGCATTCGTCAAATTTGTTTTTATTTGCATGAGAGGTTCTGAAAGTTGTTTGCATTACAATATCTGGAACTAGGTACTTGAAACGTTTAAGTGTAATATTGATTGCACGTGAATAGTTTGCTGTTGACTTCAGACAAAACGCTTCCATTCGGATAATAGACTCGTAACTGCATTATTCATTGAAAATGCTTAAGTTCAGAACATGTTTCCTTATTAATCATGCATTGGAGAGTGATCTCCACATTACCTTGCATTGTGGAAGTTTACGCAGGAGGTTGCTAAGCAAATAATTGTCGTAAAATTTTTGAGTCTAGTCATAAGTGATCTGTGGATTTATTTTTTTCTGTACAAACCACTGGCGTAGTTTCAGGGGGAAAAACGGAGCCCGGCCCCCTATTCGGATCAGGACCAGTTGTGAGATTTGTCAGAACTGGTGAGTAGTTGGGGGTAGTATTAGATAGAGGAAAATGCACTATGGTAACACAGACCTTTTTTGCTCGTCAAGACTTTTTCGCCAAAAAATGTCGAAGTGTCCCCCCATTCACAAATCCTGGCTGCGCCACTCGCTCTGGAACAAGCTGTAACATTTACGCTGCTGATTTTTGGGCAGGTAACAGTACGAAGAATTTTTTACATTTTCAGTTCAGCTGGAATGTTTTTCCTTTTAAAAGACCAGTTGAAAATGTTGACCAGTATTGAAACAGAAACGGATATTTTAAAGTATGCATTTATATAAGTACATATTTCATAATTTTGCTATATGGATCAGACTGTTAAACACTACTGCACTAGCATTTTAGATTCAACGGGGCGCTGACTTGGGAGGTAAAGGGAGGGTAAACTCTGTGCCACCAATATTAGCACTAGTCAAATACTCAAATTAGCGAAACTCGTATTTTTCATATTTGAGAATTTTTTGCGTAAAAAGGTGATTGAAACACAATGACTTGAGAATTGCGATTTCTGAGTTTTCTGATCAGATGACTAAATCGCCTGTGACATTGTGATGTTGGTTAAGTATATTTTATCCAGGTACAATATTTGCTCCGTGCGGTTAGGGCATCTGTAGGCTACCCTATAAATGGGCTTCGGGTCTATCGAAGAGGCCCGTTTGAATGCGCTGTACACACAACGGCTGGCGGTGTACAATGAGCAGTGATCTTTTTTAAACGCACTGTTGACATTAGAATAAGGTACTTTGTATATTGGCATATGAAGATAATGGCTGAATGCGGACTGAGAGCCTCTGCACATGGTCCAATTATATGCACATAATATGCATTATTTGAAAGGCATCTGTTAACAAACTCCGTGCGTTTTGTTGCCGATATGGCGCTCATTGATTCTATTATATGCGTTGGGCGAAGTTTGGTTGTTTGTGTGTCCATCTGTCCGTGTGTCGGTTGCTTTGTGTACGGCTATATCGTTTTTGAGCCAAGAGCGTGTGTGTGCGTGTGTGTGTGTGTGTGTGCGTCGACTGGCGTGTATATATATATATATATATATATATATATATATATATATATATATATATATATATATTAGATATATAAGTATATAAGTGAAGGCATGGGTCTGTCAATATATGCCCCTAACGATGGGGCTTGACGGGCGGTGTATAGCTGGTGTTATAATATCTAATAGTCATGTAATTTATTAGCTTTTGTATTGTCGGCCAGGCCGTGAATGCCTCTTTTTCGCGGCCGCTTGTCTCCTGCTAACAAAAGCAGACTTGCCATCAGATTAAATTTAATACAGACTGAATGATCTGAGTAAGTCAGCTTGGCTTGGTGTGTGGTGCTATGTGTATATGTGCTTCTCTGTGTGTGTGCTTGTGTGTGTGTGCGTCTCATACTTGTGCATGCATGGACACTTATTGTACCTTCTGCATGCAGGTTGCTTTAATAGGACTGTATACTTAATGAATGTTTACTTACGCTCGGTATTTACACTGTACAGTATTACAGGGGGAACGTCTTAAGTGTTTAAAAACAACATTTTAAAGCTGTGCTGGTGGTACGGATGAAATGCGGGTTGGCTATACAACTGCCTTTGGTCGAAATTTAACCTCGTAGGCTGTTTGTTAAGGGTTTTTAAAATCCTTTACAAATCTGCTCTGAGTCATGATACATATACGAGGTTATTTAGCCCATAGGCTACAAGTTGATTTTATTGTGCACCATTTTTACTTTCTAGCATTCTTTAGGCTACCTTTTTCATGCTTCTCGAAACTTCTTTGTCTGCCCAGGTCAATTTAGATCGTGTTTTTCTACGTGTAAGTCAGCATTATTAAAATAAACTTGCGTACCTCTGAAATCGTGACATGTTTTAACCAGTGTTTATTCTAGCCACCTTGACATCGGGGGATTTTGAAATGTTTGGAGGGGCAAGGTCTGAGTCTCCACACTTTCTGGGGGGAAATTTCCATCCCCCAACCAACATATAAAAAATGTGGGGGGAATTTTAAAACTTCGGGGGCGGGGGGATTCCCCCCAGAGAAGACCTAGAATAAACACTGGTTTTAACCAAAGTCTGATCATATCGTATATATTTGTGGGCAGAAGCGGGAGTGAGGGGTAGTGTTTTATCCAGGTCTGTTAGGGGGAGATCTCCCAAATCTCAAAATTTCCCCTCAAATATTTCTGCAGTGACAAAGCACAGGCATTGTGCTCTGCGCTCACATATGCCATATCTTGCGCTAAGAAATTTCATTCCCCTCCAGCCGTGTCAACCCCCCCACCCGCCCCCAAAGGCCTGGAGTCTGGATAAAACACTGGGGGGAGATTCCTTATCGCTTCCTTGCTTGTCCATCTTTAATACCGCGGTATTTGTTTATACCCGCGAGCCTACCGCGCACCGCTAGTTTGATGTGTCTTTGCCAGTTGAGGCACAATTCTCAAAAGTTAGAATTTAATATACGACCAAACGGCAAAGGTTAATCAGATCGTTGAATAATTATTAGGCGCTATGCACTTGAAAATTACTAAACAATGATGATATCGCAATTACTTTGTTTGACAATTAATTAAGCCATTTCGTCCTCCATTTTGATGTTTCGTTACTTTCGTATTGCGCAAGATCAGTGTTTCTTCTAGGCACTTTTGGGGGAATTCCCCCAGTTTGAAATCCCCCCACAATTTTTTTCTCTATATGTTGCATTGGGGGGATGGAAATCCCCCCAAAAAAAGTGTGACGGGAGAGAGGGGCTTTTTATTTTGGAAAGGGGAAAAGAGAAGGATATGACCATATAGAAGAGCATTTGAAAGAAAAGGCAGGATGTGATGACCTTTTTTTTGCTCGTCACCACATTCGAGAAAAAATTATATCAGGATGACTTTTTTTTCCTCGTCAAGCTTTTTGGGCAGACAAACCTTCTCCCCCAAACATTTCAAACTCCCCCCAATGTCAAGGTGGCTAGAATAAACACTGGTGCAAGATATATGCTAATATTATTTAAGAAAAAATCAAACAAAACACGAATCACTTAATTCTTCGAAAATGTATGCAACATTCATACAGTCATTTGTAGACCTCTATTGCTTGTCAATATCCCAAAAATGCCCAATTTGTGAAAAATTGACACGACTTGGTCAGTGACGACGTGACAACACGATCAGTATACGTGACAAACTTCCATTAATTCAAAGGACTAAACCCAGCTTAACGTTAAGAGTAAAAACTTTAAAAACACGAAATCAACGTACAATTATGACCCAAATTCTGTTTGCATGCTCAAAATATCACATACGCTATTTTATACACAGTCACACAGTGTCCATTTTAAATGCGTTAAAATGTTTCCTGTCGTTAAAAATCAACCAATGGCAACACTGCATTTTCAATAATGGTGATATTTATTGATACTTCATGTTAATATCGTACAGGCCCTCCGAGAGGGGGGGCAGGGGGGGCAACTGCACAGGGGCCCGGCGGTCTGGAGGGGGCCCGGGCCGATGATGAATATGTATAATTAACAATAAAATGAATAATAACACTAAAGAACGGTTAAAAATGTAAGTTCAGCAGAGGGGCCCGGCGAGCACAAGGGGGCCCGGGACACAGTGCTAAATAAACGGCAGACGACGAGCAAAAAAAAAAAAGGTCGTCAACATAAAAAGGTCGTAAATATTTATAATAAACGGCTGACGAGCAAAAAAAAATAAATATAAGGTCGTCAAGAAAAAATTATTACTTAATCAAGGGCCCGTCGGCCATTCTGCACAGGGGCCCGGAATTTCTCTCGGAGGGCCTGATATCGTATCAGCTGTGACAAATTTCTGTCCAATCGACTGTACTTAGAAGCTCCCTATTATGGACCATTTGTTGCCACCAGGCCTGATATGGATTCTAAGACTGAAATGTCTTTCTTGACTGATACTGAATCAGTCCCAGATTCACTTCAAATAGAACTTTTCCAACCTACCGCCAACATTCAATAACACATGCTGTACTTAGCTTCGCTTTATTTTGGGCATCTTGTTTTAGACAAACTTTCGACAGTCTGTCGAAAGATGTTATTTATATCGCTGTCTCATAAACAGGGCGGTATTTGAGTCAGAAGAGTGGGGAAAGATATGCCACTTCAACAGTTCCCCTTCCTCTTTACTATTTAAAAGTATTGGTATTATATACCGTGGGCTTGCTTAATAGGCCTACCATTGTTTATCGACAGGCGGTATTGATTTTAAATCTGATTTTAATTAGACCTACTGTGCTAATAGCTGTAGTCATAGGGGGCGGAAGATGGCAGAGTGGGTTACGTGCTGGAGCGTCAGGCTGACGGAGCGAGTTCAAGCCCCGTTAGTGCCCCTAGTGGCTTTCACACAGGCAGTAATGCCTTCTAAGCCACTTTGCGATAATAATAGACCCATATAAAGGACTATATGTAATTATACAATTTGTTTCAAGCAAACGAAATGGATTCGGAATTTGACGATGCAGAGACAACCAAACTCGAAACTGAAGCAGCAGGAGATAGCAGTGGCGTAGCGACAGGCTATCCGGCGCCCGGAAACAAGGTGTAGCCCCTCAATGGCGCCCTCAACTGCCAAAAAAACCCTGGCGCGCCAAAAGGTCTTCAGCTATTTCGCTTAATTAGGCCTAAATTATAACAATTCTTTTAAATTTAAATTATCTTATAAAAATAAAAATGTTATGGTCATCAGTTTGACTCCCTGCCCTTCGTCGCTACCTCACTGGAAGACAGTGACGAATTTGACGATTAATTTAAGACTGATTCTAGCACAGTTTTAGATTTTTAGGAAGCAAGTTAGAATGTGATGATGCCACGAAATACCGCGATATATGACGGTAATTTCGACACGCTATAGAGAGAGAGAGAGAGAGAGAGAGAGAGAGAGAGAGAGAGAGAGAGAGAGAGAGAGAGAGAGAGAGAGAGAGAGAGAGAGAGAGAGAGAGAGAGAGAGAGAGAGAGAGAGAGAGAGAGAGAGAGAGAGAGAGAGAGAGTCAGACGTTGAACATTTTCTAATACCGCGCTACACTAGGCTACCGTGTCTTTGCCAGTTGAGGCATTTTCTCGAAAGCGTCTCAATTCAATCCCAAACCGGTCTCGTTACAGGCCTTATAATAAGCTCGGATTTGCATTAAGCGTATCGGCGGCGTTCGTAAAAGCCTTCATCGTTTTCGGTGCATCTGAGTAAATCTTCGCTGCCGTTTCAACCGAAGACCGTCCGCCGGCCCCGGGCCCGGCTCCGGCCCCGGCCCCAGTCATATCTGGCATTCGACGAATGCACCGAGTCCTGCCTCGACCGACCCTCGGTCCCACTGCAACCGTTACTGCAGGACAGCGGTGCTCGGCGTTACGCCGAACTATGTACCGGTACTAAAGAGTGTCGTAGTGCTTGATGTATAAGACACCGAGTACGAACGGCCTATAGGTGCACTGTACCTCTATGCCTGATGCATTTGAATGAATCACGTATTTGTTGCTCTGCGTGCGTCGATGATATGCTGCTGTTGCTGTAGTCAGTTTGGTTATGTATATGTAAATATGCGATAAAAGACGGTCCTGTGTATAGGCTACACATGCAGGTGAATACTTGATCATGTAATTATAAGGTTGATCGTAAACGCCATTAATATAATATCTTTCCATTTCAAGAATACCAATTAATTTTGTTACAGATTATTGTCAAGATTTCTGTCAATTACTTTGGCTTTTCGTCTTACTGACTTGCATTGACCGGGTTTTGGAAAGGGGAAAATATAATATTGTATTGGACGTATACTGTATTAATGCCTATTGCACTATTTCTACGTGGGTTGCCGAATTGTCCCGCTGGGGTCAGTAGTTACTGACAGGGCGGCGATTGCAATTTGTCACCTCGTCCGACACCTTCTTTAACCGAGTATTTTAATCGAGAGTTTTTGGGGGGAAATGTCCGCGTCTGAAGAAAGCATTTTGACGGCATTCAAGCGCCCCGATCGCCCCATTGTCAGAGCCAACCGATCTCCCTCCCCTACTCACGTGCCTAAAACCGCCACCGTACCCCTCGCTCCTGCCCCCCCCCCACCAACGTCGCTGTGTCTTTTGTCATCGAGTTCTTTTCTTTGAGAGATTTGAGCAAGACGCGATTTGGATTTTGGACGGCGGCAAACGACCTGTAACTAATATTCGCTCGGTTACCTGGCCCGGGCTTTGTACAGGGCGGGCCTATAGGTGTGCTGGAGTCTGAGAATAAGATGTCTCGGTTCTGCCGTCGACGGGCTATTTGTAGTCTGGGCAGATTTTGAATGTTGGTGGGAGGGGGAGGGTGTTGTGTCAAGCGTGCCAGTATGACAACCGGACGCGTCTCTGTCACGTCTTGTCATCTATCTAAATCAGCGCTGTTCACAAGCGACGCCGTTTGACCGCTAATAGAGGCGTGCTGGTCTTAATTGTGCCGTGAAATAAGATTTTGTCACATCGATTGGCATTTGGCCTCAAATGTACGGTTATATATATGTTAAAAGGATTCCCATTTAAAAGTCTCGGTTGCATTTTCTGAGGAAGTAGCTTACCATTAACGAGTTTATGTAGCGCAGCTAGATACGGACAGTGAAGACGATCGTGGAAGGCTTTACAATGTTAAATTGTTAATCGTTGTGTTTACATTAACCCCTTAACTGTGTATTTAACTGTAACTCAATGTAAAATGGACGGATATATCCGGGGTTCCCAGTAAAGTGGTTAATTGACTGATGAATTAAAGTAGCTTTGTTGTTTAACAAAACTGAGAAAATACTTTTAAGGAAATTGTTTTTGCATTGAATCATTGAGGATAAAGTCCAATTTATGAATCTGGAATCTGAGTCATAAACGGACCTAAAATGCTAAGACGAAGTCGAGTTTTGCTTTGTTGAAAACGCTTGATTGAACAGACAGACGGACGGACGGACAGGCAGGCAGGATGGCAGGCAAACAGACAGACAGACAGACAACGAGACAGTGCGCTGGCGTATAGTACAAAATGCGAGCAGATGGCAGAAGGTTCAATTTGCAAATAAAATGTTTAGGATTGTCGTTGATGCGTGATAACATTGTAACGTTTCAACGTCGAGAGATCCGTCACAGTGTTAAAGGGAATGAGAGACGGAGACAGACAGACAGACAGACCAGGCAGACCAGGCAAGACAGACAGATACTGAGAAACAGACAGCGCGGCACAATGTCGTTCGTCATGTTCTCTGCATTGTTCATACACTGTTAGACGCCGTCTGTATGTCAACCGTGTATAATGTATATATACGTGACGATTTTGTATCGTATACAGTATACATTTCATTCGGCCATTTTAACGGTTTTTTATTGCTACCGGAGCAATGCGAACTATTGAAGACCTGTTAACACCGACCCACGCGTGCATCACTCGTCCCATTGAGCTGCCAGAGAGTGTGATTGGAGCAGCGGCGTTCAGCTGTAGTTGCGAATGCAAAAGACTATACCCCTATTATCGTCCGACTCAGAAGCGAATGATTTTATTACACTGATTATCACCCGTGCTGCAAGTTGCAACCCACGCCACCCCGTCTTCCCCTATCTTTTTGTTTGCTTAATCGTTCTAGTTTTCTTCGGGTGATTTCAAATAGACCGATCGCTCGGTGTTCGTATTTTAGACAGTATTGCTTGATGTGGAAGGCTTTACAGCGTTAATCGTTGTGTTTACACGCAGCGTATGTGTAGTCGTCAGTTGCAGCGTCCGTGTGTGTGTGCGTTGGTGTTTCCATCGGGGCTTTTTAAAAACCTCAATTAAATCAGAAACCATGGCAGAGAAGTTCATGAAACTCATTGCATTTTCTTACGAAATTAATTTTGTTTTTGCCTTTCATTAGACAAAAATATACAGAAAAATAGCCTATTAACGCTACAGTGTTTGTTGGCGAAAGAAATTTGGAAAACTGCTGTTGTAAATTTTGGACATTTACAACATGCTTTGCAGCTGAAATAAAGGTATTGACGGCACAATTTATGATATCTTTGTTTGACTATGGATACATACCAACGCTGGAAAACGTGGTTTAAAAACCACCAAAAAGTCAAAATTTAGGATTTTAATTTTTGTTTGTTTATAAAGTCAAAATTTTAAAAAAATCATCTTTATTGTTTTTCAAAATTTTTACTTTCTGCGGACAGCAGACACACATGTGTGACGAAAATATAGAGAAGGATTCACGGGTGTTGACATGCCAGACATTAAAACCTAAAAAATCTAAAACTAAATCCTAAAAGCCTAAAAAACCTAAATGTTTCTTTAAAAAGACTATTTTTCCAGCCCTGGTACAAACAACGGAGACGATGGAAGTATAATTATTGCAACATGAGGAATTGATGTCGTTCGTCGTATTTGGCGTATATTTGTCGCCGTTATGTGCTATAGGTATCACTGCTACGATCGGCTCGTAAGAGAGTCTCTTTTGTTTAAGTCGGAATGCTTTAAATGAAACGAGATTTTCCCGTTTGGAGGCGCTCTGTGTACGGTGTCAGGTGATAGAGATTTCGCGTAATGAAAACGCTGCACCGGTTTATTGACAAATCACTGCCGGTGAAAAGAGCTCTTTGGTTTGCCTGTTTTATGGTCATGTGCTTTTACTCTGCCTTGCCCCGGACAACACCGAGCCTCGCCGCGCGTGCGTGTGCGTGGATGTTTGCCGGTGTGTTTGCGTGTCTCTCTCTCTCTCTCTCTGTGTGCGTGTGTGTGTCTGTGGTGTTTGGCTCTTTTGAACAGTCGTGTGAGATTCATTATATTTTCTGTCTGCGCTTTTGTTGCGGCTGCTAAAAGAGAGAGAGAGAGAGAGAGAGAGAGAGAGAGAGAGAGAGAGAGAGAGAGAGAGAGAGAGAGAGAGAGAGAGAGATAGAGAGAGAGGGCCGGGGCCGTACTGCGGCAGTGTGCGTGTGTGTGCGCGTTCGTAACTGCGGTTAGTGTGTGTGTGTGTTATTTGTCCGGCTTGACTTTACGGCGATCAATGTAATGAGACTTGCGAGCGGCATGCAGCCGTTCTGGCGTTTCCATCGGTTGTAACATTAACCTACTTAAAGAATTAAAAGCCCGGACTCTTCGTTCTGACGTCCGGGGCGCTTCTGATTATATCGTAATTAACAGCGGTGTTAACCATGTGCGTTGATTGGCCTCCCCAGGGCAGGTATGTGGTCAGAAATGCGTATAATCTTACATATGATTAGGCAAATTAAGTGCCTATTCTAATCTAAATAAAGGGCTTTGGCTAACTGCTTTGGTTACTGCAAATCGGTTTCTGTAACGAACTATATTTTGGATTTCAATCAATATTTGAAAGCTGAAGCACTACTTAATTAGTATACAACAGTACCCGATTTTGGTGGATTTTATTTGGGATTCTGCAATCTTTTAAAACTGTCAAATTTTGCATTTGAAAGCCTTGCCGAAATATCAACAGGTGACATTGTGTTTTGCCCCCGCCCCCCCGGACAAATTCTACTGGCGCCCGTGATTAGAGCCAACAGGGCTCTGGGAGAGAAAGAGACATTTTCCCACTTTGCCAATAGTTCTTAATTAATTTGGAAGTTCAGAAATTGTGATGGATGCTGATTTTCTTTAATGTCACTCATGACATTCGTCCGGTGTCACTCACAGTCACTGTCAATCGGAGGATTGTCAATGTGTTGATTCTTAAAAACGATCATGACCTCACATCATGATCTGTTTTGAAAGGGCTTCCTGTTTATTTTTACCACGATGTTTATATTATTGGCACGAGGACCGCAATGAACGGTAACGTTGTGTGTGCAGTGGCGTACCCAGGGGCGAATGTGGGCGGTCCGCCCCGGGCGGCACAAGAAGAGAGAGGCAATTCGAGATTTTGCACGCATGAAAGCTAGAAAAATCGCTCGCATTAGTTTTTAACAGTCATTTGGACTCATGGCAGCTGTGTATATCTACGTGTAATTGGCCTATGTATGTGCATTTGCTATTGGATTGACATTACTAGGAGTAAATAAATGCGAACCCTAGTTAACAACAGTTATCTTCGATTAATTAATTAATTATTTTATTTATAATTATTTTATTTAAGAATTTTGATCACTTTTATTGATAAACACATTATATTACAGTGGCGTACCTAGGGTATTTGACACCCTGAGTGGTGTCATAGAAGCCCCCTAAAGTTTAGAACATCAAAGAGCTGGGATGGGGGGCATCTATGACACCACTCCGGGTGTCAAATATCCTAGGTACGCCACTGTGTGTGTGCTTTGCGTTGGCATGTATTACGATATTCTAACCCTCCCTCCGACCACCGGAACGCTCTGATGCTTACACAAACACCTGTCACGTGGACGGGGAAGCCGTGACCTAGGCGTTTAAAAAACTGTCGGGAGACGAGGTCAGCGGCGCCACCTAGCGAGAGAACAGCGCATCAAGCGAAGTGAACGAGGCAGCGATAGTTAGCTGTCCAGTGGACGGACGAGAAATTGTGGTGCAAATTATTGTTGTCCACGATCAGAGTATATTCCGTCTCAAGAAATTGTGTCTTTTGATTCAGGAGAAATTCATTCGTTAATTGTGTCAAAATGGTCGTGTCTCGGCTTATCGGAGCTGTTTCCGAGTGTTTGTGACTTTGTGAAAATAACGACTGTAGTCATTCTGCTTGGAAATATGTCATCATCATTGTCATCGTCATCAAGTGTACTGTAATAATTATTATCGTTGAGTTTAATAGAAATAATATTAATACTAATATTAATAACAGCAAAACATTAGCAACAACTTACTATTACTACTACTAGTAATAGTAATTTTACTATCATGTATATATATGTGATAATATATATATATATATATATATATATATATATATATATATATATATATATATATCCTATGAATACCCACTTCTATGATGAAAGCCAGTGAAATAATCAGGTCAGATCTTTAAGGTGTTGCCACTGAGAAACTATTTAAATCGTTGAAGGGGAAATCCCAGAAGAAAATGCTGAAAAATGACAATCTCTTCTTCTTGAAACTCATGGCCGCTTGCATCGCTCATCCCCATTCAGTGTAATTGTGAACCTTTGCGGCTCTGAACTGTCTTGTGGCTTGGTTTTGATGTGCCATGGGGAGTTGCATGATGCACTATGATAATGCGCTATAGAAGTCAATGGATTGATTGATTGATTGTTAAGCAAAGGAGGAGAGTTTATTTATCATAGTCTCGTAGATGCGCTGTTTTGCAGACTTATAGCCTAATCTGCTTTGAGTAGATTCAACTTATTGTTGAAGTCAATAGATGACGAAATAATCAAAATGGCCGTCGACGTTTAGTGTCATTTGGCAGAGACAGGATTGCAACCGATTAATTATCTTCATTTACACTGTCTGACTCACTACTTTCAATATTATATTTCTGTTCTTTTTTATTAAAAAAAAACTTGAAAAGCCTTTTGTTGTTCTGCTTGTCACACTGTTTGTCATTGCTTTGATCTTTTGTCACTTTTACCCCGCGTTGTCACCGCCGTTGAGTACCGCGTCGTTTGTTTGAGTACTGCCTCTTTGAGTACTGAAGAGAGGACCGGCCCATCGCTGCTGCCTATTAGCGCCGTGTTTGAGTCGGCGGCGGCTGTTAGGAATTGTAAGGGTCTGTGGATTCATGTGTTGCAGTCGAGTGCTGAAGAGGGAGCCATACAGACTGAGTGTGTTGGTGACCTCCGAATGTTTGGAATCATTTATTTTTAAATGCCTGTGAGCTTAATAGGCTTTCGGGATTTAAGTGTGCTTATGAGCGCTCTGAAGCCCAGTTGCCTCTGTGCTGTTTTGTCGTCCAGTGAGAGAGAGAGAGAGAGAGAGAGAGAGAGAGAGAGAGAGAGGTGTGTGTTGGCAGTTGTTAGACACAATGGCTTTAAGGTGTAACCGACAGTTGATATGCTTGGAAAAGCAGTGCAAGTTTAGGCTTTAAGGACAAAACAATAAATAAAACTTCTTGAAATTTTGATGCTGAAATTATTCTGCACAGTAGTTGTAATACAGTGAAACCCGCTTAATTGCATAGGTGCCGTGCAAGCCTTGCTTATGTGATTAACTGGGCTATGCAAATAGCCGGGACGTCTGATAATTAATTGTATGCACAAACCATGGTTCGGGATTAAGTAATAATATTAATAACAGAAATAAGTAATAATATGTAGTAATAATATGTAGTAATAATATGTAGTAATGTAGTAGTAATAATAATAGTAGCAGTAGCAGTAGTGGTGGTAGTAGTAGTAACAGTAGTAGTAGTAGTGGTGGTGGTGGTTGTAGTAGTAGTGGTGGTAGTAATAGTAGTAGTAGTAGTGGTAGTAGTAGTGGTAGTAGTAGTAGTAGTAGTAGTGGTGGTGGTGGTAGTAGTAGTAGTAATAGAAGTGGTAGTAGTAGTGGTGGTGGTAGTAGTAGTAGTAGTAGTGGTAGTAGTAGTAGTGATAGTAGTAGTAGTAGTAGTATTTGTAGTCATAATTGTAGCTGATTACATGTAGAGTTATTTATTGGAGCCACAAATAAGCCAAGATTACTATGATGTTATGGTTTACAGGTGCTACAAAAACAGATAGGATTTTACTCACTGCAGAGCAGTTTCACCAGCAACCGATTTTATTCATAAAATGTATAAAAGTTTAATATTGGAGCTTATAGGCTTGTTCAGGACTCTTTATACAGTACTGTATTAACCAATTTAGCTCCTCAGCTCCCAAAAGTACAGGGTCAACCGACCTATTCGACCCCTCCCTCCCTTCGACAGCTACCAGTGCCATGTACGCTGTATATGGTGTGCAAGATTGCAAGCAGACTTTTGGCGTCTACGTTGAGTGTGTTGAGAATGACAGCCAATCATAATTGGTGTGAAATTCTGTCACGTAGAATGCGATGTTAAAGTCTTGTTAATTCGTTAAAAACCTGACGAGTACCACATGTGGTGGTGTTGGGGAGGGGAGTGGGGGGATGGGAAATGGGTGGGTGGGGATGGGGTGGGGGTGCAGGGAGCTTGATTGTCGGTTTCTTCAACAAACAGATGTTTCTTTAAACAAAACGTTCTCTGTCGCCGTTTGCAAGAGAAGATGTCGGCCAATTGTGGTTGACAGGGAAGACCCGCACTCTTGCGCTGTCTTCTGTCTGATCTTTCGGTGAACTCAGGCATCAGTTTCCAAAAGTCCAAAGCGCCTATTCTACTTGGTTTGTTGACGCAGAGCTCCGATAGTATAAAAATCCTATTTCACTTCTTTGAGACAGTTTGCCACGTGCTGTCAGGATATAATTATATGGCGCTGTAGCGCAGGACATGCACACTTCTGTTCAGCCAAAAATAACTGTGTTATCATGGTTACAGGTGATAGCCGCCCCAGCTATGACCGCCCCGGTTATGACCGCCCCGGTTATGACCGCCCCGGTTATGACCGCCCCGGTTATGACCGCCCCGGTTATGACCGCCCCGGTTATGACCGCCCCGGTTATGACCGCCCCGGTTATGACCGCCCCGGTTATGACCGCCCCGGTTATGACCGCCCCGGTTATGACCGCCCCGGTTATGACCGCCCCGGTTATGACCGCCCCGGTTATGACCGCCCCGGTTATGACCGCCCCGGTTATGACCGCCCCGGTTATGACCGCCCCGGTTATGACCGCCCCGGTTATGACCGCCCCGGTTATGACCGCCCCGGTTATGACCGCCCCAGTTACTCTATGGATTTGGACGAAAAGCAATTTATTGCACCCGTACGGGGTCATATAATCATTACCCACACCATAAACCAGACATGAAACACTAACCCTAAACGATACTGACGGCAGCTAAAGCTGGGGCGGTCATAACGGAGGCGGTCATAGCTGGGGCGGCTATAATGTGATACCGTTATCATGACCATGGCCATTACTATTTCCAAGTGGTAGATTTTGAAAAGAAACAGTTGGGTCAGACTTCTCCCATCCCAAAAATTTTTGACGTCTATTGCGGGTCTGAATAGAAAAAGAAAAAGCCATAACCTTTGCTGGAGTCGTACTCTGTCTCAAATGACAAATTTTTACAAAACAGAAATTTGACTTAGCTGATATTTTGTCTTTTATTTGGCCGCAGGTTGTATAGACAAGCGGTGAAACATATTGCTGTAACTTGGTAATGGTGAAAATAAAATTAATTTCTGAAACCACAAATATTAAATATTTGTGGTTATTAATATTTATATAATTACAAATAAATAAGTAATAAATTTTTTAAATAAAATAAATTAAAAATAAACATATAATTAATATTTTATATAGTGCTCATTAATATTCGTGGTTTCAGAATTATGGTAAATAATTATATATTTGGATGTTAACTCGACAAGAGAAATTTGAGAATTATTACTAGATACCCGGTAATTTCACACATGTTTTACTATTACAGGCATCCGTAATTCACGCGTATTAAAATATAATATTCAACAGTATTCAACAATATTCACACGTATTAAAATATAATATTCAACAGTATTCAACAATATTCACACGTATTAAAATATAATATTCAACAGAGATGATACAATGGACAATCAGACATGCAAATGGAAACACAGTGTTAGGCAATATTATACGCACAGACACAGCAAAAAACAAACAGCAACAATAATGGGTTTTGAAGAGATTGCTTCCACTTGCTAACATGAAAACACTTTCACTTTTATAAAGGTACTTCAAATAGACCATTAGCAAATACGAAAAATATGATAATTATCTGATAACTGGTAATTCCGGAGCAGTTACTCACAATCTCACAAGCAGCAGGGTAATAGGAGGTATAGAGACAAGAGCGTGAATTGAAAATCTGTCAAATAGTTGCTTTCAGGATTGTAAGAATCCTGACTAGGGTCATTTTAAAAATTGATGTGTATTTTGTGATATGTTGTGAAAATGTAGCATATTCATGCAAAGATCTGTAGTATTTACAAGCATCTTTTAGTTAGGCTCAATATTTTCCATGTTTTTGACAATCTTATGTGCCGGACATATCTCGATGTTTTTCGACACTAAGAATTGTAAGCAGGCACTAAATTGGCTGGTTATAATTATTATTAATATGTTTTTGAGAATAAACTTATCAGAGTTTAGCAATTTCGTTTTTGCCCACATTAGTGGTCTCAACATTTGCTCATTCATTCAAGTGGGCTTATGTCCTGATCTAGTGGATATATTACAATGAATGATTTACACAAAGAGCAGGTTAATGTTACGTTGTATATTGAATAACACGAATTCAATATTTGAGCTCATGGTCCATCAGTCAACACATCTGAATGCAATGATAGAATATTGATTCTTCATATTAGTGTTCTGCAACTTACCACATGTTGCAAAATATTAAATGTTTTATGGATTTTATGTGTCTTAATCTTCTGAAGGAAAAAAACTACTGTGCTGTGTGCTGTTGCATTTGTATATATACACATATATATATATAGATAAATAAATAAATATATATATATGTGTATGTGTGTGAAAATATATATAAATTTTAATAAATATTAATATAACATAATTTACATAAATTTATAAGATATGTATAGATATGTTAAATATTATATATAAATAAATATACATATAAATATACAGTATAATATATACGTATATATACCGGTATATGATGAGCAATTAGTTTTGGTTTGATTACTGTAATTCTTACATATATATATATATATATATATATATATATATATATATACACACACACGCATCCGTGTGTGTGTGTGTGCGTGTGCCGCAATGTTAAGTTTCTGTGCTGTAGAGAATTGGATAGCGATGGATAAAATGGGTTTTCCTCAGTTAAATGCATTGGCTTTTCAGTCAAAGTGCTATGAATAATGTTTGTGAATGTAGCAGTGCTCCTTAAATGCATGGCACTTCCAACAGAAGTGAAGTATCTGGTAGATTGGAATTTTTTTTGGTAGATTTGGAACAGAATGTCGAGTTGTCTTTGTATTAGTACAAACGTATCGATGATTTCGCGCAATACATCCAGGGGCGTAGCCAGGAATTTGATTTGGGAGGGTATAAATATTTTGGGTGGGTATAAATCTGAACTATAACCCACATAAACCATATAAACCACATATAACCACGTGTAAATCACATAAAAAACTTTAAGGTAGACTGATTTTTTTGGTTTTGATTTTTTTTGGGGGGTATATATACCGATATACCCCCTGTCGCTACACCCCTGAATACATCCGCTACTCAATCCTGACAGCTGTTATTTGCAATTGTTTTGGTATTTTGGGGACAAAAGTAGCGCGTTGTCATTCGGTGGTTGTATCTAACTGCGAAAATTCACGGAACTGCGAATGCAATTTTCTGTTTTGAGTTTACGATCATAGACGTCGTTTGATTTTCAGGACTTTTGTCTGTCTGGTGTGAGGAGCTGGGGCGTCTGCTTCTGCTGCGGCATCACAAAGTGGATCTGAACTCGGCGGCAACCGTCAGCAACGCGACAACGAACAGCAGCAACAGCAGCAGCAGCAGCGGAGAAAACCACTGCACCAGTGCGATGCAGATGCAGGTTCCAGTAATGCAGAACCAAGTGATGTTGTCAAAGTAGGCTCAATTTCTCTCAGGAATTTCTCCTTTCAATCGGTTTTCTTTATTGATTTGAAATACGTGAGATGATGTTTTTCACTTTCCAAAAGTGCTAGGAAATGAGGAAGAAAGGCATATAGAAAACCGGGTAACCACTGGAAAAGTCAAAGGCAAAATTTCAAGAGGAAGACAAAGAATGACGTATATCAGTACCGGGTTGCCTCGTGTGACGTGTGACGGACCTCGGAGAGAGGTCCGTCACACGAGGCAACCCTCTGTTATGGAATTCACTCCTCGACTCAGTGACTGCAGACACCTTCTTCAAGTCATTCGCCGCTAAACTTAAAACGTACCTTTTCAACTCATCGTATGATTGTTCCATGTAAAGTGCTCTTGACTTTGGCCCTCGCTATGCTACTGCGCTATATAAATTGTCATGTAGAATAGAATAGAATAGAATAGAACAGAAAGAATTGCCCAATTGCTGGTGATGATGTTTGAATACAAAACGTGTTTTTGGAAGCAGTTGTATTAAGAATCCGACAGCTCACTCAGAAATGGTTACTGTTATGCTATAAAGTGTTTCCGCTTAACTTGCTTAGTTGAGATGATTGAAAGAATTTGGGCAGAAAAACTGGTAGACATTATGACTTCTCCTTCTTCTAATCATTCTAATCAAGATTGGAATGATTTTTTTTAAAGAAGATAAAAATTATAGAAAATTCGGTCAGAATTTGCGTGCATGAATACGGTACCGGTGATATCACATCGACGGTAGAGTTGAAATACGGGACCATAGTTGTTAAATTCTCCTATATTATTAATGTCGTGACAACCGAATCTCTGGATGAGGGAAAAATTCTTCAAGATATCGATTCTTTTGATTCTTTGACTTAAAGATTTTGTGGAGTGAAGGAAGAAGATTTTTGTCAAAGAAACTGCAATTTATTGACATCTTTTACTTACTCTGCAGTGCTGTGTGACATACATAAATTTAGAGACATACCAATTTCATCTACAGTGCTATATTCTAGAGTAAGATACATCGAGTTGTCATCATCATTGCTCTCTGCCAACCCATTGGTGGCAATAGCTGGGCACAAGACATTTCCAAGAGGCATCGTCGCCATCCTGCCCTCTGCCAGCTCTTCAGCGGCAATAGCGAGACACAGAATGTTGACCCGCCTCATGTTTCCGTCTTGTGTCCTTCCATGACCCTGTTTTCGCCGAGCACTGGTCATGATTTCTCGGTATATCGAGCTGGCCGCAATGCCCCATATACAGTAGTTGGACACGCGCCCTCTGCTGGCACGACAGCGCATTTAAAGATCTTCCGCCAGTGATGCTGTTCTTCCATGCTCTTCAGTTGAATACATCCACCATCCCTGCCGTTGTCTTCTGGTACAGTTGGTCCACGGCACCTTATTCCGTATTATTCGGTGCAATCCCAGGAGGTTTCCCAGCCCAGGACTTCCCCCCATCCGCCACCCGGGGGACGCGCCTCTACGCCGTTGTACCCCAGCGCGAGGTCGAGTTGTCATAGGAATAGTTAATTATCTAAGTTTCAAGTGTGAACTACTTTAAAAAGCGTGATTGAATATCGGAAATCTTATTTTATTTAGAATTTGTCGTATTGCAGTTTTTATGCGGGACTCATTGTGTTCGCTGATGCAGTATAGGATCGAGCAGTGACAAAACAGTTCATTGAACTGCTTTACGGTCATGGCCACGCTAATGTACGCAAACTCAATACGCCGCTTGTGCTTATGCTCAAGCGGCTGTCAGACCATCTTTCTGGGCGGTCTATTCATTTTCTTTAGCCAAATGTTTCGATGTCATGGCATGATGTGATGTGTACATCTATTCGCATGAAAACGCAGAGGGTTTGCTATTGTCAGCACAGTGTATTGGTGGTCGCCACGAACAGCATTTTGCATCAATAATGGTTGCTAATTGAATTTTTCTTTGAAGCAGCTATAATGATTCTTGACATTGGCAGAGGAGCCATTGCTGATATGATGACCTGGATGCAAATCTGGAATTGGATTAGAGTTCGAAAGCCATTTGTGCATTCACAAGTGTGTGCTGTTGTTTCTGATGTTTGAATTGTAGTCTTTCTTGTGCTTAGCAACCGCAGATCTTCAATAACTTTCGGTGTAAGTGAAGATGGGTATTACTGCGTGAGTGTATTGGCTCATCCTACTTGTCCACAAAACAACAGGAGATGGTCTGGATGCATACTGGTACTTAGAAAAAGATTAAAAACCCATCTTTTTGACCTGGCCTATCCACCATAGACTGTCACCCGTTTGCCTGGCCGGATACCCTGGATTTGACCTGGATCTTTAATTATTTGGATTTGGTGTGCCATCGGTTGATGCACCTGTGCATTATGAAGTGGCGCTATAGAAGTTTTAAGATTAGATTAGATTAGATACTTTTTCATTACTAAAGACTGAGAGACATATCCCACTCGAGGTGTCATTGATGCACAGAACAGGGTGGATCTAGAGTTCTAGACTAAAGGTAGAGGTAAAAGTTCGCCCGTACTTGAGTTCGAGCGTTGGGCCCGGCGCTGATCTCCAGTTTCAGGCAAGCAGCGATGCAGGTGGCTTGCACCATCAATCCAGAGTAGTTTGCCATTGCTTTCTCCAGACCCGGGTTTTACCTTCGCAGCCAAAGCTGCTACTCATTTACGACCGCCCTCTGGCGATTGAAGGCTGAGTAGACCTTGGGGGCTCCTGCAGGAGTTGAACCCGTTCCATCAGCGCGCCGCCGCTCTAGTGTGTTACCGATCTGCCTTCTTCCCCCCCTCCGGATCTAGACTGGGAAGTCGAAAACATCCCTGGCAGTGGCAGCAGCAATCACCAGTACTATCCTGCGGCTATATGCGATTGACGCGACCAAGGCACAGAGATAGACATGCAATCAGAGGTCAAGGGATGCATGATCTGTGAAACTGTAATTCAGAAGGCATTTGTTGCATCACTCGTCAAGCGTGATGACTTGGATTTTGATAGTCATAAATAGCCATCCATCGAACGTCCAATCTCTCTCGGTCGAGTTTTTAAGTACCCGGTAGTTGACGACTGTGCTGCTGTCGGAATCCGAATCAACTGGTACCTGCCCAGGGAGTCCTTTATATGCACAATGCTAATTGCTGTGAGAAATCCGGGCCCTGCCTATCTGGCAGACAGTCTCTGCATGTCAACAAATGTCACTGGCTGCTTTAAATGGTGGTGAGCATTTGCAGATTTATATCTAACCAACCGATTGCACCTAACCAAGGAGCAGCTGGACGGCGACGGCGTCCGTATTTCCTGATCCTGATGCTAACACGGAAGGGGTCATGAAATTCATCACGGATAGACGCCAAGCAAGCAGTTCATTATGCAACTAGAAAAGCATTTTGTTGGATCGGGTTATCTCAGCCATATACGGTAGAAGTCACACAGCGATAACTAACTTTATGAGACAGTTTTTCTTGACCTGCTGTACCTGAGACTTGGGCTCCTTTTTTGAAAATCAAACTATCGCCCAGTTGCTACTCATGTGAATATGCCAATATGTTTTATCCAATATGTTTTATCCAATATATTTTATCCGATATATTTTATCCGATATATTTCATCTGATATATTTTATCCAATATGTTTTATCCAATATGTTTTATCCGATATATTTCATCCAATATATTTCATCCGATATATTTTATCCAATATGTTTTATCCAATATATTTTATCCGATATATTTTATCCAATATATTTCATCCGATATATTTTATCCAATATATTTTATCCAATATATTTTATCCAATATTTTTTATCCAATATATTTTATCCAATATATTTTATCCAATGTATTTTATGCGAGGTCTGTTGACAGAGCATTGGATGTATCATGGGAAAATACATCCCCAAGTCAAGCATACATTTGCCAATGATATCTTAAAGCAATTCTTTAATTGACGTGCACATGCACACAAATACCGCGGTACACGGTCGACTTGATCACTACCGGTATACTGCTCTTTATGCAGAAGTGCAGGTGACGAGTGAGAGAGTGCACGAGTGAATCTGGTTCAGAATTTATCCTCCTGTGTACGGAAGGAAATCACGGTCCACTCGTCATTAGTGTATCTAAGAATCCAGCATTCCAGCATTGTCAGCTGTGATGACACTTTGCTCCCAAAACTCTGATTCTCTCTGTCTCTGTCTCTCTGTTCCTGTCTGTCTCTGTCTCTGTCTGTCTCTGTCTCTGTCTGTCTCTGTCTCTGTCTGTTTGTCTGTCTGTTTGTCTGTCTGTTTGTCTGTCTGTTTCCGTCTCTGTCGCTGTCTGTTTGTCTGTCTGTTTGTTTGTCTGTCTCTGTTTGTCTGTCTCTGTCTGTCTGTCTCTCTGTTCCTGTCTGTCTGTCTGTTTGTTTGTCTTTCTGTTTGTCTGTCTGTCTATGTCTGTCTGTTTCTCTGTCTCTGTCTGTTTGTCTGTCTCTGTTTGTCTGTCTGTCTGTCTGTCTGTCTGTCTGTCTGTCTGTCTGTCTGTCTGTCTGTCTGTCTCTCTCTCTCTCTCTCTCTCTCTCTCTCTCTCTCTCTCTCTCTCTCTCCTTGCCACAAGTGCCAGAACACTGTTATTGCATTACACACAATGCTTGCAATAACTGACCGTACAGTCAGGGAAAATGCTTTCCTGAAGGAAACTCAAAAGGTTTCTTGGCTTGTCTGATGTTTTGATGCTTAAACTTTTAATGAAATCTCTTGTACCTGGTCTTACTCGTGCAGTCATTTTATTAGGTTGAAAAATGATGAATCATTTATTTATTTAACTACAAATATTTCAATGCCAATCTTGCTGATGATGCCTTCGAGAGTTGCATCCCGACCATCAGGTGCATTTAGTTCAATTTTCCGTCGCTAGATGTCCTTCTTGCTCCTCCCATTCTAAGGGCTTGATATAATGATGCTTTTTAGACTGAACTGAAGTGTGGAAATTGTTTTGCTTCAGAGTTATAGCAAATTCTGCTCTGTTAGCAGTTAACGATGAAGTTTTAAAGGGACTGTTGAGAGAGAGAGAGAGTTCAGTGAAGCCAGTTGGACACAGAAAATGACATAAATCTAGTTTGTCTTTCATATTCCTGCCATTCATCTGCAGTCACTTGATAT
The DNA here is from genome assembly GCA_018105865.1 of Metaphire vulgaris. Lineage (NCBI taxonomy): Eukaryota > Metazoa > Annelida > Clitellata > Crassiclitellata > Megascolecidae > Metaphire > Metaphire vulgaris. The sequence goes on from CM030834.1 coordinate 3,930,152, forward strand.
CGGTCGATAAGAATATCAGTTGCATGCCTTTTTATTCGTGTCATCTTACAACTGATGCTCACTGATTATGGCCAAAATTATGGCTGAAAACTTTCGGCACATTTGTGCGCTAGCAAAGAAACACGTTTTTGTGGAAACACAGAAATACAGCAGATTGGAAATCGACAATAATTACGACTTGCATGTCGGCTGTCATTAGGTGGAAGCAGTAATTTCGAAGCAGAATAATTCCGAATGATTATGATCCGAAGTCATGGGAGCTGAGCGATTGTTATGGGCTCATGGCGCCATTATTTATTTCTTCGGCGTTGATTAGTTTTTTTTTTGGCCAAACTTGTTGAACTTGGTTCTTGTTCACTCCTTCGTAATTTGAGATTTTGAAAAGAATTTAGACGCAGATTAAGATCTTACAGGTGAACTGGACCCTCTGAGCTAATTAGAGGCTGTACTAATTTCATGCAGCGTTGCTGCTGGTTGGTTCTGACTTGGACAGAATGATTCATTTTGTGGAATGCATAACAGTGTGCAATAGAAGTAATTTCCAGTGGCATCCCCCCACTGGACTTTCGGAGTTACTTTTTTTGATTGTGAAAACCTATTTTTGGGTAAACGTCTAGTAAAACTATCTGGGGATGACCTTTTTGACCTTATTCTTTGCTTGTCAGCCTATTTTTTTCGGTAAAAGCGTAGTAAAATTAGGGATAAAATTCCCTTTTTCAACCTTTTTCGGCAGCTTATTGTTTTTTTCCTTCTATTTTCATCCCCCACCAACTTTCTATGAATTCATTCATCCCCCACCCAGAAATCCTGGAGCCGCCACTGGTAATTTCATATTGTCTGAGGCTGTGTAGAGCAGTGTTAGAATTCCCGTCATGCAATCGAAAGGTCGCTGGTTTGAATCTGACCATGTTTACTGCATAGCAATCTTGGACAAGTTGTTCACCCTTAATTGTCCCTGCTCTTATGACTCTCCACTTTGCGAATGACTTACCATGCGTTAACAACTGTTTAGCAATAACAATCTGCTTTTCCATTCGTTCTTATTCCATTTCAAACTGTTCTGACTGCCTTTTTTTGCCTGCCTGCCTGTCGCTTTAGTGTAGTGCTTTTTGTATAAAATATTTTCAGCAGTCACCCAGAAATGTTGCAGCAGTGGTCTTCGGGTCCACAGTCCCAGAACTCTTTGTCCGTGGTGACGACCGTGTGGGGCAGCCTGACGCCCAGTTCCCAGACAAGCCCGTATCCGAATCCACGGGTGCCTGGTCCGTACAACAAGGTGTTGTACAGTTCACCAATGCAGCCGGGGTACAACGCCGGAAGCGCCCAGATGCAAAAGCCTCCGTACAACAACGGTACAATGGCATACAGCCGACAAGCTACGGGCACTGCTTACAATCAGCAAAAGTTAGTGTACTCGTTTTCGCATAAATTTCATGCACTTTTCAATTGTGGTCATTAAGAAGTTTTTTTAAAATTTATGATCAAATCACATTTCTTGTTTTTATATTTTCTTCATAAATTATTTTGCTGCCAAACTGACAACTGCATTTGACATTGGATTAAGCACCTAACAGTAAACAGCTACTACAGTGCTACTTTTGTAAGTGGCGCTTGACAAATACGCAAGATTTTATTTACTTACTTACTTAGAAACCTTATTAAGTGCCACAGTTTGACTGGATTTCTTATTTCCTTCTCTTGTTACACTTCAACTCTTGCTAAAGATTCGACCTCACACCTCGTACATTGACCACTCAGAGCATTTCGCAAAGGTCAACAATCTAGTGGCTGTGAAAGTGGAATGATTGTGTGCCTAGTGATTCGTACTTGAAAAACTTCCTATGCTAGGAGTATTTAATCTGAGAGTTTTTCATCTTGTCAAATTTAGTTTTCGAGTCGGAAGTTTCACAACATCGTCTTTCTTTGAATCAAAAATTACAATTCTTGGCGCATTCATGCCGATATTAGCATAGCATACGCATGCAATATATATTATATACAGTGAAACCCGCTTAAATGCATAGGTGCCGTGCAAGCCTTGCTTATGCGATTAACTGGGCTATGCAAATAGCCGGGACGTCTGATAATTAATTGTACGCACAAAACACTGGTTCAGGTTTTTATGTTGTTATGCGATTATGCGGGTTATGCAATTAAGCGGTATGCGATTAAGTGGGATCCACTGTACTGTGTAATTTTGTAAATGTTATTTGTACAGAGTGCTTTTGACGTCACTTTTGCATATTTTTGTAGCGGCTTTAATTCTGGGTCAATGGGATCCCGGATGAACAGCGCCCAGGGCAGTGGCAACACTTCTCCAGACACCCTCTCTGCTGCTGCCTTAGCAGCTGCGACGGCCACAGCTACGGCAACGGCCACAGCTGCAGCAGCTGTCATCTGCATGGAAGATGGTGTTCAGCCAAAGCCCAACGTCCTTCCAAACCACTACGTGCCACAGGTGAGCGTCTAGCGTGCACTCTGCCCATATTCAACTCTCTCTCTCTCTCTCTCTCTCTCTTTGAAAGGGCAGTTGTTGCAGCGGCAACATACGCCTCCATTGCCGACTCTTGCCCACACTTTATGGGGTACAAATCCTTGGTGTCCCTACCATTCACCCTTCCACAGGGTTTAATCTAGGTCGTTTCCAGGGGGAAAATTGCACTTTTCTCTCCTGGAAATTTCAAATTCCTTCCCGGAAATTTTGGCATACTGCATCAACTAAAAGCAGCCCCCTAGCTGACTTACCCCGGTTTTTGGCAGTTTCCCCCCGGAGTCCAGAGTCTAGATTAAACACTGCCCTTCCATCTTGCACTGGAACATGACAACATTTCAATTGACCAGGTCACAATAAATTAATCGATATATTCGTTGATGGGCTTTGCATTTATTGACTTAATAAACCCTGCTTAAGTATTCGTAATATTGTGTTTTGTGACCTTAATATATTATAATCTGTTAAATTGCTGTATTTCTTTGTATTGTTTTGTTGCTTATTTTTGGGCTTCATTAGTGAAATCTTTTAATATAGCATCATTGGGAAACAGAATGGTCCAAGATTGCTTTGAAAACTTGTAAATTGCTAATGCGTACGACTGTACGTCAACCAGATTATGGTAATGGGTGGATATAGAAAAGCGGTTCTCAGCCTCTATAGTGTCATGACTCTTTTAATTTAATTCCTCGTGGTGTGGCGACCCCCAACCGTAATATTATTTTCGTTCATAATGTTAGCTGTTAGAAATTAATAATGCTACGGCAATTGAAATGTTTGAAATCATTCTGATTCAATTATCTGCAATGTCTATCCTCGAATGACAATTATAGTAAAAAAAACTAGTAGCTACCAATGGGGAAATTTTGTACAATTACATGTTCTGCGCATCATAAAAGAGACAACCCCATATTTCCGATGGTCTCAGACGACCCATGGCAAATCGTCGTTCGACCCCCATTGGGGTCGCAACCCACAGGTTGAGAACCACAATATAGAAAAGTACATTTTGTGTGAAATCACATTGTGCCTTACAATCAGTTTGACTCTAGTCTGTTGCCAGCATCACTGGTGGTTTTAGCTGTGTTCTGCGGTAGAAGTGAAACGTTTCTCATCTGTGAGTTTTCTTGCCGGACTGACCCTAGTATAGAGGGTGTGTTATTGTAGATGACCACTCCTTGCCCACAGCAATACGGTCGTTCGTACAATTCCAATCAGTCCAACTGCTACACGTCGCAGCATCCTGGATCCCAGCACGCTCTTCAGAATCAGTCGATGATGGGGGGACAGGCTCTGAGTCCAATTGAGGCGGGGGCGGTGCCCCCCATGCACTGCGTCTCCATGCCGTGCGGTGGCCAAATGCCGATGAAGCCCGGAGTTGTGGCGATGCAGTCCGGTGTCTACGGGCATCAGCGTCGACTTTCGCCGTACCCGAACCCACAGCAGTACATGCAGTCCAAACGAGGAGGACCCTACCCCAGCGGGCATCAAGGGGTGGCTTCTGAGGTACAGACAATACCAGCACTGGCTACAGCTGTTGCATTTCTAATATCACCATCACGACCGTCATAGAATGTTGCTGTTAAATGAAGTTAATGAACCGGGGTCGCCGAGAGGAATTCCCGGCCCCTGGGCAGAATAGTCACGGGGGCCCATGAAGACTTTTTTCTTGTCAATCTGTTCAGGAGGCAGTTGTAACTTAAAACCTGTCTTGTGCCTTGTTGGTGGGCGCCGCAAATGCTCCTGCGTCTTCAACCCTAACCTAACCCTAACTGTGGACCCACCCGGGCCCCATACAGATCGCCGGGCCCCTGGGCATTTGCCCCCTCCGCTCAGCGAGCCTGAAATGAACAAATGTAAAAAAAATTAGCTGAGGATTTGTCTGTGGTTTTCTAATTTGCTTTGAATTAATTAATTAATTAATTCTGACAATTTCATATAGCGCAATACTAATTTTCTTGCGAGGACATGTTTCTAGGACACAGGAACTCTAGGTTTAAACGTTGTATGAGAGAGAGAAAAATCAAATTTATAGATTTAGTTTGATAGTTTAACGTCATTGCGGCATCTGCTGCAGACCGATACATTGACGCATGAATTTTCAATGCGTTTAGAATTGAAGCAGTCGTTGCCTTGACCTACAGCAAATTATGATTGCATAATTAATGGTTTTTGCTTTTGACTTTGTACGTGGGATGTGAAATTTGCAAGTATAATTGTCTTATAATCTGATGCTGTTTCTTGTATTAACCGCTTTTGTTTTTAGTGCGATGTCTTTTATAATGCGATTCTTGCTAAATAGATCTACGCAGATAGCGTAGCATAGCAGACTAAATTGTTTACCGGGACATGTGTGATTTTTACATGCTAATGTGTGGCCTTGCTTTCTGTGTTCAGGCTGTTTTCGGGCTTCAGAATCCTGGGATGGGATCGCAGTTTGGATGGAACAAATCAGGATACATACATACTCATCAACCAATGCCAATGCCAAACTATGGATCCGGTAAACCAAACTCACCGTATTGTGGAACTCAGTCGCGGTTTATGCAACCAGGAGGGTGTGTTGGTGGTGGCGGTGGTGGTGGTGGTGCTGGTGGCGGTGGGGGTCCAGTCCAATGTCGTCCCAACTCTTTCAGCTACAACTCCCAATTTGCAAACATGCAGAACTATCCAGTAAGTATCTGATGTTACATTTCTTCCTTTTAAGTTGTATGTCTGGACACTATGTGGTCATCACTCTGTATAGCTTGAATTTTGTGCTTATCTCTTTGATGGTATCTTATATTTATGAATTCACACACGCGCGCGTGTACACACACACGCACAGGCACACGCACAGGCACACACACTGCACGCGCACGCGCGTGCGCACACACACACACACACACTGTCATAGGATGATTAATTGTTAGTTCGGATATCTTGGTCTTTCAAAGTAACATGATATTGAGACATTTCAATTCTAGATAGAAATAAAAATATTTCTCCAGAACAGATCCAGTAGTTGATTTTTTCTCTAGATATACAATATTCACTATGCATAGACTTGTGCTGAATGCTGAAATTATAGACTATTGCCGCTGCTGCTTTTGTCTTAAACATGGCACAGCTGAATTCAAATTCAGTCGGAAGTGGAGTCTGTTTTGTTGGTTCAATTCATTATCTGATCCAAGAGAAAATTTGTCATTTGTGGGGTCCAAGTTTATTTCATTGCTTAATTGTTAATTGTATGGATTTATTCCATTTCAGCGTTTAGTTGAACCAACGTGAAATTAATTGTTGATGATTTGATAAGCTTCGGTTGAACAACACAGGAGACTGTTGTCGTTGTTAACCGTTGTTCCTTCAGTACAACAGCCATTGATCCAACAATTGATTTAAAGTGTATTCATATTTAGAGCTTTACCTGATAGCCAATATAGTCAGATTATGCATAATGTTTTACAAGACATTGTAAAGCATAATAATTCATCTGTGCCTAAATCTGCCCTAATCTCTCTCTCTAACCAAAGCTCTTGTCACCAGCCAATTTGACTATTGTAATTCCTTATGCAGTGTTACTACCAGGTCTTGCGTTCAAAAGCTTCAAAGAATTCAGACTGCTGCTATCAGAGCCATTTACTAAACACCCCAAACACAACCATAGCAATCCAGCTCTTTAAAATTTACACTGGCTCCTTGTTGAACAAACAATTACTTTTGAAACTGGTGTACTAAACACCACATACTGACCAACCCAGTACCTAAATTCCAGGTTAAATCGTCCGAAATATTACCATTCAACTAGATTTGCCGACTCATCGCTTAATGTACCAAGAACTAGAACAGAAACTGACAAGAGAGTGCTTTATATGGCAAGTCCAAGGTTTTGGAACTCTTTTCCTCTGTCTCTTGTATAATATTCAGATGAGCTGAGTGCTTTCAAATAGCTTTTCCTTTATGGTCTGCCTTGCTGTTTACCACAGTCTGCTTGATACCTGGACTTGACCTCGTCTTTTGCAGATCGAATTTGAAGTACCATCGATTGATTGATCCTCAGAGTACCGGTATTAGAAAAGGTGCTATAAAAGTATGTTCCGTAATAGCAGGAATAACGACTGAATAATTATTGAAGGTGAACAACATGTCGTCACCGGTTTTCGACAACTTGACTCCGCCGATGACACCGGCAGCTGCATATTCGGCCCCGTCGTACATTTCACCTCCGAACGACTCGATGCCAACGAACAAACCCATGATGATGATGAAATCAAACGGCGACGACCTGCGTCTCACGTTTCCAGTGCGCGATGGAATTGTTCTTCCGTCATTCCGCCTGGAGCACAACCTTGCTGTCAGCAACCACGTTTTCCATTTGCGCGATTCCGTCTACCAGACGTTGATGTGGCGGTACGAAGATTTCTATCTATCATTGACGCGTTTCGTGCGGCGGTTGATTCTGGTGACGGCGGCATTTTTATGATTTCAGAATCGCTTTAAATATGGCAGAGTGGAAATGGTTGTAAAAACAGAATGTCAGTCTGTAATTTGTAATATTTTTAGAGCTGCAGGTTAGCGTTTGGCTTTTGCTGAGAGCGAAGACACGTTGAATCGTGATTTTTTACCGTAGCTTTTATGCTGGAATGCTATTTAGTTACTTGATCTCCTTGGCAAAATTGCTTTGCAGATTATGCAGAGCAGTCACTTTCCACCCTTGAGGATTATTCATTGGGTTTTTATAATGCAGCAATGAAGTGACAATAACAGATTTGTGGACAATTTAACATGTGTGGTTTAGTTAATACATTGAATGATCACCTTGACCTGAAAATGCAGTGATGCGTTGCTGTTACATAGAGAGAGGCAGTCAACAGGGTGGCCAGAAAAGTTTCTAGTGAATGACAACGGAAATAATTGCTTCTGAATGACGTTTTGTCTCTCTTCAGTTTACATTTTGTCCCGAACTGCATAGTTAATTACAAATCCAAGTGTATTGCAAAAAAAGAAATAATGTGCTGCGAAGAGATTTTTGGTGCTAAATTTTGACTGACCTGATTGATTCTTGAAATTTTGACCGACCTGATTGATTCTCGAAATTTTGGCCGACCTGATTGATTCTCAAAATTTTGACTGACCTGATTGATTCTCGAAATTTTGGCCGACCTGATTGATTCTCAAAATTTTGACTGACCTGATTGATTCTCGAAATTTTGGCCGACCTGATTGATTCTCGAAATTTTGGCCGACCTGATTGATTCTCGAAATTTTGACTGACCTGATTGATTCTCGAAATTTTGGCCGACCTGATTGATTCTCAAAATTTTGACTGACCTGATTGATTCTCGAAATTTTGGCCGACCTGATTGATTCTCAAAATTTTGACTGACCTGATTGATTCTCGAAATTTTGGCCGACCTGATTGATTCTCGAAATTTTGGCCGACCTGATTAATTTTTGAAATTTTGGCCGACCTGATTGATTCTCGAAATTTTGGCCGACCTGATTGATTCTCAAAATTTTGACTGACCTGATTGATTCTCGAAATTTTGACTGACCTGATTGATTCTCAAAATTTTGACTGACCTGATTGATTCTCGAAATTTTGGCCGACCTGATTGATTCTCGAAATTTTGGCCGACCTGATTGATTCTCGAAATTTTGGCCGACCTGATTGATTCTCAAAATTTTGACTGACCTGATTGATTCTCGAAATTTTGGCCGACCTGATTGATTCTCAAAATTTTGACTGACCTGATTGATTCTCGAAATTTTGGCCGACCTGATTGATTCTCGAAATTTTGGCCGACCTGATTGATTCTCGAAATTTTGGCCGACCTGATTGATTCTCAAAATTTTGACTGACCTGATTGATTCTCGAAATTTTGGCCGACCTGATTGATTCTCAAAATTTTGACTGACCTGATTGATTCTCGAAATTTTGGCCGACCTGATTGATTCTCAAAATTTTGACTGACCTGATTGATTCTCGAAATTTTGGCCGACCTGATTGATTCTCGAAATTTTGGCCGACCTGATTAATTTTTGAAATTTTGGCCGACCTGATTGATTCTCGAAATTTTGGCCGACCTGATTGATTCTCGAAATTTTGGCCGACCTGATTGATTCTCGAAATTTTGGCCGACCTGATTAATTTTTGAAATTTTGGCTCAAATTTTGGCCGACCTGATTGATTCTCGAAATTTTGGCCGACCTGATTGATTCTCGAAATTTTGGCCGACCTTATTGATTCTCGTCGTGATTTGACATTTTCCAGATCTGATTTGGAACTTCAGCTGAAGTGTTTCCATCACGAAGATCACCAGATGAGCACCAATTGGCCAGCGTCCGTCACCGTCAGCATCAACGCCACGCCTTTGAGCATCGAAAGAGGCGACAACAAAGCAATTCACAGGCCTCTCTACCTTAAGGAAGTCTGTCAACCAGGACGAAATACAATTCAGATTACCGTCACAGCCTGTTGTTGTGTGAGTAGTACTTTCCTGAAGTGTATTTTCTTCGTAGTAGTTTGTATCGTAGCGTCTCGTATGGTAGACATTTTGGTGCCGAGTCACTGCTTTGTGTATGGGCAGTTGACATCTTTTTATGAGAGGCGACTGAGAAAGATTGAATACCGAGTTCAAGATCTTCGCTGATTTGTGGCGTCTTTTTTTGTGCGCTCTCTTAGCTTCTCGGCAGTAAACTTTAAATATTGAAGTGTTGAACTGATGTTGAATTAGAATTGATAACAGCCGTTTTATTCTTAATTGGTTTGTTTGTGCTTCACTTTCAAGAGCTCTTTTTTCATGAATTACGATCTCAATTGTAATTTAGAATTAGCTGGAAACGATTTAGGGGGCTCGCTTGCGTCGTCTTATTTATTCTCGCGGTCTGTTTTGATGACGACGGAAATGGATAACACGTTGTGTTTTCAGTCGCATCTGTTTGTCCTCCAACTGGTTCACAGGCCGAGTGTTAAGTCCGTTCTCCAGGGTCTTCTTCGAAAACGACTTCTTCCTGCCGAGCACTGCATAACAAAAAGTAATTGACACGATTTCCACCCGACGTCGTTATTAAACGGCGAAAGATTCGTGATTTTCAATCAAGCCACGCACCTTGAAAATATGCTTTTTTTATTGAATTAAAGAAGATTGGCTGTAAGTGCTGTCAGAACTGTGGATTGGATACTTTTCATATTTGCTGCTCTCCTGGAGATAAAAATGAGGCAAAAAATGCCAGGATTTTCATTATTACCGGTATATATCAGTATACCGGTAATGTTGTATGTTGTTGTATTACACTTTTGTAATCTTTCCATTTTTTAAAAATTACATGTGCAGTCTAGTTGCAATAATTTTAGAACTATAAGCCACTTTGTGGTCAATGTTGAAGTTGAAACTGTGTATAGTTTCCGATGTTTGTATGCACAAATTGGATTGTACTGTTTAGTTAAGCGCAACTTTCTGACGCAGCCAGTGACGCCGGGTAATCAGGCGTTGAAGGAAGACGGCATCGAACAGACGTTAATCAAAGTGTCGCTTAAATGTCCGATCACTTACCAGTACATCAGTCTACCTGTCCGAGGACATGACTGTAAACATATACAGGTGGGAGTCATTTGCACGTTTACATTTTACTCGTAACTGCCATGTTGTTTGTGTTGGTAAAAATAATGCTTGGGTGGCCAAAATACAAACTCAGCATGTAATATTGTGAAACGCAGAATTTTGCATGTTTTTATTGTGTGCGTGCATGCTTGTGTGTGTGTGCATGTGTGTGTGTGTGTGTGCATGTGTGTGTGCATGTGTGCGTGTGTGCGTGCATGTGTGTGTGTGCATGTGTGCGTGCGTGCATATGTGTGTGTGCATGTGTGTGTGTGTGTGTGTGTGTGTGTGTGTGTGTGTGTGCATGTGTGCGTGCATGTGTGTGTGTGCTTGGTTTGATTTCATTGCTGTTATTAAATGCAGTTTTCTTGTGTGCAATCTTGAATTTTGTATCTGAGACTGAATGTTGTCAGGACGATTGCCTGTGACCAAATATTATCGTATGGATTAGCAGAGTACATCATAGGGTTTACACCAGAACTCGCAGATCTTTGCTGTGCTGTTGAACATTCCAATGTACTATGGCGGTCTTTTGTATAGTAATTGCATTTTCACTCAAACACTTCCGAAATTTAGATTTTACTTACTATTTGCGATCTTTGGTCCTCCTGCGACTGGTCGAGTGTTTTCGTGAGAGTTGCTTTGATGGATATGATTTCTGTAATTTCGTCGATGGAAATCATTTTCTCCTCCTGCATCTGTCAACGTTCTGTAGGCCAGTTGTGCACTGATGTTATTTCCTGTTGCTGTGTTTTGGAAGAGGGGATCTGTTGTGGCACACTTGAACCCATGCTCAAGACATGCTCAGTGCTGTTTGGCCCAGATGTTCTAATGAGAACTGTTAACATGATACCAAGTAGGCCGGTCTTGCTAGAAATACCAGTCATCAAGGCTGCTTTGGCACCTTCGTAGTGCAGCCTAGACCCTTATGCTGTGTGGCAATTGGAGCAACTTCAGTTTGTTATTGTGATCTTAGATATGCGCGAGTCTTCTAACGTCTGTCGGCCATCAGGTTCCCATGTAGTTGAAACTTTGAATCAATATCATTGTGGACAATTAAGAATTTGCGAGTGGTTAAATTTTATTTAAACTAAGTTATATAAAATAATATTGGCTATAAAATATTGCAAATATTGGGAACAGAATAAATTATGTAGATCAATTAAGAATTTAGTTTAGTTAATTTAGTCTATGGATTGAGATTGTTTACCATTCACCAAATTGTGAAATATTCCATCCATCCATCCAGCCATCCATCCATCCTTCCATCCATCCATCCATCCATCCTTCCAATCCATCCTTCCATCCATCCTTCCATCCATTTAATTGTTTAACATTAGTGTGAAATATCAACTTTGGCACATTTTTTGGCGTTAAGAGCCATTATGCGATTATGCAAAGAGTGAATATTGATTTAATTCTTTTATTATTTTGCAAACTGCAGAAGCATTTCAGCAAAAAAGTTTAGGGAATGTGAACTAAGTTTAGAGTAATGACAATAGTTCGTTCGGAAACTTGAGACTCGTGGGTTGTGTGATGGTATTTCAATTTCTGCCACTTTGTATGTTGAAGACCCTTGACGTTCAGTTTGTTCCATTCTATTCTTATGTGAGTCATTGACATTTGAATAGAGCTGCAGTTGACATTATTCATCGTTGACATTAGGTATATTTTTTGTTGTATTGTATTGTATTTTAGTGCTTTGACCTTGAGTCGTTTTTGCGTTTAAACTGTGATAGAGGAACGTGGAAATGTCCGATCTGCAAGTATGTGCTTCAGCCCTTGTATTATTATTATTATTATTATTATTATTATTATTATTATTATTATTATTATTATTATCCCGGACGATTTTTATAGCACTGTAAACATAGTTAATACTAGAATCAAAAAGCGCTTTGACAGCGCTAACGTGTCAACGAAGGTCAAAATGGCGATTGTATGCTTTCCATTTTGATTTATCTCGTTCCCTTGCATTGAGAGAGCGATTCAGGAAATGTTATTGACTGCAGTGTAGGTTTGTTCGAGTGTATTTCAAAGGCACGTGACATTTTGTCATTTTCTGTTGAGATGTGTATGAGTGATTCACATTATTATTATTATTATCCAGGACAATTTATATAGCGCTGTACATATGACACATATGACGTTTGACTGTTTCATCCAGTATGGAACTTCTGAAATCTCGGAATTTCAATTAAATGTAGTTTTCGTGCAATTCAATTCCACTAATTCAGTATCATCCACTCCATTTGCCAATATATTGTCAAGATTTACAGAAGCACTGTAACATAATGTAATGTAGCATTTATATAGCGCCTCTTATATTTCAACTCAGAGGCGCATTGTACTCTTTGTAGTACTCTTCCTCTGTACTCATTAAGACCCAGTCTCTCCACCCTATGGAGCTGACCATGTCACCTTGCCTATAGCCATTTCAAGACAGACTACAGTACTACTTTTGAAAGCCACAAGATTTTACTTACTTGCTTATTTCACTCTGCATTTCTCTGCTGCCTTTTCTATCCTCAGTTTACTGAATTTTACTTTGTAACGTTTGAAATTTTTCTGCTTCCAGATTCAAGATTGTTTAAAGCCAAAACTGATATCTGAATCTAAAATAGTGACAGCAGTGTGTATCTAGTAATCCAGACACCAGTTATCCTTCTTTGCAGACGACAGACAACTTCATTCGACACTAATCGATTATACCAGAACTTCAAAGATGTAATGTTTACGCGTAATGTTTACGCCTGCCGTTGTATTGTATGTTCTTGTGTTTGTCAGCAAACCGGCGTTGCTTGAAGGCTTAGAGATTGATCAGTACATCTGGGGCATTCTGCAGGCGCTAGGCGGCGCTCCATTTGAAGAAGTGTCTGTTGACACAACAGCCAGCTGGAAGCCGGTTCCTGTAAAGACAATGAAAGAAGAAGACAAAGGTTACTGCGTCCGTCCCCGTCCGCTTATAATCATGCTGTTTGTTTCGATTGTATAAATACCATAGTGTGAGAGTTTATTATAGCAGATGCCTGAGTGTTGTTGCTTTGGACAAGCTGTTGAACTGTTTCTTTGTCTGGCTAGGGAATTTAGCCAACTACTTCAGAAATATTTATCTGATGACAATATATCTAGTTTGCGTTAATCTGATTCCAATTCTCATCGCGTTAATCTAAGCAAATGCTTTACTAAGGCTCTTTAAATCATCATCATCATCATATCATCACCACCACCATCATCATCATCACCACCACCACCATCATCATCATCATTATCACCACCACCATCTTCGTCATCATCATTATCATCACCACCATCTTCGTCATCATCATCATCATCATCATCATCATCATCATCATCATCATCATCATCATCACCTGGAACTGATTCAGCGACACCTGCCAGTTTTACTAGCACATGAAGCTAATTAGAATAGCATGTGAAGTCAGTTCATTTGGTAACAATGAATATGGATTAGTTTATGATTAATTAAATAATTGAACAAAAGTAGTAGCAGTTTACTAGATTTAAACATTGCTCTTGTGACAAAGCTTTTTCGGAGTCCTCATTTTATTAACGGTGTTTTCCGAACTCTTTGCAGACCAGTGTGTCCAGCGATGGAAAAAGGCGGTTTCACCGTCGAGCATGAAACTTCCTACGATGAACTCCTGGCAGGAATCGAGCATTTCAGGGACCCATTCGCAGCCGATCCTCTACCCCATCTCTCCGCAGGGTAATTCCACTAGAGCAGTCTGCCATCGTTTCTTCTTCACTTTGAACTTTTAAAGCAAAACTTTAATGTTTTTTCATAGATGTTGTGTTTTACTCATTGGTGCTTTGTTTCAATATTCAATATGGCCCCGGTAATGATAATTATTATGCACTTCTGTAGCACCAGTTCTAATACCCAAGAGTATCAATCGATGGTACCGTAGGTTACCAGTTTCCCTTTAGAGCCATTATGCTTTTGTGGGGATAGCTTGGAGGTCTTGAGCAGAGAGAAACTCTCAGCAGAAGGAAAGTCTACAAAAGTGTCTTCTTTGCATGGATAGGTCACATGGCGACTCCAGGACCACCTGCAGTGGCGGTTCCAGGATTTCTTGGTGGGGGTTTAAATGAATTCATAGAAAGTTGGCGGGGGATGAAAAGAGAGGGGAAAATCAATAAACTTTGCTGAAAAGAAAATGGCTGACAAGCAAAAAAAGGCAATTTTTCCTGAATTTTCCTAGACTTTTACTGAAAAATAGGTTGACAAGCAAATAAAGGTCACCCACCCACAGTTTTTTCCGTCATTTTACTTGACTTCTACCTGAAAATAGTTTGACAAGCAACAACAACATTTCCAGTGGGGGATGCATCCCCACTCATCCCCCCGCGTGGAACTGCCACTGACTACCTGTGTAGCCAAAGATTAACCTGTGCCTCTGAGTTGCACTATGACTTCTGCATCATATAAATGGCTTAATAATTACTCCTTAATGTTAAGTTCAAGCTGTATGACTCTGAGGAGCAGAAATGGCATTAATGTGGTTGAATGTGTGTATATCGGTTTGGAATAGCCTGCCAATATCACTGCGTTATCTTGACTCTATGAGGAAACTACTCTTTTTCAGAAAACAGCTGAAAATATTCTTTTACAAATAACTGTGCACGACTGACATTAGCACATTTGCTGCCTCGCAAAGTTTGCACTATATAAATGTCCCTAATATATTAATAATAATAACAATAATAATAATAATAATATTAATATATGGGGATTGACAGTAGGTTGCTGCTTCAACATATTTCTTTGCTTCAGTTCTAAAGAAAAGCGCCATTTTGTGTTACAGGCCAGAGTTACTACGGCAGTCCCAACGGCTCTCAGTACAACGAACCGAATCTCGGTCCCAATCCGTGTTTTCCCCCGAGCGGCAGTCCAGACTTTTTGAGTTCGCTGTCACAGATGGGCGACACTCTGATCGGTTCGCCCGGGGCAGGGTGCGGCGGGACGCCGGGTGCAGCGGCGGCGGAGTGGGGGGAACCAACGACAAGACGTCGATGCCGATGAACCAGTTTTCCTCTCGGATGCACCCGCCGACCCCTCTGGACGGCCAAGGGTCCTTACCACGTACTCCGATGAACGGCCATTCCGGAGGACATCCTCACACTCCGCTGGACGTCCACGGAAACTACGCCGACGGATTGCCGGGAACTCCGCTCGACGGACAGCAGCAGCAGCAGCAACAGCAGCAGCAGGGCAGCGTGAAGCTGAGACACGCCGCTCCCAGCACCCCGTCTTCGAGTTCCGTCGGGAATCCGCATACGCCGTCGAATGCGTCGGCGTCGTGCGGCAGCGTCGGCCCCGCCATGCACGGCGGCGCGTTCGACTCGCCCGTCATGGTGGGGGGATCTCACGGGGGAGGCGGCAGCGTCGACACCAAGGCCTCTCTGTCACTCTCTGGCAGCGAGTGCCTCTCTCATTCGGTCAAGGACGAGCAGGACTTCTCACTGGGGTTCGAACCAGTATCTATGATGGACAGCAATGGTCAGACCCAACAGGTACTCGATGTAAGTATGCTGAACTGTATTGCATTACCATGATGGATTGATTACTTGACTATTTAATTATGTGGATGTAAGTGGAATTTATCAAAATAATTTAATGTTTGTATTGCATCAAAGCATTAAGACTTTTTCTATTTTAATTCACCGTAGGGTATATTTGACTTTATTCTGCAATAGTCATTTTGAATGGTTAATGGTGAGATAATCAATCCATAGCAACTAGATCACGGATAAAAACATGTGGGCCGTGATTTTTATTTGAAGTTGGAAATTTCAATGCACTTAAGATCAATTCTGTGCATAAGTTTACAATCCAAATATTATCTTGTTCTTACTATTACTTACTTAGCAGCAGTGGCGGCTCCACAGGTGGTGTCCGGGGGGCCCGTGACCTCCTATTGAGTGCCTCCCCCCAGTGGCCTCTGTTGGGACCCTATACTTAATGCTACATACATAACAACAAATGGTTGACCCCCCATGATTAGAAGTTGCCACCCCAACGACCCCCCACTTGCCAAATCCTGGAGCCGCCACTGCTTAGCAGACAGAAGGAACTTGACCAATAAATTGGCATAGATTTCCTGCGAAAGTGATAGCAAAATACATCTGCTATTTTCACGAGTCTTGAATGTGTTAGCAAATGTTTTTATCGCAGGAGTCTCTGCATTGTAGTGTCTCTAATATCTGAACCGTTTGATCATTTGTTTCCAGCTGTTGCCTGACAACATTGGAGACCCCACGGAACTGTTGTCCTATCTTGGACCAATAAACAACATGTGCAACAGTGAGAACAACAACAGCAACAACAATGATGATCTTTTTTCTTTGTTTTCCTAGTAAGATGAACATTTTCACTACGAGTTACTAAACGACTGAGACACCTTGATCACGCGCAGTGATCGTTGGTGTTCAGTCGCCAAAGTTTGTTTCTAAGGTTGCAACAGGAAGTCGGCATCGGCTGTGCATTGGTCTGTTGCTTTCAAAGCACGAAATACCGACAGGTTTTTCGAAAGGATATTTTTCACTCGGCACAAGCCTGCAATTAAGCGATGGCGGATTGCTGAATCGTATGCTGTACGTTTGTTGGTCTCTTCTTTGCGCACACCGGTGTCAGTTATTTGACTTTGCACAAATAACGGGAAAGGCGTATTTTTCAGACGATGCAATTCGAGACGACCCAGATACTGTGGCCTCCTGTATTTTCTTCTTGAAAGATGGTTTTCGTCTTGTTTTCATCGGAGACAATTTAGTCTGCCAATAAACCGTCTTGTGAAATGTCTACAATGCCACAATACATGCAGTTGTTAAACTTGACTTTTGCTCTATTGATTAATAAATGATCGGACGCAGCGTACGCAAACTTTCTCACACTCTGCTCTGTTAAAATAGTTCCTAGTTGTGTTTTATTACTGTAGGTGATATATTTAACTAGAATATTTTGAAAAGCAGACATTAATTTGATTATACACTTCAAATTGGGTAACTATTTATTCTTTTGAAAGGTGCTGAGAATTGGAGTTTCCTATTGAGCTGTTATTTTAGATGCATTGCACTTTTTTAATGTTTGCAACTTCTACATTGGCTTTGAAATTCAACTAAATCTTAAATCTGACTGACTCGACGTGTTTGCTCCGTACTTATCGATCAAGAATTCCACTTGAAAAACTAAACAGATTATTTTGCTAGAAGTTTGGATTCTCGGTATTCGCATATTTCCCTTAAGCGACCAATCAGAGTGTGAAGTTGATCTTTGAATGTCAACTTTTGTTGTTAATCAGTCGATGATCTCCACTTATGTGCACAACCCGTTGGATGTGCAGCAGTGTATTGTAGTCTATACCCAATGTTTGATTTGGAAGGGAGTTGAGAATCAGTTTCCTCATTTGTTGAGATCAACTCCTGTAGCGTAAAAAAATTGTGTCTTGCACAGCTACCGTAATCGCCTCCAGAGTCAGAAAATGTAGCGATGTGAGTAACCCAACCTCCTACTGCTTTTATGAAAAATCAACCCGGTCTGTTCCTTACTTATTGTCAGGGCGTGATTTGTAGGGGGGGAGGGGGAATCTTCCCCCACACTGCCCAACTGCATCCCCCCTACTGCTACATTCCCCCACAACTAAATCCCCCACTGCTACATTTCCCCAACAACTACATCCCCCCAAGCTCGACATACATATCCCCTTCACTGCTCCAGGTCACAAATCGCACCCTGCTTATTGTTACTTAATTAGGCTGAATTGGGATCCAAATTTTAGAGATAACGTAATAATTTTTCTTAATATTTAAGGTACGAAGGAAATAAAAATACGAAAGTTGAGAAGATTTACTTGAGAATTCGAAAAAGCTAAGGTAATTAACATTGCTCTAACACTTGACAAAGAAAAACAGTAACAAACAGGTAGACTCGAAATTGACGTCATTACAACATTAACATACGATGCTTCACAAAATCGCTTAAAACAAAGTTTGCTACAGATTACAGAAGGTACAGTAGTCTTAGTCTAAACGATGTTCAATGTGTCCCTCTTTAACCCGAATAACCAGTAAAATTCTGCTCAACCACTGGTCAATCGATTTGTCTATCAAATCCTGTCCGATCAGATCCCAACACAATGTTAGCACTTCTTTCAGATTATCCACGTCACAAATCTTTTGTTGTGGTTGGGCAGAATTTTACTGGTTATTCGGGCTAAAGGGGAACACATTGAACATCGTTTGGACTAAGACTACCTTCCGTAGTCTGTAGCAAACTTTGTTTTAAGCAATTACTTGACGCATTGTATGCTAATGTTGTAATGACGTCAATTTTGGGTCTACCTGTTTCTTACCGTTTTTCTTCGTAATGTGTTAGAGCAATGTTAACTACCTTAGATTTTTCAAATTCTCAAGTAATTCTTCTCAACTTTCATATTTTTTATCTCCTTTGTACCTTAAATATCAAGAAAGTTCCATTGCTTCAAAATCGAGTGGGATTTATTGACACACACTGTATGTATAGTCATTTTTTTATCCTGTCTCTGTTCACATTCGTACTAATTTATGGATAAATACCTTAAATCTATTATTACTGTTGATTGAAGCAATGGGGGTTTGTGTGTGCTGTTTTGTCAAACTCTGTTCGCATATTTCCTGTCGATTGTAGATGGTCTCGTACTAAATGCAACTGTGCTGCATTCAATGCACTTAAGCATATAATTATACTTGCCAGCAAGTAACAGTAACACTCAATCACAAGTTGGAAATCATGCTGGCTTTTCACTCTGCTAAACCTCTGTGTGTGTGTGTGTGTGTGTGTGTGTGTGTGTGTGTGTGTGTGTGTGTGTGTGTGTGTGTGTGTGTGTGTGTCCCTACGCACACCAAGTATCTGCTAACTGGAAATCCATTAAGCTGATGAGAATAATGGAGCCTTCCTTCTGTAAAAAAGCGGAACTGAATCTGGTAGGCCTTTGAACAGTCATGAGCTTTAAGAAGTCGGTTTTTTTAACCAACAATTTCTTAAATATTTTATTTGCAGTGTTTGAACATTTGAGTAATTGATTTCTGATGTAAAGCGTTGTTATGAAATCACTTTGGTGTACTGGAGTACTTAATACATGACCTGCTTTCTTATCAAATAGGCTACTTTGCAGCTTGAGTGTATTTTACAGTCAGTGTTTATTCTAGCAACTTAGACATTGGGGGGGAGTTTAACATTTTTGGGGAACAGACATTGGGGAGGTCATACTACTTTTCAAAATGTCAAAAAAATTTGGGGGAAATTTCAAACTTTGGGGGGAATCCCCCCCGAGAAGGTCTAGAATAAATACTGTTTACAATCTATGGACAGTTTAAAATTGGATTCATTTCTGTGATTTCTGAGCTTTAGTTTTAACTTGCTCTTAAATCTATTTTAGGTCAAATCTATTTTCTGTTTTGATGGCATTTTTATCAAATAGTGGGTGGTCTTTGACGAGAGACGATTTCTTGTAATTTCTTTCTTTCTGCTTGAAATACACATCATCTGACGCGGTCTTGAGCCGAGCAGCCATGTTTGGTTATTTACTAGAGCAGTCGGAGCAACTCTAGTGCATTATTACCAGTTGAGTGTTGACACAATTGTCCCACGTAACTTGAGATGGTCAAGATTTAGACTATCTATTCATCGCATGTCTCAGTTAATCTGTTCACGTGCATTCAGTCGAGTCCATGGTTGACTCTTGTGTGTGTGAAGAATCAGTGTCTTTAATTGTTGTGCTCTTTCTCGTTGCATTGTCTCTCGGGAGTTTTGCTTCCTTTTGTTAAAAGGCAGTTGAAATATGAACCTCTCAGAATACAATACAAGTAATATGCTTTGGATGCTAAAATAAAGTAAAATTCCAAGTAACATCTAGATAGGCAGATATACATATGTGACCCCCTGGCAGAAAAGGTACCATAAGTGGGATCACAGATTAGCGAGAAAATTGCATTTTTATCTTGGAAACTTAAATTTTTCAAAAATTACTTTTTTGGTATTTTAGACAGTATGATGTGTAGACAATTAAATGATTATGTCTTTTTAATCAAGTTTGCATCATTTAGTAAAGAATTTGTTTTAAAACCGAGATTGGTAAAAGGTACCATAATTAAGTGGGCTTCTGACTTTGATGCTCTGTTTAAGCTTACTTACTAATTTTTACAAAATTTTGAATACATATGAGCTTAGAACCAGCTGACAAACCTGCAATATCGGGCGAGTTTTGTTTCTTTCTTTGCTTAAAAGTGAAGTTTAATCTTATTTTGTGCTGTTATTTATGAATTACAACACTAGTTTCTTGTTCTTTGTTTTTCATCATTCCGTTACATGTGTTACATTTATAATCACCTTGATTAATATTATTTATAAGTTTTATTGTGTTCTATTACAGCTTTGTTCATATATCTTGCTTAGATTGTACATTACAACCCTATTATTATGTCCTGCCCTGATCTATCCCACTTTTGGTACCTTTTTCAATTGCTGTGTTCTAGTATTAGTAATTATATTTATTTAAATTTTCTACTGATAAATTATGAATAGTTAGGGATGAAACTTTAGAGATAGCTTGCATATATGACAATTAATACAGAGATAAAATTTCATCCGTAACTCTTGTATAGTTTTAAAATTTTGAGCCCTTTAATTTCATCGATAATAAATGTTCAATTTCTCAGAATTTTGAATTTGATAGGCATGATGTTTGGATGCTGGTTTCTCTGAAATGACAAGGTATATTTCTCTAAAACTTTACTGTGACTGAGCTAATATAACCCCGATATATGCAGCATATGTAACCTAAGAACCCCACATATGTTACCTTTTCTCCCAGCGGGTCACATTATAAATGTAGCTGTAGTTAAATTTAAAAGAATATGTTTTTATTATATTGAAACAGTTCATGTTGTCTTTGTTTATTTCATTTTACACACATTTTATACTTTTAATGATCTGTTAATGCTCCATACTCCCTGCCATTTGATTTCAATGTATTTTTTGGTGGTATAGTAGTTCATCCATTATGCACACTTTCAGCCATACATGCATTGTGGCTTAAACTGTACCATTTGAACTCATTGATCCTTTAACTATCTGGGCATTCATTAAGGCATATAATTATTGCCCCTATCTGAGCTAGTTTCTTGACTCTGTTTACAAGGGAACTTCCCTACAACATAACGAGTGAAGCTGCAATGTTAAGTCTCATGCCACTGTATGTATCATGTATTGTATGCATGATACATGTATACAATACATGTATCATGTATTGGTGCTACATAGTCGGTTGTTTCCTCTGAATTTGGCCTATTGACCCGTTCGGTTATAGACTGATATGATTAACTTAAAGGTGAAATTTGTCGGGTTTTTTTGGAAGACTTCTTGTGCTTGATAACGTTTTTTGATGCCTGTGTGTTTTTTTACCCTAAGCACAAGGAGATGAATGAGGCAATCACTGATTCTAGAAAAAAACTATAGCGTGATTTAAAGTGGCACGGGAGGCATTACTGCCTGCGTGAAAGCCACTGGGGGCGATAAATGGGCTTGAACGTCGCTCCATCAGCCTACCGCTCCAGCGCATAATCCACTCTGACATCTCCCACCTCCTCACAGACGGCTAAAGTGTGAACAACTTTCTCAACTGACTATAGAGTCGAATTTTAACTCAAAACCTTCAGATTGCATGACCCAGACTTTAGCCACTATGTCACAGTACCTCTCTGCTGTTCTTACACGATACAACTGACATGCAGTTGTCATCTTTACCGGTTATAACAATAAATATTGGGTTTTTGGTAGATGTGTGTTTGCCATTGAAATTTTGAGTTTTGTTGCTTCGGTGAAAAGCATTTCAGTCCTCTGTATTATGAAATTCGTACGCTTAAAACATTTTAATTTGCACAAGGTGTTGATTTGAATTTTGAAATATCCTATTTTGGGATTTCTGTGTATTTATGAATGTGCTCTGGCAATTGTCGCGAATCATATGCGCTGTATGTTGTGACTTAAAAGCAGCATTGTCAGATGTCGCATTGCAACCCAAAATAGCCCGATATCCTTCACCTTTCTGGGTATTGAGTTAAATTTGGTAATTATTATCGGTGGGCTCGTTTTAACATATCTATGTCATATCTTTAACTCGTTCTGTATTCATTTTTATGCTGCCATTTGTATCACACTAATTAACTCTATGCTATCAGGATCTACCAATACATCTTCAATGCATTCAATAACTACTGCATGGCAGACAGAATGCAAAATTTTACTTCATAACTATTTGTACAATAGTAAATAGAACAGCCAAAAAACTTACAAGGTGAAATTGTCATTTTCACATTCTGATGTGTTAAATGGCAACTTCACCAGACCGCAGGATATGGAAACTGTTGTTTAACTGATTAATCAAACTTTCTTGTTTAGCTGTTTTCAGTGGTTGTATGAGTGTAGATTTCATTGTATATTATTATGATTTGCTGAATGACTTGGTATCATTTCTTAAGGCAGCAGAAAATGTAGAAGGAAAAAACTTGTTACTGTCGTGGTCTGCATACTTGTATTTGCAACGCTGTTAATCGTCTAATTTATTTTTATCGGTGTTCGATAATGTTGAACTGTGACGTATAAGAAAGACTGGAATTTCTAGGGGTTTCCATGATATTGTTTCAAATGTCTGTTTCACAATTATCATTAATATTATTAGAACATGCCTGTGAATATTTTCTTGTTCACTTATAACCATTTGGACACCCATTTTAAAATAACTCAAATAATATATTTAACTGCTCACGGCAGCAGCATTTAAAATCCATAGGAAACGAGGGAGCGACTCCAGACCAGCATGATGCTGAAAGAGCCCAGTTATTGGGCCCCCTAAGTTCTAACTCCCCAAATTGGCTCCCATAAAAATATATTGTAGAATGTAGAGGATCAATGTTTTGCGTATTTGAATGGTTGGTCTAGCACAGCGGTTCTCAACCTGTGGGTCGCGACCCCCAAGGGGGTCGAATGACGATTTGCCAGGGGTCGCCCAAGACCATCAGAAATATAGGGTTGTCTCTTTTCTTGTTATTGTACAAAATTTCCTCAGTGGTAGTTACGACGTACTAGTTGTTTTACTATAATTGTCATTCGAAGATAGACATGGAGACAATTAAATAATAACGATTTCGAACATTTTGATTGTCGTAGCATTATTATTTTTAGGAGTTTACATTGTGAACGTAAATAATTTAACCGTTGGGGGTCGCCACATCATGGTTAATTGAATTAAAAGGGTCGCAGCACTATAAAGGTTGAGAACCGCTGGTCTAGCATGACCAGGCCTGAGGAGAGGGGGTGCAGGCGTGCAGCCGGTACATTGTACCGGGGCCCATGTAGTTTTCAGGGGCCCAGATCTGGTGACGATAAGGTTATTTGCTTGTCAGGCTGTTTTTGGAGAGTTGAGAACGTTTTTTTGCTTGTCAGGTTTTTCGGAGACTTGATAAATTTTTCTTAAGGGACCGCAAATATTTTTGTTCCGGGGCCCGGAATTTCTCTCGGCGGCCCTGAGCATGACCCTAATCATGTTTTGCGATCTGAAGGCTTTGGAAAAATCGATTATTGACGGTGAAGCTAGGGTCACCAGATACTTAATATCCAAAAGATTGCACCAACGGTCAGAAGCTGGACAAGGGAGCAGTGGCGGTTCCAGGAATTCTTGGTGGGTGATGAAGAAAATCTATAGGAAATTGGTGGGGGATGAAAAGTGATGAAAAAGAAAAAGAAGAGAGAAAAAGGTCATTGTTAGTGTTTTGCCCACTAAATATATTAATAAACCTTGCCAAAGAAGGCCAAGAAAAAAGGTCATTCAGTGTTTTTCGCTAATTTTTTTAAAAACTCACCGGAAAATAGGTCGACAAGCAAAAAAGGTCATCCGGAACCCCGGTGGGGGATACATCCCCTGTCATCAACATGGTGGAACCGCCATTGCAAAGGAGGGCAGAGAAAATAATGCGTTTCACGGCCATAACATTCACACCTATTAGAGTCAAAACGCACACTACAATGCATTGAAAAAGACTTTTAAAACTGCAGAAAAAAAACAAATCAATAAAGATCAACTGGCTGACATCTGCACTTAAAGTACAAACTCGCTGGAAATTTGAATACTCAGTGGCGTGACATCTGCCCCAGAGTTTCAAACAAGCAAAAAAACGTTATCAAACTCAGCGCTGGAAATAATTGAATATTTGCTGCATCAAAGTGCCCCCGCCCCTAGTTACGCCACTGTTTTGCGATCCTTTCGATCGCCGAAAAATAGGATCAGTATTCACCCAAAGTAGCCTAAAATTTCCTACATACCTCGTTCAAGTCTGGCAGCCAAACTTGAGGCATATGGAGTTGGCGGCGGTTAAGGTTCTTGGCTGGCAGTGTTGCCTACAGGCCGGATGGGGGAGGGGAGGGGAAGGATGCGGGAATTCCCCAAGTCTTAGATTCCCTCCCTCCAAAAAAATTGCAATAATTTAGGAGTTAAGGTTAACAAAATAATAAAAGTAGCATTGGGATTAATTTTGCTGCACAAGTAAACGTGACTGCTATTGCCAGAGATGTAGTACTTGGTACTTGTACTCGAGTTGTACTCGAGTACAATTTTTCAGTACCTGTACTTGGAGACTAGGTACTTGTCCTTCTACTGTATTTCGTAAGCCAGAAGACCAATCTAATTTTCTGTTCTACCGGCAGTCAGTAGCCTATAACTTTGTAGGAACAGGTTTGATATCATGATATGATCAAGCTTACGAGTTTTAGTTATAGTTTTAGTATAAACAGAACACGCGTTTTTTTCCGATGAGCCAATATAGCGTCAACAACCTCCTCAATCCGACTTCGCAATTTTACAGACGAGAACCGATCGCTGCTAAGAGACAAAGCGAATAGTCTGCACTTTTGCCGTTCGAAGGAACGTCACACTCCGTTTAAATCCAGAAAGATGCGCTTAAATCAGGCTTATACCATTTGATGAGACAATCGACGGTCAGGGCCTATAGAAAAATGATTACATGGTGTTAAACAAGGGCGTAGATCACGGGGGGGGGGGACGGTGACTGCGGGGATGGTCCCACCAAATAATTAGAGAAGGGGGTATATAGTATCATTTATCACCCTCCAATGTTTTGTGTTTCTTTGCATCTTTAACGTTCTAAAAGTCAAAAGTCCGAAAAGTCCGAGACAAGTACAAAGGTCATCCAGTGGCGTCATTTCACACTTTTCTTGGGGGGGGGGCGAGAAATTTTTTTTCAATTTTTTCAATTTTTCAATTTTTTTTGAAAATTTTTGCAAATTTTCAACCTGTCAAGTTTCCAAAAACGTTGACGACTTTTTTTTGCTTGTCAGTCCTTTTTTTTACGATTAGTAGTTACTTCAGATTACTCGACATCAAGCACTCCTCTTTAGGGGCTACTGACCTTTTTGCCCCCCCCCCAAATGCAAATGACGTCCCTGTTTTCTTGTTTTTGCACATTAATACATTATAAAATAATATTTCATTTCCTTGGTGGGGCGTGGCCCCCCCAGCCCCCTCCCCAAATGACGCCTCTGAGGTCATCACTGGACTTTAAACATATTTATGGGTGGTCATATAATATTATTATATCCCCTCCCACAATGCTGATAGCAGGAATACGTCCCTGGTGTCAGAACACATTTTTAGATCCTCTTAGGGACAGAAATACGAGAACTGATTTAAATTACACGCCCGACTGAAATAGTCCTTGGCTGTCTATGCTGAGGTAGGTCTATGCAAAACATTTGGAGTCATTCTTTGAGAAACTCTTCTACGTCTAACTAGAAAAACAACTGAACAGACGAATTAGCAATAGTAGGCCTATCAGTAAATTTTGCAGTCGGAGTAGCATTATTCATCGTATATAGGAGGTCTGAGCATTTCCTAATTATGTCATTTTCACTTAGATAATTAAACATTATATTGACAATTATTCCTATCAACACTCTATCTATCCAGAATCGAAGTCCCTGATAATGATCGTTTGAGAATTCGCCGTCGAAGTCTGTTCTTCGGAATCGAGAAATGCCTCGTTCGGTTGACGACGCTTCGAGGCTGGGCCTTCTTCCTCCTTCGCCATCCGAGTCTTGATAATTTCAAATACCTTTCAATGCAACTCTCCACGTTTTCCATTTTCTGTGCAAATTTCTGCAACTCTTTGTCGCGAAAATCGAGTCTAAAATTTCACAGAATTTTCCTTTTCATGTTGAATGTTAGCATTACACTAAAATGAGTTTCTGTATCGATGTAGGCTAAAACTCCAGTAAACCCAACTATAATTATATAATTTGTCACTCAACATTAATAAGATACAAAGCCAAATCGCATACATTTGTCTTTGATAGTAAGCCTATTACAACATGATGAAATTAAGTTTTACTGTTTAACTAGAATTAACGTTTATTCGTTTTTCTTAAAGTTCAAATCTGGAAGATTTGAATTTTCCTCGCAGGATAATTAGCTCTTGCTAACGAACGAAACTTTCTCTGAGATTTCGAACGACAGACAAAGAACGCAGAAGGTGTCGGTGAGTGCAAAAGTCAAAAATATTTCTCGTAAATATGGGATAATTTAATAAAAGCAATTTGCGAAATCTGCAAATTTCGTGACCAGTCTTTACTCGAATCGGGAGAAATGCGTGTAACTGCACTCTGAAATCATATTCGTCCAGACTGAAAACTGGTCAAACTCGAGGATCACGATCACGAGGTCAAGACAAAGATCGGTTAAGGTCAAGGTCATGGTCGAGGTCAAGATCACGGCCTTAGCACGGCAATTCAGCAAAACCAGTCTACCAGTGGCGTAACCACGCCCGGGCAATTACGGGCAATGCCCGGGTTACTTTGCTTTTCTGCCCGGGTTGAAAAACTCCGGGTTGAAAAAATTAAAAATTATGCCTTTAATTTTTGGTTTTGCTTAATTTTGCCTTTCCATGCACGTCGTTGCAAAACAATTTTAATATAGTCACTACGGTCTCTTCGAAACGTGTTTCACAGGCATCAGCTAGAAGTGCAGTAATTACTACAGTCATTTTGTTTGGCTGGTCTATGTATCTAGCCTACGTGACATATCGAATTTCAGTTACGGTGGTAATCGCCTCTCCGTATGGACGATTTATTTCTTCTGCATCTTTCTCTACTCAATTGACTCTGAAACTGTATCTAAGGTGAAAATGCTGCTGTACGACGTATCTGGCGTTGCGGATGCTGAAGATTTATAGTTGGTGACTGATTGTTGTTTATTTTTAACTTTCCCACGTTAATTTTTAATGATTTTTTCTAGAGGTGGGGCTGTCCATAAATTACGTTAAAATGAGGAGGGTTTGAAAAGTTTGACAGGTGTTGATAAGGGGTCAAAATACATCATAAAATTGTTTACGTAAAATTTACGAAATCCCTATACACAAGCTGCCCGATATTACATTTTGAGTCTGGTTGCGCCACTGCAGTCTACACTCTACAAGTGTCTCTCGCTAGAAGTCACACCTCGATCTTCGTTAGGCCAAAAGCAGTTTGCTTCCATTTAATCATGGTCTGCTACCCCCTCCCTCTCCCAACTGCGACCGCTCTATAGGTAGGCCCTAACCGAGTAGATTTTCCCGGCCTAAAGACACGAGACCACAATGCCAGCCAATTGTCAATAATTGATGGCATTTGTTTGATCATCTGAAGAAATTTCAGTTTCTAAGCACCAGCGTTATTGATCTTCATTTCTTCAAACCAGATCATTATATGATCACCGATCTGCATTCTACAACTACATCTGAGAAGAAAAGACATTATATATATATAATTATATATATATATATATATATATATATATATATATATATATATATATATATGTATATATATATATAAGGTCATGTATATGACAGAGTATATACATGTATATCCTATGTCATATCAGCATTTGTATATATATATATATATATATATATACCTTTTCAACTCTGCATATAAAAGAATATTTCGACAGAGTTGATGTTCGAGCGCTGAGTGGATTGGTTGGAGTAATCCGGATGTCAGTGGATCAGCATTTGTCGCTAGGACAGTTTCCTTGACGCTTTCGAGGTCTAGAGCGACCTTTTCAACTCTGCAATAAAAAGAATATTTGCGAAAATGAGCTTCATTAATTAAATCTCTGCCACAAAGAGTGATTGGTTGGATTAATTGGTCGTCAACGAGGTGAATATAATAAACGTGTGCATGTGTCGTCAAGAAAAATTATGAGTTGTCAAGGAGAGAGAGAGAGAGAGAGGAGAGAGAGAGAGAGAGAGAGAGAGAGAGAGAGTGAGAGAGAGAGAGAGAGCGAGATAGTGAGAGAGCATAGAGTGAGTAGTTGCTAGGGACTTAAGAACTAATAAATGTATTTTCTTTAAAATGAATCAGTTAGAAATTTAAGAGGCATCTGCCAAGTCAGGCTTCAAGAAAAAGTGAATAATGAAAACGACAGACTTCTACATTAAGAAATCACTAAAAACTGCGAGAGTATGAAAGTAAGACAGCTGTCGAACTTTGCAGTCGTATCAGATTCGAATCCTGCTGCTGCTTCTCTACCTCTGCCAGAGGCGTAGCGAGGGGGCAGGGGGGCATATGTCCCCGGGCGCCGAGGTGAGGGGCGCCAAAATCGGGCATTTGGGCAATTTAAATGCATAAATGCATAATAAATAAGAAGAAAGAAGTGCGGCGACCTTTTTTGCTCGTCAGGAGTATAAGGAGAGGGGCGCCGTAGAGAGTTGAGGGGCGACCTTTTTTTTGCTCGTCAGCAGTGTTGGGGGGGGCACCAACGGTACACTTTGCCCCCGGGCGCCGGATACCCTCGCTGAGCCACTGACCTCTGTCCTGTCGTCGTCACTTTGTAGGACATTTCATCCTGTTCTTCCTGACGCCTTCTGATGAAATAGTTTTCCATTCCTGCGTGTTCGAAGGCCGTCAATCGCCTGTTTGTCTCATCGTCCAATCGCTTCCCTTAAATATGAGAGAGAGAAAAGCATTCGAATACAATCTTCCTCATTCCTAGTTTGGTTTTTCGAGAAATTTCAGCAAAATCGCTTTCAAAATGCTCTCCTTAAAATTCTGCTTCGTTTAGGTCTATAATTATTTTTTTAATTAATCAATGTGACGATTTAATCAATTCACTCGCCATAGAGACATACGGTATACATTATGTCAGTTAGGCCCTATGAAAAATTTATGCACATAACTAACTTAACTAACTAGCGGTTGTTTGGAACAGTCTGCCAGCAACATTGCGTTGACTCTGACTCAACCATGACGCTGTTATCTTTTGGAAACAAATTGATTGACCGTTTGATTGATCTGGTTCGAACTGACATGAGTGCATTTGCTGCTTTGCGATAATTTGCGCTATAGAAATGTTCGTAATAATAATAATTATAATAATAATAATAACTGTCTGCATAGGTCTAACCATGTGAGCGTGCGAAATAATGTTCCGTTTACTGGGGAGTGGGGTGTGGAGTGGAAGGTTTAACCTGCTGGATCAAATTGATTGACCGATTGATTGATTGATTGAATATATCTGAGAAGTTTCGAACAACAGAAGAATGACAATTTATGCAAAACGTTAACATTTTACGAAATTCTTCTCATTAGTATTTTGAACTGGAAATCATACGCCCTGTGTTCCTAGCCCCCCGCCCAGTATGCAGGGGTTCGGGTACTTACGTAGGTCGGTGCCTAAGTTAGTGTTCTGATCGTTCTTTGCACACTTTCTGGTGTAGACGTACTTGGCGAGGAAGAAGAAGAGACTGAAGACGATCAGGGGCGGAACCAGCGCTGGTTTCTCGATGTATTCGTTGATCAAACCGTAGCGATAGTAACGCCACACCTTTTCAGAGTTGTCTTGAACGCATTGAAAAGTGTAACTAAAATAAAAATTGTGATGATGATAATAATAATAATAGATAATTATTGTAAATGAGACTTTAAATGATAAATTATTTTGGCACTAAAATGAGATCCGAATCTTTATTTTACGGACGAAATATAAAGTGATAGATAAAAACAGTTTTACCTGTTGTAGAGTTAGGCCTAACAGACAGCGAAAGTGAAGATTTATACTTCATATAAAATGTACATACTCATATACTTGTCATTGAACAGACGACTAATTAAGAGAGTTGCAATATTCAATGCTTGCTATTATTAGGGTTGCGTTATTATGCGGTATCAACCAGTGTTTATTCTAGCCACCTTGACATGGGGGAGTTTGAAATGTTTGAGGGGACAAGATTTCTCTCTCCACGCTTTTTTTTGGGGGGGGGAGTTCCATCCCCAAGCCAACATATACATTTGGGGGATTTTAAAACTTGAGGCGGGAATTCCCCAAAAAACAGGCCTAGAATAAACACTGGTAGTCAACTATAGAGGATGCATTAATGTATAGCAACGAGGGAGACACAGGGGTCGGGATCACCCTGTTCGGATCTAGACTGGTCGTAAATTCGTGCGAAATCGATGAGGTAAGTCTATCAGTTGGGGGGGGGGGGGTGGTAGGGTGATTGCCGATAGGCTGTCATGTAGTCTGAAAATATTCCCCAAATCTCAGAATTTCAATCTAATATTGCTTTAAATACATCTTCGATTGGAGAGCTTACGACGTTCCCCAAACCCCTTCTGGTGTCTGACCAAGTTGGCCTTGAGAAATAATTCTGGTGCCCCTCTGTTATTCTGGTACCCTGGCTATCCCAGTGATATAAGGCCAGGATCCGAGATCACGAATTCGTCTCTGCGGGGTTATTTCTAGGATTGTCGATTGGAGGGGGTCGGTAAATTCTGGGAGTCCCCTGCCAAAAAGTCTGACAAGCAAAATAAGGTCATCCCATAGCTAAATTGTGTGTGGGGTGTTGGAATTGTGTGTGTGGGGTGTTGGGTCTCCAAACTGGGGAGAGGGGTTGAGGGGGTTAAAGGTGTAAAAATATCTCTACGTCTCTGCACCTGAACATGGCAATGAGAAGATTGATGAGGAGGATGTTGGTGAGGATCAGGTAGACAGAGAAGAAGATCATCACCAACCATGAATCCTCCGGACATCTCGGAACCTCTGAGGATGGGTCGTCGTAGATGGTTCGATTGCTCGAACAGTTCGGCACATCGCCTGAACAACAGCCAAACGAATACCGAATATCGGAATAGTAGCAGGCAGTGTTTAATCTAGACTCTGGACTCCGGGTGGAGGGGGGATTGATAAAGCCGGAGAAAAGTCAGCTAGGGGGTTGTTGTTAGTTGATGTAGTATACCAACATTTCCGAAGGGAATTTGAAATTTCCTGAGAGGAAGGGCAATTTTCCCCGGAAACGGCCTAGATTAAACCCTGGTAGCAGGAGTTCCTAGTGTCTTGCAGTTGGAGTAAACAGAGACTAAGTCTCAACACTACGAGCGCAATATACGGCGTACTATATTTGCCCGGAGTTGGAGGTCGAGAGGGTGTCTATTCGTCTAAGTGAGAAGGAACCCCAGTGCATGGAGGGCAGAAATGCTGGGGTGAAAGTCGTCGATCGACCCTCAATGCTTTACTTTTAGGCCGTAAAATATGACAAATAGAAGCACGCAGTGGCGGTTCCAAGAACTCTTGGTGAGGGGGGATGCAATGAATTTCTAGGAGGATCCCGCCAATTGCCAGAGGAATTATACGTAAACGGTTTAGAAGAAATCTGTAGATCTGATTTATAAAATATAATGATCAAAATAATTATTGACAATGTTTAAAAGCCATTTTAGTCTGGTTGTACAAAGTCATAGTAGTGCAAAATCGAGTTTTCTATTGTTGGAAGCGAATTTGTCTATGACATTGTCTATGGATATGTCCATAATATCTTTGTGGATATACATCAAGGCTAATCCGTTTAGACGATCATCTTCCATTGAAGACGCATTTTAGTGGGCCGGTGAGGGAGGTGCATTTCCAGTCATCCCCAACGTCATCCCTGAACGTGAAACAGTTTGCCTGAAAGCACGCCCGCTATTTTAATATTAAATTATATTAATATTATATTATACAGTATATTATATTATATTATATTATATTATATTATATTATATTATATTATTGTTATATTATATTATATTATTATTATTATATTATATATATATTATTATTATTATATTATATTATTTATATTATATTATATTATATTATTATATTAAACTTTTATTTGTATTATAAATTATATTATATTATATTATATTATATTATATTATATTATATTATATTACTTATATCCAGGTTGAATTCTCCGTAGATGTTATATTATATTATATTATGTTATAATACATTTATATTAGGATGTTCCATTATATTATATTATATTATCTGGATTATATTATATTATATTATATTATATTATATTATATTATATTATATTATATTATATTATATTATATTATATTATTATCAGGATAGACTTATATTATATTATAAGGATGAAGAACATTATATTATCGGTCAATTATATTATATTACGCAAAATATTATATTTATTATATTACATTATATCGCGTCAAAACAGAGATTCTCAGAATCTATCGTCATCATTACATCATTACAGCTGGTGCCACTGCAGGTTGAATTCTCCGTCTTATGCGTATAACTAATGTTCCAACATTATAGGCCTGCATCTATTTCAGGAAGACTGGAAGGATGAAGAACAGGAGATCGGTCAACTGAGGAAAACAACGCGTTTAAATCTTCGCAACTGGAGGGCAATTCCGATCGCGAGGATAGGATCTCTGCAGTGGCGTAGCGAGGGGAGGCAGAGGGGCGAAGCGCCCCAGGCGGCACTTGCTCTAGGGGCGGCACTTTCCAGATTTCTTAGATTTTTTTGCTTGTCAGAGACTTTTTTGGAGGAGAGTTGATAACGTTTTTCGTTTGTCTGACTTTTTTCTGAGAATTGAGGGCGGCACTTTTTTCTCGCCCCGGGCGGCACTTTGCCTCGCTACGCCACTGAATCTCTGGTCCCGCAGCACTTGAACTGACTGACATTTTCACCCTGTTCGATTTCGGATGAAAATAGTTTAATCTAGGGGTGGCCAAATCCATAGAAGTCGCGAGCGTCAAATGACCATTTTCAAAAGCTTGTTAATCGCATTGTCACAATCGAACATGAAAACGAGGCGGTGTGATCCAATTCATGTATGCAGCAAAATTTCATTGGATTTCTGCTGCTATTTTTATGGGACCTAAGATAAAATCGGCAAACAGGCGTAATTATTACTGTCACATGACAATTATTGTATGCTTCTGTTGACAGATAGCACACAGGCCCGCCCGAAGTGGGGTGCAGGGGGATGTAGCTGCACCCCTGAAAAAATGTAGAGGGTGCAGTGCACCCCATGGAAAGAAGATGGGCTGCACCCCCTCGGCATCCCCTTCCAGCTAAAATTGGCCAAAAATTGCCAAAATTTGATAAAACTGGCTCAAAAATTGCCAAAATTGGCCCTAAATTGCCAAGATTTGCAAAAAAATTTGCAAAAATCGTTAAAAATTGGCCCAAAATTGCTAAAACTGGCCCTAAAATTGCCAACATTTGCCAACAATTTGCCAAAAATCATCTCGCATCCAAGAAAAGTATGAAATGACGCTATTGCTTTTACCTGGAGAAAATCTGCACCCCCTGCTGAAAATTCGTCCCGACGGGCCTGATAGCACAACATTATTTTCTGACCCAATCGATGAGTTAACCCAACCCATGACCATCTCTGGTCAGTATACATGACGACTATACATGCATTCGCAAAGGGTGAATTTATTACCATTCTATTGACTGCATCTGCAAAACAGATTATTGTCGGTCGAAATGACGCAACGGTCTTCATGTCAAAGAGAGACATAGGCACAAGAATCAGTTAAATATAATTAAATAGAAATAATTACATTAGATGAGTTGGGCGGGAAGGAAGTTAGCAGAGTGGTAACACCGTTGGACGATAGAGCAGAAGGTCGCGGGTTCGAGACCCGCAGGAGCCCTAAGGTCGACCCAGCCTTATTCGCTAGAGCAATGTTTCCCGAACTGTGGGCGGCGATGTAAAAGTGTGTCGCAGGGCACAGTCTAGTGGGTCGCGGGTAGAACGAAGCTAGATTCAAAAGTGTCATTTTCTAACCAATACCACAATGTCCCAAGTCTTGAAAGTTGCAAGTAGGTTTAGGTTTTAAGAAATTCATGTGCCAGTCATCCTCCATACACGGCTTATGTTAAAATGATTAGTGTTTTATCCATTGCCTACAGCACTTTTTAAAATTAATCTTATTTCGCAATAACGCAAGGAAAGCGTATTCCGACCATTTTGCTCTGAAACTCCACTAACAATAGAAATCATTGCAAAGAGTTAATAGAACCTGGCGGTAAAGCGATTTTGCAATATTCATATGATTTTTAAAACGCGTAACAAAGGTATGTTCCTGGGAAATCTTAAAAAGATAATTTTCAAGATATTTCAATATTCTATTTCTCTCATTTTGTCTTATTTAGCAAATATATAAATAATTCTGCATAATATATTTGCCATATTTTCATTCAAATCGAATCAGAGCTTTTGTTTTGCCATTTATTCAAAACTCAGAAGAATATTTTCAACTAACGTTCGCCAGATGGCCTAATGCATCTTTTGATTTTGCATGCCATAATTTGGGTCGCGGCACGTTACAAATCTGCTGAAGTGAGTCGCGGTTCCAAACGTCTGGGAAACCCTGCGCTAGATGGCGGTAGTAAACTGAGGAGCAGTGGTTAAAATCCCTGCGATAAGTCAAACAGGTACGCGATGCACTGGCCCCGGATTCCGTGGTATTGCACGCCTGGCTGAGGGCCAAAGAAAACGGAGATCAGCGCCGACCTATATGAGCCCGTGAGGTTCGGGAAGGACTTTGACATTTTGAGACGAGTTCATCTATTTTTCAGGCCCCTACCATTCTCCGGATCATTATAACTTTGGGTCCGATGTTCTTCGAAACGTAGAACGTCTGTAGAAAGCGAAGGTAGAACAGCGTCAGTGACGTCACGTAGAACATCCTCGCCCAGACGAACTGGTCTTCGTCGAGGGCGAAGCGGAATACGACGGCGAGACCGAGAAGCGCGGAGACGGACAGGTCAAACTGGTTCCACGAATTCGCGAAATAGTAGAAGATCTTTAGGCGGAATGTTGTCGCCTCCGACGCTAAAATCTGCAATTATTGTTGAAAATCATTGACGGAAATAACAACGCTGACTATCACTGTTTATTCTAGCCACCTTGACATTGAGGGGCGGGGGAGTTTGAAATGTTTGGGGGACAAGATTTGTCTCTCCACGCTTTTGTTTTTTTTTTTGATTTTTTCATCCCCAAGCCAACATATACAAATTTGGGGGGGATTTTGAAACTTTGGGGGAGGGGAGAATCCCCCCCAAAAAAACCAGGTCTACAATAAACACTGGCTGACTATATACTTAATATGCGAGGAGCAAGATGAATTTTTGTTAATGTTCCCTCACGCAGTGGCGCAGCCATGGGAGGGCTACGGTGGTCACTAATCCGGTCGTGAAATTTTCCCAAAACCGTTGAGTTATTGGGGGTTGGGGTGGGGAGGGGGTTGATAGCCTAACCAAAGAGAAGATGAGAACGTGCGAAGGACTTTTTTGCCTATCGGCCTTTCGACCTGAAAATCCGAAAACGTCTATGTTGGCCCCGATTTTAGAACCCTGGTTACGCCACACTGATTGCGCATATACA
Organism: Metaphire vulgaris; assembly: GCA_018105865.1. NCBI lineage: Eukaryota > Metazoa > Annelida > Clitellata > Crassiclitellata > Megascolecidae > Metaphire > Metaphire vulgaris. Next base: position 3,966,027 of record CM030834.1, read on the forward strand.
CGTGAAAGTTTGCGATTCGCAGATAGACGAGCAACGAACACAAACTGCATTCGAACTTAAAATCGGACGTTTAGGCCTGTTGTTATTTTGGGCCGTTAACGTTGGCTTAAAAAAGACTTTAAATTCTGTTGCGAAATTTTGCACGATTGCGACAGAGGTGTTTCTAGAAATTAGAATATTTTGCAAACGTGGACGAATACGCTTTTTCTTAATTCTGTCAGAGAAAAGTTTGTCCAGAATGCAAGTAACTGTGTTGCGTGATTAATTATAATTTATAGAAATCAGTTGACGAAATCATCGCTGGATCTTGTGATGATTGTGACGTGCCTCTGCGCATCGTGAAGTGGGCGCTATAGAAGTGTAAAGATCGGATGTATTAGAACAGTGGCGGCTCTAGGATTTGGCAAGTGGGGGGGCCGTTGGGGTGGCAACTTCTAATCATGGGGGCCAACCATTTGTTGTTTAATGTATGTAGCATTAAGTATAGGGTCCCCACTGGGGGCGAACTGGGGGGCAGACACTCAATAGGGGCACGGGCCCCCTGGTCCCCCGGTGGAGCCGCCACTGTATTAGAGGACGGACCTGTCTGAGTTCGTCGAGGGCCATCGTGAGGGCCCACGCCCAGACGATGTACTCGACGACCGAAGGCGAGTCTGGCCGCAGCTCCGTTAGGACGAAGAAACTGAATAAACCGAGGAAGACGAGGTACGAAAGCTAACGAAAAACACAGCAAAGCAATTGCTTCCACTGAGATATTAACACGAAAGCTACAGAAAAGAAATGACTACGTCTATGTTTAGGGCAAGAGAAGGCTAACGATGTCTACATACTGTATGGCTCTGTGTGTGTGTGTGTGTGTGTGTGTGTGTGTGTGCGGTGTAGCGACGGGGGTGGGTATATCGGTATATATTTCTATATACTGTAATTTTTTATGTTTTGTTCACATGTAAGACCTTAACATATGTCATGATTTTGAAGTAGCAATGACTAGATAAGATTTACAACTCTCCAAATGAAATCCCTGGCTACGCCGCTGGTGTGTGTGTGTGTATTTAGTTTAAGACAGAGGGTTCTTAACAGTTCCAATGCAATTAATTGAATTATGAACTTCATGCAGATTGAAATATATCCCTATTCGTCTGCCTTTCGCAATCGACACTTCTCTGGCACTTATAACCGACTTGACTTAGCGTTGTTTGGTGTAGGCTATTTGGTTTAGACAACATTGTTTATTCTAGTAAGTAAATTCCCCCAAAATCTCGTAAAATTACAGCGCCCCGGAAAGCAGCACAGCAGGAGCTGCTTATTCTTGTGACGAATCTTTCTTAAATAGCTATAGCCAGAAGGTGGTTTGTCGGCCGGGCAAAGGTCAGAGTATCTATGAGGCGGCGGGTCAGGTTGTTGTTGCTATGGGGGAAATGACTTTTTGCGAATAGGAAAAAAATTTAGGATTTTTAGACCTAAAGGTTTGAGGAGACAGTGAATGAATTAAAAAAATGAGGATTCGGAGCTTATTGTTTGACCATGTCGTAGGCTGCGGAGGGAGGCTGGAATTGAGTTCCAGAGTTTACTGAAGTCGGCGTATGAAAAAGCGCGACTGCAGATTTTGAGTGATGACTTATTTAACTGGGCGTGAAAGTGTGAGATGAGATGATGATCGTGTAGGTCGGGAGGCTGAGGCGTTAAGAGTTCATTTTGGGTAAACCGGTTTTGACGAATGAAAAACTGACTTAATCGTTATTATCTTGTACTGTATACGTTCGGATATTTTAAGCCAGTGTAGTGACTTCAGTATGGGTGAAATATGGCAGAACTTTGGTGATTTGAAACTGCTCGGGCTTTTGCATTTTGAATTGATTGTAATTTGTTGATGGGTTTTGGGAGGTTATAGTAAAGGAGTTGCAGTAATCCAGTTTGGAATGGACTATTGAAGTGGCGATTGTGGATGCAGTTTTGGTGTCAAGGCAAGGACAACAGGCGACGTAGATCGAAGAATATGGGCAATCAGGATTTCGATAGTTGGGAGATCTGTGATTCTAAATTTAGGGATGAATCAATTTTGAAACCAAGATTTTTGCAGTTGGAGCAGGGTTATTGTGGTATCTGGAGTCAGGACTAGCTTGGGACTGTCAATTTTTTTAACTTGTTGGGGTAGACCTATTAAGAGGAATTCAGTCTTGGATGGATTAAGAACACAGTGGTTAGATGACATCCATGACGAAATAGACGAGAATGCTGATTCAAGCAAAGTAATTGATGTGTCAAATGAGGATGGCGAAAAGGACAGGAATAACTGAGTGTCGTCGGCATAGAGTTGGTGATTCAAGTTGAGGGAATTGATTAAAGATGATAGTGGTGTGGTATAGAGACTGAACAATACAGGCCCTAGGACGGATCCTTGGGGCACTCCGAAGTTTACGTTATGAGATGAAGAGGTTTGTTTGAGACACGAAACTTGGAAGGAACGAGACTTGAGGTAAGATTTGAACCAGTGATGAGCTTTGTCGGATATGCCGAACCAGAGGGAGAGTCGCTCGAGTAGAATATTGTGATCGATAGTGTCGAATGCGGCAGAAAGGTGCCTTTAGAAGTAACCATAAGCAATCCGCTTTGGATCAGTTACCGTGTGATAGAAGAATTTGACGACCGGAGCTGTTTCGAAGTAATACAGCGCTTTGAAAAGTCCCACTTTTCCCAGTTTGCGTCTTCTCCTCTGCTTCTTCCTGAACTGTTCGGCGCTTGTCTTATTGTCTCCGCCGCTGTGTGGCGCCACTTCGTTACCAGACGGGGGGACAACAGAAGTCTCTTCTGCGTTCTGAATCGTGAATTTGATCAGAGAATGAACGAGGAACGGAAGAAAAAGACAGATGATGATCTAGAACATCGAAAAATTCACGAATGCAGACACACACACGCACACAACGAAACCAACAGCAGGTCTTTCGATGGATTCAAAGACACTTTACGCAATCCATTTCAACATCTACACCGCTCCAGGAGAGAAAAGTCCCACCAGTGGCGTTTGCGTGACTTTCTGCTTCTTCCTGGGGCATCTTTGCCATTGTCTCCGCCGCTGTGTTTCCAGTTTCAAGACGACGAGCAAAAAAACTCATCACCTTCTGAATCATCCTGACGAGCAAAAAAAGTCGGAAGCAAAGTTCATTTCTATGATTAGGGTTAAAAAAAATTAGAGTTAACACAGAACCACACGCACACAACGACCCAACTTTGGGTCTTTCGATGGATTCAAAGACAAAGTGCCCAATCCATTCCAACGTCTACGCCACTGGACGCAACTGCCCAATAAATAAATAAATAACTAAATAAAATGTCCGATCTTCAGATGCGAACCCGGGCAGATGGCCACACACACCCTACTGAATGAGAGATAAAATTTAACTACAAATTAGATGTTTAAATCCAGCGTACTTGGTAATTGCTACTGTTAATTTACCGGCAGCTGGCAACAGTGGCGACTCCAGGATTTTGCAAGTGGGGGGCGTTGGGGTGGCAACTTCTAAGCATGGGGGCCAACCATTCGTTGATAGGTATGCTAAGTAAGTATAGGGTACTGGGGGGAGCAGGCATTCACTAGGGGCACGGGTCCTCCTTGGCCCCCAAGTGGAGCCACCACTGGTTGTCGAACGACAGGCCCTACCTTGTAGTTCGGTGTGGTCAGAGCCATCTGACCTTTCCAGCTCTTGTTCAGCTTCGATTGACAGCAGGTGTGCTCCATGAAGTCCATCTGCTCTGCGTTGTCCGCCAAGACGAACAGCGACCTTTCGCCCCAGATGTCAAGGTCACGCACGAGGAGAAGGTGAGACGTCTGGTTGTCCTTGAGATAGCATTCGTTCAGCACGCCGGTCGCGATCGTCTCGAATTCTCTGTCACACGTCGAACATTTGCAAACCTCTTTTAAAATTAAGAATCAGTGCGAGATGAAGCGGTTTTAAAGGCAAAGGAAAACATATATGTAAAAAACGTTTTTTATGTTTTTTTATTTTCTTTAAAAACATGTTTTTAATGGTTTTTAAAAGTTCCTTATGTTTTTAAATCTTTTTGCACATCAATTTATGTAAATTTCCTAGTCCTGGATATACTAAAATTTTGTTATCAATTCATTCTGAGCGAATTTGGGCTCATCTTCTTGGTGATGCTGCAGAACTAATGTAGCAAGGGATCACATATTCAAGTCAGTCAATATTATTTCAATATCTAACAAATGCGACGCGTCGATGGATGGTAAATAAAGGACTGCAAACGAGGCCAATGTTTTTAAATGTTTTTTATATTAAAAAAAACATGTTTTTCATGTTTTTTTAAATTTTAGTATTTATGTTTTTTACATCTATGAAGGTAAAGACTCAATACAAAAACAACAAGCCGAACAGGGGCAAGGGGAGGGGGCGTGCCTTTCCAAATTCATCCCCTCATTTTGTTTACATCCGCCACTGTCCTGTTCTTTTTCAAGGGTTGCCTAGCTGCTCCTCCGATTAATTATAAATCGAACCATTAACGCAGAAGATCACTCTGAAGATGACATGAAAACTACAGCTCTGTAGCTAAATAAAACTGTGTTTGGCGCATTGTGCATTAACCGAAGTACTTACTTACTAATTTAAGACGATGTATCAGCAGAAGTTATTAGGCCTATCACATAGGGCAGACCTTGTTATTATTATTATTATTATTATTTTATTATTATTATTATTATTATTATTTTATTATTATTATTATTATTATTATTATTATTATTATTATTATTATTATTATTATTATTATTATTTATTATTATCATTATTATTATTATTATTATTATTATTATTATTATTATTATTATTATTATTTATTATTATTATTATTATTATTATTATTATTATTATTATTATTATTTATTATGTATATTATTATTATTATTATTATTATTATTATTATTATTATTATTATACCGCATGGCATCATTGGAAAACGAAGTTTCTGAGAACATGGTAACATTTTATTATTATTATTATTATTATTATTATTATTATTATTATTATTATTATTATTAATGTGTTTACGCTCTCTCTTCTGTTTGTACGAAGAGACTTGTTGCGGTGCAGTGTTACCGAGCGTTAGCGATCAGTTCCTGTTGTAGGTCGAGCTCTTCCTCTTTGTCTGCGATGTGCGCCAGGGACTTCATCATGAGGCTGGCGATGAGGGCGCCCCCGATGTGGTCCTTGCCGCACTTCCAGAAGGTCAGAGCGAGCGACTTCCGGTTGAAGAGCAGCGACCAGATGAGCAGATGGCGCTCAGGGTGCTCAAAGTCCCACTGCTCGACGTCGTCAACTTCTGAAAACATCGACAAAAACTATAAATCAGTGCGCAGTTTGAAATATCAAAATTCTAAATTCACATTCGATTTGCGCTCTCAGTTTCAATCAAATTAAGCATTCAAATCACTCGAATGAAGACAAAATGTGGCCAAAAATGTCCGTCGACGGTCGGCTACAATGTTGATACCGCGACAGGGGAATTACCGAATTAGATTAACCTCTTACTCCAGTGAATTTTCTTAGAAGATAAAGACGAGAAAGTTCTCAGAAAACTGACTTGGAACTGGTTTTCCCATTTCGTCTTCGGCCGACGGAGTCGACACCACTTGTTGGCCGGCATTCTTCTGCTTATTAAGTGAGCTGTCAATCGGAGGAGCAATTGTGTTGCGTCGATTGCTTAGACCAGACTCGTGCAGCACGTACTTAGGCCCTGAAAAATACAAACAATCTAACATCTCTTTTAAAGTTAAGTAACATATCGTAAATTTATACAGCGCCCTGGAAAGTAGTACAGCAGTAGCTGCTTATTCTTATGCGCTTAATCTTTCTTGAAATAGCTATAGGCAGGGTGGGTTGTCGGCCGGGCAGAGGTCAGTGTATCCATGAGGCATCGGGTCGGAGGAAATGGTTTTGGAATAGGAATGTTTTAAGTGTAGATCTGAAGGTTTGAGGAGATCGTGCAGGAATTAGAGAAGAGGAGGAATCAGAGCTTGTTGTTTGACCATGGCGTTGGCTGCGGAGGGAAGCTGGAATTGAGTTCCAAAGTTCTGGTGCAATGTCAACCAATATTGCCAATTGCTCTAAAATGTCCTGCATTGTACAGTATACAGAAAATAACCGATAAGAAAAAGATACTAATAAGACACTAAACGTATTTGAACGAGATCTGAGAACTGCACTATTCGCTCACAGTTATCCAGAACAGTGATTTGTGCTATGTCAGGTTTAGACCTACTATATTTTCAATTTTTAAATGTCCTAGCAGTACTTGTACAATATGCCACCCCAATCAGCTCCTTATAATAATAGGCCTACTACTACTACTACTACTACTACTACTACTACTACTACTACTACTACTACTACTACTACTACTACTACTACTACTACTACTACTACTACTACTACTACTACTACTACTACTACTACTACTACTACTACTACTACTACTACTACTACTACTACTATACTACTACTAATTATTAATATTATTAATAATAATAATTATTATTATTATTATTATTATTATTATTAATCATTATTATTACTCAATACTATTCATTCATTTATTATTATTCATTCATTCATTCATTCATTCATGGACAATTTCTATAGCGCTGTAACAAGGCTGAGGCCCACAACAAACGCGCTTTGACATCTCAATAACTATACTCCATTGTTACTGTTGTTGTTATTGTTATCTGAGGTAGCCAAAGTCCTACAGAGGCTGCTTCGAAATTGATTCTCAACTGGGTTTAAGCTAATCTTTATGGATGCGTTTCAACCTGTCCACATGTGTATCCATCCATGTATCATAATGAAATACTCTGACTATATATAGGCTTAGGCTGTGATGTCGATGCATATAATATCTCTTGTACCGTGGTAGAGTCCCTTGAGTTGGTCGTCTGTGAGTCGACTGATCACTTCTGCGATGATTTCTAAGAGATTCGGAGATCCTCTCAGAGAAACACTCGATTCCTCGCAGCAGAAGTAAGACAGCCAATCTTGCTGTTATTAAGGACAAAAGAGAAAAAAAGAATTTCACGTCAGCATCTCCGGCTGCTCCTCTGATGATGCTGTATTAGTGAAGAAATTCGATGCGGGGTTAGTCGCCAGTGGAAAGGGGGCGCGTTTTGTCCGGTTTCATTTTTCGTTTGTTAATTTATTTAGTCTGTTTATTCTTTATCAGGCTATTTCCAGGGAATTTGCGTTCGACGGGTGGGGGGTGTCCCATTATTGCAGGAGGTGTCAATGTCCAGTGTTTCATCTAAAATCCTTGGGCCCAGGGGGAATGGAATTTTTTGGCGGGGAGATGGCGGGGTTCGATGCTTGGCTCCCGGAAAATAGGAAAATACAAGTCAAAATATGATTCCGTTATCATCTCTTTCGTTTTCATATACGGTCCATTCTAATTTTTGCGGAGCCAGTAATAGTGTCTCAAGTTTCAATTTCCAGAGGCGAACCTCCTCCTTTAGAATTTTAAATTAATAGTTTTAACATCAGTCTGTCTTGGTGATAACCTCTGTAAAGGGGTGTATGGGCAGGGTGTGTCTGTCACAAACCGGGGGTGGCAGGGTGTAAGAAAATCCTTGTTTTTTACGAAAATGCTCGGGTTTTTTGGAACGTTTCGTTTCTGTTGTGGTGTCGTCGTCGTCGTCGTCAATATTTCGACGACTCTTTTCTAGTTGAGTCAAGCGAAGGGATGTCACTCAACTGGACTCAACAGAGAAAATTTCTCCCTATAAATACACGACTCTTCACCAATATGACAATCACTATTCATAGGGCATAAGCTCTGTTGCTAATCTCTCGGCTTTCAGTCTCTGTCTGTCTGTCTCTGTCAGTCTGTTTCTCTGTCTGTCTGTTTCTCTGTCTGTCTGTTTCTCTGTCTCTCTGTCTCTGTCTGCCTCTCTCTCTCCCTCTCCATCTCTCTCCCTCTCCCTCTCCATCTCTCTCTCTCTCTCTCTCTCTCTCTCTCTCTCTCTCTCTCTCACTCAGTGCCATCTGTATTCGACGATGACGTTCTATAGAGACATTAAAGCTCGACTAATACAACGAACGATAGACTCAGCGTCTTCTACGTGATACTCCATGACCTTCCAATATATTTCCACTAACTTGCAAATCGCGCATTGTATTCTTGACGATCTCAGCAACTTTTCCCCGGACTGGAAATAAGACCTAAAAACAGAATTACAATTAAACAACCAAGAGGGAGATCACTGCCCTAGTGATGCATGCACTGGAGTCTTCATTTTAAATAGAACTAGTTCTTGCCAGCACTCGTACTTTTTTATGGGAAAAAAGTTTGGGAACTCATTTCAAGGGCCGTCAACGAGAGAAATTTCGGGCCCATGGGCAGAGCAATGAGGGGCCCTTAAAAGTTTTGACACTTTTTTAGCGGTGATGACCTTGCTTTTAGTCATCGACAAAAACAGGTGTGGGAACGCCGTACCTGTACGTTCCCAAACGCATTATTGCATATCCTTAATTGTATATACATGTATATGTATATGTTACAGTCAAAGTGTGAAATCAGGCAATGTTGACATTGCCTGAAACTTTTAGGAAATGTCGACATAAGCCGTTTCACTCGGGCACTGTCGACATTGACTGAAATGTTTAGGCATTGTTTAACAATGCCTGAAATTTGCTCACATTTTATACACACATTTCCTGAAATCTTTATCTGTGATGGAATAGCATAATAAGTAACATAAAACAGTTCTGAAACCTTAATAAGTGCCAAAAACCTTAATAGGTTCAAATGAAATAAAAAAACAGGCAGTAATAGAAAAAGTTATACACAACTGTAAAAAACTTCAAATGCAATAAAGGAATGAATTCCAAAAAACTTTATAAGGTTCTAACGCAAAAAAGAAAAAGCAGTCATATAAAACAGTTCTACAACATTAATGAAGTAAACTAAAACTTTATAAGGTTCTAATGCATTAAAGGAAAAAGCAGTCATATAAAACGGGCTAATATTTAACAGTTCTTATTGCAGCAACTTAAACTTGAATGGCAACGACTATTGCATTTCAGTTTAGCTTTGAAACATCTACAACGATTTGTTTCACACTTTTTGAACCCTCTGCATTTTGCAAAACCTTGACCGCCACTCTTTGATTCGTACTGAACAGCAGCCCTCAATGAAATCTCGCTGTCTCATCATCTTCATTTAGCAGTATCTGGGTGCACAAATCAAATTGATTTCTGCATAGCGGCCTTGTAGAACACCAGCTCTAACAGCTATACGATACATGTCGTTGCAGTTACGATCAAGAATGACACCCATGATATTACGACGGTCACCACGTCCTCGATCAACTAATGGAACAGGGACGGTAACATTGTCTTTCCAGCTGCAAATTCTATTCTACTGCGCAAAACCATTCGTTTAGCTTGCTTCACTAAACCTTCTCGAGCCCTCTTGCGATGAGACTGTATACTATCATGCAGGTGATCTATGAAATCTGATGCTTGCGGGTTACTAGTGGTTTCCGCCTGTTCTTCAACCGTTGTAGCTCGCGATGAAGCTGTACTGTGACTGGCTGTGGTATGATCCGCAGCAGGTGAATAAGCGTAAGCTGTTTCAGTGGTTGCAGCTGATGTAGAAGCAGTCACAGACGTTTCAGCAGCCGGAACTGAAAATGACTTTGAACTGTGACTAACCGTAAAACTAGACGAGGGACCTTCACCTTCGTTTACGTTTGCATCACTTGCGAAAGTCTGAAAAGCATTGTTAAGATCATCTTCCGATACCAGTCTATCTATAACTTCGTTTGGGAATTGCAGAGATCGGAGTCCTATTCGCAGATCACAACCAAACATGGCATTATACGGAGAGCGTTGTATGCCTGAATGAAAAGGTGTATTTTTTTGAAACTGGACAAATTTCAATCCAGTTGGCCAATCTGTGGAATTGTTATCATTTAGCCAAGCTATCAACATGCCCTTTACGTCGCAGTTTAGTCTCTCAACAGAACCTTGGCTCTGTGGATGGCGTGGTTTTCCATGAACAAGCATAAGATCAGGCCACATGAGCTTCAGATCTGTCACAACGGTAGCTGTTAATTCAGCCCCATTGTCACTCTGCAGAATGGCAGGGGCACCAAACAACAGAAATATATCACACAGATGGTATGCAACTTCCGCTGCTCGCTTAGACGTAATGGCACGTATAACGCACCATTTTGTCAAATGGTCTTGATACATCATAATCCATTTCATTGAACCACTTGGCATTGATTGCATGTCAATTAAGTCCACCTGGCTCCTGGATCCATTTGCATTCGAAATGATGGGCCGGACCACTACCCCCTTAGTTGCAACACGCTTCCGCTTTTTCATACATTCGATGCACATGGATTTAAACAGTTCCACAGATTCTCGACCTATGTTGGCGTATTTCTTGTTTAGATCTTTCATCATTTTGTCTCAGCAAGGGGTACATCCAACAGGCGACACCTTGAAAAAGACTTCCCGCAGTTATTCACAGCTAAAGGGATACAGCGAACAGCCCCCTCAGCCTTAATATGGCCCTGACAGCGAAGCCTCAGATCTTCTTAAGTCCCTTATTATGCTATTCCATCACAGATAAAGATTTCAGGAAATGTGTGTATAAAAATTGGGCAAATTTCAGGCATTGTTAAACAATGCCTAACAATTTCAGTCAATGTCGACAGTGCCCGAGTGAAACGGCTTATGTCGACATTTCCTAAAAGTTTCAGGCAATGTCAACATTGCCTGATTTCACACTTTGACTGTAACATATATATATAACTTTATTCGCAAACGCAGACAACATAAAAAAAGACAGAAAAGAAAAAAAGAACACACAACACAACTCTTAGCTAACAACTACACAACACATTCCACTATTATACATTTGCTAAAATACAGATTCTTTTTAGAAAACCGATATGTAAAAGAGTATTGACGATTCTTTACAGTATCATGTATTAAATGCAATCCAAGCATTTCGCGAATACAGTCAATCATTACTTTGTTATGTACATCGAAGATTTTGCATACAGCCTGCTGTACTAGGTGATCCAAGTTATTTAAAGTGCTCTTGATGTAACAACCATAGCCAGATTTTTTTAAATTGGAAACAAGATCATCCACATATACAGCAAATAATAATGGGGAAAGGACACCACCTTGTCTTACCCCAGCTAAGACCTTGAAAGAACCTGATATGACATCACCCCATCGAATATTTGCATAACATTTTTCATACCAATTTATTAGAACATCAATGAAGTAACAGGGGGTGCCTCTCTGCATTAATTTTCTAAACAAACCAAAGTAACATACTTTATCGAATGCCTGATTTCTGTTTAAATAATTTAAAACACCCCTAAGGGTATATATAGCATCTGAGCAGCCTACTCCTGATTTGAATCCAAATTGCAGGTCCGAGCTATTCAGATGTGATCCAACCATGGACAGAAGGCAGTGTTCAAACACCTTAGAGATAACTGGACTTAACGTTATTCCACGGTAATTTTCACAACTAGTTGGATCTGTACCACAGCCCTTTAATAGAGGAATTATGATTCCTCAACCAAGCCATTGGGCACATATCCAGTTTGCAGCATCAAATTAAACAGGTTGGTTATTAATATGACCACTGGATGAGCGAACATGATATGCTCAACTGTCAGGTTATCATTCCAGAGGCTTTACCCCTCTTCAATTTAAAGTGCTGAATCAATTCTTCTACTGAGATGAGTGGACGATTTGTACTTTTTTGCTTATATACATTGTAAAATTTAAATTTTTCATATATATATATATATATATATAAATATATATACAATTTGGCAAAAAATGGTGCGGGAAAGCCGTTCACATGCGTTCCCACTGAAAAAGCCACTGAAAAAGCCCTGCTTGCAAGTAGGCATAACGCCCCAACCATATAGGTGGAAATTACATTAAAGACAAGAATATAACACAAGACATTTACAGGCGCAGCAAGTATGTAACTTTGTAATTTTAACCTTACCAAGCGTTGATTAATAGACTCTAGGTCCTTTGAATTTTCATAAATTAATTCATGAGGTTTTTGGTAAATAAAAAATTAAATAATGGATAAAATATTATTAAAATGAAATAGTATTAAATATTTTAAAATTTTGGGGCTTTTTGGCGAGAAATGTACACTAGGCTAATATCGATTTTTTGAACGCCCAATAATGGCAAAGAAACCACTGTAATAAAAAACTTAGAATTCTTACGGCCCGGATAGCACCTGACTATTCAAAGGGAGAAGTCGATCCCAAGAGACGCCTTTCAAAAGCGTGTCAACCTGTCAAACGATTTCGTCTTTAGTCTAATCAAAGTGGTTTAACACTGACTTCGTGTTATGCTCATTGCGCGTGACCCTAGTAGTATGCATTAGGGTTTCCCAAACATTTTGGAACCGCGACCCACTTCAGCAGTTTTGTAACGTTCCGCGACCCTAATTATAGCATGTCATATTTTTAAAATGCATTACGCCATCTAGCGAACGTTAGTTGAAAATTATCTTTTGAGTTTTGAATAAATGGCAAAACAAAAGTTCTAATTCAATGCGAATGAAAATATGGCAAATATATTACCCAGAATTATTCAGATTTTTGCCAAATAAGACAAAATGAAATAGATATTGAAATTTCTTGAAAATTATCTCTTTTAAAAATTTGCCAGCAACATACCTTTCTTACGCGTCTTAATAATCCTATGAGTTCAGCAAAATCGCTTAACCACCAGGTTCAATCAGCTTCTTGGTGTAGGAATTCCCTATTGTTATTATTGGAGTTTCAGAGCAAAATGGTCGGAATACGCTTTCCTTGCGTTATTGCAAAATAAGATTAATTTTTAAAAGTACTATGGGCCAGAGTTTCCCAGAACTTTTTGGAACTGTGCGACTCACTTCAGAGGCTTTGTAACATTCCGCGACCCTGAAAACTTATTGTCAACTAAAATTGGATAAAACACTAATCATTTTAATATAATCTGTGTTTGGAGGATTGCAGGCAAATAAATTTCTTAAAACCTAAGCCTAATTGCCTACTTTCAAGGCGGTGACATTGTGGTAATGGTTATAAAATGACATTTTCGAATCAAATTTCGCGTTATACCGCGACCCATTAGACTTTTGGGTTGCGACCCAGTTTGGGAAACACTGGCATACACAAAGTACTGCTCTCTTGTGCAACCATCGTCCAATGTACAAGATATATAAGATAGGAATGACTACAGTCATATGCTGTACCGCTTCGTAGAGTCTCTTCAGTTGAGCGACCGTTAGAAACGACCTGAGATCGACTCCGCAGTCGAGGAGCAATTTGACGAACTCATCTTTGTCTTGAACCAAAGCCTTAAACAGCGCTTCGTTCAGATCCAACTTCTGCTCTCAGACAAAAGAAAGTCACTCTTAATACAAACAGTGCGGCTATATACGCCTACGCTTATGCACACACACACACACACACACACACACACACACACAGTTATTCTACAGACGAACATTAGGCCTATACGCTTATATAAGATTGATAGACACTTGGGTTAGAAATTTGTCCGCCAAGAATAAATAAATAACTGCATTTACACTTTCAATCAATTATTGACGTATTATTACTATTATTATTATTATTATTATTATTATTATTATTAGTATTAGTAGTAGTAGTAGTAGTAGTAGTAGTAGTAGTAGTAGTAGTAGTAGTAGTAGTAGTAGTAGTAGTAGTAGTAGTAGTAGTAGTAGTAGTAATAGTTGTGGCAGCAGAGGCAGTAGTAGTAGTGTAGTAGTAGTAGTAAACTTCTTTAGCGCCATTGTAGTAGTACATCAGCACCAGTCGATGGTCGCTTCAGTAATAAATCATAGTCGTGATCTTGTCCGTGGTGATTCAAGATTGTAATCCAGAGGTCAGTCCGTACTTCCAGATTCCAGGCTAAGGAGGATATGCAGTCAGGAATAGATGCGTTTTTAGCCTAGTCCTGAAGGTAGTAAGACATTCAGTCTGGCGGACCTGTACTGGCAGATTGACATGTTTCTCAGTAGTGGTCTTGCAATAAGGTATTTAATTAAAGAGAGCATCAGACTACCTAGTTGAGTGCTGGTTATCTTGAACAGTGAGTAAGGATCAGAGGTAGATTGGCTGATTTGTGTGGAGCGCCTATGGACAATGATACTTAGCTTGAAATCGATCCTTTGTTTGATAGGCAGCCTGTGAAGTGATTTTAGGATTGGCGTGATGTGCTCATATTTGGCAGTCCCAGTGATGGCTCTGGCTAATGAATTTTGAATCCTTTGCAGGCGGTTTAGGTTTGATTTTGAAATGCCACTGTACAGTGAGTTACAATAGTCAAGACGACTGGATATCAAGGCACTAGATAGAGGAATAAGTGCTGAGGAAGGAAGAAGGTGTCTGTTCCTCCGTAGGCCTACATCTCGTATGTTATAGTGAGCGGAACGGCAGACGAAATCGATGTGTTCTGAGAATGAGAAGTGATTGTCAAAGATAACACCTAGATTGCGAGTAGAATGAGACGGACAAATCAGTGAAGTGCCAACGGAGAGAGACGTCGACAAAGTCGATCTTCTTTAGCTGAGACGGCGTTCCTAGCCAGGGCCATCTTTTGACTTTTGGACGCCCTAGAGATATGCCGATGATAAGATCGATCTTCTTTAGCTGAGAATAAAATTTCTTGACGACCTTTTTTTTTTTTTTTTGCTTGTCAGCCTTTTTAGATCTTAAAATTAGCTGATGACCTTTTTGCCATCAGCCTTTTGACTTTAAAATGAGTAAATTTTGCCCTAGGCAACCCTATTTTTCTGATTTTCGCGACCATTGAGACCGCTGCCCTAGGCAGATTTGAATTTTCGCCCATTCACAGAGATCGATTACGATAACACACCGCACCATGGATATCAAGGAATACTGAAAACATGCAGACATGCTTTATGACTCTATCCATGCTCAGTGTTCATATTTGATTTGAGCATATCAGAAATTTTGAGCATTTTTATAAATAACTTCTTCTCGGGCATTTCCTTTTTCTGTTGTTCAGCATGTCCTTTAACTCCATTAACCTTCTTATAATATGCAATACCCGACATTTTATCTTAATCTTCTGCAAAGAATGCAATGCACTATTATAAACAAATTGTGATAAATTGCAAATAATTTGAAAGAATAGAGAGAATTGCAAAATGGCAAAATCTAAACAACAGTGTGATCTTGAAAAAGTTGACTGAATTTAAATTTAACTAAGGAACATAATAACTTGAATTTAAGTTTAAATTTTTTCATTAGACCTAAATGAACCCGATTTTGTGTGACCGACCCAGAGCCGTAGCTAGGGTTTTCGGCGCCCGGGGTAAGATTCATATTTTGCGCCCCTAAATTTCGGCGACGACCTTTTTTAGACTTTTTTCAGGCTGATGACCTTTTTCCGTTATTTTTATTTATTCCGCAGAGCTACTTTTTAATTTTTTTCACATCCAAAATGCGCCCCCACCGGTCGGCGCCCGGGGCGGCTTGCCCCCTGTCCCCAGCCCCTAGCTACGGCTCTGGACCGACCGCAGAGATCTTTGCGGGAATTGCGAGAAGGGAAATTGCGGCTTCGATTCTGTTCGCAGTCCACAATCTATTGACATTTTGTCTGTGGGTCTGACACTCACAACCGGTGACTTATAGCCCAGTGCTTCCCAAACTTTGGGTCGCAGGGATCAGTCTAGTCACTCTAGTGGGTCGCGGGGTAGCGCGAAATTAGATTCAATAGTGTCATTTTCTAACCAATACCACAATGTCACAAGCCTTGAAAGTTGCAAATAGGTTTAATTTTTAAGAAATGTATATGCCTGCCATCCTCCATATAGGCCCTACGGCTTATATTAGAATGATTAGTGCTCTATCTAATTTAGTTCACAATATGTTTGCAGGGTCGCGGAATGTTACAAAGCCGCTAAAGGAGTCGCAAAGTTCCAAAAATTTGGGAAACCCTGGCCTGTAGTGCTTTTAAAAATTAATCTTATTTCGCAATAACGCAAGAAAAGCGTATTTCGACATTTTGCTCTGAAACTCCAATAACAATTAGGAATTTCTATCTCAATGAGAATTTTTGAACCTAGTGGTTAAGCGATTTTGCCATACTCATAGAAT
Organism: Metaphire vulgaris; assembly: GCA_018105865.1. Lineage (NCBI taxonomy): Eukaryota > Metazoa > Annelida > Clitellata > Crassiclitellata > Megascolecidae > Metaphire > Metaphire vulgaris. Next base: position 3,982,225 of record CM030834.1, read on the forward strand.
TTTTAAGACGCGTAACAAAGGTATGTTCCTGACAAAATTTTAAAGGAGATGATTTTCAAGATGTTTCAATATTTATTTCTCTCATTTTGTCCTATTTGGTAAAAATAAGAGCAATTCTGCCTAATATATTTGCCATATTTTCATTCGAATTGAATCAGCAGGTTTTGCTTTGCCATTTATTCAAAACTCAGAAGACTCTTTCAACTAACGTTCGCCAGATGGCCAGCATTTTTTTAAATATTACATTCTATGATAAGGGTCGCGTCACGTTACAAAACCGCTGAAGTGGGCCGCGGTTCCAAATTGTCTGGGAAACCCTACCGTAAGACAATATTTCACATAACAAATAGCAAGTATGTTAAAAAAGGGAAGTAAAAAAGGAAGTATCCATTAATTTTAGTCTATGTGTTACAAACAAGATTAAAATTACGACAGCAACAGTGTTCATGTCAGTGACGTCATGCAACCCGCTATTATTTATGCCAAGAATAGCAAAGGAAATAAACTAATATTAAGTTATATTCATTCATTCATTATTCTATAAAAAAACGCCCTCAAAAAAATCGTATCCCGTTTTATTTCGCCACTAATTTTTTTTTGGCTCCTAGGCAGTGCCTAAACTGCCTAAGGCTTTAGGTGGCCCTGTTTCTAGCAGAAGAAATTGGGGTTTTCTTGGATTTTGGAGGAGCTTGTTTTTAGTCATCCAAATGTGAACTGAATCTAGAATGCTCGACAGACATTCCAGAGATGGTTAGGTAGATGGTTGGTCAAAGCTAAAGAAATTTGGGTACCATCTGCATACAAATGATAGCCCGCATTTTGCAAGGTGAGGAGATGACTATAGAGGGGCAGTAAGGAGTGCGAAAAAGAAGGGGTCCTAGAACAGAGCCTTGTGGAACAACGCAATCAAGCTTTCTAGATTCAGACATGCAGCTCTTGACAAACACCGATTGTGTGCGATTTTGAAGATAAGACTTGAACCAATTTAGTGCAACACGGCGGTAACGCCAAACCAGTTTTCGAACCGGTGAATAAGTATCGAGTGGTTCACCGTGGTTCACCGTGCCAAATGCAGCAGTGAAATCAAGAACAAGAACAGATATTTTACCTGATCCATAGCAGTGATAATGCTATTCTAAGCAGTGAGAAGAGCTGTTTCCGTGGAATGGATCTTCTTACGACAGGCCAATTGAAGGGGGTGTAAAGAGAATTTTACAATGAATGGTTCTCCATCCTGCGTGTAACTATACGTCCGAGAAGTTTCTATATGAAATGTAGATTAGAGATTGACCGTTCGTTTGAAAATATTCATTATAATTATTATAGTTGAAAACTTGAAACAATATTCAGAAACTTCTTCAAATTCTTATTTTTAAAATGAACTGTATAATAATTATAAGTGTAAAATACATTCAATTTTGCGGTAACATAACATTGCGGTATTAATAAAAATATTTACACATCGTCACAAATGTTTGAACCCCATCTAGTGCGTGACGTCATTTATGGATGACCCCTAAGCCTAAGTGTTGGAAAACTACTGTCGCTCTTGAAGTCCTCTATCCAGATAATGTAATATATCACAATATAATGTTTATATTGCTACGAAAGGTCAAGATATTAACTTGATTTTACAATATTTTATCAATCGACTGAAGCGAAATCATAAGCGAAGAGACATAATAAGTATAAAGAGATCTAATTGCAAAGCGCCAACCTTCCAGTTTTCATTATTTTCGTACGTGAAGATCTTCTCCTTTGCAATGTCGCATCTGTTGAAGGCCAAAGTCAGTTCCAGTTGCTTCTCAATGTCCGAACTGTTGGCTGCAGATAAAAACCTCAAGATATCACTTATTTTTCCACTTTCATCACACTCACTCTCACTCACTCACTCTCACTCACTCACTCACTCACTCGCTCACTCACTCACTCACTCACTCACTCACTCACTCACTCAATCAATCAATCAATCAACCAATCAATCAATCAACCAATCAATCAATCAACCAACCAATCAATCAACCAACCAGTCAATCAATCAATTAAAAGTGGCGTTGACAGAGTTTCAGAATAGAGGCAACGTGACTTTACTAACGAAGGAGCAGGCCTTGAGGACGAAATTCCTTATGTGTGCTTTCAAAGTGAGTGTAATAAAAGAGGAAAATTGAAATAGCTTGTTATTCTAGAAATTTACATTTTTAACTGGACCGCATACTTTGCCTTTTAAAGATACACGTGTTAAAACACAGACACAAATACACAGGCGTTGGCCCACAAAGACAGCGCTATATAATGCATTTATGCTGCGTATAATATAATACTATATAAGCGCTCCGTGAGTTACTGTGGATTGGGAGGAAATTGACTACCTTTTAGGACGGCATTTATTATCGCTTCGTCAATGTCGTGATTCGATTCCTCGTCTTCGTGTCGAAAAACAGTTAGCTGTTAAAAAAACGAGAATTATTTTCAGAATAAGCGATCTTAATTACGTTATTAGAAAGTCAAAACAGCTTCCCTCAATTAAGACAGGATTGGATTAACCATTAATTAAGCAAACTAAGCACGTGCCTAGGGCCCCACAAGGGAAGGGGGCACAACGATTTTATCTTGTAATTTTTAAGTCAAATGTTTTGCGATCCAGTTTAATAAACTTATTAATCAATCGCTCTGTTCTGATCGAATTTCAAGCAGAACAACTATGCAACGAGGTAGGTTGGATGTCTTATCTCTACTATGCATAGAATCAGATGGTTACGTGACATTAATTTTGAGGATCTGATCAAAGACTTTGCAATTTTCAATAAAGGAAGAGAAAACCTTTTCAAATCTAAATGAAGTGAAAGTATACAAATTAAACATTACTTTCCATCTTACTGCAGGTTTTCTACTTTGAAAAATAAAAGTCTATTTCATGACTTGATTACTGTTTATATTTGGAATTACATATACATGTACTTAGGGCTTATGGTTAGGGTTAGGGGCACCAAATCTTTAAGTGCTTAAAGCCTCTATTGCCTTAGGAGCAAGCATACCACGTGAAAAGTAAACATATATGATGATAGTTGTGGTGGTGGTTTTGGTGGTGGAGATTATGACAACGTTGATGATGATGATGGTGATGGCGACGATTATTATGATAATATTGATGATTTTTGATGCTTTTGCCGATAATTTCAAGAAGTAGTTGTCGTGCTGCCCGGAATAATAGCAATAAATAAAAAGTCAATTTGTTTTGTTTGGAACCTGTAATACCTCCACGCAGAACGAGAGAGAGAGAGAGAGAGAGAGAGAGAGAGAGAGAGAGAGAGAGAGAGAGAGAGAGAGAGAAAGGGTGGGAGAGAGAGAAGGGTGGGAGAGAGGAAGAGGTCTTATGAGAATCCACAAAGTTTAACTCACTGAGCGTCTATTAAGAGGCGAATGTGGTACTCACCAAATGCTTATTTTCTTCGGACAAAAGATATCTGATGCAGTTGAGAATTTCACTGACGGTTCTTTGACTGTCCTTTTCTCTGCCTAATTTTGCCTGAAATTCTCTCCTTATCAACTCCGTCAGTTCCCTTTCGTCAGCGGAAGACAGCTTCTTGTCTTGTCCTCTGAAAGAAAGAAAGATGAAAATATGAGATGAATGAGAGAGTGCGTGAGAGAGAGAGTGAGAAAGAGCGAGAGAGGGGTGGGGTACAATTGCATGGAAGATAGGAAGATAACTAAGAAATCTCAGATCGATAAGTCTTTGTAGCATCACGCTTTCCCTTGTGGCGTCAGTGGCAAAAGGGCGCTCTAAAGATAGCGTTGTCAGTCTGCCCCAGGGATATTTTTAATTTTTTACAGCTCCCTAACACCCCCAACACACCTCAATTTGAGGTCGACACCCCCAAAATTTAGTAATGTGACAATGGTATGCATACAAAATGCATACTAATTAGCCCTGAACATCCCCAAATGGAGGACACCCCAACTTTTATTCTCGGATGACATTTTTATTTGCTTGTGAGCCTATTTTTCTGAAACTTGATAACGTTTTTTGCTTTTCAAGGATTTTTGAGACCTTTATAAGTTTCTTTGCTTGTCAGCCTTTTTCGGCAGAGACTTTCAAATTCCGACAACCCCAGATTTTCCCGGCACTTCCCAAATTCACAATCCTAGAAATAACCCTGGTCTGCCCCTCCCCCTGAGACAGCTTATCCATTGCCGCCTCTGACTGGTGGCGCCCTAATAGACTTTCTAACAATCCTGACAAGCAAAAAAGGCTGTCAACTATTTTGTCCAGTTGCGTTACACGTAATTCGACCAAGCGAAAATAGATGCTAACCGGTTTTTTGCTTTCCAGGATTTTCTGGGTATCCTGAGGTCAGTCTACACTACTCGCCGCCACCTCCGCCCCTTGGACCGCCGTGCTGAGGCGCTTACCTAACTGTCTCAAGGTCGCGACGTCCCTAAGCGCTGTTGTGGTTCTTCCTCTCTTAAGTTCTCTGCCCGGAAGCAGGCCCTGGTTCCCATTGGTGCCACCCTTCTCTGTCAGCAGCTTGGGTCTTTAATCCTTTGTATCCGTCTTTAGTCATCATCCAGTGCAGTAGTGATGTACGTGGTCTTCCTCTGGTTATCCTTCCTCCCATATATGTCCCTCCAGTATTGTTCTGAATAATGAGTCTCCTCTTAGAATGTGCCTAATAAAGTTCTTTTGCCTTTGTTTTATTGTCTTTTTCTCTTTTACAATATCTAGGACCTCTTTATTGGATATATGCTGTGTCTAACGGATTCTTTTCATTCGTCCCTACATCCACATTTCAAGCGCCTCTAGTCTTCTGATGTCATCTTTTCTCATCGTCCAAGTTTCCGAACCATAAAATACCACGTTCCATATACTGTAAGTGTTTTAATCAGTCTCTCTTTTAGCCCTTTCTCGAGACTACTCTCTTCCCTCCTTTGGTAAAACGCTTCCTTTCCCATTGCTATTCTCCTTCTTAATTCGCTTTGACATCTGGCATCTTCCGCTCTCCCGTGATAAGGCTGCCGACTGCCGAGGTAGCAGAATTGCTTACTTGCTTACTTGTTCTAACTTCTCTCCATAGATGTGATGTTTGCCTCTTTTCCTTGCTCTTTACCGATGGCCAGCTGTAGTTATAATAATAATAATAATAATAATAATAATAATAATAATAATAATAATAATAATAATAATAATAATAATAATAATAATAATAATAATAGTGAAGGTTTCACGTTGTTCAATAGGTTCTGTCCTGTGCTAGAACCACTATTCGGAGTGAGAAGTTTCTAAGTGAAAATCTGAATGATCAGAAGTAAGAACTATTAAATATTAAGACAGCCCGTCACTTACTTCATCCTGTAGGCCACTGCGACCATGTCCGCGGCTCTTCCGAAGCCCTCGATCACCACGACCGGGGTCTCCTTCGCCAGAGCCCCACACGCCGCCTTCAGGGTGTTCAGACCGCCTTCGACCACCAGAAGGACGACGGGAACCGTAAGACCCACCGACCCTGCAACGCCCAATGGGGGAACTGGTCACACGAGTATAAGGACAATGAATTTACATCGAAGGTGCAGAGTAGAACGCAGAAAACAGAAGCTTTGAGTTTTATGGAAAATCTGAGATCTGACTAAAGGCCATGCTCAGGGGCGTAGCAGCCACATGGACATGGTGGCCAAATGCCAAGGGCCTCCCGACCTGCAAAGGGCCCCCGACCCGAGTAAAAAAAAGGTTGTTAACTTTTTCGCGATGTAGTTTCACATGAAAAGCTCTGAGACGAGCAAAAAAAGGTCAACATTTTTACAAACTCGTCTGGGAAGGGCCCCCTTCCCATTTTTCGCCACGGGCCCCCGATCATGTTGCTACGCCACTGGCCATGCTAATCTGCTTCGGGGGTTTGGTTGCAAAAGGAAAGAGAATTCTTACATCTGGACTACATTATGACATTTGGAACCCGACGAGAAAAGGCGTTTGTCAGGGAAATTCAAAAGAAAACAAATCCTATTAAACAGACAAATGCTTCCTTGAAGTTTTGCTAAACTATGAAAGCTAAAATATTTTGAATCTGTCTTCTAATTATAGGCAAATTAATCAGAGTATTTTTAATACAAAGAGAAGATGACAGAAAATCCTGGACTGCTGGAATCGTCCAATCCAGTCCAGTAAGGGGCGGAAGATGGCAGAGTGGGTTACGTGCTGGAGCGTCAAACCTGACCCCTAGTGGCTTTCAGCGGGTTCAAACCCACTGTTTTAAGAAAAATGTATCCCACTAAACTAAAAATTTGTGGCTCCGGAAAATTCATCACAGGCAGTAATGCCTTTTTCATTTACCAAGCCGCTTTAAAACAGGCCCTCAAATCATGCTAAGTAATCCTCATTGCTCTTTTAAAATCGAACATTGTCGTGAAGATGTTGCGAGTAGCCTAATTCTACCCGATGTATCGTCGTTTTCCTCTTTGATCATCTTCGTTCTTCTGAAATCCTCGAACCTTGCGCGAAAGTCGATCTCTCCTCCGAATTCCTCTTGTTTGCTGTCGACCAGGACGAAGTGGGTGTGGTTGGGGTCGAGGAGCGTTGCGTGCTTTCCACTCGGAGCCTCAGAGATGTTGCTGAAGTTGTATTCACACGGAAAGCGACCGCCGTTCTAAGACCATAACAACGAAGGCTTTCCAGCTAAAGGTGTTTCTTCAAATGTTCTATGAGTTTCATGGATTGACAGTTGCAATTTAAATGCACGAGTCGTTTGTGCATATCTCGTAAATGGTTCAGTGTACAACTGTACATAGGCGCAACGCATGTCTACACTAAATCCACCTTTGATAGGGGTGTAGCCAGAAATTTGATTTGGGGAGGGGTATTAATTTGGGGGTGGGTGGGCATATATTGCCAAATATTATATAGTTTATATATTATCTATATTTATTATATATTATATATATATGCATATATATATATATATATATGTTATATACTGTATTATATATTTACTGATTTTTGTGGTGTATATATATTATATACCGATATACCCTCTAGTCCAGTGTCTCGCAAACTTTTTACCTCAGTTGTCAGAACAAATTTTTTTCACGGCACATTCTTCATAAAATTACAAAACCAACCAACAATTTATTAAATTGAGTGTTCTTTATTAATGGTTCTGTCACATATAATGATATGTAGATGTAACAAACTGTAACGTTCATAGACTGTAGATTCTCGCGTTGTTTTCAACGCAACATTTTCTCAGCAAAAATTTATCCATTTCAAATTTCAAAATCTCAAAAGCATCAAATTCAACTGTTACTATACTTATAGTTACCCTACTATTGGAACATCTCAACACATGCAATGTAATAATTTCAAAACGGTAATTGAGTCAAATAATTTTGCGCGCTCAGACGCTGTTGTTTTTACATTGTAAAGGTCGCAAGGACGGTGACGTCAACGAAAGACGTTAATTTCTGTCAGTTGTATCGTTGCGCGCGCAACGTTATATAAAAAAATGGATGTCCGATATATTGTATTGTAGGCTGTGCCGCATGGTATTCTATATATTTTTTATTGCTCATCCGGCAAAATTTTTAGGATTAAAATAGTAAAATTCTGATTATATATATTAGATGAATATATTCGCCCAATGCAACGAATGCAGAGGTCTCCCTGTCAGACATTATTTTTCTTTTTATTTTGTTCTCAGTGGCGGTTCCACGTTGGGGATGAGTGGGGATGCACCCCCACCGGACTTCCGGACTTACTTTTTGCTTGCGAAACCTATTTTTGGGTAAAAGTTTTTTTACCTTTTTATTGTCAACCTATTTTCCAAGTATAGTCAAATTAGGGATACAATTCCCTTTTCAGTCTTTTTCGGCAAAGTTTATTGATTTTTTTCTTTATATTTTCACCCTCACCAACTTTCTATGATTTAATTTCATCCCCATCAAGAAATCTTGGAACCGCCACTGTTTGTTGTTGTTATTATTATTATTATTATTATTATTATTATTATTTAATTGGATGTCAACATATAGTCCGATTGTTGTATTGTGCTTACGTTGTTGTCTCTGAGTACAGTTTTGTTGATAACGACTCCCCAAGTGACTATTCCGAGTACAACGACATTCTGTTCGAACGCTCCGTTCTGCAGCATGTGTTCTCTGACCGCCTCGCCCACTATCTCCATTATTCCGGCGTTTGTCCCACCCGTTGTGATCCACGCATCTGGATGAGCATCAGACAGAACAGTATACATAGAAATGCATGGGCGCCCGCACATTTGGGCAAGAGGGGGCACTTGCCCCCTGTAAAATGCAAATACCAATATTTCAAAGTGACATTTGAAAACCTTGCTAAAATTATTAACCGTGACCATTGTGTTAAATGTGTTTTGTTCCATCCTGGAAAAATTTCTGTGAGCGCTCATGCCTATAGATGCATATACAATTTCAACCCGTGTCTATTCTAATCTAATCTATATCATCTTATGCTTCTATAGCGCCACGTCATAAAAATGCACAGAAGCATCGGCCGATGGCACACCAGATAAAAATCATTTAAGATCCAGGTCAAATCCAGGATATCCGACCGGACAATATCAGTCGACAGTCGATGGTGGATAAGTCAGATCAAATATATGGGGTTTTAATGTTGTTCTTTAAAAAATTGGTAACGTCACCGAAGACGTACTAAACCCGTTATCTAAACCTTGACTTAAATCGCTGTTAACAGATTTTCCGAATTATTGACGCTAAATTGGTTCCTGGTGGCGATTGTCACTCACCGGCTGATGTGGCCGCCTTCATGAGGCCGCGCTTGAAGCAGGTTACGAGGCGGCTGTTGGCGTAGTCGAAGTCCTTTGCTCCACCGGTCACGGAGATGATCAGCTTCGGTTCTCTCATCCTCCAGTAGTTCATCATCAGAGTCCAGATGTTCTCTATGTCCTTCGCTATTTCACTTTCATCCAATCCCTCCGTACAACCGACCTTGACGTACTGAAAAACGCTACTTATTATTATTATTATTATTATTATTATTATTATTATTATTATTATTATTATTATTATTATTATTATTATTATTATGTTTAACATCGAAATTACAACTCACTTTTAGGTCTAAAAAGCCTATAAAAGGTCCATATATATATATATATATATATATATATATATATATATATATATATATATATATATATATATATATATATATATATATATATATTATATATATATATATGATGCAGACCGCACAACCAAATGAAAGGTGAATAGGCCAGGTGAAAAAAATGGAGTTTCAATCGCGTTATTATGATTATTGTTATTATTATTATTATGATTATTATTATTATTATTATTATTATTATTATTATTATTATTATTATTATTATTATTATTATTATTATTATTATTATTATTATTATTATTATTCAGCAGTTTTCGTTCGAGTACTACAATTGCTGAGTAAATTTCTATTCTGTATCAATTCTACAGATGCCTATAGCGGTGTTTTCGCAACGATATACAAGTAACACAGATCTAAGGTCTACAGTCACAATAGACATTAAGACTCGTTTCCATGAGATATTAATCTCGTGAAAACAGATTCTAAAGGCAGAATTTCCCAAACAATTTGGAACCGCAGCCCACTTCAGCGGTTTTGTAACGTACCGCGATTCTAATCATAGCATGTAACATTTAAAAAATGCATTAGGCCATCTGGCGAACGTTAGTTGAAAAGCATCTTTTGAATTTTGAAAAAATGGCAAAGCAGAAGTTCTGATTCAATTCGAATGAAAATGTGGCAAATATTTTCTGTAGAATTATTCATATTTTTGCGAAAAAAGCAAAATGAGAGAAACAAATATTGAAATGTCTTGAAAATTATCTCTTAGAATTTTGCCAGCAACATACCTTTCTTACGCGTCTTAAAAATCCTATGAGTTCAGCAAAATCGCTTAACCGCCAGGTTCTGACTTTCTTGTGGTAGAGCTTCTCTGTTGTTATTGGAGTTTCAGAGCAAAATGGTCGGAATACGCTTTCCTTGCGTTATTTCGAAATAAGATTAATTTTTAAAAGTACTATAGGCCAAGATTTCCCAAACTTTTGAGAACTGCTACCACTACGGCGGTTTTGTAACTTGCCTCGACCCTGGGAAGTGCGAACTTATTTTTAGTGCTGTTACGGTTAACCGAACCGAACCGAAACCGGGGTTTTTCGGTCAAAACCGAACCGAACCGAAACCGCGGTTTTGACCATGCAAATTGGACGGTTTTCACCCTAGGTTAGGGTTATGGTTAGCGTTAACCCTAACCTAGGGTTAAAACCCTAGGTTAGGGTTAGGGTTAACACTAACCCTATGACCTCTTTTTTCAATGCATTAAACGCATTTAATGCATTTCATTGCAGTTCAATCAATGCACAGCTTTTATGCGCTAAAATAACGAGTGTTGTTCTTCTGTCATGTCTATGTCTCTATGATGAGTCAGTCTGAGGTCATTATTGAAATCACTAAAAACAATTTTAAAATGGCTGCATTAGTAGTGTCGCGCAGGCGCAGTGCCAGTTTAGTGTGGAATACCAATTAGCTCCGGACACCCCCAAAATTGAGTTAGACACCCTCCACATCCACAATTCTAGAAATATCTCTGAGGCTAACGGAGCGGGTTCAAGCCCTGTTAGTGCCCCTAGTGGCTTTCACACGTGCAGTAATGCCTCCTAAGCCAGTTTAAATCATGCCGAGTTTAAAATTAGGCCTATTGGCATTTACATCAACTGAAAAGAGAAGGTGACTTAATTAGAGGGGCCGTCCATAAATGACGTCACGCGAATTTGTCACTTTTTTGACCCCCCTACGTCACGCGACGTCACAAAACGTCGGACCCCCCTAAAATATGATGCCACAACGGGCCGACCCCATTTTAAAAAATCGCGTAACGTCATTTTATTTTTTATTTCTTATTAAAGTCCTCAAAAAGGCCATCCTTGTATTTGTTCCTCTCGAAAAACCCTGATAAGCAAAAAGAGGTCATAATTGTATCATTTTTCCTCTCCAAAATCCCTGCAAGCAAATAGAGGTCATAGGGTTAGGGTTAACGTAACGCTAATCCTAGGGTTAGCCCTTACCCTAACCTAGGGTTAAAACCCGAACCGAACCGAAACCGCGGTTTTTCGGTCAAAACCGAACCGAAACCGACCGAGACTGCACGAGGTGAAACCGTAACAGCTCTACTTATTTTCATCTAAAATTGGATAAAGCACTAATTATTTTTAATATGAGCCGTGTATGGAGGATTGCAGCCATATAGCCTACATTTATTAAAAATTTATCCTACTTGAAACTTTCAAGGCTTGTGACATTGTGGTATTGGTTAGAAAGTGACACTTTTGAATCTAATGTCGTGCTACCCCGCGACCCACTATAAACTGAGTGAGCCCTGCGACCCACAGTTTGGGAAACACTGTCTTATTAAGGGAACGTATTAGAATAGAGGAGGAATTTGTATAAAGATCTGGTCCCACTGTTTATGCAATGAACCAGGGCGACTGTTGTTTCAAGCATTTTAAAATAGACTTTTCCTCCCCATGGGGGCGGGGGTATGTCCTTCACTCTATTGACGTGAGAGCTGAACCCCTCTACTTCTTTCAAATCGAACATCCTCTTCGCTCCTGAGTCCTCTGCACCCAGAAGAGGCGTTATATAAATGCCTCGTTACGTTACATTACGTCCTTACTACGCGTGACACAAGGGTATCGCCCCGAATTCTCACCGGAGCGTTCCTGGATGCTTCTTGGCCGAAGCCTTTGAAGCAAATGGTTCCAAACGCATTGTTCTTCTTCTTCTTCGATTTCTTCCTAAAAAAACGCGCCGCCACAATTAGAGAAATTCATATGACGAAGCTCCACTTAATAACAGTTGGAAGTTGATTTCTCTGGTCTGGACAGAGCGGGCTGTTAGCTCGACCTGCGTGAGACATTTCGCTGTCTTGATGCTGACACAGTGGCTTTACAGAGAATTTTTGCCAGGGCTACGAATTATGCCCCACAGTCAGGGTCGGATCTAGAGGGGCCGTGCCTCTCACATGGAAAATTCGTTTCCTAGTTTCTCATGATGGCGAAATGCTGAAAACTTATAAGCATATCATATTTTCCTGTCTTTCAATAATTTTAACAATTTGCATTAATCTGTATGGTAGGGGCGCAGGAAGGAGGAATGAGGATTGGAACACAGAGTGCCCCCTCCTAACTGAATTCCTGGATGCGCCCATGACCAAGAAAATTCCTGTCAAGGTTCCAGATATCAAGTGCACTGATGACCAATTTATTGTTCTTCTTATCAATAGATAAAATAGTTTTCCGCCAAATCGATCGATTGACAGTGCACTTCTTAAACGTTAGCGCAGCTGTTCAATTGGCTGAAAAAGGCTTTCAATGATTGAACACTGATATGAACGTTAGCTTTGTTTTATCTTAATTTCCTTTTTTAATCTGTAGGAAAACCACAGATGTAATGAAGGTTATTTATTATTGCATTGATCTATAAATTGCAGACCAAACACCAGCGGCGTAGCCAGGAATTTGATTGGAGAAGGGGATCATAAATCTTAACCATTCATTGCTATTTCAAAATTAAAACATAGGCCTATGTTAATGTTCCACATGTGAACAAAACATAAAAAACTTTAAGTAGACTGAATTTTTTTCTTTATACAATACACACCCCAGTCGCTACGCCGCTGATCAACACGTGACTAAGTAAAACAACGTTATCGATGATAGAACGTTTTTTTGTGATTGGCACTTTTGCACCCGATATGAATGATTCAATGAATTTGAAAGACAAGAGACGTCAAATGCTGAGTGTATTAATCAAGATATTATCAGAAAGGGGCTTTCTAACGGACCCTGCATTGCTTCTGCTTCGCAGTTGGATGTTGTCTAGAATGAATTGTCTAGTTGCCTCCTGAAAAAGAATTAAACCAAACACGCATATATTATCAACCATAGATTTAAAGCAATTCATTATATATATTAGATTAGATTAGATTAGATGGTTCATTAATAGGCGCATTTAGCACAAAAGAATGACGTTTTAAGTCTTGAAAGGAAAATGTCTTGAGAGGTGGCATTGTCCCTTAGCTCCTCTGGGAGAGCATTCCAGTAGTAAGGTCCTAGCACCATAAATGCAGAGACGTCATTTCACTGTTTTTCAGGGGGGGAAGACACTTTCGACCGGTCAAGTCTGCGAAAAAGTTGGCCACTTTTTTTTCTTGTCAGCTATTTTGTACGATTAGTTACTTCAGATCCCAGATTCGACATCAAGCCCTTCTTTACGGGTTCGTGACCATTTTTTACTTTTCAGTCTTTTTACCTATTTAGCCAGCCAATTTACATGTAAAAACTAAATAACACAAACATTTATCGGAAAAAATTTCTCTAAAAATCAGGGGGGCAACGGCCCCCCTGCCCTCCAAATGACGTCCCTGCCTAAATGAACGATCGCCTATCTTTGTGCTGGTTCGAGTAGTGACCAAAGTTCTTGTGTTATCTGATCTGAGTCCAACCGGTCTGTGCATCGACCTCAACTGCTTACATTCACAGGAAAGGTATTCCGGTGCCTCGCCTCGGAGAGACACTTATCCGCGAGGGAAATATATATATATATATATATAACTTTATTCGCAAACGCAGACAACATAAAAAAAGACAGAAAAGAAAAAAAAGAACACACAAACACAACTCTTAGCTAACAACTACACAACACATGAAATGATCTTGAAAATCAGTCTCTGCTTGATCGGAATCCAATGCAATTCGCGTAGAACCGGTGTGATATGCTGGTTCCTCTTCATGTCTGTTAAAAGGCGGGCTGTAGCATTCTGCACCACCTGAAGGCGCTGAATAATTTGTGTGTTGTTGATTTGTTCTTAACAAGCTATTCCAGCAGTCCAGTCTTGTACTTACAAGTGCATGAACTAACACTGTTGCCGCTTCTTGTGTCAAAGCAGGTATTAGCGATCTCAATGTCCGTAGTTCGCCGAAACTGCTTACAACAACCTTGTTGACATGCTGAACCAATGCCAGATTTTCGTCCAACATAACACCTAGATTTCGTACAACTTTAGAACGGAAGATTTCAATCGATCCAATACTGATTTTATCCAGTATTACTTTATCTATCTGTTTCCTATGCCCATTATGCAGATTAGTTCAGTTTTTTGTGGATTGAGTTTGAGCCTATTCCTGTTTAACCACCCTTCTACGTCTCTTATGCAGGCTTGCAGTGCTTCCGCCGCATCCTTTACTTCGGTGGGGTGGTGGCTGAGATACAGTCGGATGTCATCTGCATAGTAGTGCGCATTGAGCTTGTGTAGCATTACTATGTCATCGAGCTCACTAACGAAGATAGCGAACAACAAAGGTCCAAGGATCGATCCTTGCGGAACTACATAGGCAACTTTCCTGAGACCTGATACTAATCCACTATACAATACTATATATATATATATATATATATATATATATATATATATATAATAGTAGTTTACGACTATGATTACACATTTGGTTAACCATATAAGACATTCATTAGTTTGAAAATTCAAGCATCACAAATCAAGCATTAGAAATTTGCAAAGGGATTATGATTTCTATGCCTTTAGTTTAGAGTTTCTCTTCGATCCTTACTATGTGTCCATTCGATCCAGGTCAGTCACTCTTCCTCTAAGAAGGTGACTCTTAATGCGCATCATCACGTCTAGATGGCATTCCTCTAATACAGTGTTTCCCAAACTGAGGGTCGCGACCAGGGTTGTGAGGTCGGAAATTTCTGGAAATTTCCTGCGGAATCTTTCCGGAAATATCCGAAAAATAACGGTACTTTTCCGGAAAAATTTCAGAAATGTTTATTGCTATTTATTATTATTATTATTATTATTATTATTATTATTATTATTATTATTATTATTATTATTATTATTATTATTATTATTATTATTATTATTATTATTATTATTATTATTATTACTTTTATTACTTTTATTATTATTATTATTATTATTATTATTATTATTATTATTAATTACTATTATATTATTACTAATTATTATTATTATTGTTACTATTGCTATTACTGTTACTATTTATTATTACTACTATTTATTACTATTCATTTGTTAGGCATTTGTTAACAACAAAGCTAAAATTGCAGAGTCAGTATTGTTAGTAGCTGCAAAAATAATTCTGTTATTCATTTTTTGTCGTAATGTCACCTAATTTTACTGATATTATGACCGCTAATTAACAGCATACATGAAATTACAGTAGCAGTCAAAAGAAATTTCCCCAGTATGAAATTCGTGAAATTTCATACCATGGTCAACTTATAAAACGTTGCTAATGTTTTTAAAATTAGGAATCGGCGTAAATTAGTTGCTAATGCACCTTGGTAACAGATTTTGGCGGTTTATTTGATAATTGTGTTTTTAATTATATGTGCCTTCGTATTTTTAGTTGTGGTAATTACTTCTGTCCACCGCTTTATGTTAACCTCTAACAATATGCATGCTAGAAAGTTTCAGGAATTTATCCGGAATTTTTTTGGAAAAATTCCGGAACAATTCCGGGCATTCTATTTTTCCGGAAAAGCTACAACCCTAGTGGCGACCCAAAAATTGGTCGCGGGGTAGCGCAAAATTAGATTCAAAGTGTCATGTTCTAACCAATACCACAATGTCACAAGCCTTGAATGTGGCAAAAGTTGCAAGTAGGCTTAGCCTTCAAGAAGTTTATATGCCTGGGATGGAAACAATGGAGCCCTGAACCGGTCCCAGAACAGAGAACATGATGATGATGATGATGATGATAATATGATGATGATGATGTTATGATGATATGATGATGATATGATGATGATGAAATGATGATGATATGATGATGATGATGATGATATGATGATATGATGATGATGATGATATGATGATGATGTTATGATGATATGATGATGATATGATGATGATATGATGATGATGAAATGATGATGATATGATGATGATGAAATGATGATGATATGATGATGATGATGATGATGATGATGATGATGATGATGATGATGATGATGATGATGATGATGATGATGATGATGATGATATGCCTGCAATCCTCCATTCACTACTTATATTCAAAATGATTAGTGCTTTATCCAATTTTAGTTGACAATAAGCTTGCAGGGTCACTGCATGTTACAGAGCCGCTGAAATGAGTCACACAGTTTTAAGTTTGGGAAACCTGGCCTATAGTACTTTTTTAAAATTAATATTATTTCGCAATAACGCAAGAAAAGCGTATTCCGACCATTTTGCTCTGAAACTCCAATAACAATAGGGAATCTATTTTCAGAGTTATCCTGGCGGTTAAGCGATTTTGCCATACTCATAGGATTTTTAAGACGCGTAATAAAGGTATGTTCCTAGCAAAATTTTAAAAGAGATAATATTCAAGAAATTTCAATATCTTTTTCTCTCATCTTGTCTTATTTGGAAAAATGTGAATAACTCTAACTAATGTATTTGCCATATTGTCATTCGAATTGGATAAGAGCTTTTGTTTTGCCATTTAGTCAAAACTCAGAAGATTACTTTCAAGCTTCAACCAACGTTCGCCAGATGGCGTAATTGGCAATTTTTTATATTACATGCTATTATGAGGGTGTCGGATCGTTACAAAACCGTTGACGTGAGCCACAGTTCCAAAATGTTTGGGAAACCCTGCTCTAATTGATTCCTTCTCTTGTTCTTCAACATATTGATGAAGCTAAACTGCAGTTCAATTTTAGTTTGCGCTGAATGTCAGACATGTTCCTCCTATATCCATTCGATTTGCTAGATCTTGAAACTGTTCACAATCAAGCGAAACCACGAACTCTTAAATTAAGTCGCTGTTCGTTTTCATATCAAACATAGGCGCACACTTCTATTAAGACTCTGAGCTCAAGTCCCCCATTTTTAGAGGTTACCATAGGGAATGGGGAAGGTACAGGGCTGGGCTCTTCACACTTTTTCTTCCACGTTTACGACAACGATTTGAAATCTCTATTTTAAGACATTTCTATCGCTGGCTTTCTGTTCTTTTAATCTTATCGATATTTGGAGACGCGTGTTTTGCACAAATCATCAAATAAAAGACCTTTTGCCCATAGTCTAGACCAGAAGTTAGTAATTTTGTGGAGCCGTTAAAAGTTCTCAACAAAGGGGCCGTCCATAAATGACGTCACGCGATTTTGGCAGTTTCATATCCCCCTATTCCTCGTCCAAATATCAGACCCCCTAAAAATGACGTCACAACGCGTTAACCCCTCCCCCTCTTTCTAATGTCAAAATTAAAGTTTCAATGCACTTTTTTCTTGAATGAAGCGGGTATTGCAATGAATTCGTTTGAAAATACTCATTATAATTATCATAGTTGAAGCGATATTCAGAAACTTTCTCAAATTAGCCTATTTTTTAAAAATGAATTATAAGTGTTAAATGCGTTCAACTTTGCGATAACATAGCATTGCGTTATTATTAACAATATATATTTAGAACATTTCTGGAAGCCTCCTTCCCCGTCGTCACACATCGTCACAAATGTTTAAACCCTCCCCTAAGTGCGTGACGTCATATATGGACAGTCCCTAAGCGTGAATCTGTATCAGTAAGTACGTTCATGCAGTGGCGTAGCGTTCCAATGGCTATAGTATGGCTTTAGCCATGGGCGGCACACATGAGGGGACGGCAGATTTTCGAAGTGACGAACTTTTTTTTGCTTGTCAAGCGATTTTCAGTGAAGGCGGAAAATTTTTTAGAAGGGGCGGCAAATTTTAAATATACTTTTTTTAAAGACACCATAGATCCGCCTCTGATATGAATGCGTTTGGGGCAGCGGATTAGCAATGAGCCAGAGGCGGCATAGATGCAAGCTACGCCAGAGCGTGTATGCTATGAAAGCAGTGGGGAAAATTTTTCAAAATTTGTGCGCTCCATGTTTTCCTTTGTACGCTTGCCTTGCGACCAGAGTTTAATCTAGGCCGTTTCCGGGGGGAAAATTGCCCATTTCCCCCACCCGGAAATTTCAAATTCCTCCCGGAAATTTTGGCATACTGCATCAATTAACAGCAGCCCCCTAGCAGAATTCCCCCCGGCTTTGTCAGTTTCCCCTCGGAGTCCAGGAGTCTAGATTAAACCCTGCTTGCGACCTCTGTGCGTGTACACAGCTCAGAGTGACGACTCACCTGATCCATAGTCCAGTGTAAAGAAGAGCAACTCCAAAAATCAAACTGTCAAATTACGTAAACTAAAGTAAAAATAGCAACACTTGTCCATTTTCTTAACATAGATTATCTATAAAACAGCACCATCGGTAAACGACCCGCAGTATGCCCGCCGCAGTTTTGGGCCTGGTAATGGGCCAGTGACCCATAGACAGTGTGTAGGCCTATGCTTTTCTATCGAAATATGTGCAAGGCTTTTTGCTCTCTAATAGTTCATTTAGTATAGTTTGTACGGCCTAAGCATGTGCGTCGATTTCACAGCACGTTCGAACAAATCGTTTGTGTGCTCAGAACTCAAGTTGTCAAGGCGAAAACACTAACAAAGCCACCGACCGACGGTGTCCTAAGAAGGACCTAGGATGCCCCTCGCCCGACAGACCAGACCAGAGAAACTCTCCTATACTGTAAAGTATATCAGGCAGGGATAATTATCTAGCGCCAGTAGAAAAATTAAAATAGGACCTAACTTGTAACTAATAACAGAATTTAGCAGCTGGTCAATCAGCTAAATTCGCTAATCAAGTCATAAATTAATTAGTAATTAGTAATTCAAAGCTGTTGAGTCTGTCTCATTTTGGTGAGAACTATATACACACCAAAATGAGACAGACTCAACAGTGCTCCAAGAAATACCAAGCACGAATATTCAGGAGACTTCATCCAACATCTTGAAAGAGGAAGTACAACAAGCAGTGAAAGAACTCAAGCGAAATAAAGCCCCTGGCATTGATAATATAACAACTGAACTAGTGAAAGCAGGAGGAGAAACACTTACAGACACCCTGTATGAACTAATTAATAAGATCTACTACAACGAGACAGTGCCAGATGACTGGACAAAAGGAATTATCATACCAATATACAAAGGAAAAGGAGACAAAGAATTATGCGATAACTATAGAGGAATAACTCTGCTCAGCATACCAGGAAAAGTCTTCACAAAGATTATACAAAAAGAATCAGTAGTTATATAGAAAAGATAATGGGAGAAGAACAAGCAGGATTCAGACCTGGAAGAAGTACCATAGACCAACTCTTTACCTTAAGACAACTGATAGAAAAATACACAGAGGCAAATAAAACTGTATACATCAATTTCATCGACTACAAACAGGCTTTTGACTCAGTATGGCACGAAGGCTTATGGCAGGCTATGAGAAACATTGGTATAGAAGAGAAACTAATAAATCTAATACAAGCAATATACAAGAAAATGGAAAGTGCAGTAAAAGTTGATAAAGACCTATCAGAATGGTTTAAAACAGAAGTCAGGAATAGACAGGGATGCGTGCTATCTCCATCTCTCTTTATAATAATTCTAGAAGTAATCTTTAAAATAGCAACTGAGAATATAAACATTGGAGTGAATTGTAGTGGAGAAAATATATCAAACCTTAAATTTGCAGACGATGTAAGCTTACTAGCGGAGAGTGCTAGAGGTTTAGAAAGGCTTACAGACCAAGTAAATCAAACAAGCAGAAGATTTGGACTCGGATTAACCCAGCAAAAACTAAAGTCATGGCAGTCAACAAAAAAGAGAAAAATGATACACATATCAGTAGAAGGAAATAACATCGAACAAGTAAAGAATTTCACATATGTGGGAGGAGAAATATCAAGCGATGGAAGACACGAACAAGATATTAAAAAGAGAGCAGCAAAAGGATTACAGACAATGGGAAGACTTAGACATATTTGGAATGCTAAAGAAATAAAGATCAACACAAAAATTCAAATATACAACACTATCATTGTTCCACAAATGCTTTATGGATCAGAAACGTGGATATTAAAAAGAGCAGATGAAAACAGACTATTGGTGGCAGAAATGAGTTGTTTGAGAAAGATATTGGGAGTAAGTAAATTACAAAGAATAAGAAATGAAGACATCAGGAAAAGACTGGGAATGAAAGAGACAATAATAGATAAAATCAGAAGAAGAAGACTTAGATGGTATGGACATGTAAATAGAATGAACAGTAACAGACTCCCATATAAAGCACTCTACACATACAAAGAAGGAAAAAGAGGAAGAGGAAGACCCAGGAAAAAGTGGATGGATAACATCAAAGAAGACTTTGAAAGATATCAAATGACAATAATAGATGGAATGAGATTAACAACGGAAAAAGATAAATGGAAAAGTTTTGTGTCTAGCTATTGCCGCTAATGAGCTGGCAGAAAGCAACTATGATGATGATGATGATGAATTCAAAGCAGTTTAAAGTTTAAACGACAGAACTTCGCATCGGGGCAAAGCAGATGAACTCGTGCAAGAATCATGGGCGCAAACATGACCCATGTCCTCATGTCCTGACATGAGTATATTTTGCACAGGTCATGTCCCTATGGCTGTGAACATGGGTGTCTTTGGATATAAAATTAATACAATTATGTCAGAGCCCTGTAGCATAGGACAATAATTGGGGCATGGCCATTTTCCTGACCAGGTTTGTCGCCACTGCAAAGAATCGCGGAAAGTTCGCCCTCTTTCCTCGCCTCTCAATTCACTGAATCCCGCGACCATTAACAAGCCCAGAGTAGCTCTTCTACTGTACAGCAGGCAGTGATAATTATCTAGCGCCAGTAGTGAAAAGTTGAAGTATAATAATAGAATTTAGCACCTGGGCAGTGAAAGTGGGTGGTTGTGCAGTTGGCTTATCAAGCGCAAGATGAATTCAGAGCAGTTTAAATTAAACAGCACTTCACCATTGCACACAGAGACTTACAAATACTGCTCGGGGAAAAGCGGATGGACTTGTCTAAGGATCACCTCTCTGAGTTCGCCTTTAGTCATAGACGTTTCAATGCAGCGAGCATTTGCCCTGTGTTACAAAGCCCGGGTCTGAAAATGGCGAAGAATGGTCAGTCTAGTACAAGAACAAGACAAAGTCTAAGGGAGTCTTAGATTAGAATTAGATAAATTAATAATAATTTAATAATAATTAAATTAGATAGATTCAACTAGGCCTATATCCAGTGGCGGTTCCACGTGGGGGATGAATGGGGATGCATCCCCCACCGGACTTCCGGACTTACTTTTTTGCGTGTGAAATCTATTTTTCGGTAAAAGTCTAGCAAAACTATGGGGAAAAACTGCAGATTACCTTTTTTGCCTGCCAACCAATTTTTCGCGGCAAAAGTGTAGCAAAATTAGGGATAAAATTCCCTTTTGTCAGCCTTTTTGGGTAAAGGTTATTGATTTTTTCCTTCTATTTTCATCCTCCCCACCAACTTTCTATGAATTCATTTCATCCCTCCATCAAGAAATCCTGGAACCGCCACTGTCTATATCTACACGCGACTTATAACGACTCTTCAAGTTCTCTGCGCTGTGCAGGTCCTCTTGTAGCTTGGCCGTTCGACCCTGTTCCGACCTCTTTCCTTCAGCGCTTCATTCCTTCAGGTTCTTCCGACCGCTTTCCTCCTTCCTTCATCCATCATCCGAGAGAGAAAGTGGACGCCAGACCATGAAGTCACCGATAGGTAAGGATCGCCAATTTGTATTCATTCCGCTGTGGAACACGAATCCAGTTAAGTTCATAAAGAAGCGGTGTCACGTGATCTGATCGTCTGGCTTGATAGACAAGACGTGCTGCTCTGTATTGAGGACAGCCTGAAGTCTGCATGTCAGTAAGTTGCCTTGGTAGCCCAGCCAAGTCAGCCATTACAATAGTCCAGGCGTGGCATGACCAAAGACACCGCTAAAGCCTTTGCAACAGGCGGTGGAATTGAGTTCTGAATGCTTCGAATTCTTCTCAGGATTGAGAAGCAACAGGATGCCGTTTTCTGGACTTGTGCTGTAATGGAAATGTTACAATCGATGTACACACCGAGGTTACGGACACAAACATCCCCATAACAATGAGAGAGATGCATGGAGATAGATAGATAGATAGATAGATAGATAGATAGATAGATAGATAGATAGATAGATAGATAGATAGATAGATAGATAGATAGATAGATAGATAGATAGATAGATAGATAGATAGATAGATAGATAGATAGATAGATAGATAGATAGATAGATAGATAGATAGATAGATAGATAGATAGATAGATAGATAGATAGATAGATAGATAGATAGATAGATAGATAGATAGATAGATAGATAGATAGATAGATAGATAGATAGATAGATAGATAGATAGATAGATAGATAGATAGATAGACAGACAGACAGACAGACAGACAGACACACAGAGAGAGACAGAAGCAATGAAGAAGTTAGAATAGAGTGTGTTTTTGGACGTTGGTTGACTTTTGAGTAAGCGAAGAGTGAAAACAGCACTTGATTTGTCAAGTAGTTTTGTTTTTATGCGACACTTTTCTTGACGAGAAACCAAATGACACAGAACGCAATAATAAAAAGGTTATAAATGCGTCACACAGTTACGAAAGTCCCACTGTCATTCTCGACGATGAAACTTATGCAGCGCTCCCTCCCTCCCTCCCATACGATCATAAATATGTACAACTGCCGTGTTGAGAAGAACTTCCCAATGTTCATTTGCAAGACGAGAGGCGTGTAGCTCTATTTGCAAAGCACTCGTCAAATTGAAGAGCGATTTCTGTAATTTACCATCGGGTTCTTTTCTAGCGGAGCTGCACTAGACTAGCACTTTTCATTTATACAGTGACTAACGCTGCTGTGTTTTGTAACGGGGAATCGTTTCTTTTTAAAATTACGGAGCAACAGTGGCGGCTCCAGGATTTAGCAAGTGGGGGAGGTGAGTTGGGGTGGCAGCTTCTGAGCATGGGGCCAACCATTTGTTGATAAGTATGTAGTAGTAAGTATAGAGTCCCAACCAGTGGCGGCTCTAGGATTTGGCAAGTGGGGGGCCGTTGGGGTGGCAACTTCTAATCATGGGGTGGCCAACCGTTTGTTGTTTAATGTATGTAGCATTAAGTATAGGGTTCCAACAGGGGCACTGGGGGGCAGGCACTCAATAGGAGGCACGGGCCCCCCTGCCCTCCCGGTGGAGCCGCCACTGGTACCAACAGAAAGGCCACTGGGGCCAGGCATTCAATAGGGGGAGTACGGGCCCCTCCGGGCCCCATGTGGAGCCGCTACTGCGGAGCAATAATTCGAAGGAAGGTTGGCAGGCTCAAATCGAGGAATCCAGAGGCAAAGCCACGAGAGAGAGAGACGAGAGAGAGACAGAGAGACAGACAGACAGACAGAGACAGACAGAGAGACAGAGACAGCCAGAGAGAGACAGCCAGAGAGAGACAGCCAGAGAGAGACAGCCAGAGAGAGACAGCCAGAGAGAGACAGCCAGAGAGAGACAGCCAGAGAGAGACAGCCAGAGAGAGACAGCCAGAGAGAGAGACAGCCAGAAAGAGAGACAGAGAGAGAGACAGAGAGGGACAGAGAGAGATAGAGAGAGAGATAGAGAGGGACAGAGAGAGATAGAGAGAGACAGACAGACAGAGACAGCCAGAGAGAGAGACAGCCAGAGAGAGACAGCCAGAGAGAGAGAGACAGCCAGAGAGAGACAGTCAGAGATAGGCAGTCAGAGAGAGACAGTCAGAGAGAGGGAGAGAGAGAGAGAGAGAGAGAGAGAGAGCAGACAGCCAGAGAGACAGCCAGAGAGACAGCCAGAGAGACAGCCAGAGAGACAGCCAGAGAGACAGCCAGAGAGAGAGAGAGAGACAACTGAAGCAATCAGAGAAGCGGAGAGCGGGAGAAAGAGGTCTGAGTGTTATATAAGAAGCCGACTTTCGCCGACCGAAACCGTCGCTGGTCAACTGAGGAGACGTACGAAGCAATCGACCATCCAGAGGTCTGTTCTCGTCTTATCCTTTTTATTCATCTTGAAAACAATTAACTTTCTGATCTAAACACAAATAAATGCGGCGTTTTCGACGACCGGTTAAGCTAAGAAGGGTTGACAGAGGAGTTTCAATAGCATTAGCCTGTCTGCCAATTTGCGGTTTCTATCAAAACATATACTGGATTTTCTTAGCGATATAGTTTATAATGTATATACAGTCGTAACGAGACCTGATTGTAGAAGAAACAGTTGGCCTAATATTGAGGTTGTAAACAGCAATTGCGCCGTAAATTCCGAGCAGTGGCGGCTCAACATGGGAGACCCGGGGGCCCCCTTATTGAATGCCTCCCTCAGTGGTACCTCTGATGAGGAGCCACTGGTAGGAGGAGGTATTCATACTAGGGGAGCGTGTGCAGATGGCCCCTTGCAGATAATTGTAAATATAGTATTTTGACTTGGGGAGCTCACGAAGGGGCCCCGCGGGATCTGGAACGGGGCTCCAGCCACAACGCCTTTAGACTCTAACTTTGAGTTCTTATTAAGCGGTCAATGGCTGCAATGCAACCGTTTGTATCGATTCAATCGACAGTCGCCCGAATCCTACCAACGACAAAAGCGCTTCTCATTGATTTCTCCTCACACGACATTTTTGTTTTATTTTATTTTTATCTGGATTTGAATCACATTTCACTCAGATCAAAGCGGTTTACCTGCTAAATGACTCTCTCATGATTTGCGTGGGTGCGCGCGTGACACTGTGTTTGCCAGTTGTCAAGGTCCGCGGATAATCCGCGTCCGTCGGATGATACTTGGGTCCGCCGAGGTCCGCGGATCCATTAAATCCTAGCGGATCTGAATCCGCCTGCGGATCTATCCGCGATCCGCACACCTCTGCTAGGGGCCTAATAGAAGTTTACGCTTATGTTTGAAATGAAAACGAACAGCGACTTAATTTAAGAGTCCATGTTTTGCTTGATTGTGAACAGTTTCAAGATCTAGCAAGTCGAATGGTTGTATAGGAGGAACATGTCTGACATTCAGCGCAAACTGTGAACCGCAATTTAGCTTAATGAATATGTTGAAGAACAAAAGAAGGAATCAATTAGATCAGGGATTCCCAAACATTTTGGAACTGTGACCCACTTCAGGTTTTTTGTAACGTGCGGCGCGACACTAATCATAGCATGTAATAAAAGTAATATCCAAAAATGTGTTACGCCATCTGGCGAACGTTGGTAGAAGGGAATCTTCTGAGTTTTGAATAAATGGCAAAACAAAAGCTCTGATTCGATTCGAATGATAATATGGCAAAAATATTAAGCAGATTTATTCATATTTTTGCCAAATAAGACAAAATGACAGAAATAGAAATTGAAATTTCTTGAAATTTCCTTTTTAAAATTTTGACAGGAACATACCTTTCTTACGCGTCTTAAAAATCCTATGAGTATGGCAAAATCGCTTAACCGGTAGGTCGATGAGGACATCAAAAATAGATTCCCTATTGTTATTGGAGTTCCAGAGCAAAATGGTCGAAATACGCTTTTCTTGCGTTATTGCGAAATAAGATTAATTTTTAAAAGTACTATGGCCCAGAGTTTCCCAAGCTTTTTGGAACTGTGCGACTCACTTCAGCGACTTTGCAACATGCCGCGACCCTGGAAACTTATTGTCGACTAAAATAGGATACAAGTTTCCATAGAACACTTCATTTTAATATAAACAGTGTCTGGAGGATTGCAGACATATAAATTTCTTAAAACCTAGGTATACTACTTGCAACTTTCAAGGCTTCTGACGTTGTGGAATTGGTTAGTAAATGATATTTAAAATTTTAATTTCGCGCCACCCCTACCCACTAGACTGAGCCCTGTGACCCACTTTTGGGTCGCAACCCACAGTTTGAGAAACACCATACCATCTAGACATGAGGATGCGCATTAAGAGTCGTCTTCTTGGAAGAAGCGTAACTGACCTGGATCGAATGGGCAAATAGTAAGGATCGAAGAGAAACTCTAAAGGCATGAAAATCATCATAATCTCTTTGCAAATTTCTAATGCCTGATTGTGATGATTGAATTTTTAAACCAATGAATGTCTTATATGGTTAAACCGCATGTGTAATCATAGTCGTAAACTTTTATTAGGCCTCTAGACTCCTCGAGTCCCATCGAAAAGCAAAAACACTTACGTTTATGCTTCATCGACTGCAAGAAGACCTTCGACAACGTTAAACACGAGGATCTATTTGAAAGCCCCAAGAAAGCAAGAAAAGACGATAAAGAGAGGTTAATAGCAAATTTATACTGGACGCAGGAGGCAGCTGTTAGGCTTAAACGGTGACATAGGCAAATGGGTAAAGATCTTAAAGGGGCTAAGACAAATGTGCATGGTTTATCACCGGATTTTTTTCAATCTATGCGGCGAGGAAATTTTTGAAATGATCAAGGATCAGGAAGGAATAAAGATTGACGGAAACAATATCAACAACACAAGATTTGCTGATGACACAACAACACTTTATAGCATTCTCGATAAAAGAGCTGCAGAGATTAAAACATAGCGTGATTTAAAGTGGCTTAGGAGGAGGATTACTGCCTGTGTGAAAGCCACTAGGGTCGCTAACGGGGCTGGAACCTCGCTCCGTCAGCCTACCGCTCCAGCGCCTAACCCACTTCTGCCATCTTCCGCAAACTGACATAAACAAGTGATAGCAAAGGACCGGAAATCAATACAAGAAAGACGTTTAGGCCTACTATGGTAGTAAAAAAAACAAAGAAATTCCCAAATGCAGGATTCTCTTAAATCGAAGAAAAACAGAACAAGTAGAACAATTCAAGTAGGCCTACTAGCGATAGAATAATCGACACATTAATTAAGACAACAATCGATATGGAAAATCTGCTTTCATGGAAATTAAAACAAACACTGACAAGCAAGAAAATTTCAAAAGGAACACGGCTCAGAATACTTAAGTGCTACGTATGGTCAGTTCTGCGTTATGGAGCAGAGACTTGGAACAGATCAAAAGCTATGAAAAAGAAACTGGAAGCTGCAGAAATGTGGTTCTATAGGAGAATGCTAAAAGTCTCCGTGGTGGACGGATAAAAGAACTAATAGAGAAATTTAAGAGATGATGGAAGAGGAACAAACACTGATGGCTACCATCAAGCTAAGACAGATGAAATTTTTGGGACACTTGATCATGCCTGAGGAGAGGGGGTGCCCGTGGAGTTTTCAGGGGCCCAGATCCGGTGATGATAAGTTTTTTTGCTTGTCAGGCTGTTTTTAGATAGTTGATAATGTTTTTTTACTTATCAGACTGTTTTTGGAGGGAGAGTTGATAACGTTTTTTGGCTTGTCAGGCTGTTTTTGGAGAGTTGATAACGTTTTTTGCTTGTCCGGTTTTTCGGAGACTTGGTAAATTTGTCTTAAGGGCCCGCAAATTTTTTTTTGTTCCGGGGCCCGGAATTTCTCTCGGCGGCCCTGCACTTGATAAGGAAAGAGGGACTCGAGAACTTGGCAGTTACAGGCATGGTGGAGCGTAAAGGATCAAGAGGAAAACAAAGTCAAAATACAATACACAGACAAACTAAGACAGAGTGAAGATAGACAACAAACATCGAACTTCTGAGGAATACTAGAGATCGCGAAAAGTGGAAGTCCATGGCCGCCGACGAAGTAATGCACAACACCTAAGAAGAAGAAGAAGAAGAAGAAGAAGAAGAAGAAGAAGAAGAAGAAGAAGAAGAAGAAGAAGAAGAAGAAGAAGAAGAAGAATGGTGCAACATTTTGCGTTATTTCTCTTATTCAAGGCGCGTGTAAAACTGTGTATGTATGTGTATGCCTATGTGTATTTGTGTGTTTGTGTTTGGCCTAGTGGTGCTCCGAGTTCTTTGTTCGTCATCAGTCCTGTACATGGGCGTTCTCAGAAATTTTTCCATGGGGGTGCAGACAGGGTCTTGTAGGCCTAACGAAAGAAATGGAAACATTTTCCAGGTGGGGTGCAAGTTCGTCGGATTCGTTTATAAATTCATATTTAACTTAGTATTATAGGTTACTTTGTCAGTAATTTTATTTGTCATAACGTCACAATTTTTCCAGGAAGGTCCACCTGCACCCCCTTGCACCTCCCTCCGGACGCCCATGGTCCTGTACAGCTACTGCTTAAATCGCGAGCATGGGCGTCCGCAGAAATTTTTCCAGAGGGATGCAAAACAGGGCCTTGTGACGAAAGAAATGAAAAAAATTTTCCAAGGGGGTGCAAGACAAGGTTTTGTGACGAAAGAAACGAGTAATTTTACTTTTTTCATAACTCCACAATTTTTCCAGGGGGTTGCAATTGCACCCCCATGCACCCCCCCTCCGGACGCCCATGATCGCGAGCGTTTTTTAATCTTGAATTCTTACATCTTCACTCACTTGCCCTCTGTCTCAAATTCGCGTCTTCCTGTGGTTAGTGAAGTACTTCGTTCAGATCTTCGATCGCTGTCTATTAACATTTTCCCTACTCTTGACGCACTCTTCCTTCCCTCCCTCCCCTTCCACCCACCCATCAGTCTTCTCGTCATTAATAACCGCGCCCTGGAAGCCTTAGGGACCGCCATCGTCCATTAGCCGCAGCCGGGAAGGCGTCGGCGGCGGCGGCGGCGGCGGCGACTGCACCCTAATGCACCGGCATCACTCGCCGCTGGCCCCCTCCCGCCGCCTCCTATTAGCCGCCTATTCTCCCTCGGTCCACTGGATAACTTGCAGAATAACAGACCCGATGGGCATCGCAAAAACTGCGCCTGCAAACTCCGTCTGAACAAAATAAACCCGAGTCTGGTCCTCATGACGAATAGTTTTGCTTAGTTGAACGGAATCCACTCGTCCGAATAACTCATGTACGGTTCCAGCGCTCATACATCTCCGCGTTGTTCGCTTTTCAGACCAGTTTATCATCATTAAGCCTGCAACGTCTGTGTGTGTATATATGAGGTGAATGTATTTGTTGAGGGGTGATTTTTTTCGTTCTCGAAAAGTAGACGACTGCAACATCAATTTCATTTCGGATTTCCATTTTTGAAGATGAAGGGCGTTCTCTGTTTCTGTCATGAATCTCGTAATACGTTTTCAATTTTGCGGTTACAAATTCCGTCGAAGTTAATCGCTTTTATTCGGTCTTTCTTTTCCCCTCTGTTCCTTCGGGTCCATCCATTGGCCTATAGTACGCTACGCACTCAGGGGGCGGGGTTGGATTTTGGAGATTTTGCGTATGTACGGTGTGTGCGGCGGGGGGGGCGTAGGGGGTTGAAAATATGCCGTTTTGCGTACGTCTGAAATAACCTAAATTCAAACAAGAAAAAATTGTTTCACTCTGTGAAGATAACGACTCTCTCCATTTCTAGAATGAAACTATTTAATTGACGGAACTTAGAGACTCTCTCGGTGGCTAGTGAATATATCATACATAAGTCAAGTGATCGATTTATCAAAGATAATGGCTAGATTTGGTTACTCGAACCCCAAAGTTTTTCACTTCCGGTGGTTGGGCAGTTAAAAATAATTTAACCTTCGCCGGGGGTTCGGCCTCGACAGCCTCCTCTGCCCCCGTAAAACGGGCGCCCAACACTGCAGAGAGATCTATGTTATCCAACTGGCTCCTTTAAGAGCATTTGATACAGTTGGAGATCTATAAAGCGGAACGAATGCTTTCAGGAGAAAACTTCATTTGTTTGCATTTGAAAGTGCAAAAGTACATTCATCTTCTCTGTGTATTGTGTTCCCCGCTGTTCGTAGCAGCGCATTTACGATATATATATATATATATATATATATATATATATATATATATATATGTACATAACCAGAATGCTCCCGGAGTAAGACGTATATGCATCTGTTGAGTTCTGTCTCTTAAATTACATGCATTTTACATGAAGACCATTGCATGGAAGATGGAGTAATTTTGCGAGTCTTTCCAAGACTAAGAACGGATACCCGTTGTTTACAGCAACTGTGGCGGATCTACTGTACTTCTCAAGTGAATCCCGTTTAATTCCGAGGAAAGCGATCCCCTGTAAAATGTAGATGCGTCCACAAATTCAAATCCTTAGATACTGTAAACCATCCATCACTTAGCGCACGTCTTCCTCATTGTCCAGAGGTGATCAAATGCTCTCTTCCAATTGCAACATGTACGACGCCTCTTAACTGGATAATTTCAACTCAGTCACTCGACAACATAAGTTTGGATCTTTATTACACCCTCCCCCAAGCTTCCGAGTTCAGGCATGGGGGATAAATAGTCCAGCAAATCGAACCTTTTGAAAAGAAATTAGGGGTCTAAGTCCAGTCTAAATTCAAAACTGTCAGTTAAAACCATTGTACACGCTTAGGAAATTCAGCTTGAGCCAGTAGAGCTGCGCACGGAGGCATGATCATCGTCTACAGGCTAGAAGCACAGTAATTTGGACATTTTCGTCAAACTACAGTGTAAATAGTCCCCAACATGTTGGCGACAAAATCAGAAATACGGGGATAACTGAGGACACGAGTTATCCTGTCAAAAAGTATCATTTGGATGAGCGCGATTACAAGTCTGTGTATAATGAGATGCCTTTGTGCACTAGGTGTCTTCACTGCTGCAACATGGAAATTACAAGCAACGTCCTAACTTTCCTCGCTCCCTGTCTTCTCTTGCTACTCTGTAGCTCAGCTCTCGATACCGAAATACCGGAAGACAACAGGTAAGATGTCTGTGCTCTGATTTAGTTGGTGTTTCTCCGTTGACTTGCTTTGCCATATTCGTTACCTCTGCATTTATCGAGTCCTGGTTCGGGACCAAAATTCATTGACCCTTTTGACTCTGTGACAAAGTTCAGGCTAACACTAAAATGCAAGCTTTTAATCTGACACAATATCGTTAAACTTCTAACTTAACTCGGGGTTTGAACAGGTCGCTATCTGGTCGAACTTTGTTTATCTAGATTAGAATTATGACAATGATGCCATGAAGCAAAGTTGTCTGACTATGTAGACCTATAGTCATACTGTATTGTAGGCCTATATAGTAGTTCTATTTAGTACAGTATAATAGCAATCCTAAATTTACGAATGTTCAAAAATGAGGATATTTCCCTAATGCTATTACCGTTGCATTGAAACAGGACTAGATCCTTAGAATTGTCTTTTCCGTTGACCAACTGGCCAAATTATGCCGTTCTTGGCTCATTTGATTGTAAGGTACATCTTCAGAATGGCGAATCCCGTCGTAACACTGCAGGCGTTGGAAGAGTTGACTGCACTGCTGAGATCCGAATTGAGCAACGAAGTCGAGTGAGCATTTTTTTGGCTTCCACTTTCATTCGTCTAAATTTTCTCGTCCTCCGTTCGCCGACACATTTCAATAAGCACCTTACTAATCAAAAACGAGAAGAAGAATTTGCAGTCAAGCCTGTCGAGAATTGGCGAGAAAGATCGTGTGAAAATGGAGATGGAATAGAAATCTAAGAAATTTCATATTTTATGAGAGACAATTAATTACTTCGAAATTTTCTAAATAGGCCCCATGCGAATTTTCGGACATGAATCTTCAGATACAGTCGCTTCAGCCTCTACTTAATTGGATCGCATACATACGTCGTAATATAGCCCCTCCCCAAATGGAATAAGTTTGTGCGCTGCAAATGCATGCAAAATACGGGGGGGGGGCGTCGAAGACAAGCCAAAAAGTCTGACAAGCAAATAAAAGGTCATCACCACATTTTCACGCTTGATCTGTATATTTTTGAAAACCTTTTAACTTTTTTGAGGACAAACTTTCTAAAAATATAAACTTTCAAACTTTTTACGGGCCTGTGACTGCTCTTCCCAGGGCCCGGAATTTCTCTCGACGGGCCTGCCATAAGGTCGACTCAGCCTTACTCGCTAGAGGGCGGTGGTAAAATGAAGAGCAGCGTTAAGCTGCGAGGTAAAACGTGAGTCTGGGGAAAGTAATGGCAACCTACCCCCGCAGATTAATGGCTTATACCACATACATCGCTGCTTGCCTAGACCGTAGATAAAGCGCCGGAACCTAACGCTCGGACTCGAGTATGGGACCTACCTTTACCTTATTGATTTGAGAAAGTACAGTTTCTTCTGTCTGTCGGGAAATTAGCATTTGACGTTGAAATGTATTCGATTCTTTTCAATTTGTTTGGTTTCTGTGCGATAGAAATAAGAGGAATTTCGACGGTGGATATGGCAGTCGGTACGTAGCAGCGCACAGCGTCGGATCGAAGCTGATGGGTGAGTTACTGAGTAAACAATCGATCGCAAATCGCAACCCATAAGTACTGTATATTGCTTGCTCTGAGTCAACTCTATTTCCAAACGCTTTGCTATATTTGATGGGTTTACACGAATTTGCTATTGGCCTTCATCGTTACATTTGGGGGTCTTCTAAGACAGGGGAAGAACCCCCTCCCCATCCGGTCTGTATGAGACACAGCTTTTCTAAGAATATTATGCATTTGTTGTCCGTTGCTGCATATTGCAATGGGCGCTTGAGGGTGTTTAAATTCCTCGAGAATTATGAGCATTCACGCTTTAAGACTAGGAGGAGAGTAATCAAGTAGTTTCTGGAGACACACAGCTGTTCTTTGGAAAAGAATTTAAGACAGGGCTAAGGAAAATTCGGATTCTTGCTTCAGCTTTCCAAAATTCTAGATCTTTTGCCGCTTCTGACCACTTTTGAAATCGCTTCTAAGGAAAGTTCTGTCGTGCTGGACATTAGATGAATCATCGCTCTGTTCCTTCCGATGACTTTTCTGTGACCTTGCCACTGCCGCAGGTCACCAATCTAAAACATTGTGGCGAAACTGGACATTAGATTAATCATCGCTCTGTTCCTTCCGATGACTTTTCGTTTTCGTTCACTTGCATTGACCTTGCCACTGCCGCAGGTCACCAATCTAAAACATTGTGGCGAAACACGGGCTCACTCGTTTGCTACGAGCTCCTTCTCTCTTACACCAGCTGGCCAGCACGGTCCGTCACACTGGAGTTTTATCTGCTCAATTAAGGCACGTGGTCGTCCGAAACAATTAAGGCTTCTTGGCTTAGGATTTCCGCCCGTATAATCAGCAGTGATGGGCAACTAACTAAAAAACATTAGTTAAACTAAATTTAAACTAAATTTAAACTAGAAATAAGCAGTTAAACTTTTAGTTGCAAACTAACTTTCTAAAATAGTTAACTAAACTAAAAAAATATAGTTAAACTTTTGCAACTAATTTTACAACTATTTCCTAGGTATCAAGCATGTGTCCATGAAAACATAGAACTTCATAGACGATGCTCGCAACATGAACATATCAGTCAATGAAACATTGAAATAATTAATTATTGTCTCTTTAATATTTAAGTCTCAGTCTAGACTGTAGGAACACAAGTTTGTCAAGTTTCTTTGGCAAAATGACCCAGAAAAGAATAGATTGAGAAGGGACTGTTATTGAGAATTCGGGACAACAACTAAAAAGTTTTAGTTAAACTATTTAGTTATTAACTAAAAATTTTTCAGTTAAACTAGCATTTTAACTAAACTGTTTACATTTAATTAAACGATAAAGAGTCAATGAAGACCTTTTTTGTTCGTCAGTGATTTTAAGAGGCGAACCTTTTTTCCTTGTCACAACTTTTTTTATCTTGAGACAATCTGCACCCCCTGCTGGAAATTCGTTCCGACGTGCCTGTTGCAAATGGACTTAGATTTTACGAAATTTATATGCCTGCAATCCTCCCTACACGGCTTAGGCCTACATTAAAATGAATAGCGTTTTATCAAATTTTAGTCGACAACAAGTTTGCAGGGTCGCGGAATTTTACAAAGCCGCTGAAGTGAGTCGCAGTTCCAAAACCCTGGCTTTACACTGTAATATTTCTTAAAATTAGTCTTATTTCACAATAACGCAAGAAAAGCGTATTCCGACATTTTGCTCTGAAACTCCGCTAACAAGCAATCCCTGACTCGGCGGGAACTCAGCATCATCATCATCATCATCATCATCATTAACCGTGGGCTCATCGCCCGTTGGTGTATAATGCCATCTCCACAGTTTTCTGCCATTCTTTCCTGTCCGTTGCTCTGTGACTAAGATCCTGTAAACTGCTTCCACACCATTCTTCAATATCATCACACCATTCCTTGTGTGGTCTCCCTCTCTTATTGGCACCCTCCATTATTCCAAACATTAGAGCTTTGATCTTTCTGTCCTCTTTCATTCTGCATATGTGTCCGAAAAACTAAAGAGTTTCCTTTGTTTTACTCTTTCCAGCATGGTTTGTTTGGGGTTGAATTCTCCTGTATAGTTCTTCATTTGTGATTTTTTCGACCCATCCGATTCGTTTTATATTTTTCTATAACATTTTCTTTCAAAATAGTATTTTTTTTCCAGGTCTTTGGTGATGGTCCATGTTTCGCATCCATATAAAAATCGCTGCTGAAGATACAGGTTTAACAGTATTTTCTTTTTTGTTTCAGTGCTTATTGATTTGCTTTTCCAGATCTTATCCATTGCCATCAGTTGATCTAGAGCTCTTGCTGCTCTTCTTGAACCTCTTGTCTGCAGTCTAAGTCATGTGTCATATTGCTTCCAAGATAGGTGAGTAGTTTTCTACGTTCTCTACTTCTATTCCATTTACTTTAATTTTTCTTTTGATCTCTTTGTCACCAAACACCATTGTCTTTGTCAAGTTTGTTTATTGACAGTCCATAGCGCTCAGCTTCATTGCTCAGTATCTGTACCGTGATTTCCAGATCATCTTCATTTCCCTCTAGGATGTCAATATCATCAGCAAACCTAAGGTTGTTAAATGAAAGTCCCTGAACTGTTATGCCTTTTACATGTTCTTTGACTTTGTCCATTGCTCTTTCCAGGTCTGTGATGAAAACCATAGGTGATATGTTATCTCCTTTGTCTTGTCCCTCTGCTTGTTTTAAACCATTCTCCAAGTTCTCCGCAGATTCCACTTGATCTTGAGTTATTGCTGATGTCTTTTAACAGTCTAACCAAACCTTTTGGTCCACTCCATATGACTCGAGTACAGCCCAGGTTATTGTTTGATCTATGGTGTCAAATGCCTTTTGGAAATCGATGAAACAGTTGTAGACTTTCTT
Organism: Metaphire vulgaris; assembly: GCA_018105865.1. Taxonomy (NCBI): domain Eukaryota; kingdom Metazoa; phylum Annelida; class Clitellata; order Crassiclitellata; family Megascolecidae; genus Metaphire; species Metaphire vulgaris. The sequence continues at coordinate 4,017,438 of CM030834.1, forward strand.
GTTTTTCCTTCGTGCTTTTTCAGCCAGTAATTTCAATGGAGTATCTGTTGCGTTGTACTTCGGTCTATTCTAAACCCTGCTTGCTCATCAGCCAAGTATTCTTCCATGTGGGTTTTAAGTCTTTCGTTCAGAATGATCATTAGTACTTTTCCAAGGTGGCTTAGCAATGCTATCGTTCGATAGTTCTTGCATTCCATCATGCTTCCTTTCTTGTGTATTAGTATCAGTATTGATTTTGTCCATTCAGCTGGCATCCTACCTACCTTCCATATCATGTTACATAGTTTGTGCAGTTCGTTTATAATTATTTCTTTAACCATTTTGATCATCTCTCCTGTAATCATGTCATTTCCAGGACTCTTATTATTCTTAAGTTTTCTGATCGCCATTTCTACTTCTTCTTTCAGGATGTTGTTGTCTCTGTCACAGTCACAATCACTCAGTCTCAGTCACAGTCACAGTCACTCAGCAACATGCATTTGGTTAAGCAATTTTGCCGTAGCCTACTCATAGGATTTTTAAGACGCGTAATAAAGGTATGTTATGAGAAAACTTTTAAAAAAATAATTTTCAAGAAATTTCAGTAGGCTATATATTTTCTCATTTTGCCTGATTTGGCAAAAATATGAATAATTCTACATAATACATTTGCCATATTTTTATTCGAATTGAATAAGAGCTATTGTTTGTCATTTATTCAAAACTCAGAAGATTCTTTTCAACTAGCGTTCGCCAGATGGCCAAATGCAGGGTTTGATCTAGACCGTTTGCGGGTGGGGAATTGCTCTTTTCTCTCCGGAAATGTCAAATTCCCCCGAAAATGTTGGCATACTACATCAACTAACAGCAGCCCCTAGCCGAATTCCCGCGGCTCTGTCAGTTTCCCCCCGGAGTCCAGGAGTCTAGATTAAACACTGGTAGTGACAAATTAAAAACCGCTGAAGTGGGCCGCGATTCCGAAATGTTTGACAAACCCTGTTCTAAATGATCAATATTTGTCTTTAAAACTTTGTCAGAAGCCATTCCCGCTAACCATTCCATCAATTCAACTTCGTACTCCTATGCCATACAGGCTCTGTTGGTCCGTTTATAACTTTGTATGTTCGGTTTTATATAAAAATGGAATTCTAAAATCAAAATCTCCTGCAGTATTTATAAAATTTGGCTATTCATAATATAATCAGCGAGCCACTTAATAGAGGTGATGAGAAAATATTTCGAACGACAACGCTGCGAGTTTCAATCGGCAGCTTTAGACAAACAACTGCGACAATTAAATAGGGCTTAACCTGTACTGTGTCTTCGGCTTTCAGTCTTTTCTTTAGGAGACCTCGGTCCTCGGGTTTGAGTTCTTGCTGCGTAGTTTCTGGGACTACAGAGCAGTAGCTAGAGTATTTGGCGCCAGGGACAAGGTCTAAATGTTTTGCCCCCCAATAGCTCATCAGAAAAAAACTGGTGATGAACTTTTTTGGCGCTTCAGGTTTTCACGGCAACATTGCAGTGCAGAAATACAATACATAAAGTACAGTAGGCGAGATGACCTTTTTTGTTTACCATATACTATCAATAGGGTCTTCGATGGCGTTTATATTATTATTAGGCTCCTGTCGTGAATAAAATCAAGCATGGTTTTTTTGGGCGCCCCCTCCCCACAGACGGCGCCCGGGGCAACTTACCCTTCCCCTTTCCATCCGACCCTAGCTACGGCTCTGTGGGATGAAAATGAAACGACGAAAGTCAACCAAGCGTTCCGAAAAGTCTGAAACTAAGCGAAAATTCTCTCTCTCTCTCTCTCTCTTCCTCTCTCTCCTTTCTGTTTTCACCGATTTTAAACTGGGTTGTGTTGTTTTTGTGCAGCGCTTAAACAGGCCGCAGACTGGAACGGACCCGGTCGCAAGAAGAGACAGGTCAACGAAACGCTCCCGAGAAGTCCGAAAGGAAAGCTGCAGAAATTAATCTAATCTAAAATTCTTTCTCCCTTCCACATTTCTCCCTCTCAGATTATGAGACACTTAATTTAGCATTTAGATTTTATAAGAATTCTTGTACATCTGTTTTCACTATACTTAAAAAGCCATCTATCTCTCTCCTGACGACTTGTCTAACCATAGACCTAGACCTAGACTTATACCTTTGATACTGTTGATCACTGTATTTCTAATCGTTTAAACATTGATTTGGAATCTCTAACATTATTTTACATTGGTTTACATGATACATCATATTTGCACCCCTGCACTCAATCAGTGATAATAAATGAGAATCTCTCAACTCCCACAGTCCACTGATCTGTTTTGTGGTGTCCCTCAAGGCTCCGTTCTTGGACCTCTGTTGTTTACTCTCTATACAACACCCATAGGTTCACTTCTTGATGAACATCAAGTGGCATATCATCTTCATACTGATGATACTCAAGTTCTCATATCTTTTGATCAATCTTCTTAAAACTCATCCCTTGAGACTTTATCCACTGCCTTCACTAATAGACTTGGCTTATCCCCCTTAGATTGCTCCCCCACTGTTCTGACTGATCTTCCAGATTGACCTGGCTCTAATTCTATTTGGATTTGGTGCGTCATCGGATGATGCCCTGGGCATTATGACAGTGGCGCTATAGAAGTTGATTGATTTATTGACCGATTATGTTAAACTGTTTTGTGTTGTTTCTGTGCAGCTGTTAAACAGACCGCAGACTGGAACGGACCAGGTCGTTAGAAGAGACAAGTCAACCCAGGGCCGTTTGAAGAGGCAGAGGCAAGTAGGCTAAGGCGCGTGCCTTAGAGCATTGTTTCCCAAACTGTGGGTCGCGACCGAAAAGTGGATCGCAGGGCTCACTCAGTCTAGTGGGTCGCGGGGTAGCGCGAAATTAGATTCAAAAGTGTTATTTTCTAACCAATACCACAATGTCACAAGCCTTGAAAGTTGCAAGTAGGCTTAGGTTTTAAGAAATTTATATGCCTCCAAGCCCTCCATACAAAGCTTATATAAGTTATATTAAAATGATAAGCGCTTTATCCAATTTTAGTTGACAATAAGTTTGCAGGGTCGCGGCATGTTACAAAGCCGCTGAAATGGTCGAGGTCCAATAAAGTTTGGGAAACTTGCTTGTAGTACTTTCAAAATTAACCTTATTTTGCAATAACGCAAGCAAAGCGTATTCCATTTTGCTGTGAAACTCCACAATACGGAGTCACCGGGTTTGTGATGATGTGTGAACTGTGCCTTACGGTTACAGCGAATTTGCCATGCTCATAGGATTTTTAGGACGCGTAAGAAAGGTATGTTCGTGGCAAATTTTTAAAGAGATATTTTTCTAGAAATTTCAATATCTATTTCTCTCATTTTGTCTTATTTGGAAAAAATATGAATAAATATGCCTAATATATTTGCCATATATTAATTCGAATTGAATCAGAACTTCTGCTTTGCCATTTATTCAAAACTCAAATTTCTTTTCAACTAACTTTTGCCAGATGGTTTAATGCATTAAAAATATTACATGTTATGATTAGGTCGCGGAACATTACAAAACCGCTAAAGTGGGCCGCGGTTCCAAAATGTTTGTGAACTCTGCCTTAGGGCTCCGCGATACAGAGGTGCCCCGGTGGGCGGCGGCGGCCAGTTTTTGTTTGCAACACAACCAGTTACGGGCAACCAGTTAACAAATTAGCTACTAACTAAAAGTGTAATTAAATTTTTAAAAGTTATATGCATAGTTTAATTAAATATATAAATAGTTTAGTTAAAATGAAAAAGTTTAGTTGAGATTCAGTTTAACTGAAAAAATTAGTTAATAACTAAATAGTTTAACTAAAACTTTTTAGTTGGTGTCTCGAATCCTCAATAACAGTCCCTTTTAAATCTATTCTTTTCTTGGTCATTTTTCCAAACAAACTTGACAAACTTGTGTTCTTGCAGTCTAGACTAAGACTTAGGGCCTAAATATTAAATAGACAATAATTGATGATTTCAATTGTTCATTGACTGATATGCAGGCCCCTTCAGAGGTTGAAGGAGGCCCGGGCCATTTCGAAATTTTGAGTCCCTGAACTATAACATTTTGCGGACTATTGGAGTATTATAACTATGGACTATTAGTCTATACTATCCAGTAGCGTCATTCCACACTTTTCTTGGGGGCAAGATAATTTTATAGCAGAGTTTGACTTTTTTTCAAATTTTGTCAAATTTTTGGCAATTTTTGTGCAATTTTGGGTACATTTGCGAATTTTTGATATTTTTTGTGGCAATTTTTGAGATTTTTTTACACATTTCACATTTATTTATTTATTTATTCAACACATTGTACATTATTTCTTCATTTCCTTGGGGGGCCACGCCCCCATGCTTCCCAAAATGATGCCCCTGATACTATCCATAGTTATAACATTTAATCTAAAGGGCGAATGAAATAACACAGAGGTATAATATTTTTAGATCACAGGTCTTAGTTACACATTAACTTAAAAACAGAGGCCCCAGAATTGAAGGCCCGGCCCCCCTCTGATAGGGCCTGCTGATATGTTCATGTTGCGAGCTTCGTCTATGTTTTCATGAACACATACCTGATACCTAGGAAATAGTTGTAAATTAGTTGCAAAAAGTTTAACTATATTTTTTAGTTTAGTTAACTATTTTAGAAAGTTAGTTTGCAACTAAAAGTGTAACTACTTATTTCTAGTTTAGATTTAGTTATAGTTTAATAAATGTTTTTAGTTAGTTGCCCATCACTGAACACAAAGTGTAACATAATTATATGATACATAAGCCTAACCATCTGATTTCCAGACAGTCTTACGTATGCAAACGCTAAAAGACGCGGTTTGGTGCAGGTCAAATTTACACTTTCAAATTATAGCTAGTCAGAAGGCTAAGGCTATCACTTTAAAAATCAACAACTAATTTTCCCAATTTTAAATATATAAGTTCCCAAGAATGTCGTGCTTATAAAACCATCAAAGAAATATGTCTGGGTGTTAATATTAACTTTTAATGTCATAACATGAAATCTACAAGTTCTGTAATCTAGCCATTATCTACCCGGTACATCGTTTTAAACACTGCCTAATTTATGTAAATGAACAAAATCTAAAACTGCTGTTGGCACTGCACTTCCACCCGCAATATATCATGCTAAAGTTACTGTAAATTATTTTTATAGCTCCTAGTAACCAGTTCTCCCCTTTTTGTTAGACAGGTTCTTTTATTTCATGTAACATTGCGATGAAAACGTTGACGTATGTTAAGCTTAACTTTTGTTTTACACTTGTACTGTAGTACACAAGTTGTTCTGCTAGGTGTGTTAGCAGTTTAAAGTACTACATTTATATAACATGTGCACGTGAAACCACTACCATATACTGTACCTGAAATAGACCGATAGGCAGGGTGCGATTTGTGACCTGGAGTACTGTGGGGACACGTCGAGCTTGGGGAGATGTAGTTGTTGGAGAAATGTAGCAGTAGGGGGGATGTAGTTGGCAATGGAGGGGGAAGATTCCCCCTTCAAATCGCGCCTTGCTGATAGGTCGAGGAGGAAATCGGGTTTTACGGTCACAGTTAGTGCCTAGGGTCCCCAAACTTCTTAAAACGGCAATGGGTCAACCAAACACTCTGGTTAAGTCCGAAAGGAAAGCTAGAGCAACTAAGCTAAACTTCTCTCTCTCTCTCTCCCTTCCATATCGCTCTCCCTCTCAGATTATAAGGCATTTCATTTAGACAGCATAAGAATTTTGGACATCTTTTTTCATGGATGTTACTGTTTTGCTGTGTTGTTTGTGTGCAGCTGTTCAAAAGGCCACAGACTGGAACTGATGTCCTGGTAGACGAGCGATGACCCACCATAATTGAAGAATAGGCCTGTCATCAATACTTTACACTGCAACATTAAGACAACTTATGCCCTTAAAAATTATGTCACTGTAGTCGAATTTTTGGCGGAGAAATAATAAATTATGCAATTGCTTATAAAACCAGAATGCATTTAAACTAAGATTAAGCTTCAATATTTGTTCACTTCAGTACAGTAAGACTTCGTTATAGTGATATCGTTTACAATGATAACCAATGCTTCCAACACTTCCATTGTCATGTGTGGACAGACGTTTAAAACAACATTACAGCAAATAAACGCATATAATTCAGTCTTACAACTGTCATTAGGCTACAGTGTAGTTCCACTGCTTTGATTTTCAGATTGACTGCTGAAATAAAATGGCAACTGCAATACAGTTTGCATTGTCTGTCAGGAGAGAAATTCCTACCTAACATGCCATCTTTATACACCAGACCTAAAATATCTGCAGAAAAGTGGGAAGCCAATTCAAATCTCTTGTTAAGTGGGGTCAAATCACAGAGAGAGAGAGAGAGAGAGAGAGAGAGAGAGAGAGAGAGAGAGAGAGAGAGAGAGAGAGAGAGAGAGAGAGAGAGAGAGAGAGAGAGAGAGACACAAGGTTCTTATTTGTGCTGATTGGAATTTTTAAAAATATATATATTTTATGACTCAGTCAACCAAAATTGTGTGTAATTTGAACATTTAACTTTATCATATAGAATGTCTTCAAAAGCTTCTAACCACAGGTGTTGAGACATTTTTGCAACCAAAACAGGGGCAATGTCTTAATTTTGTATAAAGATTTCCAGTGTGGTAAGCATAGAGAAAAATGGGGGGGAAATTTCTAGTCACTGCTTACTGATTCCCCCCCCCCATTTCATACATAATAAGAGGGAAGTTTATGCTGTTATTAACTTATTTAACTAACTTATTTATCATAATGAACAATTAGAAATTCTTCCCTGTCCCACTGGTCTGAATGTTTCAACCATAACTGTGTTAAAACAAAGCTCTTCCTGTTAGAGAGAAGGCAACATGACATCATGCAGAATATGTATTTAACAAGATTCAATATACAGATAATATACAATTACAATTCATTTAGCTTCAAAGGCATCCAAAAGCAAACACATTAACAATAGCATTAAACAGTAATTAATTATTTAAATAATTAATCACAGAGCAATTAATTATTTAATTTTAGTCTTACTATATCCAAAAATTAAATAAATTTAGCAGCAAAAACTACACAAAGAACTGAAGAACTATCCATAGGTATAAAAATCTTAATTAATTAAAATTAGAAATGCTGTTAAGTATGTGGAACAACACATCAGCCACTACTACTGCTACTACTACTACTCTGTATCATGAAAGCACTCCAAATCAAAGAAAATATTTTAAAACACATTCCCAACAAAAGTAGAAATATCTTAATATCCTAAAAGTCCATGCTCAACAAAAGACTGCCCTAGAACTTGAAGAAAAATTCGACTCGCAAAGCGCAGACTTTTAGCTATCACCTAACTACGCAATTTAGGAATAGTGTTTTCTTATAAATAGTCTTAGGCTCACTTATCAAATAATTTTTCATAAAGGCAAACTGTAAATAGCTATCTGTAGATTGCAACTCTTAAGATTTTTATTGAAAACAAGTTCTCATGGTTATGACTTTGATCTATAACGGGCCTTGGAAAATTTCAACACCAACCGGTAGATCAATAGAAATGGATGTTTAAAACAATAGAAGGCAACACCTTTTCATTTAAATCTAATCAAATAATAAAACCTTAAACTCTAAATAAATGGAAGCAGTGAACATTATCAAATGCACCCTTTCAATAATAACTCAAAAGACTCCATGTGAAAACCATCTCACATATACAAAATCACTCGCCTAGCACAAGTTCAAGCTCCTGACAAAACATCTTCGCCATGGATAAAAAAATGTGACAACAAATAGCATTCTAAACTTCAACTATTAATTTGCTTACATATCAGGGTCAGGGCTGGCAATATTTTGCACAAGTGCTCAAAGTGACATGCTAAGAAATCTGTTGTGCACAATAGCATCCTCCAAAACTTTCAAAATTTTGACCACTGTCTTAAAAAAAACCAATTCTCTGCATTTTTCACGTCTCAGAAAAAAGTGCATCAGCAAAACAACAAAGACGCAAATCTTCAGTTACGACAAACACAAAAGCAAATCGTCTAAAAGCTCTTACAAAGTAATCAATGCACTAACAATTCACTTCACAATCTCCAGCATTACTCGGGAAAAATAATTTCTAGTAAAATGCTGCTTCCACTAAATCTGCTACAACTATAACTTTTACCAGTCTTTTCCTACAGCCACACTAATTACATTTGATATTGTAATTCATGCCAAATATTCACACTATATATATATACAAATTTTTAAAATCAAATACAGTCCCTACAGCCATGCATCTTTACAGTTTTCTTGTAACATACATGGGTGTACATGCAAACAAGTGTATATATGATGGTAGCTACTACATTTTCTAAAATATAATTTCTGTCACAAAAAGTAGATTTATAATTTTTAAAGCTAATTCATCTCAAAACAAACTCAGAGGGGTTTCTGACCTCCCAATATATAAAATTTTGAAAAGTTCACATAATTTTTGTTCCAACTCCATAATTAAGCCTGTAATAGCAAAAATTACATTGCAGTCCATACACACAGCATGTACATTTAGCTTGATGTCTTTAAGCACATCATTTGCATTGTGCACCCAACTGCAAAATGTCGCATACAAGTGATCGCACATGTGATACATGTGACACTCAGTCGATGAAACAAATCAACATTTACTATTAAAATAAACACAAATGCCGCTGATAACATCAGCAAGAAAGGAAAGCTGATTCAAGAAATAGATTCACTAAATAAGCAACTTCTCAAGTAAAAAACCGACGTCAATTTGTTCACATGCTACAAGAGCCAGCAATGAGGCAAGCAAATTCCAAGGCAGTATATGCACTGATGGCTGCACCCGTTTCATGATGAAACAACTGCATGAACTACTTCGCACTTCCTTTTGCCACAGCTGAATTTGAAATCTGAAAAAGGCAAAATTCAGATATACATAAAGGCAAAGAGTAAATGCCATGTATCATAGACCAGTGGTTCTTAAAGTGGTGGTCCACGGACCGGCGCTGATTGTCGGTCCGCGAAAGAACTCAAAATAAATTTTAATTATTAACTTATTTATTAAGCAAAAAAGTCAAGTTATTCGAATCAATTTAATTTATTCGGAATTTTATAGAGTCTATGCATGGCTGCAATCCATTTTATGTTAATATTTGTTAATACACCTAAACTTTAGCATTCAAATAGGTTAAAGGTCGGTTTCCTTGCTGAATGAGGGCGAATCAGTGCATTAATCAGCCAGTGAGTTGATGGCAGCTTTTGACCGGCATCCCAGATCACCTCTCCTGAAACTGAACCCGGTCCATACAGCTCGGTTGATAAGTTGATTTCATAATTTCTAATGGTGGGTTTGCTCTGGCATTCCAATAGATATGCGAGTATCTGAGCATTAGTCATCTTCTGAAGACTCCATTTTCTCTGTGAATGCAACTTTCTACACCTGCCGACTTGTTACTGCTTCAAAAAGGGGGGATTTCAAGCTTTCAGAGCCTAACCTCTCCAAAAGTGTGGGTAAGAGAAATTCAAGCCTAGCGGCCTAATAGAAGCTTACGCCTATCAGCGTAAGACAGGACTACCCCAAGCAAAGTGATTTAGTCCAGATGTTCTTGACAATATTTTCTTCTACATACAGATGTGAAACAGGATTCTCTTTGAATACAATAATAAAGTAAAACAAAAGAGAATCGTTTGATTGTCAGTAATTCACTGCAAATCGCTCTCAGCTGCATCAAGCCTCGTGTTGATCTATACTTGTTAAGAGTAAACAAGCACATTTGTCACACTGGCTTGGTAAGTCCACTTTTGAATTTTTACGCTTTTTTCTGACCTGGTGTTTTAATTAAAATTCTAGAATTCTTAATGCAAATTCTTAATCATATCATTACCTACATTTGTGTGAATACATTAATATTACATGATTAGGATTTGAGTTTATATATATATGTTACAGTCAAAGTGTGAAATCAGGCAATGTTGACATTGCCTGAAACTTTAGGAAATGTTTTGTCGACATTGACTGAAAATGTTTAGGCATTGTTTAACAATACCTGAAATTTGCTCAAATTTTATACACACATTTCCTGAAGTCTTTATCTGTGATGGAATAGCATAATAAGTAACATAAAACAGTTCTGAAACCTTAATAAGTGCCAAAAACTTTAATAGGTTCAAATGAAATAAAAAACAGGCAGTAATAGAAAAAGTTATACACAACTGTAAAAACTTCAAATGCAATAAAGGAATGAATTCAAAAAAAACTTTATAAGGTTCTAACGCAATAAAGAAAAAAGCAGTCATATAAAACAGTTCTACAACATTAACTGTCAACTAAAACTTTATAAGGTTCACATGCATTAAAGGAAAAAGCAATCATATAAAACAGTTCTACAACATTAATGAAGTAAACTAAAACTTTATACTTGTTCTAATGCATTAAAGGAAAAAGCAGTCATATAAAACGGGCTAATATTTAGCAGTTCTTATTGCAGCAACTTAAACTTGAATAAGACTATTGCATTTCAGTTTAGCTTTGAAACATCTACAACGATTTGTTTCACACTTTTTTGAACCATTACAATTGCATTTTGCAAAACCTTGACCGCCACTCTTTGATTATGTTGAACAGCAGCCCTCAATGAAATTTGTGTGCCATGACATCATCTTCATTTAGCAGTATCTGGGTGCACAAATCAAATTGATTTAATTGTAAACACCAGCTCTAACAGCTAGATACATGTCGTTTAATTACGATCAAGAATGACACCCATGATATTGATCGCCACGTCCTCGATCAACTAATGGAACAGGGACGGTAACATTGTCACCAGGATTTCCAGCTGCAAATTCATTAATATTTTAGCTTGCATGATAAACCTTCTCGAGCCTCTTGCGAGAGACTTTATACTATCATAGGTGGTCTGAAATCTGATGCTTGCTGGTTACTAGTGGTTTCCGCCTGTTCTTCAACCGTTGTAGCTTGTACTGTGACTGGCTGTGGTATGATCCGCAGCAGGTGAATAAGCGTAAGCTGTTTCAGTGGTAGCAGCTGATGTAGAAGGTCACAGACGTTCCAGCAGCCGGAACTGAAAATGACGTTGAACTGTGACAGGTGACACCTTGAAAAAGACTTCCCGCAGTTATTCACAGCTATAAGGATACAGCGAACAGCTCCCTCAGCCTTAATATGGCCCTGACAGCGAAGCCTCAGATCTTCTTAAGTCCAAGTTAAAAGCTATTATGCTATCCCATCACAGATAAATATTTCAGATAAACATTGGGCAAATTTCAGGCATTGTTAAACAATGCCTAAACATTTCAGCCAATGTCGACAGTGCCATTGAAACGATTATATGTCACATTTCCTAAAGTTTCAGGCAATGTCAACATTGCCTGATTTCACACTTTGACTGTAAATATATATATATATATATATATATATATATATATATATATATATATATATATATATACTGTATATACTATATATACTGTATATACTGTATATACTGTATATATAATTATATATATATATAAACAATATATATACAATATATATATATATTGTATATATATATATAAATATATATATACTATATATATATATACTAATATACTATATATATATATACTATACTATATATACTATACCAGCCATTTGAGCTGGTGGTCCGCCAGCTTCAAGAAAATGTTATTGATATTGAAATTTGCATTGAAAATTAGCATTGAAATTTGGTGGTCACAATCAGAAATGAACTCTCTATGCATTTAAAGTAACCGGAAGTTGATGACGTCATTACACTGCGAAATACATTGATTTTAAAACAATATATGTATATATCATGTTAAAATCAATGCATTTCGCATACATTGGATGCTGCTGATCTAGGCCGAATATATAGTAATTAGCATTGGAATCTAGTAGGCAAGAATTCGGCTTTATATGCACTGAGTAAGATCGCAACATCATTACCAGGAATATAGTCCATCCAGTAGTGTAGCCAGGGTTCGAAATGGGGGGATATGTAGAATTTCGGGTAAAAACGGCTCTTCAAAGAAATATTCACAAATTCATGTATTCTCTTCAATCATGCTACCTACTCCTCCCCAAAATTTCTCAACAGCTTTGTGCAAATCCCACGGCCGGGGTCCCTGCCAGAATAGGGGGCAGGCCCTCATGGCTACGCCAATGATATAGTCAAATGGCTATCTGGAACTGACAACAACCTTTGACTGAGCCGGCTTTGTGTTTGAAGCCAGCGAACTCTTCTCATCTGTTGAGTTAGACGACACAGCCTTTATAACAAGAATTGGAATATCGGCGGTCTCGTTTTTCTTCAGTCTAAAACCAGATTTAACAAATACAATTGAAGCTACTAGGTGTTGCTGTCAGGTTAGGCTATTCTGCTAAACTTATTGAAGATGGGTTTCCCAGTTGGCCTGGAAAACAACAACAACAGCAAACAGCAAATATAACTTGTACAGGGACACGATAAGACCCTTAAACCGAAATTCCAGAAATCAGCATACACTGAATGGCATTTGAATATGACTAGAATCATACCATGGCAATGAAATATTTTCAGACAGAATTCATGCCTCTAAATGAGAAATAATACGATGCAAATGAATGCATAGCATCAGTAGGGATGATATACTTTGATTTTTTTGAGACAGTCCATTGAACTTGGAGTGGTTTCGCTGCGCTGCTTTCTGAAGGCTCAGTGGCAGTGGAATGCCTTCGCTTGGTACCCTAGAAATAAAAATTAGATCCTGCAAAGATAAATCTTGTCAATCTATATTCTAAAAATATGAGCTGCAAGTCCACAGCTGCCATTTATAAGTTTTGAAATTAGTGATACTAATAAATTAGAACAGATTATTTTATCATTATTTTCTTATAACTCTAATTTTCAAATTAACATTTAAGCAGCAAAATAAAGAAATATTACTGCATTCTCTCGTGTATAATATGCATTTTCCCCCTAAAAATTGGTGCAGTATGGGTGCATATTATAAATAGGAATAAATTTTATGTGCATACAATTTTATCTACATAAGCATACATAATTGTTAATGTACCGTATTTTCACGCATATAACATGCGCGATTATACAGGTTTTACCCATGCAGTCAAAAGTGGCAGGAAACTTTGTTCCACTTCAATTTCCAAATAGAATTTGAAAGAAAATTGTGATTGTCTAGGTAGGGATAGTTAAGACAATTAATGTAGCCCTATTATGGCATTAGGACGACTGCCAATTAAGGGAAACCTTGTCTACACTTCCAATTCTAGCAGAATTTGAAAGACAATAGTGATTATCCAGGTTAGTGAATAACATTATGATAACTCTAGAAACTAAGGGTGCGTATTATACTCGAGATAATATGGCATATATGAAATTTTTACTTTAAAACTTTTAAGCAATCGTCAACATTGAAAATAAAATTCTAAATTTATCAATGAGTTAATGGCACTGATTACTGAAAACTGCTGCAACTCAAACATCAAGTCTCCTTAGAAAGACATATTAGAAGCAATTGAAGTTGTTTTACAGTTTAATTTAACCATTTAGCAACCACACATCTGAGACTTTTATTAACACAAGTTTGCTCCTAGAGCTAGCTACATTCTGCTTTGACTATAAATGCTTGAATTAAATTTATATTCCTGTATGCTAACTTTAAAAATTGATTAATTTTTATACATAACTAACAATGATTCTCAAGTTAGGTAAATGAAGATGAATCATGATTGCCAACCCTCAAATTGAAGAAGGCATATCAAGGTGCTGCTGCTGCTGATGATTATAGCTAGCATTTTAAGCAGAATTTACTTTGCTATAGTGTTTAACTCCACATGTCAGTCCATTTCCATGTTTTGGCCACGCAAGACTACTTGTCATCACAAAAACTAACACCCATCAACAATTGGCAAACCATAATTATTCTAACAGCTCAGCAGTTTCTGTTTCCAATTCTTCAACTTCTGCCAAAGAAGAAGGGAATTAATTATCGGTGTTGAGACTACCATTCAGAAGTCTTTCATTGGAGAAAAAATGCCTGTTTCTGGACAGGGACAAGGAAGCTTGAAAGAAGTGTCCAAAATGTGTCCTCTATAAGCTTTGGACATCACCAAGTGGTGATGACATCACGCGCAACATGTTATACAACAAAGAATTCATCTCACCTGACACGATGGCTGTTTTGTTGGAGACACAACATTACTTCTGTTACTTTCATTGCTTTCAGCACGCAGAATTTCTACATAGCACAAAAAAAGAAATATACATAAGTGACCAATTATATTACTTTCGTAATGACTAAAATTTAATGATGACAAAGACAAACCCCTCCGCAAATACCATCATCACGACAGCAACTGTTTAAGCAACAGTGTGTTTGTGCAGAAACAGTTTCATGCTGCATTTAGGCAACAACACAACATAACTGATCCAACATCAGTCTTGCATCATAGTTTTCTATCTTCAGCATACCGCTTAAATTAAACTTTTCACAAATTCATTAATATATAATTACTATTTCATTCCATGAAACTTGGGTAATAAAAAAATATGCTTGGTCTCTTTCTTCTTAGGTACAGTACGAATGCTGTACTTAAGAACTAAATGTCTTTCCTTCTACTTAAAATTCTCTTTGACAAACAAGATCTATTCTCATTTTCGTTCTGTCAGATTTTCATTTTGACTCCACAGTTACTGCCAATGTTTCACAGATTATATATACAGACTCACATACAAGCATAACAACCGTGGCCCTTAACAACATCACCTTGAATTATTGGCAAAGAATTTAACACCATTTTTACACCAATCAACACACTTAATTCAGGGCAAATCCTCATCACACAAGTTTTCAAGATAACCAAAGTCCAGCACTTTTTCCAACATGGCTCCACTCTTATCACTAGGCAAGAATCTTTCTTATCACTGTTGGTGTTCAAGTGAAGGAGGGTTACACAGACAAACCGATGTCTCTAAAAGACTTCTCTAAACAACACCACACATCCCTGTCCACCGAAGAATTGAACCCAGGCTAATAGACAGGCACTTGTTACAGCCATTCAATTCTTGGTGATAGTAATAAATTTACAATGCATTCAAAAATCATTTTGAGGAAGAAATTTCCTCATTGCCACTTTTAGGCCTAAAAATAAAAGAATTTCAAGTAGGTATATTAATATATTATATTATTGGTATATTAACTAATCCACAAGTGCAACCAGAGACTAATTTATGACAACACAGAAAAAATGTGAAGAGCCATCAGACAAAAGATAACATTTGTCTAGTAATGCTTTCCCATCTATTTCCCCAGGAAAACACATGAAAAGATCCATAGCCAAAATACAAAATAAAGATACATTATAGAAGTTATGTCGATGATGACCCCTTGATAACATATGTCTATTACACTGTATTTACATATTGTACTTTCATACAAATATAATTTTTAGACTTACTCTTCCATTTAAATTCGGCTGGTAATTCAGACTTTTCTTTTTCTGCAGTGTCTGCGTTGCTGGCTTTTGCACTTTCGTTCAAGAAATGAGCCTTACAAAGAAGTTTAGGAGGAAATTTTGTTGGAAATTTTGTCGCGTTAGCAGGCAAAAAAGACGACGCAACTGCAATGCTGTCTGTAACAGAATTATTCGAAACCGTTCCGGTATTGTTTGACTTTGACACATTGTCGCATTTTGCGGCATTTCCAGAAGCCGCGTTTGACTTTTGATTACCGGCCGAGACAAATGTTTCTGAAGTAATTTTGTCGATATCTGATCGAGGTCTTCGAACCTCGGGAATATACTTCGGTAGTACAGGTTTATTCTTTATGGGACTGTTGGTAACGCTCGACAAAGTTTCTGATTTGTGACCGTGAACAAAGTTTACATAAGAGCTTTCAAACGCACTGTTGACAGCCTTTGATTTTGGCAAAACAATAGATCCGGATGAAGCGGTTTGTACCAGTGGTACAGATGAACTACTCTGGTTGACACCATCTGCTGGTCTACAAGCAGCACTCTGCTTGACAAATGGATCAACAGACAGATGACCAAACTCATCATCATGCTCATTTGGAACAAGCAATACTGAGCAGGATTTCGCATCTGCCTTATCCTGCTCATTCTTCAGTGAGGGGTCATAGTGCGCAACTGACTGAAACGGCGTGCCTTGACCAAGGAGCGGCATACTACCCGGCTGCAACATCGTGTACTGATTCACGTAGACATTGCCTGTGATATTGGTTAACACGATCGGTGAATTGTGTGCGTCGGACGGAATCTCGTTCCTGCCGCGCTTACGCGACACCGGACAGTTTTCCTTGACTGGCAACATCGGATGATGTCATCTTCTGCTGTGCGTCTGGTTTGTAATTCTGCAACAAAGATCGACTCTGAGGATGTGTCGAGTCACCGCCGTACTGGATCATTTCATTACAGCTGTGACGCTGTACAGGATTTTCTATCGATGCTGAAGTTTCGAACTCCACAAGGAGTGGATTTGAGGATATTGGCTTCGATGATTTATTCTGAGGCATCGGCAGAACAACCCCGACTTCCATCGTCGGTTTAGTCTTCTGGCGTCTGCTGCGGTCGCCGGCGTTTTCCTGACACGCCAAGAGTTTCGTCGTCTGGTCTAATCGACAACCATCGCTAGAGGGCACCACTGCCTGAAGAGAAAACGGCATTAAGGCGGTTGAAACTTGTGAGTTGCCATCACCTGCAGGTGCTTGTGACGCATATATAAGAGGCATGTCAAAGAGGTTTTTAACATAGATTGGATTCTCGCTCAAATCATACGCTGATGACAGGATATCCTTGACTTGCACACCGTCCGAATACAAATGCAGACTGTCAACGAAGCTGAACGACTGCGCTTCGGTTGACGGCGGTGGGCTAACTGCTTCGTACGACACGGCAGGAGCACCGGTCATGCCGATGTTCCTCGACAACGAGCCAGAATCCTGTTGTTCGCAGTACTGGGCATTTGTTGACCACGGCACAGACGTCCCTTGACTCGCAACTTCGTGCTGCTTTGTCTGTTGTGAATGTGATGAACTCAAAGTCGCAGTCTCTTTATTTGAGGCTATGTTGATTGCACTCATCACCTCGCACGGCTGGCCAAAAGAAAGCACGTTTTCTGCGTTCAGCATCATAAAGTCCTGCGTCTGAAAATTCTGCTCGTAAGTTTTGCCGTCTGGCTTGTTAAACTGAGACAGGTCGAGACACAAATTTGCCGAAAGCTGGTCGTAGCTGATGTCGCTTGGCGCCAAGACGAATCGACCGGAATCCGCAGGACGCAGCGTTGTCTGAGAGCAATTTGCAACGGACAGCATTGATGGCTGGCTTGTCACAGAGTCAATAATATGCCCATAGGTAAGACCATTTGTTGCAAATCCACTTTGGTTTAATGACGATGACATGGTGGGAATCTGGGAGGTGCTCATTCTTGCACCACTAAATCCAGGTCCCAGACCAATGTTATTAGCCATGTTGTTTGTGGGTTGAGAAGGAGCAGAGGGTCTAGACGTCTGATCACTGATGAAAGAGTAAGACACTGGCTTCTTGATTTGTGATGCTGCTTCCACTTTTGGTGCAGGTCTTACGTTTGAAGCAGTTGCACCATCCGATGTTGTTGGTTGTGTGAGGGAAGCTGCCTTGTATAGGTTGCCAGCTGCTGTCAGACTGACATTCTTGGAAAATGCCTGCTGTTGATTAGTCAAAAGGTTGCTAGTGTCATATGAAGCTGCCAAGACCTGCTGACCAACTGGCAACGTATTGTAATGGTACAGGCTGTTGGGTGCCGCATACTGACTTCCAAACGAAGCATTTGTGCCGTAGGATGGCGTCAAAATAGCAGGCTGTGGTAAAAAACCAGCTGTGAAACCTAGATAACAAATAAATTCTGAATTAATTTAATGGTGCATAGATATGATGTTTTTTATTTTATGGATCATTAATCATTTTCACACATGAAAAACATAAAACATATTAAAATCTTTGCAAAATAAATACAGCAATTCAGACTATATGTTCTAACACTTTCTGCACACGCATGCCATACTCAAATTACACGTCTCAACCTGTCTCTCTCTCTAAGGCAAGTCCAAAAACAGCAGTCAAGCATAGATGTCATGCATACATGCACCTAAAACACAGATGTTGTGCTATTAAAGTTCAGTAAGTGTACAGGCTTTACAGACAGCAATTTACACAAAAAACATCCTAAAATTAATTTTAAAAACACCTTTGCCAAAGATTACATAATTTCTTAAATAAAGTCGAGTCACGATAATTAAATAAGGTTGTATGGTACTAATAATACAAACACACAAGTTCTACAACTAAAAGGAAATGCCTGAGTATATTCAAATCACAGACAAAAACAAAAAACTTCTCTTCTACCGTCTTCCAGGCTTCAAATTTCTGCTTGAAATCAATTTACAGTTGAGGAAATTTATTCAAATAAAAGGTTAAAAATGCTTAAAAAACATTGAGCAACAGCATAATACAGTAGTCAGAATATAATTATTCTTCTTTATTTATTTCTTCTTCTTCAGCTGCTCTGTCCAGAGACAGGTTCCATACTCCAGTGTTGCCACTCCTCTCTATCTTGAGCTTTTATCTTCAGGGCTGAATACTTGTTTTTTCCGTAGTGTCGAACATCCACTCCAGCATCGATGTCCTTGGTCGCCCTTTCTGTGCTTTCCCATTCATCTTTCCTTCTAGTACGTCTCTTAGTAGGCATGATTCTTCTCTCAGAACATGACCTATCCACTTCTTTTGTTTAGTAGGCCTACGAATAATGTTTATTAGGCTTTTCTTCTCTTCTATTGTCTTCCAGACTTCTTCATGTGCGCATTATATTCATGAAAATCGATTTTACCTTTTGATCTACACCCCAGAATGCTGCAAGCATTATATTAAAGATTTTACAGTACCAATCATCCATGCAACATGAATAATGATCACAGCTGTCCCAATGATAATCCTAATCAATCATCAGATGTGCAGGCAGCACATGGGGTCCATGATGGTCATTCAGACACATAGGAGGTACTTTATAAAGAAACCATTTTCATAGTTACTTTAGTTTGTAACATATCTATCCACAATAAGTCCAGTCTGTGGATTACTTGCATGTAAGTGCAATATAAATGAAAATATAACCATTCTTTGACACAGAAAATCCAAACCAGTCAATAACTTTATAAAACAACAATCATAGAAGTCATAGAAGTCAAAAGTAATGATTCAAAAAATCCATAATATACTAGAAACACTGTCAAGCAAAAATTAAAAAACTGGAATTTGGGTCATATGAAAATCCTTTTATTCACATCATCTGTAAAGTTGTCTAAATAACAAGCACGTTACCATCTAAGTGGATACCTGAACATGTCAGCGTTGCTGCAGCAATTTTCACGCTGCTGTAAATTGTCCAAAAGTGCCCAAATTTCCAAATTAACAGCATTGTTGATGGCCGGTTGAGAAAGCGATGACTGCAATGAAAGAGTCAGCTCAGGTCCAGAGACAACGCCTGTCCGACTGGCAGCCTGACTGCTCTTCAGTCCATTCCAGAGATTAGGATCCATTTTCACAACAAAACCACCTTAAACCAATTCACACAAAGTAAAACCTAAGTCAATCATAAGCTGTACACTGTACATAAATAATCATAATGAAACTTGTCACTGTTAACAGGGCATAGCACAACCAGGGTGCGATTTGTAACCCGGAGCAGTGGAGGGGGGAACATTAGGAGGAACATGGCAAGCAGTGGGGGAACATGATGAGCAGTGGGGGAACATGATAAGCAGTGGGTAGTGATGTGCCGAAAATTTTCCCAGAAATTTTTGAAAATTTTCGACCAATTTTTCTGGAAATTTTTCAAAAAATATTTTTTATACATGGACTTCATTTATTAGTAACCAATGTATGTGGTGTAGAGTCTGTATCTAAAATCATTCAGACAGCAAGTAAGTGGTATTGTCTAGTAGCATATAGTTTAATATAATTTTCATGTGTATTCTGCACAAGTGCCCAAAATTCTTCCTTCTACAACAAAATTTCAACTGCATCAACAAGGTGTTTGCGTTTCAAACCGCATGAAAATGATGATAAATAGCTTCCAAGGACAGCCTCTGTTCACAGTTTGTCCATCTAATTACAGCTAGTGCACAACTTCCTCAATTATTTGTCATCGTTATAAAATAAGGCTGACAAGCTGCAATAACTGTGGTATACAAAATGAACGATAAAAATTTGATACGATGTTTATATACATAAAGACATATTTGCACTTGATAAAACGACCGCTAAAAGATCAAACACGTTAAACCAGCAGTGCAGCAGCTCTATCGTCCAGGAAATCAAAAAAATAGATTATTGACCCACCACATGACGTTATATAAATGGTTAAAATGGGAGAAATGCGATTGAACACACAAACACACACGTACCATTGGGCGATTGATATTAATACGGTTCCGGAGGATAACGCACTGAATTTGAGCCTCAACGCCAGAGGAAGCGTTGATATCCGCTGCAAAATTGGCAATTCGAAGATCGAAAGGCGAATTTTCCATAGAAAGGCACGACACGAGAAGGTCTAAAGCGCCGTTTTCCCTATTTCCCCCATTTAACCAGCTTTTAGAACATTTTCTAACACCGGAAATGCATCTTTTATAAGTCTAATTCTCTGATCTCAGTGGATTTTATACCGCAATATTTGAAATCGGAAGAATTTTTGGATGCCACTAAACTTACATGCGTTTTGCAGATGACATAGACCTTATGGCAGAGACAGAAGATGGACCGCAAGAACTAACAGACAAAATAAACAACAGCAGTAAGACTTTTTGACTAAAAAATCAATAAGGAAAAAACTAAGGTAATGACAATAGGAAAACAAAGAAAACGTGTAACATCTTACTCAACAATGAAAGACTAGAGCAAGTCAAAAAATTCTAGTATCTTGGAGGGGTAATATCAGAAGATGGAAATTGCGAGAAAGATATAAAGAAAAGAATTGGGAAATTAAATAAAATTTGGACGTCAACAGTGTTAGCCATAGACACAAAAAGTTCAAAACTATGGTATACATACAGTAGGGCTGCGCTAATCGAATAGTTTAGGAAATTAGGAGTCGCATTGATAGCCCTAGACTGCTCGTAGGCTCGTTAGCCTGAGGCCACGGTCGGAGAAACGTAAGATGGCTGCCGACCGTGGCAGGCATAGATTTATTGGCAGGCGTCTTTATTTTTCGTCAACCGACAGAAGATTATATGAATTAAGAGCGGCACGCGGTTCATAAATATTCATATAACCTTCTGTCGTTTTACGAAAAAAAGACGTCGACGGCCTCACTATTGCCGACTCAAACTTCCCCGTTTTGCCATTTAAGATCCTTTTTGGCGATTTTCACTCGTATATATAGATTCATGATTATATAAGCTATCTTATTTTAGTAGGAATTAATTTTAGGTCGATTATTTTAGGAATTAGAGGCCGTTCTGTTGTAGTCGGTGCATGACGGCATTTTCAACGAATTTACCACGTTAAAGCATTAACGATAAGTTAGCACACTCCTAGTCTTCGCAAAATGGCGAAATTTTAGCCCCAGTGGTTTCAATGACAGGCTATAGGCCAGAGATGTAGCAAGTACACTGTACACAATGCTTCAAGTACAAGTACAAGTACAAGTACCTGGCCTCCGAGTACAAGTACAAGTACTTGCATTCCAAAAACTCCGAGTACAAGTACAAGTACAAGTACCTGGCCTCCGAGTACAAGTACAAGTACCTGGCCTCCGAGTACAAGTACAAGTACAAGTACCTTGCCTCCGAGTACAAGTACAAGTACCTGGTCTTCAAGTACTAGTACAACATTTTTGACATTGACAATTTTTCCGCTGACATTTTGTTCCCAAGACATTTTCTACATGACATTTTGTCCTCGGGCAGTTTGTCAGGCCACGAATAAAATTGACACTATTAGCATCTAAATATCATCACAGTTGCACTAAAAAAAGAGATGATAGTCTTGCATCGGTCATATTAACCCTATGCGGTCTCGCGATCAAGCCAGCTTGGCTAAATACGCGTTTAATTGGTGCGCCAGAAGCAGGCATACTAAGGTCTCTAATTAATGGCTGCATTATACAGCCTGCTGAACTCCTTTCTATTAACCTCACTGTTCCAAAATACGATGGTATCAGTGGCTTCATCATAAATATCGTTGAGTTCCAGGTACTTGGCCATCTGTGAGGATGTGCTTATAATTGTCATTAGCCTAAAGGAACAGCATTACTGGTACCATTGAAGTACATATAGCCAGAGATGTAGCAAGCACACAATGTTTCAAGTACAAGTACAAGTACAAGTACCTGGCCTCCGAGTACAAGTACAAGTACAAGTACTTGCATTCCTAAAACTCCGAGTACAAGTACAAGTACAAGTACCTGGCCTCCGAGTACAAGTACAAGTACTAAAAATTTGTACTCGAGTACAACTACAAGTACCAAGTACTACATCTCTGCTATAGGCCATGAGCAGTCTAGGCTATTAATAGAAGTCAATGAGGAGTCGAGTAGGAGTCGAGTAGCTTAGCGAGTACTCGCGTAAAACCGGAAATACATGATTTGCAAACGTTACACGTCACATAATGCTTATTAATTATTTGCCTCATATGGCCCTCATTTAACCAAAGCAGAACATTAGATACAGTAACATATCAAATTTTCGGATATTCAAGCGTTTTCAAATTTAGTATAATAGAAGTTAAGTTACAGAACAGAAACTATTTTACCGAAAAAATATGAGGTCTTCACTAAAGTTGGCCCACTGTGGACAACATCTTAACTAACTGGGGCATAACGAATAAGAATAACCTAAATAAGACCGATTAATAATTATTTATAACAAATAACGGTAGGCCAAATTTTAATGAAATTCTTTGGTTATTCTTTATTTATCTATTCTATTCTTTGTTTAGTTATTCTATGCGAGTACTCGACTCCAAAACAATTACTCGACTCCAATTTGGAGTCGAGTACTCGCGTTACTCGAGTTACTCGGCGCAGTTTTAATGCATGGGTCTGAATGCTGGAGAATGAAGAAAGAAGAAAATGAAAGAAAGATACTTACCTTCGAAATGGCATGTTTAAGAAGAATGCTAGGAATTACAAGAGGAGATAAGATCATGAATGAAGAAATCAGAGAAAGAACTAATATGAAAGACACGGCAATAGACAAAAATCCGAATAATAATTATAATAATAATTATGTACTTATATAGCACCATTTATAATACTCAAGGGTATCAATTCGATGGTACTTCAAATCCATCCGCAAAAGACCAGGTCATTCCAGAGATCGATCAGTCAGAGGGAAACAGCAATTAAGACAGACTATGGAGGAAATGCTAATCGGAAGAGATGTGTTTTAAGACTACAGATCAGATGACGCCTCACCACCTAACCCTAAACAGAATTCTAACCCTAATCCTAACTATAATCTTAACCCTAACTCCAGCGGGTCCCCCATGTGGGCCGTTACTGACAGTTCCGTCCCGAATTTGCCACCCTGAAAATTTGGTACCGAATCTTCCATGACCGATACCGAATTTTCCGGTACCGAATCATCCGTCCTGAATTTTCCGTCCCGAATCTTCCGGTACCGTATCTTCCGGTCACCATCAAACTCATCGTCATGACGTCATCATAGATGATGGAAAAAGAAGTAGAAGAAGAAAGAAGAAGAAGAAGAAGAAGAAGAAGAAGAAGAAGAAGAAGAAGAAGAAGAAGAAGACACATGCTCAGACCAATGAATTATTATTACTAGCCGAGAAGGGCAGCGTAGCTCATATAGCCCGCATCTGCAAATGGTACGCTTGCTGTCCAAGCGGATGTCACGTGACGCCTGTATAACTTTAGCTATGCCAGCTAGTGCAAGCCGGTCATTATTTACACTAAATTAACCTATAGTGAAATGTGCCGCCACTGACAACCTTTCCAATTACAACTAAATAAATCAATGATTAATTGTTTCGTTCGTATGTACTCATTTTGTTAATAAGATCGACCATTGTTAAAAAACGCAACTTTGTAAGAGGGCGTAGTCGGTCTATACTTATAATTATCGAATGGTAGCTAAATGTTAGTCCCAACTCATGATACTATCCAGGCAGAGACGTAACTACCATATAGCAAGAATAAGCAAGGCATTGGGGCCCAGAAGAACTGGGGCCCTTTTTGATCACCAGTGTAAAAAGAAAGTAAATAATTAAAAAGTAAATAATTAAAACACATTAAAATTCATTCTTAATCAGATAAATTTGGTAGGTATTAAATATGACAGCGCTACAAAAACAAAGCCGTTTTACAGTTTTCAGTTTCCTGAATCCGGTGACAGACGATGCGTTATTATTAAGTGCTAAAAATTTTTAAGCCTTAGTGCACTGTTCGTCATGTTGTGACTTTTTAAGTTGAAGGGGCCCATTAATAATTTTTGCATTAGGGCCTAAAAATCCTAGCTACGCCACTGTATCCAGGGTTGGATTTGCCGGAGGGGGAGGGGTTAAACCCCCAGCTAATTTTGCAACACTCCCAAAAATCGCATATCTGGTACATGCAGTTTCTGTCATGCATTGAATTTCAGTCCTCAACGCCCCCAGCTCAAATTTCACAACTCCAACACTGAATTACTATCATTATATTAGACTTATCATAAAACTCAAGGAGTTACAATTTCTCATAACATTCAGAATAAAATACAGGTTAATTTGGCCATAGATGGACTGATTCATACCAGAAGAAATAAAATGCAATTTTTGAAACAAGCAATTTTAATCAATTTTGCAAAAACAACTCTACTTTCCACAACAAAATCAGAATCAACATACAACTGTCCAATAGCGTAGCTAGGCAAATTGCCGCCTGGGGCGAAAATAAAAAGTGCCGCCTTTTCGCGGCGGAAAAATTTCCTGGAATAAACCTTACCAATCAAGTCTTTAAAAAAAGTATGGCAAGCAAAAAAACAACGTTATCAAGTCTCTATAAAAAGTCTGACAAGCAAAAAACCCTAATAATTATTTTAAAAATTTAGGAAATCTCGAAAATGCCGCCATAGGGCAAGTTCCACCTGGGGCGCTTCGCCCCTCTGCCTCCTCGCTACGCCACTGCAGCTGTCGAAAGACTAAGATAATAAGACAAAACACAAAACAATACTATTTACTCAAACTTAGACCCAAAGAATCAGTGTTTATTTTAGGCCTTCTTTGGGAGGAGGAATTTTCCCCCAAAGTTTGAAATTTTCCCCCAAACTTTTGTTGAAATTTTGGCAAGTAGTATGACCTCCCCAATGTCTGTCCCCCCAAATTTTTGTTTTAAACTCCCCTCAATGTCTAGAATAGCCACTGCAAAGAATTCAATCCAATTACAGAAGTTATAAAGCTGCGCATTAAAAGCTTTTTCAGTTTTCCAGTTGGGTCAATGCTTGGAGCAATAATACACAGGAGAGAATATGAGCCTATGCAGGCCTGCTTAACGGCTGAAGCCAACTATGGGCATGTGGGCGGAGCCTATCCGCCATATGTTTTACGCAAAACATAGGGAAAAGCCGAGATTGCGTTTTTTAAAAAGCCTAGAAAAACACGGATTTGAAAACGGGCTCAAAAATTCAAAAGTTGCGAAAATTTTCAATCTCGCTGGGATGATTCAGCAAACGTTCGACGATTATTTTAATCAATTATATCATTATAAATTAAATGAAACAGTATTCGATTCGAATGCTATCACCCTTGGATGTCGCCTATCGCAAACGCAATGTTGCACAAGCACCTTAAGACAGAGCCAGCAGAAAATGGCGCCGACCAATGAAAAAAGTCTCATGAATATTCATGATCAGTATACAGATTTTGATTGGTGGGCGCCATTTTCTGCTGCTCTGTCTTGAGGTGCGCGTTTACAAATATGGCGTCCACAGCTGGCTTCAACATACAGACTTATGCTGGACGCATGGGTCAATGAATGTTTCATTCAAAACACTAAGATTTCAAAAGCAAATTCTACGCCACGAATACTTCTGCACAGTTGTATAATCAAAATACGAAAACATCATTATTTAATTAAAAGATGGGTCAAAATATCGCATCTCAAACCGCACCTCAAGAAAACATGGACACCCATAGAAATCAAACTTAAGCCAGAGATGAGTAGATTATTTAATTCCTAAACAACATCTAGGTGCCTACAATTCGAATACATTCTGCCGCTTCTATTAATTCAGCCAAGGCAAAATTGTGTATGCTAAGTTCTACTGTAATAATAAGCCTAAAATTCTGACACAATGCTTCTGCAGATGCACTTTAAAAGAGTGATTGTCAGGAAATACAGACAAGCATCTACCTCTATGGTGATACTGTACTCGCATAAGCGTGTATGAAAGTGCTAAGGATCAGATCGAAACAATGCAATTATATAGAACAACAATTTTACTGAATTGGTGGCTTAACAGAATAAGATAAGGTAACCAGCTGTAAAATGCCAAACTCCCGAACAGCAAAACAGAAAAATACAACATCAATAAATCAAAACAGGTCAATACAACAAAGTTATTATTTGCTACTGGTTTCTGAATAACACTAGTTTGGTCGTTGACTGACGAACGATGGTGCCTTTCTGTTGAATGTTCAAATTTCTTACAATGTGAAACTTTCTGATATCCAAATAAAATCTGACTATCTGACGAATTAAACTTGATATATGATTGTCAATGCCAACAACTGTGTTGTTCATATGACTGGTTGTTGTGGATCCAAAGACACTGCAGCAATCAATGTCTTTTATAACTGCAATTTCCAACCGACACCCCAACTGAAGAAGAAATCGCTCGGAAGAAAGTGTTCAGAGCACAACAGCCCGATAGCCAGGCTTCCACAAACTTCCGGTTGATTCACCCTGTCGGCGTAAGCGAACTGCCCATCGGTCACTTCGTTGCTTGTCGGATGGAAACCTGTAATAATAAACAATGTTTGTAATGCAAATAACCACTATAAACAGGACAAAAATCACATTATGAAAAATTTCACATTCAAGAATAGATTAATTTTTTGGCATAAACATTAAACATGCAGGAAGAAGGTATTGAAAAGCGTAGATAAGTACACACCAATACACTAAGCAATGCCCTTAGGCACCAATCAATATTT
Source organism: Metaphire vulgaris (assembly GCA_018105865.1). Lineage (NCBI taxonomy): Eukaryota > Metazoa > Annelida > Clitellata > Crassiclitellata > Megascolecidae > Metaphire > Metaphire vulgaris. The sequence goes on from CM030834.1 coordinate 4,044,675, forward strand.
TGTGCCAGTTTTTAATCAGTTCACTTTCGATGACCATACCAAATGTATTAGAGATATATGAAAGTTTCAGTCTTTGCAAGCCACATAAAAGCAGTGACAATAGGAAATTAAAAGTGTGAGCCAGCCTGCACGCACAGACTTGCAACCGATACACTACTATTGTAGTACACAATTAAACACTAATTGCATAGTTTTATTTAACAAATGAAGATAAATTTTAACAAATAGACACCAAGTAAACAAGCATGCACATATAGTTCTGGCCTACAGTGCAGTCTGTTCTTACAAAAACACGGTTTAATAGTGATAAATCTATTAACAAATAAACCTATGCTAGCCGAAGACACTGTGATATATTTTATAAGCACATCACCATTGAAGTGCACAGACAAACACAAAGCTAGCTATATAGCTATTGCATGCATTGTCATGGTAGTTTAAAAGCAGACGTATTGGCATTCTATAGGCAATCCCACCATTCTAACATAGGTTAAAGTATTCATGCATCAGGTGGAATGTACGCTGCTTTAACGTAACATGTGAGTAATGTAACATTCGTTCGTACAGTATATTGGCAGTTAAGTAGTGCAGGTAACATTGCCAAAACTACAGTACATGAATCCAGCTTGCCGTAAATAGGATGCTCAGTACTAGCCTGAGTAGCAAGCGTTCTTATACTATCTAGCGGATATATACAGGGTGAACAAGTGAAAAGTGGACTCCTTTATGATATTATTATTTACTATCTCGGCCGCGTGTGTAGGGATTTCAATAAAATTTATAGATCATATACCTGGGGATGTTTCTGATGTAAATGCCAAATTTCATGCTGCTATCTTTAGTGTTTGCTGAAATATGGCCAAAAACTAACGAGACCCACATTTTGAAATTGACATTGGAATATAACGTCATAATAAAGTGATAAACAATTTTTTTATTTGTTGGCCCTGAAAAGGGCCGTTTTAAAGGGGGGTTTCAGATGATTTGCTACGGGAGCAGGTGCTCAAAATGCCCCCTCAGCCTTCACACATGCCGACAAGCGCTTCTTCACTGACAGTATCGACTTCTTGATCTGGTTCTCAGGCAAACTCTCCCAGATATTCTTCAGCACCGTCTTCAACTCCGTGATGTTCTGTGGCTTTGGCTGATACTTTTGATATCTGTCGAGCATGATTCCCCAGACGTGAAAGTCAAGTGAATTGATATCTGGGGAGTTGGGTGGCCAGTCATCTTTCTTGATGAAATCTGGACAATTTTGCTCCAGAAAATCCTGGGTCCTGAGAGAAGAGTGGGCAGGTGCTCCGTCTTGCTGGAATATAAACTCTTTTAGCAAATCATGACAGTCCTGCAGGAGATCTGGTAGCAGCTGAGTTACGTAGCACTCGGCGTTCACTTTGAATTTGTCTGGTACGAAGTGCAGGCGACCCTTGTCCTGATGGCACACTCCAGCAGACACCATGACATGTCTGGAAAACTTTGCGCGCTGCATGACAAGTCGTTCTGATGGAAAATCTCCTTTCCTTCCCACACCCACACTCGCTTGCCTTGACTGTCAACTGGCGGATCAAGGTAGAAGGCCTTTTCGTCAGTGAAAAAGACCTCTTTAAGTTTGGTTACAGTCAGGCGTCGCATCAAACGTCTGCAGCGAGACAAGCGCTTGTTCCCGCCTGCGACGCTGTCAATTTTAAAATTTGGGTCTCTTTAGTTTTTTGGCCATATTTTAGCAAACTCTAAAGATATCATCATGCAATTTGGCAATTACATCAGAAACATCCCCAGGTATATGGCTTATGAATTTTATTGAAATAGCTACACACGCGGTCGAGATATTAAATGTCAAACATGGGTCCAGTTTTTATTATGACGTTATATTCCAATGTCAATTTCAAAATGTGGGTCTCTTTAGTTTTTTGGCCACATTACAAAAACACAAGAAATCACAAGTAGCTCCTGCAGAACAGCCAGGTTTTAAGTTTCTCTTTGAAGGTGTTGAGCGATGGAGAGAGTTGCACAGATAGAGGTAAACAGTTCCACGCTCTCGACGCGGCCACAGGGAACGCACGATCACCGACATTTAGAAGGCGCATCCTCGGGACGACCAGTGAGGTGGATCGGGCAGATCTCAGGCGTTGCCGACCTTCCATGTCAGCCACACGTACCAGTTCAGTGAACTTCAGTCGCCAGGTATGCAGGGCTGACACCGTTCAGGCATCGGTAGGCTAATAACGCAAGTTTGCAGCGGATTCTTTCTGGCACTGATAGCCAGTGCAAATCACGAAGCGATGGAGTTACGCGTTCACCTGGTGGAATATTGATTGCGCATGCGCTTCGGCGTGTGGGCGCTGTTGCGAGCTTGGATTGATATGGTTCGCAACTGACATGAGTGCATTTGCTGCTTTGCGATAATTTGCGCTATAGAAATGTTCGTAATAATATGGCAGATCATACGAGCAGCAGCTTTCTGAACGGACTGAAGACGGCTGAGAAGGTTTTTCCGTATTCCGGCCAGGCCGGGTAGCATTGATTTCCAGCATCTAATTTGGTCAACACCAACACTATATATATATATATATATATATATATATATATATATATATATATATATATATATATATATATATATATATATATATAAGGTTCTTCGACCTCGAAGAACCTGGCGAGAGTTAACACACATTAATTTTTGTCTCTGGACAATTTTTTCTCTCATAAGACCTTCGGGAATGAAGTACCGAGGGCATAATATATATATATATATATATATATATATATATATATATATATATTATATATATATATATATATAGGCGTGGAAGCAGAAGCAGCGGCCGCCAAAAATGACTCCAAAAGTCTGTTCAGAATCGTCAAAAATCTCACTGGATAAGGCAGCATATCAAATGATATGCCAATAAAGAGCAAAAATGAAAATACAGAGGTCCAAGAACCGAGCCTTGAGGGACACCGCAAGACAGATCAGTGGGAGTTGAGAGATTCTCATTTATTATCACTGATTGAGCTCGGGGTGTAAATATGAAGAAAACCAATGTCAGAGTTTCTAAACCAATGTTCAAGACGATGAAGAAGAATACAATGATCAACAGTATCAAAGATGCGGATGCGGATCCTACGCGGATTCAAACTTGGCGATATCGGATTATCCGCGGTCTCAAAATTTTTGGATCCGCGCAACTCTGATAGGGAGGGATTCGACATTGATACCTCAGCCTCTCGTGCAGCCCTCTCTGCTGAAATTCCATGTTCGCCTGATTTCAAAAGTGTCTTTTCAATTGCATGCTTCACTAAGTGACTGCGCTTCTCATGCAGAAAAGTCTTAGTGCCTCTAACTTCGTCACCACTTTGTCAAGATGTAAGCCTTTGTTCTGCAGATACTCATGTGTAAGATTAACTTCCTCAAGTACGTCAGGCCAGAAATAAAGGTAGCAGAGAAACGTGAAATTACAAACAGCAGGCAAAATGCCTTGTGCTGTACTTCTTAAGTACACATTTCTGGAAAATTTCTAATTCTCATTTTTTGTCACCCCCATCGTCTTTGATACGGACGCGTCTATAGACAAACACAACCTACACACGCGGGGCTTTTCGGTCTTCTGCCTTCGACAGCTCCTCTGGTCCGGGTTTTGATGGTGACTCTGGCGTCCTGATACATAGGGCGAGATTCGACATTGATACTTCAGCCCCTCGTACAGTCCCTTCGCATTTTTTGTTCATACACTACCTGATAAGTGAGCATAATCTGCTTGCATTAGCTTATTCTACATCAGTATTGCAGCCCCTTTATTCGTCCTGTCTACAGGCCTGAAGAGAGGGGGATGCAGCCGGTACATTGTACCGGGGCCGATGGCGCTCAAAGGGGCCCGTGTCCATGGTCGCCGAGAAGAGGGTAAATGCACAGGGGCCCGGCGGCTTGCAGAGGGTCCTGGTCCGCTGATGATGATGATGTATTAATAATAGCCTGAACTCTGAAAAAGACTGACAAGCAAGCAAACAAAAAAGGTGATCTTCGTCATGAGCACAGGGGCCCGGGCCGATCATGTTAAGTAATGTCCTTAAAAGAACCGAGAAACAAAATAGGTCATCCACACTTTTTGACACTTGCACTTGTTACGAGCAAGGACCTGGAATTCTGCTTTGAAAAAAGGGTCATCAACTTTTTAACACACCTGTCAGGTCAGAGGCCCGTGACTATTTTTTTGCACCGGGGCTAGGAAATTCTCTCGGCGGCCCTGCCTGTCGATGAGATAACCCGCACCCCATTTCCCTGGCTCCGCACTTAAGTTTATTCGCTAGCCTTTCATCGCACCATGCATCCTCATTAGTTTTATTGTGTTTTAGAATAAACGTTTTAATCACTACCCTTGTCTTGCCGTCACTGATACGCTATAAACCTTTAAGCAGCTTCATCCAATTGCCCAAAATTTCTCCAATCCGAGTTTGTTTAAAGAAAGCCTGCTCGACCTATTTGGCATAGCACAACAACATGCCACAGCAATGATCAAAGATTACGAAGACCTCGAGTTTCTGGCCGCACAAAGGGAAACGGACGTCATGGTTCCATGGTGAGAGTTGATTGCAAGCTTACGCACACAAGGAAGAGCGTGTTCTGAAGTGAAAAGCGGCTGCGGTAGCAAGAACAGCTAAAGCACAGTCTGCTGTATCATAAGGAAACTGTGACTGTCACAAAAGGTCATTTAGAAGCCGCAGCAAGGGCAAAGACAGCGAAGATTTGGCGCCAGAGTTGCCCCCACGCAAAAATACTAGAAAACGAAACAAAGTTCCGTTAGTAACCGCCTAAGTTGAAGCTGCCTTGGATCGTAACAACACCAGAAATTGAAATGCAGCATTTGCTGTCATGACATCAATAAGAACAAGTCGGCTTCAAGAAGTCTCTTCACATCTAATAACTAGCTACAGTGCTATTCGGCATGCAAGGATGAGATATCGCATGGATCGACATGGCGTTAGAAATGAAATCTAAGTCTCAAGCCAATGGTACCACTAGTCTTGCACTGGGATGTTAAATTATGGATGATTTCACTGTTCTGGCAACTCCTGGCAAAGAACGTGTAGATTGCTTGCCAATTTTTGTATCTGGTGATGACATAATTAAACTGCTCTCTGTTCCTAAACTATGCAGTGGAACAGCATGACTTATGAGTGCATGACTTATGTAACCATAAATACTGTGAATGAATGGGGATTGCAAGATCACATTAAAGGAATATGTTTTGATACCACTGCTTCAAACACAGGAGTTAAAAGTGGAGTTTGTGATCCTTGAATCACATCTACAACACGATGGGCTAAATTTAACTTTTAAAAAGTCGTAAATTTGAAAATTTATTAAAAATCTTAATGAAACAGTACCATAACAGATTTTGGATATATTGTAGGGTGTCCGGTCTTTTCATCCCAGTCACTTAATCCCAGTCACTTAATCCTAGTCATTTAATCCCAAGTCTTTTAATCCCAATTATCCTAAGTATTTTAATCCCAAATACCTGTACAGATAATCCAATGACATTCAATGATATAAAAAGAAATGTTTGTGTTACAAAAACATAGTTAAACATGGTTATAGGATAAAAACAAATAGGATTAGGGTTAGGATTAGTGTTAGGGTTAGTGTTAGGGTTGGGGGTGAGGGTTAAGTTTAAATTTAAGGAATAAATTTCAGGATTAAAGTACAGTCTGCTGTATCATAAGGAAACGGTGGCTGTCACAAAAGGTCATTTAGAAGCCGCAGCAAGGACAAAGACAGCGCAGTGACAGTGACTGGTATTAACTGGATAAGATGAAAAGACTTTGGGAGGAAGTGACCGGGATGAAGTGACTGGGATTACGGTAAATGGATGGGATTAAATGACAGGGAACCATATTGTAGCAACGAATGCATGTGCTCTATTTAGTGAAGCCATTCATTTTAAGCCACCACCTGCCCCACATGGCCATTTTCACACTCTAAGCCAATTTTCGTCATAGGCCTTTGAACATATTTTTAAGAACCAGTAAAAATTCGGGGAGTAAAATTATGAAAAATCTGTTTGCACTGAAAGAAAATATAGCTACTGGACAGTTTATGGAATAAAAGTTACAACTAGGGTTGCCAACCGTTCTTTATTTCAAAGGACAGTCCTTTAATGCACCTCTGAGTCCTTGTCCTTTATCGCTTTCATAAAGGATCATGGTTTGTCCTTTATTGCAAAAATCAAGTCATGAAACCACATATTTCAATTGAATTTTTTTGCTTGTCACCCCATTTCAGAAGGGAGATGACCTGTTTTGCTTGACATCGTATTACAGAAGGGAGATGATCATTTTTTTGCTTGTCACCGCATTTCAAGGAATTTAACCCTTTTTCCCCGCACCGGGTGACACCAAGGGTTTTCCGCACCGGGTGCCCTTTATTGCAATTTGTCAAAGTTGGCAACACTAGACTTACAACTCTGGATTAAAGAGAAAGGTCCCTTTGGAGAGCTAAACATTGAATATCAGGAAAGGTGCAAATTTTTTCTTCAATTTTTGTGACTCTGCAGGGAGTACAGTTTTGTCAACAGACAAATTTCTGCTCTTGTTTTGTAAAATAATACTAGTTGTGAATAAGTCCAGAAAGTTTCAGCCTTCTAGCTATGATATTTCTGAAGTCATAGGTGCCTGAAGTTGTGAGAAATTTAAGCGGCTGTCGCTAAACGCCCAAAAACGGCCCTCTAGGTGCAATAAAAGTTGGTTATCTCAAAAACTACTCAAGAGAGCAGGCTAAAATTTTGCACCCTTTCACTTGGATGTTTGGGGAACATTTGTGGTGAATTTCATAATTTTTGAGACGGTCGACCTTGAGCCATATGTTGAATTGACCTGGAATGACTCATACTTAAAACTTCACTGTGGTTGTGCAAGTCCTAAATATATTTTTAAAAATCTTAAAAAATTACCACAAGTCATTAATATCAAATGGAAAAAGATGGTGGGTTGGCGGATTTAAAATTCAAAACTTTAGTTTTTAGAATCACCTAATATATATATATATATATATATATATATATATATATATATATAGCTACTATATAAATAAAAAATATGTATATAGCTACTTGACCTAAAATATATATACTTTATATTATATATATTATATACACACACACACACACACAATATATATATATATACACATACATAGTTACATACACAGGGTGTAGACCCTTTACATAAAGTATATAAGTACCTTATATATGAATTATATATAGTTAATATATAGATATATAAATACTTGATATATATATAGTTGATATACTTTATATATATATATATATATATATATATATATATATATATATATATATATATATAGCTATCTTGATATACTTGACACTGAAACTAAGCTCATAGGAATAAGGAGCTACTTCGGTGCTGCTTTGAGTTTGAAAGCTCTATAGAAATTAAGAAGATTTTATTTACTTACTTACTTTGTTTATATCATTAAGTGATATAAATTCAGCCATAATTTGTATTTACTTTTGGGTTTGTTCAATAATTTACTTTAAATTAAGCTATTTGATGTTTATAAAGGCAAAATTCATAGTTCTGCAGTCTGCACCACTAAAAATTATCGCTGACCAATCATATTAAACGTAGGCCTATACAGGGGCGGAGCTAGGGTGCCCGGCGCCCGGGGACAAAACACACTGATGGCGCCCCCTCAACTTGACGAAAATCCTAAGAAGCAAAAAAGGGCGCCGTTCTGCCCATTTTGGCGCCCCTTCATTTTACGTTTAACTGTGCGAATACCCCGACAAACAAAAACGGTCATCACCCTCTGACATGCAAAAAAGGTCATCACCCGCAACATAACACCCTACCTGGCGTCTCACGGTTTTACCCTCTATCTTAAACCAATTTTGGCGCCACCCATCTCGGCGCCCGGGGACATCTGTACCCCCCTGGACCCCCCTAGATCCGCCTCTGGGCATATAGGCCTATACTGTACATTACCTGCTTGAGTAGTCTACCTCGTAATCTCAATTAGTGTTGAGTCCAAGATGCAGAGTAAAATGAAAAGTTTGACAAATAAAAGAGTCCAGGTTTCGTGGGCAACATCTTAAATGATATTGCATTGTCGCTTACGAGACATTATCAAATTTTTTATTATCTACTACTCGGATTTAGACGTCTAAACAGTTAACTGTCTAGTTCAAGCAAGAGAAATGTCTTAAATACAGTCAGTTGACTCAGTTCCCGTAATCTTCATATAATTTAGACGCTTCACCCGTGATTTCGATAAACCTATACGATTGATCTAAACTTCTAAAGAGTTAAACGCCATTCTCTCAGCAAAGTGGCGTGGTTACCCCCATGTTACTAACGCATCAACGCTGTTGTACAGCCTTCAACTATCTAAGTCTAGTAAATTCGGCTCACAAGCATCTTGACATCGTTCCCATGATAACAGTTAAGTGACATGAAAGTGTACACTTAGGGTCAATCAACCAGAGACCAGATTCCTAAAGTCCGACTGCTTGTTCGTTAATTATCAGGTTTAAAAGGTTCACATTTGCAGGCAATATGGATGAACGCAGTGGCGGTAGGCCTACTCCAGTGACTGAGTTTCAAACTACTGAGCAAACTGCTGAAACTGAGCAAACGTTATAGGGCCTACATGTTGGAGTGGGGGCTACATATGATGCACACATGCTGAGCCCACTCTAAATCAATGGAGAGAATCGGGCCCCCGTGAATCGCCATTTCTGAACCGAAACTCCAAAAAATATGAAATTTCAAAAATAGAAATTTCAGGAAGAGCATGTATTGAGACTGGAAAATGGGTTAAGTGGTATATAAAAATGTTGAAATATTGGGGGGGGGGTGCCAACAAGTGCTGGGCCCCCTGCCCGAATTATTGGGGGCCCGGGCCCCTATGGATTGATGCCTATGCCATTGCCTCATAGTCGTCTGTCTCTTTGGAGACGCCTTACCCCAGGCCTTACCACCAGCCATCGCTGTTTCCCATTGGGCTGACATCTAGAGTCTAGTTGGGTAGCTGGGTAGCCATCCTGGTAAAATCGGGCCCAACTACGCCTCGCAGCTATTCAACATCCTAGCTTCCAACGTGGCATTAAGACCTCCGTTCCCATTCTCACATTATCTATCACTAGAAGGGAAGTTCCCGCCCCTTTCTAACCCAAATTACGAATTAATATACAGTATATATATATATATATATATAAGTTCTATGACCATAATAAGTACCTGTAACACTAATTTTTCATAAATAGTCAGCATCGTGTAACTATGGCCCAAGAGAAAATTGCACAAAATGAAATTGCACAAAATGTTGACCCTTCATAGAAAAGTTTGAAAAACTCATTTAGAGAAAGGTATTTTATAAAATTAAAACATCATACTATGTCCTGATAAATTAAATCAATGTCATTAACTCTATGGCAAAAAGTCAACAGTTGATACATTCTGTAACAAAACTCTCGAGCTAAACAATTATACTCGAAACCTTGATTTCTTATTTTGAAATATTTTGGAAGTTTCATAATTAATTAGTTGCCAAGTACAAAAACCGTTATGGCCTTATTATTCCAGTAATCATATTATGTTCTCTGATCAGTGGTGGTTCCTGGAATTCTTGGTTGGTGGAGTGAAAAAAATATAGAAAAAGTTGGTGGGGTATGCAAAGTTAAGAAAAAAGAAATGAGAGAAAAAAGGTAATTCTTAGTGTTTTTGCCCACTAAATGTTAATAAACCTTGCCAGAGAAGTCTGACAAGCAAAAAAAGGTCATTCGCAGTATGTTTTTAGTAGAATTTTTAAAACTTACCGCAAAATAGGTTGACAAGCAAAAAATGGTCACCCGCATTAAAAGCTTGCGAAAAATACGTTGACAAGCCAAAAAACCTCCGGTGGGGGAATGCATTAATTGCTAATCATTAACATGGTGGAACCACCACTGTCTCTGGTCATTAGTCTCTTAGAGTAATGGTACATCTAACACCATCTTTTGGTTCCAGAAGAAATGTCTCATAGCAGTCAAATGACTGCTTCATGTCAAGATGAATATTGAGACGTTGGATAAGTTTCGCAAGAACAACTCGACTCACCAGCTAGGAACATTAAATCCATGCATATTCAGATGCCATATTCAAGATTTAAATGCCACATGTATTAACAACATAACAGTTATACATAGTATTTGCATGCATTCATTATTCATTAATTACCGCTAGTGACCCGTTTTATTAAACAGTTGACATCAGTCAGTGATCGTTCTCGACATCAATCATAATCCTGCAAATCAAATAAAGGGCCATCCATATATTACACACTCAAGTCATAATTTTCATACCCCTCCCTCCTGCTGTACCCCGGATATTTTTGGACCCTCGCCGCTGTGTACGTACAAGTTAGCTACTAACTCTACCCCCACTCTGTTTGAACAGGTAATTTTTAGCCATAGTCACAAGGCGTTTGTCTTACTATTTATAGGTCTTTATATATAGTGTTTGTTACTTTGAAATTTATTAAATAAATACAATATAACATTCAAATTATCTTAACAATGCATCAAATTTAATAAGTGACTGTGAGTGATTTCAACCTTAAGTCAACCTTAACCTTATCAGTCTTCTGTATAAGCAGCTGTTTTTTAATTGCTACGTAGGCTACATATAAATTTGTGCATACACACATTCAGTCAAGACTCCTCCTCGTACGCATCCGCACGCAAAATCACCTAAATCCAATTACCCCTCCTTCAAAGTATATGTGATATATGGATGGCCCCATATAAAACCTGAAGTATGCGGTGATATTTTCCTTTCTATTCTTATGGGCATATTCTAACAAAAGATGTCAATGGTGTATAGTAATTATATTATGGCAGGAACATGGGATTTTAAATGATTAAATCTCAATACATTCGTCGTCATTGCCAGAAGTTGAATATCTTTATGCTACACTGCTGAAAATTGAACGAGAACTCAAATTTATTAATTAGAACACTTGGGTGACGTGATCTATGGAGGAGGGTCCAAGGTTTGTGACATACTTTAAAGAGGGATCTGAGATTTGTAAATAAGTAAGTAAAATCTCGTGGATTTATATAGCGCTTTAGAAAGCACAACAGTAGTTGCTTATTCTTAGGCGCTCAGCCTTTCTTAAAATAGCTATAGGGAAGGTATATGATCAGCCAGGCAATAGTCACCATCCAAGGGCAGTGAGGCTAGGTTGTTACCATAGGCTATTCTAAGGAAAATATAAAGATGCACAAAAGTGGGCGGGCCAACCGAGGCGAGCGCGATAATTGAGGCGCTAAAGGGGGTGGGGTTCTGGGAGGGGGTTCGGGGGGCGGTGAGCCCCCCGAGGAAATTTGTATGAACTAAGATTGGCAGTGATAATTCAAAGCCAGGGCCCAGGAGTAATAGAAAGAGGATCATGATTCATGACACTATCCCTGCTGTTATTCAACATCTATACTGAAGAACTAATACCGGTAATTACAAAAGAAGCACTATAGAGCAGTGGTTCCCAACTATTTTATATGGCGGGCCATCGTCGCTGTTTGCCAAAGCGTCACGGGCCATGCGAAAAAAAGTTGAAAATAAACTTGTCTAATGCATTTTAATCAATTGACCTACTACATACGGATGTATGTTCACATAATTTTGCACAGTTAATGCACAGGCTATACAAAAATTATCTTGTATTGCAGTGTATGAGTGTTCTGATGATGGTTTGCCGATATCGGAGTTCAAATCAGCAGGCTTGATCATGGGACAGATTTTCCTGGCGGCTCTAGGATTTGGCAAGTGGGGGCCGTTGGGATGACATAATTAGATCATCCATGCTTAGGGCAAATGTAAACGATTGCCGATTCTAATTGCTTGACTACAGATAAACATCTAAGCTTCCTCACTAGCTACTTGAAGTCTGGCACCTTTCAAGTTGCCTAGCATGGCCGGCTGTTAGATGGTTCGACTGTGACACTAATATTCCTTCTCGAGCTATCTAACCCGGCTATTAACAGTTTTACTGCGGTTCCCGTCTAGGCACAATTTTGATACCTTTTAAGCTTAAAGATGGTGGGAGAACAAATATAAATGATTAACACCATCAAAAGAATACAGAAGAACTAGATTGGTGGACACATGCTAAGAGGAGAAACATTGCTTAGAACAGTAATGGAGGGTGCTTAGAACAGTAATGGAGAGAAGTATACCAGGAAAAAAGACACTAGGCAGACCAAGGAGGATGCTATTGGACTGGATGATGAAAACAGATGCACAACCTCACAATACCTATGCAGAAATCAAAGAAGAGCTAAGACGCAGAGTGGAATGAAAACAATGGAGTTCTGAACCTGTCTTAGGACAGAGAACATGATGATTGACACTTGCAATCCTTTTTCATGGTTCAGTCAACATAAATATGCCACAAGCATAAACTTGATAAACTCCAGATGGTTCTTCGTTCGGCAGCCAGGGTGATTGCTGGTGTCACAAGACGTGATCACATTAGTGAATATATGTCTGTTTTACACTGGCTATAACAAACCATATTCTGTCATGTATGAAGTAGGATAAAAATAAGGCCTAAAAAGGGTACCATAGTTTACAATCACTGTGTTATAGTGGGTGGTAGCTTGAGTAAATATAGTTATAGGATTCCTTAATTTAATTATTGAGAATGCAAGAAGGAAGTTCATTATTTAATGCAAAACAATAGACATATTCAAAATCAAGTCATATAAATAAATTACAGAGATACAACCTACCTTTGCTGCATTTTGTCCCAAACAGTTTCTATGTCCAAGTGCAAAAGGGAAGAAAATGTACTTTGATGGCCTAAAAACATAGACTTTACAGCTATGTTACAGTCGCATGTTACATACTATATGCAATGCCACAAAAATGCAATGTTAACATGCTGGCCAGATTGTTTCATGTCCAGAAACCACTTTACAACAGAATTTTTGCAAAGCAAAACAAAGGAGAGTGCAATTAATTAGTGCTCAAATAAAATATTTCCATACTTTGTCATTGCAAATTATCAAATTAATTTGCTTTTGACAAATGACATTACAAATATACATGGTGTTTCATTAAATCGGGATCACTTTGTAGTTTGGTTATAACTTTTACAGATGCAGATTGATTTTAATGAAAATTATATCACAGCAGTCATTAGAACATTTGCTTCTATGTGATATGATTCTCAATTGTAAATTTTAAAAAAATTCTCCATACAGTGTAATAGGGAATAACCATATGTGACCTTTCCACTGGATACCGGCTCCAAATAATTTAATGGTGTGCATGTAAACTGCAAAGTAAAAAGACTCATTAGATTATCACCTGTGCTATAAGCATAAAATTTCTTAAAGCATTTTAAAATCACAATTGCAAGTTGCAGCTTGAAAGATGGAAGTTAAGAGAATCATATAAAGTTAAAATTGAATCATGCATGAAAGAAATTCAAAAAGCAAAGCAAAAATCAATATCAAAATTAATTTTACAATGATATTCGGATTTGGTAATTATCTGGTATACCCAAGTATTCAGCGAATGCGAATAGTGCCGAATAGGCCTACCTAACTATCAGGCTGGAATGAATGTCCGGAGCGATTTCCAGTCATTCCCTATATAATTGCAGTTGCAAAATGTAGCACATGACGCATATTTTACTATCTTTACCTTGTTGATCCCAGTGTCAAGGCGAATGGTCAGTAGGTATAATATCGGGACACAATGCTTACGATATTCTGCCTGACATTGAGCAGTACTCGATCGTACTGCTTTACATTCCAGCAGGCAGGGACACCTGGCGCATTGGGCTTGCTTTACTGTCGAACTCCTGAAACTGGTGACATCAGACTTCATCCTACCAAATTTGTGGCCACCCAATAGTCCCAACCAAACCCAGTGGATTACAAAATCTGGTGTATAGTACTACAAGAATGGGTCCACAAGACAAATATCAAAGAGGTCAGCATGCTACGACAGCAATGATGAATGGAACAAGCCTGGTATGCACGTTATTGAAGTGATAAAGTAGTTGGACAGTGCCGAAAGAGACTTTGAACCAGGTCATGTTTTAAGAAAAAATTATCACTGCACAACACCCCCCGCTTCTCCTTTCCGTTATCTCCCGGTAGGGACGTAGCTAAGATTGTAGTTTTTGGGGCTGGAGCTCAAGATTCCACAATTCCTTCCCATTTCCCTGCGCTAGACGCCCCTCCCCGGCCACGTTAGACGCGGCTCCCTTGAAATGGGGGTCCGGGGGTTTCTGCCCTGGAAAAATTTCTGAAACCGTAGATGCTCGTACGTGTGTTTTAGAATTTAGAGCATTTTGGGCACACAATCTCAGGTCTGGTATCACCAAGTTCCATGTCTGTAATTATAATTTCTTATGCTTAAGTAAATTTCCAATAATTCTGCTTCGATGAATGCAACATTTCCAAAATTGCTGCTATTTGCACTGTAAATTAAGAAATTAAAAGATGTAAATTTCTTATAACAAAATACGTTACATAGGTAGGATAACAAGAATAATTTACAAAAATAGCAAGCATTGGTCACAGCAACTGCAGAGCACAAAAGTAAAGTAGTCAAGTCCATTTTCAACTGTAATACGAAATAGATATATAAACCAAAAAATAGTTTTTTGGCATACGCCAGCACGTTTTATGTTCTGTTTCAATCTGAAAAAGAATCTGTAGCTATAAATTAATATCAATAAAAATTACTTTAATTTAACCGCTTTTGTGTATTTCCGAAGCTTCCGTAATTACGTTTATTACCTAACAACAGGCTAACATTAACGTTTACGTAATAAAAACCAATACGCCATCATACTTACTACTTAGTACTTAGACCTACTTGACCAGATACAGGCCAAGATTCATGCAAAATAACTAAAACAGCAAAACCAGTGGTGCGTGCTTACCTTCATTTGCCGTAAACCTCTACATATCTTTGCTGGTCTGTTGACGTTCAATACGCTTTGTTTAAATCGCTTTGCGGCACGAATGTAAGCCATATAGCCGCTATTACACCAGTGGTTTTCACACAGGCTTACTTAGCCTCCTAAGCCACTTAAAATCACATTATTATTATTATTATTATTATTATTATTATTATTATTATTATTATTATTATTATTATTATTATTATTATTATTATCAGGGTGCGATTTGTAACTCGGAGCAGTTGGGGGGGCATTAGGAGAACAAGACGAGCAGTGAGTCACCGATCTAAGGCTGTCGTTCACTTTGCAGCAAGTCGCCAGCGAATATAGAACACTACAGGCTACAGCTTATGGAGTTTCCCCTTTTATTTGGGACTTCTTATTCAACCCTCTAACCGAAAGATTAGTGGGTGGCCTGACTGGCCTCAGTCAGGAAACTGCCGAGCGCCAGTCTCTTGACTGAGGCAAAACATGGGTTTATATAGCATTACAGGAGCCTCCTATAAGCCGGAGCACCCAACAGCCAATCAAAATCTAACACGCATCTGTCATAAAAATATGAGCCTCAACAGAGTCAACACGGAGCTCTCACAAAAAAATAACAAGCTGTAGGAACGGTCCAGTGCACGCAAAAGGGGCGCTGGCTCGTAAGAACGGCCCAAGTCGAGGGGTGGCAGGTCATAATACATCTACAATGGGATCCGTCCATCCAAAATTTGCCACAATATTACGTGTTATCGCTTCTTCAGAATTTATTATTATTTCTAATATTTGGCTTTAACACCTTTAATAAAGCATTCATTATTTGCAAAAATTTTATGTATTGCATATTTTTTTGATTTCTTATCTGGAATCAGCATCTTTCATTTGGGTAAAATTAGCAAAAATACTTAGGTCAGCAGATTTTTTTTCAAATATAGAAACCAGTGTTATAATTAGTAAATGAACATTTGATGGGTTTTGTTAGACATTTAGGTCTTATAGTCACAAAATCAATTGTTCTAATACAAACTATCAACTATAATTAAAGCTTATAGCAGCCAATATTTTCAGTATATTTGTTTCAGTTAATTAAAGAGTGAAAAGTTTCTTTTGATCTTACGTGATTGGAGAACCAGGTGCAAAGCGCTCAGGCTTAAAAGCATCCACATCAGGATAAAATTCAGGAACTCGGCAGCTAACAAAGGGACTCACCTGAAATGAATCAATCTCATTATTTTATTTTCAAATTTGCAATAAAAAATTCAAATGCTTTAAGAGGCAATTAAACAAAGTATTATAGAGATCTCTGTAAAGAAATCAGAGCATGAAGACGTATAAAAGAGCTGAAGGACATTGTACTACCAGCTTGCCCACAGAAGGACATAATTTTGCAAAGTGTAACTGTAGAAGCTGTCAAGAGGCTAAAGAATGAGAAAAGTCCTTGCCGTGAAGGCTTTTTTCATGAAGTGATACAGGCTGGAGGGGAAGCAACAAGTGACTAACTAACATCTGCCAAGCATAATGGGCACAGGACATCATGCCATAAGACGGACCAAATTGAAGGTCAAGACAATTTTGAAGAAAACTTATGAGAGTCAACACCAACAATTTTTCATACATACTTCAAACAAATACAGGATAATGGTGAATAATTGCACAAAATCTCCACGCATGGACAAGAATATTGTCAATCTATAATATATAGAATGATAAATGATGAGCAGCGACATTCATCAACAATTACGCAGAAGAACATGCACTTGTGTTGCCTGAGAGAATTCCAGGTTTTTGACATGACAATATCAAGTTCCTGTCATCATCAGAAACAAAAGTGAAAGTTTACCACACTTACGCTGATGTTGTTAAAAAATCAGGTTACCATTGAATAAGTGAATGGATACAAGGAAGACACTCGTTCCATTCATTGTAATTATGTAATAGCTAAGCCAATGACTGAACTGTGCTGGACCTGCCAGGAGAATAACATCTTAGTTTATCGTGGTGCCAACCAATCAGAAAGCGTTAAGTCTGACCGACTTCATCAGCAACTGCAAGTTGTACAACTGAAGAGGTCATTTTACAATGAAATGGTTTGACAGGCCAAAGAAGCTTGTCAGGATCAGCAGCTCCAGAACTTCCATAACACATTTTCAGTAGGAAAAGATTGTAAGAAAAAGTGAATTTCGACAAGTGACGGGTTTTGATCCTTGGTGTCACAAATACGCAGAAACACAGGAAAGCAAAAAGGTTGAAAATGCCTTAGACTGACGTGGAAGTCAATTACTTAGTACCAAAATGCTATAAAACTTGAAGTTATTAATAGGGTCGCCAGTGCATACCTTTAATAAATGAACATTACTGTAACTACTACTTTTACTGGAGTGGTCTAATTTATGACCAGAAAATTGATAATTTGCTTACCACTAGGTTTGAGTGAGGAGGGATTTTATGTCCTTCAAATGTTGTTTGCTTCACATTAGTGCGAAATAGCCATGGGACTGGATTCCAGAGACGAAGAGACTCCTGAAATACCATGTTCAGATATTCCATCTTGATGAGGTCATCACTTGACACAAAGTTTTTGCTTCCTAGGACTGAGTCAACTTCTTCACGTAATCTAGACATTTTTCAGGAGAGTTTCTAATTGAACACTTTCAAAGACAATATCAATAAAATTGCTCCACTATAAACTTTCAAGTCAAAATAACAAATAAGAGCAAGAAATAATACATTTTACTGCTGTGAAACTGTGATGGTGGATGATGTTAGGAATGGTAAAAGTTCATATCATTTAATGATCATATACATAAAGTAAAAGCAATTGCTGCATCTCCGAGGGCAGAATTCTCGAGTAAATCTTCTCAACTTTCGTATTTTTGTTTCCTTCGTACCTTAAATATTAAGAAAGTTACATCACTTCAAAATCGAACGGAATTTATTGGCATACCCTGTATTTAATCGGACTTACTTGTTTCCTTATTTCAAAAATAAGTCTTTCATTATTATATACTAGGTGTTTACCCGTCAAAAATGACGGGGGAGATTGGCTGTTTTACCACCCAATTTTGTGCAAATGCAATCAGGGGCGGCGCTGGGTTTTGTAATTTGTTGACTGGGTGGGTCTAATGCAATCTACACAGCCAGGACCCGCCGGCTCAGACTACCCCTCACCCCCCCAATCAACATTTTTCTGCGTATTTGAACGATTTGCTTGGGTGCCCCTGCCCGAGGCTGGGTGGGTCCGGACCCGCGCACACGCCCCCCCCCCTAGCGCCGACCCTGAATGCAATAGGATTTTGCGCAATTAATTTCTTTAAATCGCCGCCTTTTCCTTAAACCGAGTTAACGCCCATTCGCAGGAATTTGCTGAAACTTGATAGTCAAGGTAAGAGTACTGATTTGGCAGTGTCGAACGACATGCAGTGCTTGATTCTCTTGTTTGCTGTGCTGCTTTTCACCCCGAGCAACAGCCTGCTCCTCATTCTCACTTGATGGTCGAAAAGCTCGTGAACGCTGGACTTTTTTTGTTTTGCACGGACGGTTAGAAAGAGGAATAAAAAAGCTAAACAATGGTGCAAATCTCATCTTCTTAGCTCTTATATAGCCTGAGATATAGCAAATTTAAAAAAATGGAAACTTTCTCAGAATTCAAAACTTTCACGAAATTCACCGATAATACTTATGTTCAAACATCGGGGTCATCGGGTTAGAACGGATAGATCTTTGCCAAATGTCAACCGATTTTCAAAATTTTTGGTTTATTTTGTTCCTCTGACATCCCTTTACAACTTTGCCGCTGACCAAAGTGGGGTTACCGCAGAAAATATTTTGCTAGCGGGCTTTATAAAAATTTTTTTGGGGGGGGGAGAGGGTGATATTTTAGGCCGTAAAGTGGACTCTACCCCCATATTTTTTTGTTTTGCACGGACGGTTAGAAAGAGAAATAAACAATCTAAACAATGGTGCAAACCTCATCTTTTTAGCTCCTATATAGCCTGAGATATAGCAAATTTAAAACGCTACAGCAATCATTTCTGAAGAACGCTTTTCCAAAAATTAAATCTCCAGTACGGTGACAGCGTCTGAAAATTTAATCCACACTTGAGGGGTAACATTTAAAAAAATAGGGTTTGAGGTTAGGAAAGAGTAAATATATATAATAACGGGGGGGCAGGGCATTGGGAGAGGGAAGGGAGATTTGGGAGGAGGAAAGTGGGTTGTACGGGTTTTCGGAGCAGCGTTGTGTAGGTTTGGAAACGGGTTTTGGGGCCGGTGGGGTAGGGCGGAGCGCTGATGGGTTGGGGCCTGGGCGATTGGGAGAAGGATGGGTAGTTGGAAGGGGATAAGGAGAGGGAAGGGGAACGGGGGTTTAGGGCCGGGGCGGGAATGGGTTGGGGCTGGAATGGGTTGGGCCCGAGGCGATTGGGAGAGGATGGGGAGAGGGAAAAGGGATGGGGAGAGGGAAGGGAAACGGGGTTTGGGGCCGGGGCCGGAATGTGTTGGGGCCGGGGTGATTGGGAGAGGATGGGGAGAGGGAAAAGGGTTGGGGAGACGGAAGGAGAACGGGGGTTTGGAGGGGGCGATTGGGAGAGGGATGGGGAGAGGGAAAAGGGTTGGGGAGACGGAAGGGGAACGGGGTTTCAGGGGGCGATTGGGAGGGGATGGGGAGAGGGAAGGAGATGGGGATAGGGAAGGGAAAAGGGGGTTTGGGGCCTGGGCGGGAATGGGTTGGGCCTGGGCGATTAGGAGAGGGATGGGGCGAGGGAAGGAGGGACGGGGGTTTAAGCTGCAATTAAGACGCTTCGTTAAACGCTCCGGTTTGATTAAACAATATTTGGTTGTCAATGACAACAGCGTCTTGCAATACCCGCCGTGTTGCGGACGGACAGACAGACATCGAGAATTATATATATAGATTCCATGCTTTCACTGAATTAATGGAATTTACAAAATGGCGTCACGTGGTGAAGACAGCAAAGTCTCGGCATTACCGGTTGTTCTAGATGGCACACACTTTGCCATAAAAAGCCAAGATGGGGACAAAGTTCTGACTACATGTCTGAAGTGTATACCAGTGAATTTTATGTTGATGCTGACAACTGACTTTATCTGAGTAGGCCTAATTAATCGTCATTGCCAATTTAATCAAGGTATTTAATCTGACTGTACTATCTGTCGTAGTAGAAATAGAAATGTGTCATTCTGCAATTTCTGCTGTTACCTTTACTGTAGTGTTAACTGTTGGGTGTAGACACTAGGCAGGCACTGTTTTTGTTGCACTGTTATTACACTTACCTTGTTACACTTATTAAAGCACTTGGAATTAGAGATTGTTAGGCCCTTTACACTGCTGTCGATTGTCATGAGGCTGTAAAAGTATTTTGTCTTTGAAATACATTTCTGAAAATGTACTTTGTATTTTGCTCTCCTACTGGAAGTATTTGAGAGAAAGTATTTGAAATACATTAAAAAAGTATTTTATACAACACTGCTTACCTGACAATTCCCTGGAGTGGTATGATCTCAAGCCTTATCTTCCAAGTTAATATTATAACTACATTCCTAGGCTTCAATGTGCCAAAGCAATTAATAGTGGGGCATTCCACGTCAAATCAACACACTTTTGAATAACATCGGACGTCACCGCCTCAGATTTTGATGAAATTGGCACAGTTATTCTTCCCTATGAATAATGTTGAAAACCATAATATTAGAGTTTTGGGTCAACCCCCATCTAAAGTATAGGTCATGAAAGTTTGGTCGACCGGCGCCAATTTGCGACTGTAAAGCTGTAATATCTCCACTTCTGTGATAGCAAGAGACATGATCTTTGCACCAAACTTTAGATTTTTGAAAGCTCCATCTGGGCAACACCAAGAGCTTGAAAACCAAAAGAACAGAAGCAATCGTAGCACATAATTTGACATTTCAACCAATGAGTATTCAACAATATTTATGATTTTATTTGTGGATAAGTCTTACATGGTGAGGAAATAATGGTTAAAATTTCAGAGTGGGCACTCTTATAATTTATATGCAGTGATTGAAAGAATATCTGCCCCAATGCAAAATTGCAATTAAAACATTCCTGTTGGACATTGCATTCACTTAGTGACCGAGTTAATTTAGTATGCCAGTGACATCTGACATTTAGACAAAACCATGACAGTTTGCCTTACATTTAAGAGTATTTTTATATTTTTATTTGTGACCGTCACGAGTTGACGCAGGTCGACAAAACTTTCACGACCCGTACTTTATACGCGGGTTAAGCTAAAACTCTAATATTATGGTTTTCAACATTACTGGTATTCATGGGGATGAGCAATTGTGCCAATTTTCATCAAAATCTGAGACGGTGATGTCCGATGGCTGTGTTGATTTGACGTGGAATGCCCCCAATATCTGTTTTAAATAATTCAGCTACAAATACATACAGGCTGCAATAATATTTGGAATTGTGAAAGAAATCACAAAATAAAAATATCAGAACAAGCCAACCTTTTGAGTATTTCTGGATTACGCCATATTTCTTGAACTGTAAAACTCATTCCAATGGATGTTGTATGATGGCCTGAAATGAAATCAACTTTTTAAAAGGGATCAAAAATTAAATATAATGACAGATAGTTGTTGTGAAAATTTAAGCAAACGAAATTTTTTAAAAATTGATTGACAGCACCTAATTTGGTTTTAGACGATGTATTCAGCCAACATACCTGGTTTCTATATTATTTTTGTTCTTTTAATTGTGTCATACTGCATATACTTATTATTACTAAAAGTTAAGGTTTATGTGGTAACTTATCCGATAGTGGACTGCGTGAACACATTACATTGTTAGATATTAACTTGAGACATGTAGCTGGTCTGGAAACACCATGTCTTCAGGTGCTTCTTGAACGTGTCGAGTGATGACAAGTTTTGTATAGTAGATGGCAGACTATTCCAGGTTTTCGCGGCAGTAACGGGGAAGGCACGATCACCTACCGAGGTGAGGCGTGTACGTGGGATGTGTAGCGTCTTAGTAGAGACTGACCTCAAGCGCTGTCAGCCCTCAAGATCTGCTGTCCACTGCAGTTCAGCCTTTAGATATGCTGGGCCTATACCGTGTCTTTTCCCCTCCAACCAAGTCGATTTTCCCCCCAAAAGCCTCAATTTCCCACCCAAAGGCCTGGAGTCTGGATGGAACACTGCATGCATGTGTCCGGTATTTTCTTGCAAACTACAAAACTCAGAAAATAAGTCACTCTTAATCTATGAGTCTAATACAATCTGATTTCTGGATCTGACTTTGCTCGGCTGATCATTAAACTTCTTCTGAAATACCCGTTTGCCATGAAAAAGAAACCAATATAATTCAATATGTCAAAAGTAAGAAAAATTTTTATTACAGCTATATATCCCTGTGTCTAGCAAGCAGAAAGTCCAATCAGGTCTTGTATCAAAAGGCTTACCAGCAAAGAATACTGTCATGTAATCATCAGTGATCAGTTCAATTGTCTCTGGATCTGAAGCTTGTTTTGTTGATAATCCTAAAAAGCAACTTCTAAGTATATAAAATACTTATAATTCCTTAGACCTATAGTTATTTCTAGTTTCTAACAATGATAACTACAATTAATTACCAATTAAACTGCATAGTGGTCTGTATTATACATAGTTTAATGGTGTTTATTCAGAGTCAAACAGTATGAACCTTGATTGAATGATTGAAGAACCTTGAGTGTTCAACGACTTAGTAGATGCAGAGACAAACGGTCGGCTTGCATTATTGTGCTTGCTTGATCTTTCATCAGCCTTTGATTCCGTAGATCATCGCATCTTGATCAACAGTCTCAAGACTACATTTGGAGTCGACGACATGGCGCTATCCTGGATTTCTGACTATCTTTCAGACAGGACTCAGACTGTTTCCTGGAACGGCGGTCTGTCGACTAGAAGGCCAATCAAAAATGGGGTACCACAGGGCTCGGTGCTAGGCCCCTTACTCTTCGTCTACGGTAATCGTCTTGTACTTGTCTGACCTAGGGCGAATAGTGAGATCTTATGGACTTACTCCCTTCGCGTACGCCGACGACATTCAGATTCTTTCGTCGTGTTCAGTGGATGGCCTCAAACAGGTTGGCATTGAATCCAGGGAAAACCGAAATACTCTGGTTCAGCTCACGGAGAAGGACTCGTCTAATAAGCCAAACCCCACTCTCCATTGTAGGAGCGATGGTAGCACCGACAATTCAATTGCGGCTACTAGGAGTCCTCCTGGATCAGAAACTTACCCTGGAGAGCCATGTACATAATGTAACAAGAGTATGCTATTTTCACCTACAGAAAATAAAACAGATTAGACGCTATCTGCCGAGAGACGTAGTGATCCTACCAGTGATGGGCAACTAGTTAACTAATTAGTTACTAACTAAAAGTTTAACTAATTTTTTAGTTATCTTCATAGTTTAATTAAATATAAATAGATTAGTTAAAATGCTAGCTTACCTGAAATATTCTAGTTAATAACTAAATAGTTTAACTAAAACTTTTTAGTTGGTGTCCCGAATTCTCAATAACAGTACTTTTTTATCTATTCCTTCCTGGGTCATTTTTTCCAAACAAACTTGACAAACTTGTGTTCCTGCAGTCTAGACTAAGACTTAAATATTAAATAAACAATGATTAATAAATTCAAAGGTTCATTGACTGACATGTTCATGTTGCAGGCATCGCCTATATTTCATGAACATGTACCTGATACCTGAAAAATAGTTGTAAAATTAGTTGCAAAAGTTTAACTATATTTTTTAGTTTAGTTAACTATTTTAGAAAGTTAGTTTGCAACTAAAAGTTTAACTACTTATTCTAGTTTAAATTTAGTTGTAGTTAAACTAATGGTTTTAGTTAGTTGCCCATCACTGGATCCTACTGGTGCTTACATTAATTCTGACACGAATCGATTATTGTAATAGCGTCCTTTATGGACTAACAGAAAATCGACTGCGATGTCTACAGTCAATTGTGAATACATCTGTGAGACTGGTTTTTGGTGCGAGCATATCACTCCTTACCTAAGAGATAAATTGCAATGATTACGAGTTCCTGAACGCATAATATACCAGAGATGTCTGATAACGTTCAGAGCTATAAATGATCAAACCTGTCCTGATTATCTGGCTACACTGATTCGAAGACACACTACGCCTGCCAGTAGCCGACAGCTTCGCTCTAGTAACAAGGTCGCCCTAATTATGCCACCACCTTCGCAAACAACGATTCTAGGTGAAAGATCGGTCACCAGAGGGAACCCACTTCTGTGGAATTCCCTCCCGGACTTCGTCACTAATTCGAAATCTATTGAACAGTTCAAGTAGAATCTTAAGACACACTTGTTTAGTACGTCGTATGATTGCTAACTCATTATTGTAAAGCACTCTTGATTTAGCCTTATGCCTTGTTATAGGACTCTATAAATTATCAGATAATAATAATAATAATAATAATAATAATAATAATAATAATAATTGATGTTCCTCGCTGTCTTTGCTTTGGTCCTATCGTTTTGGACTTCTAAATTATACAACTATAAAAGAGTCTTTTCAGCAATTCATCCCATGCTTCTATTCTGTAAGTGAGTAATTAACATGTTGAATGCAGACGATATAGTAATACATTTCTTTTGATAATAACAATTGATCAATATCACTGGAAAATCTATTTGCTCATCTTGGAAGGGTAATAATACACAGCTTGCATCCACTGAATGAATGAATCCACTGAATACAATTTCTTCCTTTTTGAGACACCTTAAAATGTCGCTGTTCTTTGTTTGTTGCTTTCTTCTCAGCAAACAAAGAAACAGCTGATTTTAAAGGTGTTTCAAAATGAAGATATTGTCTTCAGTGGACCCAGTGCAAGTTTATTATTACTCTTCTAATAAGATGACAAAGATACAGAAGTACTCTATGCACAGAATTGGAAGAGAACATAATAAAATGCAACAAAAGGCACATATTTCAAATAGCAAACAATCACAGCAATTTATTTAAACCTAGAACATCCAATTCAAACTTAGAACATCCAATTCAAACCTAGAACATCCAATTCAAACCTAGAACATCCAATTCAAACCTAGAACATCCAATTCAAACCTAGAACATCCAACTACCAACACCTAAAACATACTCTCAAAGTATGGACTTCAGATAACACTGAGCATAGTGCACACGATTTGTGCTGCATTTTGGGAAAGCTGTGAGGAATGGACCCAATAGATCTTCTTATCCAAAATGGTGGCAGCTCACCTGACTGCTGGCTTTACATTAACTGGATCAGTCGCAGGAGGAAGACGAGGTCGGAAGGACTGGCTGACAACGCTGACAAAGCCTGCAACTATCAAACCAGTTTGTTGTCGATCTCTTCATCAACAAGTCTAGTTCCCCAAACATATGTCATCCTCCGTCATATTCTACATTATATATACACTTCAAACGGGTGTTTGACTGTTGTTTGAAGTGTGATTATTATATAATCGAGTTTTCTAATGATCTGAATTTTACCATAGGCTTTAACCCAGAGCGTAAGAGTATCTTCTGGAACATAATCACCAGCCTCTATTGCAGTACATCTCTCCATCAGCCATTTCTTGCCCGTGTCACGAAGGTATTTGATTCCTTTTGAGAATTCAGACTTTGTAACTTTTCTGTCTAACAGGAACTATAAAATAGAAAAATCATCCTTAAAACTGTCAGAATGCATTGACTTATGTAGCAAAAAAAGACATCCAAATTCTGTTTGATTTCACCAATACTGAAATTGCTTCATTGGGTGAAAATATCTGAATGCATTTATAACAGTCATACTACTTACAGACAATTACCACTTCACTGAATGAAATCTGTCTACTGACAGATTTCATTGAATGACGTAATTATAAGGAATGACGTATTTGACGTAAGTTCTGTAATCCGGCCCGCAGCAAAAATGAGGAACATGTGCAAATTGTAGTAAATATATTCTACTAAATTTAATTTCATTTGTTTGTGGCCCGCCAAGCCTCCAGAAGTCAGCAATGTGGCCTCTGGCTAAAAAAACTTTGGAGACGCCTGGCATATATATTATATATACATCATCAAAAATATCTGACACCAGGTATATTGCACATTAGGTAGCAAGCTATTGTATAAAGGTCAGATTAGTATTACATCAGACTTAAAGCAAAAACAAAATTCATAACGGAATTGATACAAGACCTACTGTACGCTGATGATTGCACATTTTACGCATGCAAGCAAGACGACCTCAGGAATTAACCTCCAGATTTGCAAATGCGGCAGAAAATTTTGGTCTCACAATCAACTTGTCTAAAGCCGAAGTTCTCTATCAATCACTCCCTCAAACACCTTCTGTTGAGGTGAGGATAATGATAGATGGCACGGAAATTAAACAAGTGAAGAAATTTATGTACCTCGGCTCAACACTGAATGAACATGCCCTCCTGGATGATGAGATTGAGGCAAGACTCCAGAAAGCGGCCGCTAGCTTCTGTTGCATACGATAACGATTGTAGAAAGTTCATGGCATTGAGCTATGCACATTGCACAAAGGCCTCTGTTAACAAAGCCTCAGTGATGAGCGTTCTGCTATATGGTAGCGAATGCTGGACTCTCTATTGAAGCCATATCAGAGCCCTTGGGGCCTTCCACAGTTGCTGCCTACTATCCATCCTATCTACAAAGTGGCAAGACAAAGTGCCAAGCACTGAGGTGCTGAAAAGAGCGAACTCCATTAGTGTGGAAGTGACATTGTCGAGGATATGGTTGAGACGGACTGGACACGTTTCTCGGATGGAGGATGTTCATTTGCCAAAAATCAGTGTTTATTCTAGGCCCTTTTTGGGGGATTCCCCCCCTCCAAGTTTGAAAATTCCTATCCAAAAATTTCTATATGTTCCATTGGGGGATGTAAATTCCCCCCACCCCCCAAAAAGTGTGACGAGAGGGTTTTTTTATTTTGGAGAGGGAAAAAAGAGAAGGATATGACCATATAGAAGAGTATTTCAAAGAAAAGGAAGGATGTGATGACTTTTTTTGCTCGTTAAGGTTTTTGGGCAGACAAACCTTCTCTCCCCAAACATTTCAAACTCCCCCAATGTCAAGTTGGCTAGAATAAACATTGGCCAAAAATTATTGTGTATAGTGAGTTTGTTCATAACCATAGGACACAAGGTGATCAGTACAAGCGATACAAGGACCAGATAAAGGCAACCATGCAGAAATGCAATATAAACATAAACAAGTGGGAAGAAGAGGCCTACAATCGCACTCATTGGTGCAGCGTCATCAACGATGGTGCGATAATTATGGAGGCTAATCGGATAGTTGAACTACAAAGAAAGCGTCAGGAATAGAGGGACCGCGCAAACTTAGACTCTGCCTCTACAACGGATTATATATGTAACCACTGCGGAAAAGCATGTGCAGCAAAAATTGGACTATTAGCCATATGCGCACCCACTTATGATTGCTAACGATCTCTATACATAGATCATGTATTCACAGGCGATCCGTCATCATCAATTTCGATGGACTGCTTATTATTATTAAGTTATTATTCAATAATACTTACTGGAACAAATAAGCCATTTACAACATCTGACATCCCGTCTGTCATTAGATGAAAAGCATGAACAAATTCACTGTAATCATTCTCCACTGCATTAATTTCTTTATTGTAAGCAACCTAAGTAGAAACAAATTGACAAGCATGAAGTATATTTGTTTAGACACATTCAGCTGCAACTACTGTATTTCTGTTCATTGGAAATCAATTGGTATGTAGTAGCTTTTAAATATCTATTTCATTTAATCTCATGACAATGTCCGGTGTGTGCAAGTAGAAGAATTGTGCCTATATGGCTATTGCTTATATGCGCAGTTTACTCCCATTGAATAAGCTTACCGGTAGTCTGAGAACGAGACCGGACGCCTACTGTGCTAATAAACGGTTTGTGCTTGTTTCTGATGCGCTTATAAGTGGAGTGCAATGTACGTGAATTATGCGAATACCTTGGAAATTACATCCAGAGTTGTCTTCTGAATCTTGTCATACATCTGAACAACTGTTTTTCCATCTGCTGCTCGCATTAGATTTTCAATTAAAGTATCAGCAACTTCATTATAATGACGCAACAATGACCCAAGATATCTGTCAAGAAGATCAATTTCAATATATTGTTATTATTTTGTTATTGAAATTTTGTCATAGAATGGAAAGAGTTATCAAAACAGCTTTGAAATACACTTTTATATTCCAAAAAGTAAATAATTTAATCAGTAAAGAGTAGAATGCATGGATGTACAACACAAAATGAATCTAAGTTCATAGTGGCAATGTAACCATTGTCCCCTCCGTAAGCTTACATCTCCTGGGAGTACTCTTAAACGAGACTCTATCCTTCGAAGCACATATAAACAACTTGATACTTTGTCATTACCAGTGATGGGCACTAGTTAACTAAAATAGTTATAACTAATAGTTTAACTGGAAAAATTTAGTTGAGGCAATAGTTTAACTACTTTTTTCTTAACTAGTTACAGCAATAGTTTAACTACTTTTTAAAATAGTTACAACTAAAAGTTTAACTACTTTTTTGCTAACTTTTTTATTATACTGCTTATTTCTTATTGCTCTTTGTACTGAAACATGAAAATGAACTACACAAATCTTGCTGACATTGTTGTTGACCTTTCTGATCCTGACCTGATTCTGATCACATTGTTTGATGCAAGCACTGCCTTCAGGGGCAGTTCCACGTTGGGGATGACTGGGGATGCATCCCCCACCAGCCCACCAAAAATGCATATGTGGCATTGATGAACTTCTGAGAAAAAATTTTGGTATTTATTTCTTGGTAGTACTTTGGTCTAACAGTATACTTACTGACTAACTACAGTTCATTTTGCACGATGACTCTGTACAACCAGACTAAAATCTCTTTTATGCATTGCCAATTCTCAACACTATGTTTTATAAACCAGATCTACAGATCTCTTCTAAACCGTTTACATATAATTTCTTTGACAATTGGCGGGATCTTCCTAGAAATTCATTGCATCCCCCACCGAGAGTTCCTGCAACCGACACTGTAAGCCTTCATAGATTACGGCGAGTTCTTTTTGTTACTTTGAAAGGAATCGAATAATACAAAATTTACAGAAAAGTTGCAAAATAGTTGGAAATAGTTTAACTACCTTAAAAAAGTTTAGTTAAACTTTTTTGGGAAAATTTTAACTATTAGTTAAAATAATAGTTTAACTACAAATATTTAGTTAAAAATAAAGTTTAGTTTAACTACTTTTTTTCCAACTAGTGCCCATCACTGGTCATTACCAGTTAGTCAGGTCGGTCAGTCGGTACCTGCCAGTGAGTGCCACTATTCAGCTTGTTCGAGCCTTTGTACTGTCAAGGAAGGATTACTGTAATAGCGTGTTACTCGGTCTTCCGGATAGCAAGTTAAATCGCTTGCAGTCAGTGCCAAACCTGGCTGCCATTCAGGTGATCATGTCATGCCACTACTCTGGGACCGGCTTTGCTGGCCCCGCGTTCAGCAGCGCATTATCTATAAGCAGGGCGCAATTTGTAGGGGGAAGGGGGAATCTCCCCCCCCACTGCCCAACTGCACCCCCCTACTGCTACATCTCCACCACTACATCCCCCACTGCTACATTTCCCAACAACTACATCCCCCAAGCTCGACATATCCCCCCCCCCCCACTGCTCCAGGTCACAAATCACACCCTGTCTACAAGCACTGCTGGCTGACTTTTTGGGTGCTACATGATCCGTATTGCCCTAATTAATTACCTAGCCGCATTGGCAGTGGCGGCTCCACCGGGGGGGGGGGCCATGGGGGCCCGTGCCCCCCTACTGAGATACTGCCCCCCCAGTGGCCCCACCTGTTGAGACCCTATACTATATATATACTATAGATATATACTATACTATATATAAAAATTTACCAAAAAATATTTTAAAATTGCAAAATTTTCAAAATTGGCCCAAAAATTGCCAAAATTGCAAACAAAATTGCAAAAAATTGCCTAAAATTTGCACAAAATTGCCTAAAATTTGCACAAATTGCCTAAAATTTGGCAACAATTTTCTCGCCCCCAAGAAAAGTGTGAAATGACGCTACTGTACTTAATACTACATACCTAGCAACAAATGGTTGGCCCCCCATGATTAGAAGTTGCCACCCCAACGGCCCCCCACTTGCCAAATCCTGGAGCCGCCACTGCGCATTGGTACAAAGATCGACAACGAATGAAAGGAGAGCGCTTCTCCGGTCCGGTCATCGGGTTCAATTGCTTGTCCCTCCTCTGTCTAAGACAGTGGTTCTCAAACGGTGGTACGCGTACCCCCATGGGTACAAAATGGACTTCCTAGGGGTACGCGGCGGAAATAATAATAATAATGTGATTTTAAGTGGTTTAGGAGGCTCAGTAAGCCTGTGTGAAAACCACTGATGTAACCATCTGCATTCAATAACCTAGTTTATCTAGATAGCCTTTGAATCCGTTCACTGTTTCAACTGTCACTCCCACCTCGTCCAAACTGTTCCATTTGTCCACAACCCTTGCACTAAAAAAGTTTTTCTTTCTTGGACCAACTCTCTGCTTAAACAGTTTGCACTTGTGGCCTCTTGTGCTGCTATAGTGTGCCAATGTAAAGAATCGATCATATGGCACATCTACTTTCCCAGTCATTATTTTGTATGTTTCTATCAAATCCCTCTCTCTCTTCTCCTTTCTAATGTTGTCAGTCCACAATATTGAAGTCTTTTTCGTAGCTTAAATTATGGCACCCATTGACCATCTTCGTTGCTCGTCTTTGCACTTTTCTAAAAAGTTCTATATCTTTTTCAAGAATGGATTCCAAGCCTGAACACAGTATTCCAGATGAGGCCTTACTAATGACTTATAAAGTTTAATGATTATCTCTTTGTCACGACTCACAATTGTCCTTTTCACCATTCCCAACATTTGGTTTCCCTTTTTGCTGCCTCCATGCATTGGTGAGATGGATTCATACTTCTATGGGTGATTATCCCCAAGTCTCTTTCTTTTTCTGTTGTGGTTAGAACCTTCCCCTAAAGAATATTCATTACCATTATTAGACTTCCCAACATGCATTACAGAACATTTATCAATATTGAAAAGCATCTGCCAGTCCACAGACCACTGAAACAATTTCCTTAGATCTTCTTGTAAAATTTTTGCATCATCCTCCGAATCTATATTTCTGCATAACTTTGTATCATCGGCAAACTTTGAGATTTTGGACAGTAATCCTTCATCGATATCATTTATATATATTAGAAAAAGCAATGGCCCAAGCACTGAGCCCTGAGGCACTCCACTGATAACTCTTGCCCATTGCGAATGGCCTCCCTAATGCCAACCTTCTGTCTTCTTCCCTTCAACCAATTTTCGATCCATCTGAGAATATTGCCCCTTATTCCACAGGACTTCAGTTTGGCAGCCAGCCTTATGTGGGGTACTTTATCAAAAGCTTTGGCAAAATCTAAATATATTATGTCTACTGCCTTGCCCTTGTCTAGCTTATCAAAACCTCCTCCAGAAAGTCCAACAGGTTGGTCAGGCATGAACGCCCCTTTGTAAATCCATGCTGACTATCTTTAACAATTTTATGCCTAGTCAAATGCTCCAAAATGCTTTCTTTCAGTATTTTTTCCATAACTTTACCGATTACAGATGTTAGGCTCACTGGTCTGTAATTGCTTGGTTCACTTCGTTTTCCCTTCTTGAACAGTGGGCTGACTAATGCGTCTCTCCAGTCTTGTGGTACTACTCCAGTTCTGAGTGATTCATTGATTATCAAAGCAATTGCATGTCCTATTTCATTTCGAACCTCGTAAAGAAACTTTGGATGCAAGCCATCTAATCCTGGGCTCTTGTCTATCTTTAAATTGGTCAAAACCTTGATAACACATTCTTTTGTACACACTATATCTGTTAGCATTTCTTCTTCATTTCCATCAAACACAATTTTGGCTTCTGGCATAGTATTTGTACTTTCCTCTGTAAATACTGAACAAAAATAGTTATTTAGAATCTGTGCAGTTTTTTAAAGTGGAAAGTCAGTGGAGTTCTTATGCACTGATGTTTGATAGTAACAAATTTCACAATATTTGCAAAAGTTATAAAAAATTGTGATTGGATTTGATTTTCTCAAACTGCAGTGACAGATGTAGACCTTTTGGTAGGGATGTGAGTTAGGAAAATTCCGGAAATTTCCTCTGGAAATTTCCGGAAATTTCCGGAAATTTCTGAGGTACTTTTCCGGAAAGGAAAAGTTGATTATTAATGTTATTTATTATAATTATTATTACTGTTTATTATTAGTATTTATTACTATTGATTACTATTACTGATATCTATTATTATTTTTTATAATTATTACTATTTATAACTATTCATTTGTTGGGCATTTGTTAACAAGTTAACAATTGTCAGTATGGTAGCGCTATATAATGTCTGAGTCGGAAGTCGCAGAGAACCAGTTACCAGAGTACGCGACGCCGTTTTGCTGTCTGATTTGTTAAAACTATAATAAATCTCGATGTTCGGCGAAAAATTAACGAATTGTCACAAAACAAAACTAAACACTTGTTTATTTTACGGTATTTACCCATAGTCTCACACTCTCGCCAGCACTCGATGCGACACATTCGTGAATATTCATAAGGTGAAGCTGGTTCCCTGAGCAGCAAGTAGAATACTTAAATTGGCGGGATCTCGTTAAAATATCGGAGAACCCGTTTTCAACCAATTTTCCCCCCCTATGTGCCAAAAATATATAATAAAACTTCATTTTCTTAGCTGTGGGACCTGCGGTAATTAATTTTGTCCACTGCTGTCTGTTTACCTCTAAAAAAGAGAAGTTTTGAAGGCTTTTATAACTTTTCCGGAAGTATTCCGGAAATTTCCGGAAATTTCCGGAATATTTCCGGCCATTCTACTTTTCCGGAAAAGTTACATCCCTACCTTTTGGACTCCTCTAACCCGTCACCCCTCGCTATAAGTTTAAAGTTCAACCTGTCCTATCACCTTGTGGTATTGGACTCTTCCTTGGTCAGCGCGGCAAATTCAAAAATCGCCCTGTGTGGATCACATAGATTTATTATTACCGGGAATACCGGTATTAAAGTCTATGGTGGATCCTACTGATAGCGTTGACTTGCGCACGAACACTTCTCGTTTCGCCATCTTGTGTTGTGTGCGTATTAAAAATATTTTTTGTTTCTTATAAGCGGTTTACGGACATAATAATTCTGCGCAGGTAAATCGGTTTTGCTGTTTTTCCTTCTTTCTGTCGTCGACTGTTTAAAATAGATTCGACGTAGAGCTGGTTTATTATTGTCTCTAGTTAATGATTATGTCTAATGCAGTCCGATTACATGTACGTTTGAAGACATTATTAAATTTCATGATTCAGATACCAAGTTTATGCTTTTAAAAATCGAAAGTGTGCTGCCTTAAATTTACTTTGAAAATTAGGGGTACACGGATTTTCGAAAAATGTCTCAAGGGGTACGCCGACCGAAAAAGTTTGGGAACCACTGGTCTAAGACCTCCAAGTTCGGGGCAATTCAATTACGCTTGGGAATCCAATGCTATCGAATTCTTTATCTGACAATGTGACTAAAATGGACTCTGCCGGTCTCTTCATAAGTAATGTAAAAACACATTTATTCAGCATAGGATATTGACATGTGTTAAAGCAGGGGTTCTCAAACTTTTTCAGTACAGGGACCCCCTTGGAAAGGTATAAGACATTCGCGGACCCCCTGACAAGGTCATACTTACTAACGGTAACTAACCCAAATTAGTCCCCTATATAAATGTCTAAATCCCAATTCAACCTTTTCCGTCAAAATTGTACACTCATAAAATTACGGCAGTAGGCCTAACAGATGTTAATTAACTTGCTTGAGTTGCTGTTAGTGAGATGTGTAGCCTAGTCTTGCTTTTGTTGGCAGAGAAAGTTTCCTCTTGGTTTAATTCCTGACAAACTCTAATGCCATCCTTCACCTAAAGACGCGACCTGAACTTTGATTTCATGATAACTAACGCCGAAAACGATGTTTCACATTGATAGGTAGGCCTACGATAGTAGCAAAAGGAACCAGCACAGTTAGGCCTAATGCTCTGTAAGCTCAAAGCATATATCCTTCCTAACGCTGCACCAAAATGCTCCCAATATCTGCTTACGAAATTTCAAATTTTTGGTGCTTTCTTTTCCCAGCATTATCTCGCATATATCCAACGCTGCATGCAGGCATAATCAAAGTCTCTGCAATTGTATGTACCTTTCCAATCTTTGCTATCCACCTTGCTAAAACACGTGGCGCTTTGATAGCCTTTTCATTCAATGTTGTCGCTGTCCTGATAATTATTTTCTTCTGATTGACATACACTTCTGGTCGACGTTTTGAAAAACTCAACAGGTTTGTCACGTGTAGTTCCTTATGCTTTGTTATAAGATGGCGCTTAAGTTTTGCAAGTTTCATGCTTCGTTCGATAACACACTTAAAAGAAATGACACACTGTGGCTGATCGCTATTGCCTTTGTATGACATAAATCCAAATGCTAAGTAATCCGGTCGTATTTACGTAGCTTTGGTTTGCTCGCTCTTGCTTCTGTTCCGCCACCAGAGACAGTCACAGTTTTCATCACTAACATCCTCTTCTCTAGAATCGCAAGTTCGTCTCTGCTTCAGATATTGTTATCCAACTATTATTTGGACATGCAAACGGAAACTTAAGAGCAATAATTATCTCTCAACCAAATATTTTAGCCTTGACTTAGAAGTCTTAGACTCATAAAATCATAGATAAACTGGATTCACAGCCGGATTACAGTAACTAAGTAATAATCTCTTTGCGGATCGTTTTTTCCGGACACTCTTCGCGGACCCCCTACGGGTGCTTCGCGGACCCCCGGGGGTCCGCGGACCACAGTTTGAGAACTCCTGCGTTAAAGCGCTCTTGTTGTAAGCCGTAGCTTTGTCTTATTCATTGGCGAGGCCACGGGGAAGTTCGGGGGGAGGTTGAACACCCTCACTCGCCATCAGGGCCACCCGTGAGATTCGTGCAAAATTGCCTGTCTACCTTAGATCACTATTAACCCCTCAGCCTCCTCGACCCACACGTTCATCATCTTACCTCACTCTGTCACGCCCACTCAATCAGTCATCCCTGAAAATTTGCAACCGTGCCTTCTCATACGCCTCACCTGAACTTTGGAACTCGATCCCAGCTTCCCTCCGCAGACTTGGACACTTTCAAACTATAAAATCTGATTCCTCATTTTCTATAATACCCGCATTATCTCCTCAAGTCTTCAGATCTAAGCTTAAATCATTCCTTTTTCTAAAATCATATCCTCCATAGCTGTAACAACCTAGCCTCACTGCCCTTTGGATGTTGACTATTGCCTGGCTGATAATATACCTTCCCCATAGCTATTTTAAGAGAGGCTGAGCGCCCAAGAATAAGCAGCTACTGTTGTGCTGTTTATCAAGGCGCTATAGAAATCCACGAGATTTTACTTTACTTTAGAATCGGAGCGATCTCTACGTCAACACCGTTATAATTTCGAATTTCACCGTTGTTCAATATGGCCGTCGCCTGACTGTATTCTCAGCTATGTTTTCTCGACTAGACTACTGTGTAGACTGTAGAGATTATGCTAACGGTACGTTATTCGTCGACAGAGCTGCTGGTCTGTTCTCATGATGATCGTCCTGCACCTTGCGTTGTTGATTTACTGTCCGAATTCGGGATTCTTAGACTCTGTGAGAGTGAGACCCAGCGTCGAGTTCGTCACTACCGTGGAAAGAGATCAGGCCGGAGACGTTTCCGACCGAAGTTGGTGCCGATCGAGAATGGTGCGTTCATCTTCACTGACTTCAACAGTGATAGACTTCCTTCGTCGACAACCCGGCGTCTGCCATCTGCTCTGCCTGTCCGTACTATTCGACACACTGCTGCCCCACTAAGGCCTGCTGCAGATGAGAACTCTACTCCGACTAGTTCATTGCGTCTTGGTCTCGTGTACCCTCAACTCCAGCGCCACATTGTTCATCCTGGACGGACGCTCAGAGGAGGGCTACTGAATATTCGTTCCGTGAATAACAAAACCGATAACGTTCCTGACCTCTTCGACGAATATAATCTCAACTTCCTGTCTCTCATGGAGACCTGGCATGAGCATGCCGACAGTGTTGCTATCAAGTATCAAGCGACTTGTGGAGGCGGCCCGTACCATACCGCGTGGGACTGATTTAGACAATGCACATTTCATTAACCATGGTGGCATTGCGCTCGTCTCAAAGCCGGGAATAAATATCGCCAAGATTCATACCAAGTTAGACCTGACCACATTCGAACACGTGCTGTAGAATCGGAGGAGGCTTTACTCCGTTTCTGCTGGTCGCTATATACCGGCCAGGCTCGCAGAGCGTTACGGAACTATTCTTTACAGAATTTGCCACACTCCTTGAGGCGTTGGCCAAGTATAAATGCCAGTTACTAGTGGTAGGTGATGCGAAAATTCACCTCGAGCGGCCCACAGATTCTGACAGCATGAAATTTGGTCAGCTCATAGACGCTTTCTCGCTACGTCAGCTCGTCGAGGAACCGACTCATGACCAAGGAGGTTTACTAGATAGCGTTCTAACTTCCACTGAGCAAGGCTTTGACGATGTTACCGTGTCAGAGTCTGGTCTGTCTGATCACAAGGTGGTTCATTGGGCGATCCCGACTGCTAGTCCACCTCCAACCTATATGAAAATACTCCGCAGGAAGTGGAATGGCTTTAGTTCTGATGAGTTTGTTACTAGGCTCAAAGCGACACAGCTCTGCCAACCCGTCGTTCCAGGTAGAGCCAATTCGGATCTTGCTGACTGCTACTTTGCCGATATTACGGAGATTCTTGACGATTTGGCGCCAGTGACCGAGATGTCGGTGCGTATTCGTCTTCATCGGCCATTTTATGACGCCGACTGCAGGCTGTCTAGACGTGATGCGCGACGCCTCGAGCGGTCATACCGGAAGGCGAGGGGACAGATGGTGAGGCAGCTGCACACAGTGCCTGGCTTTCAGCTCTTAAAGCTAGTAGACGCCTCGTGAGGCAGAAGGGTTGACACTACTGGAACAGCGCCCTTGACGCTGGCTAAAGGTGACACAGGGCAGACTTGGAAACACCTGAACACGCTGCTGGGTAACCGTGGCAAGAGGCCTTGTCAGCCGTCGAGTTTCTCTGCTGAAGATTACCACCAGTTCATGGATGGTAAGGTTAATGCAATCAGAGAGAGAACGGCAAACGCTGGCCCGGCCAAGTTTCTGAATTACTCTGGGTCCGTTCTCACTTCGTTCTCTGCTCCTTCGATTGCAGAGGTCACGTCCATCGTGATGGCGTCACCTTGTAAACAATGCCAAGCCGACCTCCTCCCGATGTGGCTCCTCAAAGAGTCCATTGAGACGCTTGCTCCGTTTCTCACGACTCTACTGTCGACCTCTTTAAGCAGCGCAGACTTTCCATCGTCATGGAAGCGAGCGGTAGTCTACCCGCACCTCAAGCGGCCAGGCTTGGACCAAGCGGAATTATCTAACTTCCGTCCCGTTTCCAATCTTCCTTTCTTGTCTAAGCTGCTTGAGAGAGTTGTTAATAATCAATTCGTGGCCTATTTGATGATGAATGGACTAATGCCTAAAGGCCAGCCCGCCTATCGGAAGGGCCATTCCACCGAAACTGCGGTCCTGCACATTTACAATGACATTGTTGAAGCGGTCGCCAATGGACAGCTGGCCCTCCTCTGCTTCCTGGATATCTCGGCTGCTTTCGACACGGTGGATCATGACATCCTCATTCGCCGACTTGAATCCACTTATGGTCTAAAAGGGCTGGCTCTGTCTTGGATTCGGAACTACTTGGCTGACAGGTTTCAGTCTGTTAGCTGGAATGGACACACGTCGGCTCCATGCCGTGTTCTTAGTGGAGTGCCACAAGGATCTGTACTCGGTCCACTATTGTTTATACTCTATGTGGCGGACATTGGTCGTATCATCTATGGGCTTGCCCATCATGCCTACGCTGATGACGTTCAGGTTTACGCCTCCTGCCCTTTGTCTGAGGTAGAATGTTTGCGTTCCCGTATTACGGACTGCATCTCCTCAGTCCAGAGGTGGACTGATGAAATCGACTATCGCTGAACCCAGGGAAGACCGAACTCCTCTGGTTAAGCACTCCTCGGAGGAGGTATCTCATATGCCGAAATACGCTTCAGATTGGAGATGTTGATGTCACTCCGAGCACAGAACTGCGTCTCCTTAGAGTTTTTTTTGACGAGACACTATCGTTTGACCGACATTGGACAACGTCATTCGTACCTGTTTCTTTCAGCTGCGAAGGATCAGGGAGACCAGTCGATACCTGCCGGTTCCTGTCGTCATCAATCTCGTCCGTGCCCTCGTCTTAGCACGAGTAGATTATTGTAATAGCGTTCTGCTCTGACTTCCTGCCAACCAACTAAATCGTCTTCAGTCGGTGTTAAACGTCTCAGCTCGTCTGATCTTTGGCTCGAGTTGGAACGAACACGTGACACCGTTTCTACGTGACAATCTTCACTGGCTCAGGATTCCGGAGCGCATAGCCTTCAACCGTTGTTGGCTAACATTTCGGGCGCTGTATGACCCCTTTTGCCCCAGCTACTTATCGGGCCTGGTCATCAAGTCTACGGCGGTCGACCGGCGATCGCGGCTTCGCTCAAGCAACTGTCGTCAATTGGTGGTTCCTCCTCCGTCAAAGACGGCTGTCTTCGGTGACAGATCCTTCCGGAGGGGAAATCCGAGTATGTGGAACTCTCTGCCAAAGAACGTGACAATTGTGACCTCCCCTGATTTGTTTATCAAGTGCCTTAAGACGCATATGTTTAATATCTCTTATAATGTTCATTGTTAAGCGCTTTTGACTTTAGTCTTCACTATGCTTACTGCGCTCTATAAATTGTCTTAATAATAATAATAATAATAATAATAATAATAATAATAATAATAATAGATGTTTATTTATTGATTGATTGATTTAGAAACATTTAATTCACTGTAGGAATGTTCTGTTTCTCTATCATGGCTGAGAGTACCTTTCTGCCAAATGTTAAGAAAGTTAGTTACAAATGTTAATGAAGGTTATAAAAATTGAATCTAAGTATTAACATCTGTAATTGGTTTAGCGACAGCATAAATTATCTATATCCCTCACTGCCTGACTTCTACATGATTTCAGCATTACTCATCACTTAACCTTTGCACCGGTAACATGTGGTTGCCACCCCCTGAATTTTTCCTAATTTTTTTCAGATACATGACAAGCTATTTTTAAGCTCTTTCGTGCCCCTATAGTAGGTCCAGTTGCACATATCTTGACATATTTGTGATTCTTTTGTTACTGGATTAATAAGCTAAGCTTGCTTCTTTTACCGATATACACAGAGACCTGGTAAGTTGGTTACCACCTACTTTGATAAAGGTGTTACAAAAGAAGCTAGGTAGTGGTGTGAGGGTCAATAAATCATTTAAATAATAGATAAAAAACAGAATCATGTTAGTACATAACTGACACAAAATGATAGTGCATACTGCCTAGTAAATGCTGGTTTGAGAATATTTCTCTGATGTCTGTAATGTTCTTCATCTGTCTGAGAGAAAACACCATGACCCAACAATCTAAAATAACAATCACAAGCAACTAAAGAGAAAATCAAACCAAAGACAATCCTTACAAATCTTCTAAATTCTCATGTTGGGACTGAGAGTGATACCTCTGTATTTTTTATACATATCAACCTTTAAGCTAAAACCAACCATGTAGTTTGTAGAATCTTTATGCGTTGAACAGAAATTTGTGATGCCGAAATGCAGGGAATTGCAATAATCTAGGCGCCTAGATACTAGTGCATTGGCTAACTGAATAAGAACAGGCTTAGGTGGATGTCTGATGCGATAGATGTCCCGAATATGATAATGAGAACTTTTGCAGACTGAATTTATTTGACTGATAATAATAATTATGCACTTCTATAGCACCATTTCTAATACCCAAGGGCAGTGGCGGCTCCACCGGGGGGGGGCAGAGGGGCCCGTGCCCTCTATTGAATGCCTGGCCCCCCAGTGGCCCCCCCAGTTGGGACCCTATACTTAATGCTACACACATTAAACAACAAATGGTTGGCCCCCATGATTAGAAGTTGCCACTCCAACCCCCCCCCCCACTTGCCAAATCCTAGAGCCGCCACTGCCCAATGTTGGTACTACTACTACTACTACTACTGCTGCTGCTGCTACTACTACCAACATTGACATGAAACCAAATTTATGTGAAGCTAGATATTTAGGCCTGTCATGCTGCAACTGAGTAAAAATCAAGGTTTAACTTTGATATCTCACAATATGGCCACCTTAAATGCAAATGAGATGAAAATAAGCAGAAAGGTGGGGAAATGTGTGCTGTACACGTTTGGCAATTTTTATAGAAATATATTTAGGAATTTTAAAGAAATCATAGTTTATCTGCTGGGGTTTTTTTTTCAGAGAAACCTATATATATATATATATATATATATATATATATATATATATATATGAAATATATCAGGGGCCTGCGCCCAATCGCCATCGGTTACTTCTGGCGTAGGCTTGCCTCCAAATGTGCCTCCAACTTCGCCCTTCCTAGTGTGTCAAAATATCTTGTACCCCTTCAGGTGGGCTGAGATGCCCTGGAGGATGCGAGGCCGCAGTACATTCGGCCAGATGCTTTATCCTGAACATGACTGAGGATCATGCCCT
The DNA here is from genome assembly GCA_018105865.1 of Metaphire vulgaris. Lineage (NCBI taxonomy): Eukaryota > Metazoa > Annelida > Clitellata > Crassiclitellata > Megascolecidae > Metaphire > Metaphire vulgaris. Next base: position 4,085,559 of record CM030834.1, read on the forward strand.
CGTGAAGCTGGACTTCACAAACACTTTTAACAGCATGTTCAGAGACAGCATGCTGGCCGAATTAGGAAATATCCTACCCGAGATATCGGCTTACTGCGACCTTTCATACTGCAAGCACAGTTCCCTCCAATTTGGCAACTTCTCGGTGCTTTCGCAGCTGGGTCCGCAACAGCGGGACCCCCTGGGACCGCTTCTATTCTGTATTCCTCTCCAACCCATACTGAAAGGCCTAGCTTCAACACTCACTCTAGGCTACCTTGACGATTTGACCCTGGGCGGCCCACCATCAACGTCGCAGCAGACAGCAACAATAGAAAAGGGATTTAAAAATCTATAATTGTCCCTTAATTACGAGAAATGCGAAGTCATTTGCAATGGTCCAAAGACAGACACCAACACGGCTATGGACCGGTTCTCGCAGACCAGCCAAAAGGAATAAATTCTGCTAGGCGCACCCTTAAGCACGTCCACCGCCTCTGAGAATTTGATGTCCTGCCGCATTGTGGAGCTGCAGACGGCATTGAGTCGTCTGTCATTAATACCAAAGCAGGATGTCATATTCCTCATCAGGAGCTCTCTGTCTCATTCTAAGCTCCTGTACTTATTGCGTTGCACCCCTTGTGCTGGGCACCCGCTGCTAGAACGCTTCGACGCCTTGATGCGTGAAGGCCTCAGCAATATTTTAAATATAAAATTTTCTGACAGTCAGTGGCTTCAGGCGACGCTTCCAATCAGGGATGGGGGTCTGGGGATCCGTCAGCTGTTTATGATTGCACCTTCTGCCTTTCTGACTTCAGCTGCAGGCACCCGACCCCTCCAGTCCTCCATGCTTGAGAAGGCATGCCTGAACACTGACTCTCATAAAATTAATCACAAATTATGGACCAGTGGTGTTTCATGAGCCAGCTTCTAGGTCCCACGTCCGGTAAACTTTAATAACATATACGAAAAACATCTCTGTCCTAAGTGTCCTTGTGGTGCCCAGGTGCTGGAAGACAGCTCGCATGGGCTATCCTGTCCCCTGAGTCCACGTCGTACCGCTCGCCATGTTGCGCTGAACGACCTGGTACAGCGGGATTTGGTTAGAGCTGGGGTCCTTTCCATCAAGGAACCGCCTGGTCTTTGCAGATCCGACGGAAGAAGACCAGAGGGTATGACCCCGATCCCGTGGCAAGCTGAACGTAGCCTGGTATGGGATGCAACCGTGGCAGACACAGTCGCTGCCACCTACTTACCATCCACTTCTCTCGCAGCAGGAGCCGCCGCTAAAGCCGCTGCTGTCAGAAAAACAGCAAATTATCAAAACATGACCACTATGTACACATTCCTGCCAATCGCACTTGAGACGCTCGGCCCCATAAATCAAGACAACCTTTGTTTTATCAACGAGCTTGGTCATCGTCTTGCTCAGCAATCCGGAGACAAGAGGGAAGGAAGCTTTCTCTTCCAACGATTGTCTGTCACTCTGCAGCGATTCAACGCCATTGCTTTTCGAGGAACATTTCCAGACCTCGAACCGGACGAGAATTAGCCACACAATTTCTTAATGTCTCCGGACACTTTTTTCGTAAATCCCTCGGGAATGAAGTACCGAGGACAAATATTATAACAATAGAACTTGTTGCCATAAAGAGAAAGTCCACTGTGTTCATTTTATAATATTTATAACATTTTATAATATTTATAATTCAAATTTATATAGAAAATTGATTGACAAAAGTGCAGTGCATTTTGCTGTACTTCAACCAGTTCTTCACAGTTCACGTGATAACATGTTACTTTGCTTGCAAAGTAACTTTTCCCAGAAATTAGTTACAATTTGATGTAACTAGCAGCATGAATCTGAATTACTAATTGTTATAACTTCTGTAAACATTGCAATATTTTAGGTCATCAGGTGCTAAGCCTATATACCGGGTAATGCTAGATGTCAAGCTGCCAAAGTAATGCTGATGAGAAGCAGAGATGATATTTAGATAAGCACAGTAAATGGATTAATATATGTTGGTTATAATCACTGCCCCTCAACTGTGATAATCATTCTTAGAAACAAGAGTTACGAGACATCGTAGTCTCTGAGGAGGAGAGAGAAGAGGATGACGGCTACTATAATTATAAACAACAAATCCCACTGTACAGCCAGAAGACAACCTACCACATACAGCTTTAGAAGTCCCTATATAAGCAATTAAAGATAGAACAAATCATGCTTTTAATAACCTTATCAATGATTGAATGCCAAAGTCTGTTGTTTCATATACCGGTACACAAGACAGGCAAGTTGAGGACATCAACTGCATGTTGAAATTTCAAAGAAAAGCTTAAATGGCTATATCCATGAAAAAACTTGCAAAAGTACACCAAATTCCATGAATTTTGACCCAAGAATTGCCAAAATTTTTACAATGAAACCGAATGGTACAATTGTTTTTCAAGATTAGAAAGAAATTTGTCTCTGACATTGTTGACCAGAATAACACATATCATGTCTCTTTGACCTCTCACATGTCCAAATTCATCATGATGTTGTGGTTCAATGCATACTGCAGGAAATTTGTATTTAATAGCTACAAGTGTTTAGAATTTGCATCTTAAAACACCTTAGTTTACCACCATGCAAATAGTAAATAAAGTCAAGAAATCTGATTTATGAGCATGAAGAATGCCAGTAATGATGCAGTTTGAATGTCTTAAGCATCTATTTTGCAACTATTGAGCCAGCTACCAGGCTTCACTCAATCATCTTATAAAAATACACTGCCATCATACTTTTTACTAATCAAAAAATATTAGACATAATTTTTAATAGTATTGTAGTTTTCACCCACCGTATGCCATAGCAGTAGCCGAGCTTATGATAAGGGTCGGCTGGTTTTGGAAAGTCAGGACCTGTTGTGTAGATTTCCTAAAATTTCATAAAATAATGAGGCAATATATGTGAACAGAGGACATATAAAATATTAAATTTGCCAATACACCAGCATTACAGTAGTCTATATCAGGGGCTAGAGCTGTGCCGATTAATTGGCAACATTCATAATCGGACCGATTATTAGGACAATCGGAACTATCGGTAATCGGGCGTCAGTCCGGTGCCGATACTGATCAATCGGTAACATTTGTATTTAGGCCAATTATTATGGTAATCGGAACAATCGGTTATAAAGTACAATGAGAATATAAAAATTTCAAATTTGACATAATAAGTATTAATAACAAAATCAGTATCCATTAATGATTAAACATACATCATGTATTGAGTCTCTTGGTAAATGTCGAATTACACCTGCGTATAGAAGACACGTGCATTTATGCTGAACCTTAATTTATGGCATATTTGATTGTATGATCATTAAAATGTCCGATTTGGAGAATTCGACAGCTAATCGATATCGGCAAAACAATCGGCCATGTAACAATAGGAACAATCGATAATCGGAACAATCGGCAAAGTGTGCAATCGGCTAAGCTCTATTAGGGGTGGGCAACCTGCAGCCCGCCGGAGCACAACAAATAATAATTTTTTTCTATAGCCATTAACTGTTCACTACTGCTTTTTGGCGACTTGCGGATAATGAAAGCAAGGATTGAATGCGCAGGAGTCATAAATTTTATGCAAAAGTCGATTATTTAATAACATCTCTATGGTCTATCTACAATTTTATGTATTTGCGAGAGGTTTTATTGTCGTTACTTTGTTTAAAATTTTATGAAAATTTCTTAAATTATCATAAAAATGCAGGCACGTTGTAACGAATTTTCAGCAGGGGGTGCAGATTTTCTCAAGATAAAAGTTGCGACAAGAGGGAAAATTTGCGCAAAAAGAGGTCGTCACTAACTTTATCCTCCTAAAAGCCTTGACGAGCAAAAACGATCGTCATCTCTCGTTCATATATTTAAAAATTTTCACAAGCAAATTTTTTTTAAAAACCTTATCTTCCAAGGGTGCAGCTGCACCCTCTGCACCCCTATTTCCTATGAGCCTGTACAAATGAGTTCAGATAAACGTGTTAAAAAGAGGAAAATTGAAGGAGAATGTCGTTCATTTGGTTTGGCACTCCAAGGAGGAAACCTTTGATCGCTCGCACTGAGCTTCACCTTGATGAAGCCAACATTCGACCGTCGACGGAGGTGTGCCTGTTTGGGAGTACTTTTCGATGAAACGGTGTCGTTTGCTGGCCATGTCGACAGCGTGGCCCGTGCGTGCTTCCGGCAACTTCGAACGATCAAAGAGGTCCGTCGGTACATTTCAACTGCGGTGGCCATACAACTGGTTCGCGCCTTCATCGTAACATGGACCGACTACTGCAACGGGTTACTTCTGGGCCTTCCCGACCGTCACTCGCCTGGCTGCAGTCGGCCCTCAATGCCTCCACTCGGTTGATCTTCAAGGTGCATTGGCACGACCACGTGACCTCCCTACTTCAGGACAAACTGCACTGGCTACGGGTCCCAGAGCGTTTCGAGTTCAAGTGCTGTTCGTTGACGTTCTGGACACTACACGATCCCTTCTGCCCGGAATACCTTGCGACGCTCGCTCGAAAGCCGGCGTGGAGCGATCGACGGCTCCACCTTTGTTCCAGTTGGCGAACCCAACTGTACGTTTCACCTCCGTCGAAGATTGTCAAGTTCGGCAAACGTTCATTCTCGTGCGAAAAATCCCCTCCTCTGGAACACATTGCTGGATAGCGTGTCGTCCATCACTTCCTTTGGAGAGTTCGCAAGCAAACTAAAGACGTATTTATTCAACATCTCATTTCCACGCTCCTTGACTTTGGCCCTTGCTAAGTTACTCATCATCATCATCATCATCATCATCATCATTAGCATGCCCCACTCTGGAGCGTAGTTGTTTCCAAGAACTGGCGCCAGCTGTCTCTGTTTTGAGCAAGTTTCCATCCCAAGAATAAGCCAGAGTTCTATGTTACTACACTATATAAATTTTCATGAACAATACCAATAATACAACGACAGGCAGAAATTTATTTGAGTGTGTACAGAACTGTTTGGGCAGAATGGGTCTACCGTGGAATAAATTGGCCAGTATAACAACAGATGGTGCACCTCTGTTAACAGGAAAGCACGTTGGTCTAGTCATGTTGCTTAATGACAAAATAAAAAGCGAACATCAAGTCATGCAGCTCTTGCATTTCACTGCTTTATTCACCCAGAAAGCCTTTGCAAATCAGTCCTTAGGTTTCAACAGGTTATTTATCTGATTGTTGCAACAGTGAATTCATTGGATCAAGAGGACTAAACCACAGACAATTCAGGACTTTGTTGGAGGAGATGGAGTGTGAAAAGGACCTTCTATAGACGAATCTTGAGACTGAGAGAAATACATTGGTCCTCCAGATGTTGTTGAGGGAAAACATGGCTGATAAAGCAAGGGAGATGTGTCGTTTGAGGTCCTCATTACAGTACCCGTTTGACGACTGGGTATTGCCGAGATATATGAAGCTCTATGTTGCTTCTGTGGTTTTGCTGCCAATGGACACCGTTGAAGTTGGAAGGCCACATCCCAGGTTCTGTAACCGCGTCTTATTCCAGGTGGCCTTCAGACTGAAACTTGCGACGGAGGAACTGAAGTCGGAGAAATATTTGGCAGTGCCAGCTTTAGGAGACAGAAAGAGGATGGTGTCATTGGCGTAGACCAGGGCCGAGAAAAAATGTAGACTGACATTAATTCCTGGAGCAGATGACATAGGCCTATGGCTCAGGATCCAATCAATGGTCATGCAGAACAGACCAGGAGCGAGGATACACCCCTGTCGGACACTGGATGATGTCTATTATTTGAGGAGAGGTTTTGATTGTCCAACACAGATGAAGGCGTCTGTGTGTTGATGGAAATCAATAATCAGTCGAAGTATCATGTCAGGCATACCCTTTGAACGGAATGCCTTATAGAGCGCCTGCCTCACAGTTGACTGAATCGAATGCTGCTTTGATGTCTAGGTATGCAACAAGAGGCTGTACATCAATTAAGTCAAAAAGTAGGCAATTTTAGCCCCCCTTTGACAAAAACTGTCAAACTTTCAGTGATCCCTAATGAAATTATGTCACAAACTTTAAACACCCTCCCTACAAGGTACAAATATTTTATATGGCTGGCTTTTGTGCTAAAATAGAATTATGGACATTATTTTTTGATCCATTAAATTTATTGTAAAAATAAAATTGTTGACATCAATTTATCTTGATCCCTTCCCCTGTCAACAAGTGTCAAACTTTTTCAAACCCCTCCCTCTTATATTGCTGACGTAATTAATGGACAGCCCCACAGTTAATGTACTTGGTCTCAATCCTTCCAAAACAGAATTTCTTTTAATTGGACTGACAAAACTAAAAAATTGAAAATCCCACACTAACTTTAGCCGCAGACACAATAATAACCCCTGTTCCAACTGCAAAATATCTTGGATTTACTTTTGACTCATCTCTACATTTTGAAGCTCACATATCCCAACTATTGAAATCCGGTTATGCTCACATTCGAGATCTACGCCACCTTTGTCCCTGCCTTGATATTAAAGCTGCTTCTACTATTGCCACTTCAATAGTTCACTCTAAGTTACACTACTGCAACTCACTGTTTCACAATCTTCCAAAAACTTCCATATGTAGACTCCAATCGATTCAATATGCCTTAGCTCGTGCAGTTACCAAATTCTGCCACATTACACCATTACTCAACTCTCTACACTGGCTGAAAATAGCAAAACGCATTAAATCTAAATAATTTCGATGACTTATAACTCATTTCATACATCAAAACCAGTCTACCAACGAAATCTGATTATCCCACAACATTCTTGATCCACTCGACCTTCCTCTCATGTCACTCTCCTTTGTCCTCTGAATCAATTATCTCTCAAAATTTGCAGTGCTTTTTCATATGCTGCACCAGACCTATGGAACTCAACTCTAGTATCCCTCCACTGTCTACACCAGTGTTTCCCAAACTGTGGGTCGCGACCCAAAAGTGGGTGTCAGGGCTCAGTCCAGTGGGTCGCAAGGTAATGTGAAAGTGGATTCAAAAGTGTCATTTCTAACCAACACTATAATGAAGTGGGTCTCGATCCCAAAATGTTTAGGAAACCCTGAACTACACCATGGTCAAACGACAAATTCTGAGTCACTACTTCCTTCACTTCTTGCAACATCTCGTCAAATTTTCCCATCCAAACTCAAAGCATTTCTCTTTAAAAAAATCATTTTCTGCATACCTATAACATCCCAACCATAATGACCCTTTGGATTAAATGACCCTGCATGAAAGACCTCACATTAGGATATAGTTACTGCATACTAAGATTAAGCGCCTAGGAATAAGGAGCTACTGTGATGCTTCTTTTGAAAGCACTATAGAAATTCACGAGATTTTACTTTTATTTAGTCAAATATCTAGGCTTGTGTTTAATGCTGTTCCTCATTTTTACCACTTCCCTTCGGCAACAAAGACTGAGTAGACCTTAGCAGTTCTAGCGGGACTAGATCCTGTTCCATCAGCATGCCACCCTAGTGAGTTACCAATCTACCATCTCACCACTCTCAGAATTAGAGATTTAAGCCAACCTTTATAGCCTCTGGATCACAGGTGAAAATCATGACCTTGTGAACAAAGCACATTCGATAAGTATGTCCATGTTCATTCACCCTGTAAAATATAATCCAATTTTGTACAATCAAACTTCAAAGAAGAAATCATTTGTTTATCATGCTAAAGCTCTATGCACACTTTAACCTATCAATCAATCAAGTTCGTTTATTTCTCAACGACATCAAAAAGAACTTTACTATTATAGTTAATAGAGTAAATATCAGCATTATATTATAAACCAAAATTGTCTTAATCTGAACAGTCTTTACTGCACAATGACACCAGAGTTGCTATAGTTATTGATAGATTGATAACAACATATTTGACCAGTGTCACGGTACATAAAAGAATTATTATTGAGAAAATGGTTGACCTAAGGGAATAGGATCCCGCATGTTGGTCAACCTTAGGTATTTAAGTAACTGACATATGCAAATTGATGCATCTATTGTAGGTAGTAAAATAGTAGAAGTCATATAAGATAACTGCAAAATAAATGATACTTTTATATAATTAGTTAGTAAGAATAGATAAAGCAGTAATATTTACAAGCAAATTCATTAAAAAGGAATTAGAAATTTATAGAATTTTATTTAATTCTCTGAGGTGAAAAACTTAAGTTTGAAGTGTTAAAAGTGTTAATTGAATTAAATTTTTTATTACTAAAGGAAGACTATTCCAGAATCTGGGTCCAGAAAATTTAACAGTAAACAATCTAATATTAGTTGAAGCATATTGGAGATAGATATTTTTCTTGTTTCTAAGATTAAGATCACATTTATTATTTATTATTTCAAAAAATTATTTGCATAGAAAATAGGAGGTAACAAATTAAGTCGATATTTGAAGATAAATAAAGCAGATTATTGTTTATGTATATTCTCAATTTTAAATTTACTATATAGGTTAGTAGTATTGGTATAATCTAAATCTTTAAATATATATCAGTCTTATTGCTTTGTTTTACAATATTTGAAGTCTATTTATATTTGTTATATGTATTTCCCCATCATCATCATCTTCACTTTCTTCCTGCATGGCGGCAAAAGTTAGATGCGAAACATTTCCACTTCGCTCGATCTTGCGCTAATCTGCATCCTTCAGCAATCGACATGTTCTTTGCTTCCAGATCTTCTTTGATGTTATCCATCCATCTTTTTCTCGGTCTTCCTCTCCCTCTGTCTCTTTCTACTTTGTGCGTATGCAGTGCTTTGTAGGCCCATCTATTTTTCTCCATTCTTTTAACATGCCCAAACCAATTTAATCTCCTTTTGCACACTTTATCGTTAATTAATTGCTTCTGTGGCTCCTGTCTGTTGCCTGATGTCTTCATTTCTCTTTTTTTATATTTGCTGACTCCATTATTTTTCTTAGGCAGCTCATCTCTGCAACCATTAAACCTTTTTCGTCCGATTTTTTTATTACCCAAGTTTCCGATCCATATAAAATTTGAGGTATTACCAGATATGTAGCAAGTACACAATACTCCAAGTACAAGTACAAGTACCTGGCCTCCAAGTACAAGTACACGTACAAGTACATGCATTCTAAAAACTTCGAGTACGAGTACAAGTACAAGTACCTGGCCTTTGAGTACAAGTGCAAGTACAAGTACCGAAGCCTCTCGAAAGCCTCGAGTACAAGTACATGTACCGATCCTCATAGTCAAGTACAAACAGCAAGTAGGCCTACACGTTATTAACAGGTAACTGTCTGTAACAGTTATTCAATAAAATTGACACAATTAGCAACGAGCCTTAGTCAAAATGTCAGTTCATTAGTTCATTACAGTGGTGAACAATCTAAATACCATCACAGTTGCCTAGGCGTTGAACGGCTTGATTGGCTACCCCGGAATGCTTTATAAATTATTAGGCCTAGTAATAGTTTTTACCAGCCTGTCAGTGTGCTTCCTTTCCAAATGTTTCACAAAGTTAGACGTCGTACCGCATTTGTCTGTTATAACTGTCACTTTATTTGTACACAATTTACATTTACCTCTAAGGCTTTTGCTCAACTTTATAATCAGTAAATGCAAACTTAACACTTTGCACTCAAAATCTTTATCTTCAGCCATGTTGATTTTGTTATTGTTTGTCTATGCCACAGAATATTTAATAGGCTGTGTTTAATTTCAATGCTCTGTCTGACCAACGGACAAGACCACATAGTTCTTCAGCAACCTAGCAGCCAGTGATGGGCAACTAGTTAACTAATTAGTTACTAACTAAAAGTTTAGCCAATTTTTTAGTTATCTTCATAGTTTAATTAAATATAAATAGTTTAGTTAAAATGATAGTTTAACTGAAAATTTTTCCTAATAGCTAAATAGTTTAACTAAAACTTGTTAGTTGGTGTCCAGAATTCTCAATAACAGTACTTTTATCTATTACTTTCTGGGTCATTTTTTCCAAACAAACTTGACAACTTGTGTTCCTGCAGTCTTAAATATTAAATAGACAATAATTAATGAATTTGATGGTTCATTGACTGACATGTTCATGTTGCAAGCATCGCCTATATTTTCATGAACACATGCCTGATACCTGGGAAATAGTTGTAAAATTAGTTGCAAAAAGTTTAATTATATATTTTTTAGTTTAGTTAACTATTTTTGAAAGTTAGTTTTCAACTAAAAGTTTAACTACTTATTTCTAGTTTAAATTTAGTTATAGTTTAACTAATGTTTTTTAGCAGTGGTGGAGACAGCATACATCATTGTCTTGTTCTTATATTCCTGGTGAACCATTCGGATATCTCGCCATCCACTTTGATTGCACTTTCCGCTTTCTGATATATTATTTGTATCATTTTGATAAGTTTTTCTTCAATTCCGATGTGTCTCAATGTCTGCCAAAGTCCTTCCCGCCAGACTGAGTCAAATGCCTGTTTCTATCATCAATTATAGTACAATATGTTAGGTAGGAGTGGATCAGGGAAAAATAAAGTCTGTGAAGGGCTCTGAGTCAAGTAGATATTTAATATGTCTAATTATATTTAAATTTTTAGATAATTTATTTGATAATTCATTCATATTTTCTTTCCAGTTTAAATGCTGGTCTACAGTAATACCTAGGAATTTCATGGATGACTTTGGATTATGGTGGTATCGTTTATTTTTATCGGATCTAATTTATGAATGTTAGCCTTGCTTTTGATGTGGAAGTATATAAAATTTGTTTTATCTAGGTTAAGTGCAAGTTTGTTGATTTTAAACCAATTTGATATTTTTTAGTTCAAGATTTATTTGATTAGTTAGTTCCTTTAGGTCATTGTGACTTGCAATTAAATTGGTGTCATCAGCAAAAAGTAAGAATTTTAAAAAAGATGATATATTGGGTAAGTCATTTATAAATATTAAAAATAGAAGAGGGCCAAGTGTTGAGCCTCGAGGCACTCCATATTTTATATTTTTAAGTTCAGATTTTTGAGAATTTACCCATGCAAATTGTTTGCAATTTGATAAATAATTAGTAAACCAGGTTTGAGAGAGACCTTTAAAACCATAGTAGGCAAGTTTATTTAAAAGAATTTTATGATCTACAACATCAAAAGCTTTTTTAAGTCTAGAAAATTCCTATAGAATGATTGTGTGATTCAATATTGTTTGTTACTATATCAATTAAATTCATAATAGGCATATATGTAGAGTTTTTTTGGCCTGAATCCAAATTGATAGTCAGACAACTTTTTTATATTTATGTAGATAATTAATTGATCTGTTAAACATAGCGTTCTCAATTATTTTGGAAAAATAGGTAAATTCTAAATAGGTGTATAGTTAGATTCAATAGATTTGGACCCTGATTTATATATTGGAATGCCCTTTGCTTTTTTTAATTTCATCTGGGACTATACCAGTTGTAAAAGAAGAGTTTATTATATCAGAAAGAGTTTCAGATATATAATCAGCACATTCAATAACTACGATTTGATTTATGTCGTCATATCCTGAGGAATTTTTATGTTTTAGATTTTTATAATATCATTAACTTCATTTGTAGTAGGAAATATTTGAAAAGTATGACAATTTGGATTGCCTTTAAGTGATTCATCAAATGATTGGTTTCCAATAACTGGTTGAATTTTTGATGCTATATCTGGTCAAACATTAACACAATAGTTATTAAATCTATCTGGGGTATTTGTATTGTTATTAGAAATACCATGTGTTTCATCTAATGGTTTAAGTATTATTCCAGAGTTCAAGTTATAATTTTTATTTAATATATTGTTAATACATTTCCACATGCAGGAATTTGTGTTTGTGCATTTACTAATTATGCTGGAGTAATAAAGATTTTCAGCATTTCTCATTATAATTTTGATTTTATTATTCAATTTATTAAAGGATTTTTAATTTTCACTGGAAGGATTTTTTAAATACTTTTATATAAATTTGCTTTTATCGATTTATATAAGGCTGGAGTTATCCAAGGTTTTTTATATTTATTTAAAGATGTCATGGATATAATTGGAAAAGATTCTTGATAGTGATGTGTAAAAATTTCCAAGAAAATAGTATAGGCTTGGTCTGTTTTATTTTCGAAACATGCTTGTTTAACTTTGCTCCAGTCTGCTGATTTAATTATTTCTAAAAATTAATTTTTGTGTTCAGCCTCTATTTTCCTATAATTGGAAATTTTATTAGATAAATTTTTATCTGGTTTAACCTACATTTTAAAATATGACAACAAGGAATCAGAATTAACACCTTAAATATTTATAGCAACTGCATAATAATAATAATAATAATTATTATTATTATTATATATAAAAATAAAAAAAATATATATAAAATAATAATGTCTACAGAATATTTATAATTGAATACACAAAGAGGCTTCTCTGCTCAAATATGAGCATATAAATCAAAATTACAAAATTAATAATAAGGTATAAAATAGTTATAATAATAATAATAATAATAATAATAATAATAATAATAATAATAATAATGTGGCGCACCCACGGCCGACTACTCTCCCAGGATGGCTGGCCCGACACGATGCGTCACCCGGTCAGCCTGCCTGCCTGCCTGTACTACTCTCTCAGACCGACTCTCTGTTCTACGCTTAAGGACGCATGGCCGTCCGACCTAGGCTTTTTGGCTTAGGATTTCTATAAAAAAATAAGAAATTAGAAAGAAGAAGAGAAAGAGGGGATTTGATAGAAACATACAAAATAATGGCTGGGAAAGTAGATGTGCCATACGATCGATTCTTTACATTGGCACACTATAGCAGCACAAGAGGCCACAAATGCAAATTGTTTAAGCATAGGGTTGGTCCAAGAAAGAAACTTTTTTAGTGCAAGGGTTGTGGACAAATTGAACAGTTTGGACGAGGTGGGAGTGACAGTTGAAACAGTAAACAAATTCAAAGGCTATATTGATAAACTAGGTTATTGAATGCAGATTGTTACATCAGTGGTTTTCACACAGGCTTACTTAGCCTCCTAAACCACTTAAAATCACATTACTATTATATTATACCCTTCAGGCCTTCCTATCTTGCTCTATATTTTCTGGTACCTTGCTTTTACGGCCCTTCTTATATATATATATATATATATATATATATATATATATATATATATATATATATATATATATATATATATCTATATCTTATCTCTGGTAACTCTCTCTCTCTCTCTCTCTCTCTCTCTCTCTCTCTCTCTCTCTCTCTCTCTCTCTCTCTCTCTCTCTCTCTCTAAACCTTCTGGTACCAACCTTACGGACGCCCGGTACTGTTGGTACCACTTAGCCTCTGGTACCCAGCCCTGGGTGCCGACCTTCTAACGTCCGGCCGGTACCGCTCACTGCTCCTGGTACCACGTCCTAACTCTCGACGCCAAACCTTTCACTCTCTTTGTACCCTTGGTACCAAGCCTCTCAATCCGCTGGTATAGTTGGAACCACCTCCTTACCTCAGCTGGTACCGCTGGTACCTCTTCTCTTCCTAGCTGGTACCACATCTTTTTTTCAGCTGGTACCGCTGATACCACTCCTCTTTCCAGCTGGTCCCGCGGGTACCATCTCCTTTCTGCACCTGGGCCTCTGGTACCGCTTCTCTTCGCAGCTGGTATCACTTGGTACCCTTGGTACCGCTGCGCTATCAATACCGCCTTCCTGCCTCTCAACCTGCCTCGGTACCGCTCTCTCAGCTGGTACCACTGTTTCCTCTGCTGGTACAACTGTTGGTACCGCCTCGCTTTAACTCTTCACTTGGTGCCACTTGGTACCACTCCCTAAACCTCAGTTGCTGGTACCGTTTGGTACCGCCTGTACCTCTACTTATCTTCTGTTGGTACCACCTGGTACCGCTCTTTCTCTCCGTCGTCGGCACCGCAGGCACCGATATCGTGCTCTTTCTCCGTCGGTACCGCCTGGTACCGGTATCTACAAGAGAACTCACCGTCTTCTCCTTTTCCCGAACACACGCTGCCCTCAGCTATCGGCCCTGAGCATTGAATCGGCCCTTCTTTTATAGGGATCTGCCCTTCTTTTATAGGGATTGGCGGCCACTAAAACGGAGGTGTCTAAAACCTAAGCCGTTCTTTTCTAATATCTCACTGTCACATGGCGCCACCTACCGAATGACCTTATCACTCACTCCATCTTTTTAGCAAATACCTGACTATTAATTATTATTACTGGGCCTAATATTTAATTGAATTCTATTATTAATTTTTTTACTAACTTATTTGAGATTTCTCTACACTACCCCGGACTTTACGCCGGGATGGACCCCATCTCTCATTCATTAACTTAGAACAGTGTGCGGGAGTCAGCGCGTGTTTACAACAGGCTACAACTAATGCAATTACACATAAATCAGCGCTTTTACATCAGCGGCAATCATCAACTATAATACAGTACATTTAAAATGATACAATTAACATAGCGAATTAAACATTAACCATATCAGTCACAAACAACACTTCAATAAAAGTTTATCGATCCATTCATCGTTATTCCGCGATCGCGTATAACACCACAATTAAATTTCACATAGAAAAGTGATCCTCTCTTCACCTGAAGTATACATTATCAACATCGATGAATCATCCGAATCCGATAGGAACAAATCGTCTTGAAGAGAGACACTTTTTAAAGGGTCCTCCTCTGTACTCTCCTTCGGAACTTTCGGTAAAACTTGAAGTCTTCTGAGGTTCTTCAACTTTGCTGCTTTCTCCGTGGGCTAATTCTTCACGCCTAGTTCCTTCCTGACTGGAAAAGAATCGTTCAGCATGCTACTGGTCTCGACGGTTCCTGAGGGGACTATGAGCTGATGATGATGATGATAATGATGATGAGTTCCTTCCTGACTGACGACGTCTCCTGAAGAACTTTCTTGTAACGCTGCAGGCGTTTCTAATTTCTACATAGTTGACAAAGCAGAAGTAGATTTCAAAGCCCCTTTCTATATTTTTTCCTCCCAGTAGTAGTAGTAGTAGTAGTAGTAGTAGTAGTAGTAGTAGTAGTAGTAGCAGTAGTAGTAGTAGTAGTAGTAGTAGTAGTAGTAGTAGTGGTAGCAACAGTAGTAGTAGTAGTAGTAGTAGTAGTAGTAGTAGTAGTAGTAGTAGTAGTAGTAGTAATAGTATTAGTAAACTTCTTTAGCGCCATTGTAGTAGTACATCAGCGCCAGTCGATGGTCGCTTCAGTAATAAATCATAGTCGTGATCTTGTCCGTGGTGATTCGAGGTTGTAATCCAGAGGTCAGACCGTACTTCCAGATTCCGGCTAAGGGGGATATGCAATCAGGAATAGATGCGTTTTAAGCCTAGTCCTGAAGGTACAGTAGTAAGACATTCAGTCTGGCAGACCTGAGCTGGCAGAGAATTCCAAAGTCTGGTTCCGGCAACAGAAAGAGCACGTTTCCCAGTAGTGGCGGAAGATGGCAGAGTGGGTTACGTGCTGGAGCGTCAGGGTGACGGAGCAGGTTCAAGCCCCCGTTAGTGCCCCTAGTGGCTTAAACACAGGCAGTAATGCCTCCTAAACCACTTTAAATCATGCTAAGTTAAGTGGTGTTGCAATAGGGTATGTAAATAGTAGTAGCATCAGACGACTTAGTTGAGTGCTGATTGTTTGAACAGTGAGAAACGATCGGAGATACATTGGTTGAAATGTCACGGACAAAATGTAACCCAAACTCTAACCCGGTATACGAACATTCTCCTCTGGACATTATCCCTTGGACATTATCCCTCCCGGACATATTCCCCCCGGCTAATAAGTAATAGATCTTAATTTTAAAAGGTACTTATCGGTTATCTGATGCCATGGCTGCCGTCATTATCGTTTAGGGTTAGTGTTTAGTGTCTGGTTTATGGTGTGGGTAATGATTATAGTCAAAGTCCATAGAGAAAACAAAGGGGGGATTATGTCCGGCTGTGTCATTTCAAAGGGTGTACCGGGGATAATGTCCGGGGGGATTATGTCCAGGGGGAGAATGTCCTACAATCCTCTAACCCTATCTCTAAACCGTGACATTTTGTCTGCGGATATTTTGTCCAGCAACGGATGCCGATTGTTAAACTGCCGATAACTATTATCGGCCATTGGGCCGATTACTAGCCGATACTTATTACAATAGTGACTATCGGTGCACCTCTAATCTTATATGCTTTTTTTGTCCATTATGTCAGTCACGCTATATGGCTGATGTTGGAAAATGTCGTTGCCATAGGCAACCGAACTTCATAATGGGCGGAGGTTGACGAAGCGTCCTTATTGACTGTTTGATCCCACTGGGAAAGCGTCCTGATTGGCTGCACGTTGTACGGCACCACTGGGAACGCAGTTCCCCGTGTTGGGCCACAGCCTGTAGGCCCTACTGTGGGGAGCTCAGCCTCCCGTAGTAAGCCAAGCCCCAGCCGAGTGGGAGCCTAGGCCTTATTGGGGCGCAGCCTCCCGTCGGAGACCAAGCCCCCAAGGGACATGTAGACCCCAGTGAGGGGCGCAGCCCCATGTGTGGGGCCGCAGGTCCTACTGTGGGCACAGCCTCGCATGGGAGACAAAACCACAACCCCCGTGGGGCCGTAAGCCCCACTGAGAGTGGGCGCAGTCCCAGTGAGAGACCAAGTCCCAGCGAGAGACCAAGTCCCAGCCTTCCGTTGGAGACAAAGTCCCTTTGAGGCCGTAAATCTAAAAGGAACCGTAGGCCCAAACCATACTCGAAGGTTCCGTTATGGTGTGCAGCCCCTTATGGTGAGGGCAAGACTACCCAGAGATGGACATGGGTTGGGTTTACCCATGGGTTGGGTTGGGTTGAATTGAGTCATAAATGTAGACAGTTGTGATGCATTGGGTTGGGTTGCAAAACGCTGATTTGCACGTGGCACAGTGCACACACCATACATTGGTTATAGAAAATGGTTATAGTTTTCCCGCAACTTCACCTAACAAAATGCAGCCGAACTATCGCAGGCAACACTGACTTATGACGGCTAGTAGTTAAGCGATTGAGATGGGGGTAATAGTCAGGACTGTATTGAGCCCCTGGTTCTATTGATCCAAACACCGTTGTTCCTATATAATAAAGCATTACAGTCATATCTCCTTTGATATAAAACCGTCATCGCCTTTGTGCATACTTTGCATATTGTGCAGCGATTTGTGCAGTCATATGCCTATAGGTAGATGTTGATCCGTAGTCACGAGATATTTGCTTAAGACCGGTGGGAGTAAATAGTTCAAAGCATTGGAATCGAGAATCAAAATTGATGAATGAAGATTATTATAGTCACTTTCTTTGAACCATCCACTGTAAATCCATCTTAATCCCCTTATTTCCTCCATTAACATTTATGAGCTACTGCGTGCGAACTTGCTAAGTGAATGCTATAATGGCTCTAGGGTTCTTTATTCGTTAGTCTTTCAACATCTGAAGCTGAATTTTGGAGAGTATAAGTACAAATCATAACTCGGACGTCAACCTTCCTTTGCATGCCACTCAGTGTTTATTCTAGCCACCTTGACATTGGGGGGGGGCAGTTTTACATGTTTGGGGGAAGATGGTTTGTCTGCCTAAAAACTTTGACGCAACATACAGAAATTTTGGGGGGGAATTTTCAAACTTTGGGGGGAAATCCCCCTCCTCAACAGATTTAGAATAAACACTGATGCCACTGATAATTATATTGGCGGAAAATATACAGCAACACTTGAGAGGTAATTTTAAAAAATGATTTCCTAGCAATAAAGACAATATTATTGAACAGATAGATAGATAGATAGATAGATAGATAGATAGATAGATAGATAGATAGATAGATGGATAAATGGATGGATGGATAGATAGATAGATCGATAGATAGAACAGCTAATTTTTTGAATAATCGTTTAATGAACATTTCATGCAGTAATTGACAAATTGTTGCTTATCAATAAATTTGCTGAATTTGTTTACTTGAAGCTTGGTTGGGATGGGTTGGGTTTGGTAAGGGCTTCCATCCGCCTCTGGCTGCTGGAAGCAGCTTCCTCTTCCCTGTCCTCCCTTCACTCTCCTACCCCTAAACGGGGGTCCAGCAGGGATTTATCTACATCACATTATTATTATTATTATTATTATTATTATTATTATTATTATTATTATACGAAAAACTAGTCGTATAAGACTCGACACTGGACATTGACACACACACCCGCAAATTCATGGAAAAAGTCTGTGGTCCGGGGTACAACCCCGGATATTTTTTAAAATCAATAGATGCTCGTAGTGAGTTTCAGTGCGTTTTAGACATTTAATCGCACACATTGGGGCACCAGTATCAATATAGGTCTAATACCAGTAACTTCTAATTCTTAATTTCTGGAAAATTCGAACAGCTACAAAGCACTATTAAATGTAAGTTGAAAGCATGGAGAGATATCACAGTAATTGCGCTGACAAACTATTCAAAATTACCTGCAAATTATCTTTTGACAATATGACCACATCCAAAGGCAAATAAAATAAATGTCACTTTTATTATTTTGTTTAAAAATTAGATTTCTCCAACAACCACGCCAGGTCCACGCCTACATCATTTTTATAGAGGCATTAAAGCTGCAACAACTGAAAAGGGAAACTAGACTTAAGGCAGCTGACTGAAGCAAGCAAATTATTAACAGTTCTAATTGCACCGTTTCACAGTTTTGAATGGATTGTAGTTTGTTGACGGAGGTCTTTAGAAGGCTGTGGTGGAGGGAGTTGCAGTAGTCTAATTTGGAATTTGGGGGCGGGAAGTTAGCCGAGTGGTAACAACGTTGGATGATGGAGCAGGAGGTCGCGGGTTCGAGTCCCGCAGCCGCCCTAAAGGTCGGCTCAGCCTTTTTCGTGATGGTAAAATGGGAGCAATGGCAACATTGCGAAGGTAACCATAGGATCGGCGGAATGACTGGCCACCGTCCGCTGATGAATGGCTTAGCCACCTATGGGCTGATGGTCATGAAACCAGGGATCAGCACCGGCACCTACGGGCATAAAGCCTACCTCTACCTTAATTTGGAATGTAAACTTCATGTGAGTCTATTGGTTTGTTATAAATGATTTATATTTAACAGGAAGTTTGCACTCTTCATCATTAGAATGACTGTACGTAAAAGTGACAATAATAATAAAATTTTATGAATGCCTGATAATAATGAACTGGAACTTGAATTGAGTACCGGTAAGCTCATATGAAGTTACAAAATTGCACTGCAGTAAAGCCAGTAATTGCGCAGGCATTGAAGGGCCTATCGAATTAATATACTACTCAAACGTGATACCAAAACTCAGGGGAAATTTCCTTCCCTAGGGTTTTTAGGAAGCATTTGTTTCCTTTCACCCTTGTGTGGGCGCCCCTGGGGTTGGGTGAATACTTGCAATTGCCGGCATGGGTTGGGTTGGGTTGGATTGGAGATTTGATGGGCCGGATTGAGTTGGGTTCTAAAAAATGGACCCATGTCCATCTCTGAGACCACCCAGTGAGGCCATAAGAAAAATTTTAAATGATAATCAGGCATTCATTTTACACTTTCAGATTTTAAAAATTGTTATATGTAATATGTATTTATTTATTCTCGGCCAATTTTTTTAAGCGCAGTAGCGTGGCTAAGGCTCACGACTAGAGCGCTTCACACATAATAATCACAAGGAGCTAACTCTAAATAAGTGAGTTTTTAAGTTCTTAATAAAAAGTGCGGCAGAGTCTGTGCTGGTCACGTTTTCCGGCAGAGTGCTCCACAGTGTAGGGTTTCCCCGCATGAACGACCTTTCTCCCATCTTGATGGTCTTGGGTGGTGGAGGGACTGGGAGTTCCCCATGTTGACTGTACCGCAGGTGTAATCTTCGTTCATTTGTCGTCCATTTGTGTAATTGTAATAATTTAGTGTAATACAGGGGCGTAGCAGCCATATGGACAGGGTGGCCAAGTGCCAAGGGCCCCCGACCCGAGTACAAAAAAGGTTGTTAACTTTTTCGCGATGTAGTTTCACATGAAAAGCTCGAGACGAGCAAAAAGGTCATCAGCCTTTTCGCCAAGTAATTTAACGTGAAAAACTGGAGACAAGTAAAAAAGGGGCATCAGCCTATTCGCCATGTAATTTAACGTGAAAAAATGGAGACAGGCAAAAAAAGGTCATCAACATTTTTGCAAACTCCTCTGGGAAGGGCCCCTTCCCGTTTTTCGCCACGGGCCCCAGATCATTTTGCTACGCCACTGGTGTAATAATATGAATTCTTGCAATAAATCGGGGTAGGAAATATCCACTCCCCCCGTCATTTATGATGTGTTAACAGCTAGTAGATAATAGCATATGATCACAAATTTTGTGGCATAATCTGGAAACAAGAGTAAAATATTAATATCATGGTAATAAGATTGCTGCCAAATAACCCACAAAGCTAAAGCATTTTTACCAATAGGCAATTAATTGAAGAAATGCAATATTCCACACTAACCATTTTAGAAGAGTAGGGTAAAGAGCCTCGCCCTTTGCTCTTCTGCTCCATATGTATGGTAGATTGCCAAGGAAAAAACTACAAAAATTACACATAACTATATATTCCTTTTACAGAAATATAGTATATACTGTGTATGTGCGTGCGTGTATATACATATTAGGGCTGGTAATTACGCTCAAAATTTTCTTGTTCGATTAATCGGAAAATGTTCTAATCGATTAATTTCGATTACAATATTTCCATAGCTTTTAGCTGATCTCCTTGCATTGCAGCTCTGCATAGTGTCTACTTTGGCCGCCTGCAGTTAGCTTAAAAACAAAACAAAGGCGCTTGCTCATCTCTCCCCTTAAATGTTTAACTGCAGCATTGCTTTCATTGCGCGCCATTGTTATCTCAACAAAATAAGAAGCTAAGTAGGTATGGTTCCTGGGCATTTGACCGAAAGTCATTTGACCGAAAGACATCTGACCGAAAGACAGTTTACCGAAAGACAGTTCGCCGAAAGACATTTGACCGATGAATATTAGACCGAAAGACATTTGGCCGATGACAATAAGGCCGAGGGTAACGTGGCCGACGGCAATTCGACCGAAGAACAATTGGTCATTGGATAGCTAGGAGGTAGATCGAGGTCAAACGATCTTTAAACCGATGGTCAATAGAAGGGCATATGCAAAAACTAAACATTACCAAAAAAACAGCTAAACATTGATATTTTAATTCAAAACGAATCAATTGGACAACTAAGCTAAAAACCTATATATATATATATATATATATATATATATATATATATATATATATATATATATAAAAATAAAACAAACGAAAGGTTAAGGATCGTTAAATTTGTGACATTTAAAAACTACACTCTGGCATTAAAGATTAAAGTATGAAAGTTATGAACTGGTCAAAGTATTTTACTTTAAAAAGCCATGACGCAATAATCTTAGCTAATTAAATATTGTGTGCAATAGCCCTCACGAAATCGGTTTTGCTATACTCCTCATATTTATCGACAATAAACTGTAGTTTACATGGAGGTATTAGCCTAGAAGACGGCATTACATTATTTGGCTAAAGCCGACTAGCTGGGAAATTCCCAGACTTGTTCACTCAAAACATCATCGGCTAAGCCATGGGGGAATAGAATTTGGCAAATACCAGCAGGGTCCCTTACCGGTCAAATGTTACACCTACCGTGCGATCCCGCTGCGTACACCCATAGGCTGAACAGACTGGTATTACTCTAAATGAATTTCCACGGATAATTTAAAGGAATAATATAACTCAGACTTAACACTACTCCTGTATTCGTCCAAATGAACCAAAATGGCCGCTAACCATAGAGGTACTATTTTTAGCCTACACGCGCGACTGGCTTCACGGAGCCTGGGCTAGAAATGACGTAATGCCGTATCCTGGGAAAATACCTCCATTATAGTTTAGAGTTCAGCGTTCTCGTTTGGCGATATCGAGATTGCTGTCTCCACTGAGGTGCGACTCCTTGGTGTCCTCCTGGATGACACATTATCGTTCGCGGGCCACCTGACCAACGTAACTCGGGCGTGCTTTAATCAGCTGCAGAAGATCAGGGAGATCCGCCGCTATATACCGACAGCGGCTGCGATACTCCTCGTACGCTCTCTCGTCCTATCGCGAACGGACTATTGTAATAGCATCCTCCTGGGTCTCCTCGACTACCAGCTGGCCCGTCTGCAGTCAGTCGTTAAGGCATCTGCCCGGCTGATCTTCGGAGTCAGGTGGCACGACCACGCGACACCACTACTACGGGAAAGCTCCATTGGCTTCGAATCCCGGAGCGAATCGTCTTTAAACGGTGCTGGCTGACCTTCCGGGCCCTCCACGACCCTACCTGCCCGGAGTACCTATCAACCTTGGTGCGTAGACGGACGATCGCCGACCGACAACTCCAGCTGAGATCCAGTACGCGGTCTCTACTTTACGTCCCTCCTCCGTCAAAGACCGCGAAGTTCGGAGAGAGGTCCGTCACACGAGGCAACCCCCTCCTATGGAATTCGCTGCCCGACTCAATGGCCGCAGACACTTCCTTCGAGTCATTCGCCACTAAACTTAAAACGCACCTTTTCAACTCATCGTACGATTGTTCCATGCAAAGCGCTCTTGACTTTGGCCCTCGCCATGGTACTGCGCTATATAAATCGTCATGTAGAATAGAATAGAATAGCAGCTGGTACTTCTTTTTTTCTAGTCGGCTGATTGTCTGTCGGCCAAAAGTCTTTGCAGCGGCAGGCTAGTGTGTGCACACCCTGAGCTTGGGTTCATTGTGTGTTTCCCTTGGCTCTAGTCTGGCCCTTGTCTGTCGGTAGGGATGTGAGCTCGGAAATTTCCTCCGGAATTATTCCGGAAATTTCCGGGAAAATAGCGGTAATTTTTCCGGAATAATTCCGGGCATTCTACTTTTACGGTAAAGTTGCAACCCTATCTGTCGGCCAAATTGCAGTCGGTTTAATGACCGTTCGGCTTAGCGTCCGTCGGTCTATTGTCATTCGGCCAAATGTCCGTCGACCGTCGGCCTGACATCCGGGCAAGGTAGAAGGTAGGGGTTGCACGGTAGGTATTCAAGTAAATAAGTTTAAAAATATTAAAATTTAATCGAAAAATTAATCGATTAAAGAAAATTTAATTGATTAAAAATTTAAATTTTAATGATTAATCGATTAATTAATCGTTAATATCTGCAGCCCTTATATATATATATATATATATATATATATATATATATATATATATATATATAATCATTTATGCCCTGGCAATGCATATGCATGCATAGACAGCCCATTGACAATGGCTCACCATTTGTTCCTATCTAGTGCTGTTCTGTGTGCATCATGTAAGGCCGAGATACTCAACCTTTTCGTCCCAGCCAGGGGTGTAGCCAGGAATTTGATTTGGGAGGGTATAAATATTTTGGGTGGGTATAAATCTTAACTATAAACCACATATAACCACGTGTAAATCACATAAAAACATTAAGGTAGACTGATTTTGGTGGTATATATACCGATATACTCCCCATCGCTACGCCCCTAGTCCCAGCGTACCCCTACGATAGTTTTGGAATATGAGGCGTACCCCTCCCCCCAACCCGACAACTCCTCCCATCCTCGCCCCCTGCCGCCCCAAAGAAGTATTTTTGTAAATGATGACTATAAACGTAGCCTATATTTAAAAGTTGCTAAATAGCATCCACACGTAGACAACTATAACGCAGCTTCAGTCACAAAGTAGGCTACTTCGGTTGGACCTGTTTAGCCGCCAGCAGAGCTTCAATTTGAGGGTGGCTTTGGACAGTGTCACGGACAAACGAGCACGAAACTTCGTTTTCGTGGAGAAGACGGCTGAGAACCCTTTCTCACAGAGATAGGTGCTTGGGAACATCAGCAACAACTAAATGGGCTCCACAACAACAGCAGGGTATGGCTGAAACATTCGGCACCATAACTTTGTCAGAGGGAAAGAGTCGAATGCATCTCGCGCGGTGGAGTCGTTGTTGAAGTCGATGAATTGCTCCAGGATGGGTTCAGAAATGGCTTTGACATCCACACTGAATGAGTTGCACGTCATCTTCAAATCAAGATCGCTCAGATCAGGGAAGTACTCTGGAACTCGTTCCGCAAGGAGGAGAGGTGGGGCTCAACGTATCGTTGTATATTATCAACATCTTTTATTCCGCGTTATTGCGATATTGTCGAACACGGTGAAATTTCCTTCACTGACATTGGTTTCCCACAGTTCAAGTTTCATCGCGAAAGGTCAAACTTTAAAAACAAAATCGATCACCGTATTGACGCTCCCTTGTAGCGATTTGTTCAGCTCATTAAGGCGTGTGAATGCATCATTCAGGTAGGCTAGTTTCAGGAGCCATTCTTGAACCGCATGAACTCGGTATTTGGTGTTGCTGCCACTACGGCTGAAAAATTCGGCCCAACTCATGCACACACGGCGCAAACTTGCATGTACTGTACAATTGTACATTCGATGCAAAGTTTCATTCTAAAAAAAATTTAACATACGCCAGTCCCGCGGTGGCGTACCCCCTGAAAAACCTCTGACGTACCCCTAGTGTACGCGTACCTCAGGTTGAGAACCGCTGATGTAAGTTTAGTCCAATTGTGAATACACGACGTGCTGAATATTTGTATGACTATTTAACTGCCCATTACCCCCTGTAGGTTTACTTTGCTACTTGTTACAATCATAGTGGGAAGTCTTTGGTGGGGCGTACCGGTACGCTTCTTTGGTACACTGCGTGGAGGAAACGGTTGGGAAACACTGGCCTAATGCAAAATAAATTTGCAACTTTCTGGGCATACAATAAATGCAATGTTTACATAATAAATAAAGTAACTGTCTATTAAAAATAACAAAAAGCAAAGATATTGGACCATCTTATGAGAGACAAGATTTTAAAGGATAGCCAACATGGGTTTATTAAGGGAAGATCTTGCTTAACAAACATACTGGACTTTTTAAAGGAGATTTATGACAAGCTAGATGAGGGAAAACAGTTGATGTAATATACCTGGACTTTGCAAAAGTATTCGATAAAGTACCTAATTCAAGACTGGCAGCCAAGCTTCAGGCCAGTGGAATTAGAGGTAAAGTTTTTTTGGATAAAAAATTGGCTTCTAAACAGAAGACAGAAGGTAGGCATAAGAGGCAAGTATTCAGATTGGGCTGACGTTATAAGTGGGGTGCCACAAGGTTCAGTGTTAGGACCTCTATTGTTTTTTAATATACATCAACGACATCGATGATGATATAATGTCAAAAATTTCAAAATTTGCTGATGATACAAAGCTGTACATGTGTGGACAGAGAGATAGCGAAGCAGAGGCAAAAATTTTACAACAAGACCTAAATAGACTATCTCAGTGGTCAGCAGATTGGCATGTGCTTTTTAATACAGATAAATAAATGATTTGTGATGCACATTAGAAAGAAGGGAACAGATCCTGAATTTAAGTTATGTGGGAAGGGACTAAAAGTTACAAACGAGGAGAAAGATCTAGGGGTCATCATGCATAACAGCTTAAAGCCATCTAGGCAATGTGCAGAGGCAACTAAGAAGGCCAACAAAATTCTAGGTATGATCAAAAGAACGATGGTGAGCAAAGAGAATGATGTAATAATAAGACTTTACAAGACATTGGTACGCCCACATTTAAAGTACTGTGTTCAAGCATGGTGTCCATCCCTGAAGAAAGACATAGAGACCTTAGAAAGAGTACAACACAGAGCAACAAAGATGATCAAAGATACCATAAACTAACCTATGAGGAAAGGCTAAAACACTGGAAAAAAGGAGAGAGAGGGATTTGATTGAGACATACAAAATACTTACAAACAGAGTGGAAATGCCAAGAGAAAGGTTTTTACAATGAAGCAGTATGATCGAACCAGATGACACAGCATGAAACTGTTCAAGAAACGGGTTGGGAGACACAAACAGCACATTTTTAGTGCAAGAGTGGTGGACAGATGGAATGAACTGGATGAGAGGATAGTAATGGCTACAACTGTCAGGGATTTTAACAAGGACTCAGCCCTCAAGGCCAGGACCAGGACCAAGAACTCAATCCTCAAGGCCAGGACCAAGGACTCAACTTCAAGGCCAGGACCATGACCAAGGACTTTACTAAAAAAATTAGCAAGTCCTTGAAACAACATGTCCTGTCATACTAATTAAGCCGTTACTTAAATGCCAAGATGATAAGCCAGATTACTAATGCATATTACACAGTACAGTTGACATTTGAAGAATGGAAGAGACCAAACATTGCTCTTTTGCATAGTTAAGCATAGTTAGATATTAAGCTTAGAGCTACATTTAAAAAGCACCAATGTTTCCAACAATGAATATGACATTCTTGCCCTATATGTGGACGCATTATGATTCCGTTTTGAGAGAATATATGCTCCACTGGAGCAGACGTCGCAGGTGAGCATAGAATTCTCTGAAAGAGTGGCTGCAAGTGGAC
Source organism: Metaphire vulgaris (assembly GCA_018105865.1). Taxonomy (NCBI): domain Eukaryota; kingdom Metazoa; phylum Annelida; class Clitellata; order Crassiclitellata; family Megascolecidae; genus Metaphire; species Metaphire vulgaris. The sequence goes on from CM030834.1 coordinate 4,112,126, forward strand.
AAACTGTTGTGAACAGGCAGCTGTTTCAATTGTCATTTGTGAGCATAGTGATCGAAAATTGATAGTCTGTAGATATTCTTCCATTTGTCGCTGCGGAGTCATCCAGACTAAAAATAACCTAGAATTCATTCACTAAACAAATACACTTTAACCTAGATTTTATATGACCATGACTGATTTCAAGGACAATTCAAGGACTCAACCCTCAAGGCCAGGACCAGGACCAAGGACTTGAAACTGGTCCTTAAGGAATCCTTAAGGCCAGGACCAAGGCCAAAAACTAACATCTCTGACAACTGTGAACGAGTTCAAAATAAACCTCAGTAGTTTAGGATATTAGATTGGACGGGAACAACAGTTTTTCACACAGGGCAGTCCCTACTGAGCCACTTTAAACCTTGTTATATTATATTATATTACCTCAGCTGAAATATCACAAACTGTATTTCCTTGATGAGAAGAATTATGTAGGCCTACGCATAAATACTGTAAAAACAATGAGCAATCTCTTCTGAATAAGTATTATCTTTATAAATTTTACTCCAATTATTTGGAGCCAATCAGTGCATAATAATACTCACTTGTTTCGTTTTGGTCCTGGGATATGGTCATATTTCTTGTGAATGTAGAGAAGGTACGCTACGATGACGATTGACCCGACAGCACAAATTAGGGTGGCGAAGCTCAGCAACAGGGTTACGGCGTAGCCCAACATCGTGTCTGTGTTTGCCCAATTTAATTTCGCAATGAAATTATGAACGTAATTATTTTCGCTGGCCAATGTCAAGTGTCCTGTAGACGAAATGCGCTTTAAAATTCAATAACCCATGCCCATACAATTGAAAGATAAGGTGCGGGGCTCGTGGTACCTAGCACAACGCCGGTGTTTTTAAGCGCCAGTCAAGGTTCAAGTTATCAATATGTAGGCCTGGTTCGCTTATTTAACTGAACTCTGATTACATTTTTTACTCTGTAGCTCTATACACGTCGTCCCATCGGAGACGTCATTTCAGTGTTTCCGGGGAGGAGGGGGGGCAAAACACTTTCGGTGTGACAAGTCTGTGAAAAAGTTGACTTTTTTAACATTTCGTTTCAAAGCATTGGTAGAAAGATGTCTTCTCCCTAAAATATCAGGGGGGGGCGAAGGTTCGTTCGAAAACTATATCACAGACATTGGCCGAAATTTTTTCCCTAAAAATCAGGGGGGCAATTGCCCCCTGCCCCCCCAAATGACGTCCCTGCGTCCCAGTAAGCGCTGAATGACTCATATCTCAAAGTTTAAATCCAGCTGAGAATTACACGCGGGACATGTGAGACACTACAGATGGGTAAAAAACTCAGTATATCCCAAAGATGTACATGGGTCCATTTTTTAGAACCTAATCCAACCCGACCCATCAAATCTCCAACCCAAACCATGCCGGCAATTGCAGGTATTCACCCAACCCATCCCAACCAAGCTTCAAGTAAACAAATTCAGCAAATTTATTGATAAGCAACAATTTGTCAATTACTGCATGAAATGTTCATTAAACGATTATTCAAAAAATTAACTGTTCTATCTATCTGTCTATCCATCCATCCATTTATCCAGCTATCTGGCTATCAATCTATCTATCTATTTAATTGTCTTTGTTGCTAGGAAATCATTTTTAAAATTACCTCTCAAGTGTCGCTGTATATTTTCCGCCATTATAATTATATCAGTTACATGCAAAGAAATGTTGACGTCCGAGTTATGATTTGTACTTATGCTCTCCAAAATTGAGCTTCAAATGTTGAAAGACTAACGAATAAAGAACCCTAAAGCCTCGGTCACTCTGGCAATCACTGCATAAAATCCTACAGAAGGACAAGGATACGGCTCTCCCAAACAACATTCATGTGTCTTCCTTACCTGACACATTTCTTATGTACTTTTCGGATAAAATTGCTAAAATTCGGGGACAATTTTCTAGTATTGCTTCAACTGGGTTCTCTCTTCCTGTCTCACCGCCACCTGTGTTTAGTTCCTTTCAATCTATCACTCTTTCTGATCTTCACAAACTGATTTTTTCATCGCCGCCTACTCATTGTTCTCTTGATATACTGCCAAATTACATACTCAAAGAATGTTTTGATGTCCTTGGTCCAGTTATTCTTAATCTGATAAATCTTTCACTAACAGAAGGTTGCTTTCCATCTTCCTTTGCAAATGCTGTGGTCAACCCTCTAATAAAGAAATCATCCCTGTGCCCAAATGACTTAGCAAATTACAGGTCTATATCCAACTTGAACTTTTTATCAAAGATTCTCGAGAGAGTGGTTGCAAATCAAATTCATGTCCATCTGTCTTCAAATGACCTTTTCTTCACTTTCAGTCAGCATACCGTAAATATCATTCTACTGAAACTGCTCTGCTCTCTGTCCACGATCATATCATAAATGCAATGGATGATGGCAAGGTCACTGCATTAATACTTCTTGATCTATCAGCAGCTTTTGATGCTGTGGATCATTCCATCCTCCTACACCGTCTCCAACACTGGTTTGGTCTTTCTGATTCAGCACTGCACTGGTTCACTACTTATTTGAGTCCTCGCACTCAGTCTGTCTGCACAAATGGCACCTTTTCATCATCAGCTACTTTAAATTGTGGGGTCCCCCAAGGCTCTGTTCTTGGTCCTCTCTTGTTCACTTTATACACGACTCCTCTTGGCTCATTACTGTCAAACCATCACCTAGATTACCACCTATATGCAGATGATACTCAGCTCTTTATTTCATTTGATAAGTCTTCATCAGAATCTTCATTGAAAACTATTTCTCAAGCATTCTCTCATATTCAGTCCTGGATGGATTCATACAAATTGCTTTTAAACCCGGCCAAAACTGAATTTTTACTTTTAGGCACAAAGCCCCAGCTCAAGAAATTTGATTCTATAGACTCTATTAAACTGTGATTCAATTATTCCTCTAAGTAGTTCTGCACGGGATCTAGGAGTAATTTTTGATTCCACACTTTCTTTCTCAACTCACACAAATAGCATTTGTAAAGTAGCTCACTACCACCTTCGTGATTTGTATCGTATTAGGAAATTTCTGAATAAACCTGCATTAATGCTTTTGGCAAATGCCTTAGTGTCCAGTCGTCTTGATTATTGCAACTCCCTTCTTTTTGGCATTTCTAAATCAAACCTGGCTAAACTCCAACGAGTTCAAAATTCATTGGCTCGGGTAGTTTCAAAAACCCCAAAGCGTGAGCACATAACCCCAGTCTGTAAGGGCTTCCAATTAAAGAAAGGATAGACTTTAAAATCTGCCTTCAGGTATACAAAACACTTTACTACAAGGAACCCAGTTACCTTCTTTAAAAACTTTCTGTACAAGCAAACAAATACTCGACCAGATCCTCGTCTGCAATAGTTCTCTCCATCCCCCCATACTCGGACAGTTCTTGGTTCTCGTGCTTTCTCAGTGGCTTGCCTCAAAACTCTGGAACTCATTGCCCCAGCATGTTCGCATTGCAAATTCATTGCAAATTTTCAGAGCAAGATTAAAAACCCATCTTTTTGACCGGGCTTATCCACCATAGACTGTCACCCGTTTGTCCGGCCGGATACCCTGAATTTGACCTGGATCTTTGGTGATTTGGATTTGGTGTGCCATCGGCTGATGCTCCTGTGCATTATGAAAGTGGCGCTATAGAAGTTTAAGATTAGATTAGATTATAGCATTTGCTTAATTAGCAAGTTCGCACGCAGTAGCTCATAAATGTTATTGGAGGCAATAAGGGGGGTTAAGATGGATTTACAGTGGTTCAAATGTTGTTCATTTACAATGGTTCAAAGAAAGTGACTATAATAACCTTCATTCATCAATTTTGATTCTCGATTCCAATGCTTTGAATTAATTATTACTTCCACCGGTCTTGAGCAAATATCTCGTGACAGCGGATCAACATCTACCTATAGGCATATGACGCTGCACAATATCGCTGCACAAATATACCCCCCTCTCCAATCGCTTAACCGTCATAAGCCAGTGTTGCCAGCGACAGTTCGGCTGCATTTTGTTAGGTGAAAATGCGAGAAAACTATAACCATTTTCTATAACCAATGTATGGTGTGTGCACTGTGCCACGTGCAAATCAGCGTTTTGCAACCCAACCCAACTCACCACAACTACCTAAATTTATAACCCAATCCAACCCAACCCATGGATTAACCCAACCCATGTCCATATCTGGTATATCCACCATGTCAACACTTAAGCTTAAGCAGGGCCGGATTAAGGTCCGAGTGGGCTGGGGGGCTGAGATAAAAAGGTCGTCGCCTATACTGATAATCTCTGACGAGCAAAAAAGGTCATCGCTCTTTCAAATCGTGCTGACGAGCAAAAAAAGAAAAGTCATCGACCTTTCAAATCGTGCTGACGAGCAAAAAAAGAAAAAAGTCATCGACCTTTCAAATCGTGCTGACGAGCAAAAAAAGGTTATCTCGAAAATCAGTGGGCCTATTTTCATGGTGGGCCTGGGGTTGCAGCCCCCTCAGCCCCCGCCTTAATATGGCCCTGAGCTTAAGCTATATGCCGATTTTCTTAGCGCTGGCCTTTGTATGTCTATTACCTACGTAACAGATAAGAAACCTTTAATGTGCATAGGCCTACATTACGTTAAAATTCTCATTCTAAGCTAGTTAAATGCAGAATGAGGTACAGCAGCGGTTTCCCAACCAGTGGTGCGCATGTCCCCAGGGGCACGCGAGCTGTTGCAGAGGCACGGAAGGAAAATATTAATTTAAAAAATAGAAAAAGAGATAATGATATAAACTTTCTAAAGCAATGGTTTTCAAATTTCAGGCCCCTTTACTGCACGGTCCATATTTGAATTTTTAATTTTTGCTGCCCACCTGTCAAATTTAGCAGTGGCGTTCTAGGTTTCCGGAGTGAGTAAAAATTAAATTACAACTCTACAAGCAAACAAAAAGGCAAAAAGGTAGGGAACTTCTTGACGATCTTTTTGTGTTTTTTCATTTACCAGTTTCTTTTTTCCTGCTGTGAGACTTCAGCGCGATCCACATTAAGGCTTCCTCTAGCGGTCCACATTTGGGTCGCGGCTAGTGCTGGGTAGTAACTAGTTACAGTAACGCTAGTTACTGTAACTAGTTGCTATTTTGACTCGATTTTTGAGTAACCAGCAGGGCGCGATTTGTAGGGGGAATCTTCCCCCACTGCCCAACTGCATCCCCCTACTGCTACATCCTCCACCACTACATCCCCCCACTGCTACATTTCCCAACAATTACATCCCCCCAAGCTCGACATATACCCCCCACTGCTCCATGTCACAAATCGCACCCTGGTAACCAGGGGAGTAACTAGTTACAGTCAGCCAAGAGTAACTATTGTCAGTAACTAGTTACAATATTTAGTAATTATAGTAACGCAGTTACTAGTTATTTTATCTAGTTACTGTTATTGCATTTCAAGCGTTTGAGTTGCTGCATTAACAACTTACATACCGGAGCACCAAGCTGCTGGCAACACTTTAAATTCAAATGTTATGCCACCATCTAGTGAAAGCACAATTTCTTGTGCTTTTATGAGTCATATCCTGGGAACACAACGGTCCAGTCTAAACTGGATCTCTATTTGGATGATGCAGCACATGGCATCGCCAGCCTTCAACGTTTTCCATTGGTGAAAGGAGTGTTTATTAGGAAGAAGTACACTTCTTCCTTCAAGCGCTTCAGTAAAGAGACATTTCAGTGTGGGTGGGCAGATTCTTACGGGGCACGGACATTCTCCCCCTGGACATCATCTCCCCTGTATTCCCCCCGGCAAAGAAGTAGTGAACAATGTAGATCAATGTCATATATCTTAATTTTAAAAAGGTACTTATCGGTTATCTGTTGCCTGCATGGCTGCCATCAGCATCGTTTAGGGTTAGTGTTTCGTGTCTGGTTTATGGTGTGGGTAACGATTATATGACCCCGTACGGGTGCAATACACTGCTTATCGTCAAAGCCCATTGAGTAAACAAAGGGGAATTATGTCCGGTAGTGTCATTTCAAAGGGTGTACCGGGAGGATAATGTCCGGGGGATTATGTCCAGGGGAAGAATGTCCTACACTCGATTCTTACACCACGCAGAAACTGACGAGCACTTTGAAATGCTTTTAGTGTTGAGAGCTAATAAAAATCTAATTTTGACAATGAACATCAGTCAAACATTGATGCATGTTTTGTTTCAGTAGACTACATACACTGCTTGTTTAACTCTTAGGCGGCCATGTTGTTTTTACAGAATTTACCCCTCAACAGTTTCCCAAAATGTTTTAATTCAAATATCATAACAATATTGACAATGTATATATCAATTGAAACGGCCCCCGCTGGCCACGCGCTTCTGATGATGATGAGGATGATTATAGACCACGTGACATCCCCTTTTTCCATTTAGACAGATACCTAAATAATTAAGTAATTAATGGTGCTAAACAATACTAAATAACGTCAGCATAATGTCAGCCTGAACGCATCATAGTTAATCAGTCAAAGGCTGTTATGCTCTAATAATCTAATTCTATCTATATCTAATTGGTTTTATGATGGTGCGTCCCGAGCGAGTCTTATAGGTTGTTGCATTGGCTCTCGGTTCGCCCTCCTCTGTTGTTCTTCAGTTAGTGGTGGTTGAGGAGCGTGTGCTGGCAGCAACGTAGCACCAGAGCCATCTGGGGAATCTGATTGGCGTGACTAGTTCGTCGTCTATTCGGGTAGGGGCTTCGCTCGAAAATGTGACGTGTTTCGACGTCATGCGTCGAATTGAAGAATCTGGAAACTAGACGCTGTAGGAACGGAAAGAGATGACCGCCTTGATTTCAGCCTTTCTCCAGAATGTGTCCTTGGGGTCAAATTGCACACGTAAAGTTTGCCCTTCTTTCGCCTTTGCTTGTCTGTCATAATAAAATTTTTGATTTTGGCATTTTCTAGCGCAGTTTTAGTAGGCGCAGCGGTGGGGGATGATAGCAATTTGTCACAGATTGGTAATGTCGTGCGAGTTCGTCTTCCGAAAAGTATCTGGGCAGGCGAGAAACCGAGCTGTTCTGAGTGTATTACAGAAATCGAGTAGCGCTAGATAAGGATCGCTATTTTCTTTTCCTGCTTTTTTCATGATTCATTTAAGAGTTTTTACGGTAGACTCTACTTTTACATTACTTTGCGGATAATTTAAACTGCTAGTGATATGCTCGAATTCACATTTCTCAGCGAAGCGCTTGAATTCCGCTGAATTGAAGGTGTATATTTTTTCAGGCAGGCCATGGCGACAAACGTGCTGTTGGATACAGATGATAATATCAGTTGTCTGCTTCAAGAAAAGACGATCGACTTCCACGAAATTTGAGAAAAGATCCACGGTTAATAAGTAGTCTCGGCTTCCAAAGGCGAAAATATCACAAGCTAGTATCTGCCATGGCCGGTCCGGTGCTGGGTGGAGTAGCAGAGGTTCTTTTTGTACCAAGTCTCTATATTTGTTGTAAACATGACAGGTCTCGACCATTTGTTTAATTTCCGCATACATTCCAGGCCAAAAGACAGCCTCCTTCGCACGTCTGATACGTCCGTTCAATCCGACGTGAGATTTATGTATCATATTTAATATCTCCTGCCGTGCGGGGATCGGGACGATCAGGCGATCTGTTTTGAAAACTAAGCCTCGACTGACACTCCTACAGATTGAAACTTCTTTTTCACAAATGTTGGTTTGCGTTAATAGGGCGCGAAACGTTGGACATCATGTCGGTACAAAGTTGGCTGAAACAACAACATCAAACTCCTTAAATATATTAGAAGAACTGAATAACAATCAATTTTATGATCTTGCAAAATATCGACTGAAATGATTATTTCACATATATTATGCCATTATGGTTACATAATCATCATAATCAGAGAACCACAGTTGTTTGGGGCTGTCCATTAATTACATCAACAATTTAGGGAAAAGAGGTTTGAAAAAGTTTGACACTTGTTGACAGGGGGGTGGGAGGGGTCAAGAGAAGTTGACGTCAACAATTTCACTTTTTACAAATAATCAAAAAATAAAAAATTTCATGGAATACTACTTATTACAATGAAAAAAGCATGTCAAAAAAGGAAAAAAGCATGGTAAAAAAGGTCATCACCACCACATTTTGACACTCGATGAGCAAAACAAGGAAAAATAGTCATCACCGCAAAAAATAATAACCTTGTTATTGGGACCTGTCATTGATCTTGGGGGGGGGGGGTTTAAGTTTTTGACGTAATTATAGGGGGTAACTGAAAGTTGACAGTTGTTGACAAGGGGGAGGGGGTCAAATATTGCCCAAAAATTGTTGACATAATTAATGGACAGCCCCTTTGCCCTAAGTTTATAATCTCACAAACTCAAATACAAACATAAAAGTTCATAAAAACATACATAGGGCCTATTACACCTGTTAATTTATGTGTAGAATATGGATAAAAGCTAGTTAATTAAGGAAAGAATTGTAACTACGGTACATATCTTGCGTTTGTCAAGTGGTAGGCTGTGTTTTAGCTTTTCAAAACACTATCAACAGAATCTGACACGGTCGGTGGTGTAGTCAGGGTTCCCAATAGGGGAGCACACACGGTCGTACTCCTGCCATCACCATGAGAGAATAGAATAATTTTGTAAAAGTACACCCACCCATAGATTTGGAATATCCCCCATTTTGGCAGGATATTGCAAATTATGGTGGGATTTTGCTTGCCAGACTTTTAGGACGTTAAAGAAGCAGAGAAATACTAAGTCAGCAACACACTTGGAGGGATAAATGATACTATATACCCCTTCATTAATTATTGGGTGGAACCATCCCTTGCAGTACCCCCCCCCCCTGGGAGCACATCAACATTTCCAGGTGAAAAAGTCTCCAAAAACCTAAAAAAGCTCATCAAGGAGCTCTTCACACATTCATGTATTCTCTTCACTCATGCTACCCCCTACCTGCCCCACCAAAATTTCTTAACTGTTTTGCACAAATCCCATGACCAGTCCCAGCCAGAATAGGGGTCCGGGCCGCCCGGCCCTCCGTGCTGACAGTACACCAAAGGTTTTTGATGGTGGCAGAGGCCATTTGACAAACCATGATAAAGTGTTAAAATGAAAGACCTGAGAAAATGAAAATGAAAAGTTAAAAAGTTAAAATGAAAGACTTATGCTACTATTTCCCTAGAATGGCACACAGATGTGTTGAAATTTCAAAATGTAAAAAAGTATACTAAAATTACATTAGCATTGCATTAGTGTAATATAACAAGATAATATAGCAAAGTATTTGAGATTATTTGAGAATATTATCTTCAGTACAAACCCAAAATCTGGCAAGTGGAGAGATGGCCTGAAGATAAAAGGTGTCATGACCAAATCCGGATATGACATTACCTCTGTAAAGTCATAAAGTTTAAAAAATCTATTTAATAACAAAATATAGCACTTTACAATTTCATCTGTTCCAATATTAATGAATTTGCAACTCTTTTCCTCTGTCTCTCAAACCTATCAATGAAACCTATTTTATTTTAATGAAAATTAGAAGTGAGTAGTTTTAAATGAAAACTTTAAAAAGCACATCTCATTCAACAGGCTTTCCTCCATATTCTTGCCTTGCTCTTTCCAACTCAGACTTACCACTACAATAGATGGATTCCAATTGATACCCTTGAGTATTTGAACTGGAGATATAAAATGCACTAAAGCAACTATTACCATAGCTATATGTTTAAGCCAAACAGGTTCTTAATTTCTGCAAACGAAACTTTTATGTTTTCCATAAGTGGTTCTAGTGCTTTTGGTTTTCAATGTTCAAGACAGAAACTGTTGCACTTGAATAATAATTTTCAGAGGTTATTGTATTTTCTGCCTCTTCTCAGTGACATTTATTAGAAGTTAAACCAACTTGAAACTCAGAAAATCTGACCTGGGCAGGTTAAGATATGAGTTCATTCCATGAATGGTCAAGTGAACTGTGGGAATTGAAAGATTTCTTGTATAAGGCTAAAGACAGTGCAAATAACAGAAAATCAAGACAATCGAGTTAAAATGATTAAGTAATTAAAGATGGAGACTCACCTAATCAGAATCTCCATCAATGACATTGTAATAAACCATATCTAGTAATTTGTTGTCTTTATCTTGCAACCTTCTGTACATTTAGAGAAGTGTCAATGCATTAGCTCACAAAATGCTTCATTCATTCATTCATTCATTCATTCATTCATTCAATGCATGGTGTCAATCTTGATGACCATTTCTCGATGGCCAATATTATCAATGGCAGTTTCTATCACATAAGCACTTTTGAGTGATTGTAATTTGTGCAGAAGAGGAGGCACTTATATGAGTAATAATTTGCATTACATTACAAATATGCCACATGAACTCATAGCCAGTGGAATATCATCCCTGGTTAGTAGCATACCCTGCTATGTTTGCACATGACAAGAAAACGCCGCGCAGCAGTTTCCAACCGCCGCGCAGTGATTTTGAGTTTAAAATAACACTGATTCGTTGTTGTCTTGGGTGACACATGTGAAAAAATTCAGGTGCTCAGGCATGAAAAGGTGCCGCTCAGGCAATATACTTTTCCGCGCACACTCAAAAAAATTTAGAGGGAACATTGCACGTGGGCCCCCTACAGATCACCAGGTCCTTGGACATTTGCCCACCCTGCCCCTCTTCCGGTGGCCCTGAAGACCACACAAGTGAACAAGTGCACAAATGCACTAGAAGTGCAGCTGAGGCACATATGCAGGCACGCCCGAAGTGGGGGTGCAGGGCATGCAGCTGCACCCCCTGGAAAAATTCAGGGGGTGCAATGCACCCCCTGGAAAGAGGATGGTCTGCACCCCCTGAATCCTGAAAAACAGGGGGTGCAGAGGGGGTGCAGAGTGTACAGACGACCTTTTTTTTGCTTGTCAAGCTATTTTGAAGGTAAATTCTAGCGTTGAAGACCTTTTTTTGCTTGTCAAGCTATTTTGAAGGTAAATTCTAGCGTTGAAGACCTTTTTTTGCTTGTCAAGCTATTTTGAAGGTAAATTCTAGCGTTGAAGACCTTTTTTTTGCTTGTCAAGGATTTGAAAGAGAAAATTTCACTTCAAAAAATCTGCACCCCCTGACCAAAATTCGTTCCGGCGGGCCTGCACATATGTGATTCCAAAGTGTGCCATTAAAAATGAACCTACAGTCAAGCAGACTGAAATTAAAAACAATGAGAGAGAAATTAAAGAAAACTCACGATTCCTTCAACAATGGCGGCGGGCAGGTAATGTTTTGGAATGATGGCTCTGCAAGCAATAATCAAGTTATTAATAACATCTAAACAAAAAAATTAAGCATATGACATTGGCATATTAATTCATATACCGGTAATTGTAGACAAATGTAGACAAGATAATTGTTTCCATAAATTAAATCAATCATGAATTCTCTAAAATATTCAATCAGTAACAAATAAATTCATGAATTATTTGGTCAAATATTAACATAATAGCAAGGAATGCTACAAGGTAGTATTAACAAGGAGATGTAATGATTAAGATCTGCAACTGGTAAATGAATAAGCAAAGTGTTAAGGATTTCTTTTTTTGTCTCATGTGATGTTCTGCCATTCAAGTCTTTTTGCTTTCTGCAATTTTCAATAGAAGCAAGTCTTTTGAAAATTCCACCTAATCAAAACTTGAGAAAGCTCTAGACTACAAATTAAGATTGAACCAGAGCATCGTGCAAATCTTTCATGTTTCCCTATAATTCTCACCAAATTTTCTCATTAAAACCACACAATGTCTCACCTACTGAACGGTATTTGTGGTAAAGATAGATCAAAGTGATTAGACAACTCGAAGTGAGTGGATGAACTGAACGAAGCCACAGCTGGGTGGGGGACTGGGAGGCATCCAAACCCCGGGCTGTGCAAATCCACTTCCTGACGGGAGGAAACCGAAGAACCTTTGGTGATGTCGTCACCTGAAAGCGGAATAGCAATAACTGATTAACTGATTTTACATTTACACTGAACATCAATCATCTAATGTATTCCTTATTGATTGAGAATATTTTACAGGTTTTATACCAATAAATCACATCAAAAGACACACACACACAACAAAATCAACTACATGAAATACAGGTTCTGTGGAGCTTTGAATGTAGAATACTTAGCAGTGCAAAGAGACTAATAAGGGTTAGAGTTATTATTCGAGTTATTAAAGCAAACCATGAAGTGCTAAAAGGACTATGAGGCAACCTTTGGGTTAATACCAAATGCACTTAAAGTAAATGTGCATCAAACAGATTTAACTGTAACCTATGCTCAAGTACAGTAAATTACAATTTTAGTCATCACTATCATCAATAACTAAAAGTTCAATGCCCGTTGATGTCCGATACCATTTTGATTCTTTGTGTTTCCATTCTTGTCTGTGGCTTTACTCTTGCAGACATCTTTCACACAAATCAATTCATCATAGTGATCGAGTGAGTATACGCAGTGTGACTTCTAATGCAACTTATACGTACAAAACAACAATAACTTCTAAAACAAATTATTAAAACTCCCATACCATGTGTTATCTTCATCACAGCTTTCTTTCCAACAGTTCTACAGCTTGCGTTGCTGACCTGTACACGGCAAAGGCAGCCGAATATATTGCATAACTTACAATTATGTAGAAGAAAAACTGCTATTGCTGAGGTCATATGATTTCACAGCCTGTAAAACTTTCTCAAAGAATACGTTGTGTGTGTGTGTGTGCATGTGTGTCTACGTCGAAGTGTTTCTGTGTGTCACGAACACATTTTATAGAATAATAGATCTATAACAAAGAATCGGCATATTTACTCTTATAAAATATGTAGTGTGCTTATCTTTATCCAAACACACAACACAGAGATACACTTATACATGTGAAAAGTAACACTTGCAGATGTGTCCCTACTCAACATGTCCAGTTGTGAAGCTGTGTTCTAGTTTTGATGCATTTAATAATAAACAGACAATTATGACAAGACACTAAAGCAGCAATATATTTGCATTTAACGGCCCCTAATGTTTGTTTACCCAAGAGGGGCCATTACAATTCCCACTGCCACTGTGCAATCCATACACCCTGTATAAAGTAGATTTTCACCAAACCAAAAATTTCAAATCAAAGGTAAAAGTTGAAAGAAGACAGACAGTTTAAGCCTCGGAATTAATTACATCAGGACTAATTGTGGCAGATGATCGGTGGCAGTAAGACAAGACATGGTCAGGATGTAATTTGGCAGTTTGTCATGACATAATCTTGACAACAATGCGCCATGACCATTGACCAAGGAACACTGTGACATTGTCTGTTGCTGTATCTATTGTAGTTCTTAGATGTCTATATCAGAACAAAAGCAAGAGATAAAGTTAGAGCCATGACTTGATCACATGACAGTGCCCATCCAAGTACCAACCTGTGCTTATGTCATACAGCAAACATTTTAGCACAACCATTCATTATTATCTATAATATACAGCTCTTAGTACATTGATGAGAAGTATAAGGATGTAGCTGTTTGGAGAAAAATGAGGCAGCACTGATAAGAATCGTTCACAGGAAAGTTCTATATATTGTAAGCTGGCAAGTCTCACTAAATGATGGATTGCACACATACAAACAGTGGCACAAAGCTAGCATTTCATGCGCCCATAGAAATATAAATCATTTAGCATCTCTATGGAATGCTGCAAATTCGTAACCACGGTTCCCTGTCATTTAATCCTATCCATTTAATCCCAGTCACTTAATCCCGGTCACTTAATCTCAAAGTCATTTAATCCTAGCCATTTAATCCCAGTCACTTAATCCTGAAACTTAGACTTAACCCTCGCCCTAACACTAACCCTAACCCTATTAGTTTTTATTCTGTAACCATGTTTAACTATGTTTGTATAACACAAACATTTCTTAAATAGGTTTTTTACATCTTTGAGTGTCATTGGATTATGTGTACAGGGAATGGGATTAAAAGACTTGGGATTATCTGCACTGGGATTAAAAGACTTGGGATTAAATGGCTAGGATTAAGTGACTGGGATTAATTGACTAGGATTAAAAGACCGGCCACCGTAACCACAGATCCTAAGCATCGCACCCTATGCGTCCCACAGGAGGAGTTCATTGTGAGAACATTGATTCTGTCCTGACCTTCAAAGTCAGAGAAAGTGAGTGATGGATATCTACAGTCGAAGCAGAAATTAAAAGCTATTTATTTATACATCTGGAAGATCTGAATTCTGACGATGAAGAACAGTTGCTGAATACAGCAAAAGATTGATTCGTGTCACACAAGATTGATCACTGAGCAAACGGTCGTGGGAAATAATTGCGATTCCAAGTTTTCACAGATCAAGAGAAGCCAAGATTATTTTATCACACGTTTTTCGCATATGAACTTAGAAGCAGACATGCACTGACTAAAGTGGGTTGCTCTGAATATCGACAGATCCTTAGAAAATTTATACAACAGATTCAACTCAGCCATAGAGCTATCAGTATAATAAAGTTTACTTCAACAAAAATTGCAGATATTCCAACAAATACCTCAATTTTTCTGCCTTCAACAATCGTTCCATTGATGCACTCCCTCGCTCGATCCGCGTCGCAGCACTTTGCAAATGTGACGAAACCAAAACCCTCGAGAATTTCAAGATAAATGCAACCAAAATTAACATCTGCTACATGTTTTGAGAGCACAAAATACAGTTATAAGAACTCTTAAGCCAATGCTGGGAACAGGGAGTCTAAGAATGCTGTCAACGAGATGCATAATGGCGCTGCAGATAATATGGTAATAATCAAGAATATTCATTAACTGATTGGTATGGTACTATTATTGCTTACAATTCACTGCTATTGGTGCACAGACACTCATTAATATGGCCTTTAAACTACTGTACTAAAATGCAATTAACTATGAAAATGAATGCTAAGGATCATTAAATGCAAGTCGGCTCAAACTGACAAGATATTATGACAAATATGACAAATTCAGCATGTTGCAGCAATCTTCAATAGGCACCATTGTCACTTTGAGGTTAATGTTTCCTCTCTCAGGTCATCGAAATCATCAAAAAATCTACCGGTATATATAGTGTATTAGTAGTGAAGACTGAGATGAAATGTGTCTGCAAATATTTTTAACCGCAGACTTCACTACTGCTACTAATGCAATTGCATATCAACTGCAGCCTAACCGCTGAGTTTAATGGGCAACTTTACCAATGTGATTTGTTTGAAGAGCAAATAACATGAATTTATAAAAATCATACCAAGGTTAGGATTGAATTGGTTTTAGGTAAAACTCATACTTTGAAGCCTCAAAATTCTACACAGTGACGAAATGTTATTTGAAGTACAGAATTCGGAGTCTTTGGTAAAGCCTCAGGTCCTGCATGGTCACCAGGAAATAACAGGAAATCTTTGAGAGAAGAGTAAGATATTTGGGTCATTTCAAGGTTTCACTTTAACGCTAAGCAGTCATTGCACCATCAATTGCAAGAACTCTAAGTACCGGTGCTCTGACGCCAAGATACCTTGGAACCCTTTTCGTTGAAAATGATTTCCGTATCCAAAATTGTTCCAAATTGCTGCAACAGAAAGCAAATCAAATGGCGCTCTCCAGGAAAGATTCTACACGGAATATATAGAAAAAGACATTGCAATTTACCACGGTACAACAGCATAGATCGGACCTGTAATGACATCCATGTCTTTCAAGAATTTCTTATCAAGTGCAAACCGCAATGGCTACTGCTGCATGTCGGACTTAGTGTGCTTACCAGGCGGTATACATTGCAGCAAATAATTCAATTTGCTTTGATATGTCGTTAATCATATTCCAATTTGCTACGTGATTAGGGCAAAACATCAGAACACATAAATCACTCCACTTTAGGATATAATTTTATTTTCGCTTCAATTGATCTTGTTGAAGCCAAATTAAATATTTGTGATAAAAAGCCTAAGAGAAAGGTCACATACCGTCATCAGACTTCGAAGGTTTGCTTCTCTGAATCGGAACGGAATATTCGAGATGTGCAGACGCTTTGGTCCTTCTTCAAAAGATCTTATAGAAGAAGAAGACTGAGACTCAAGCATGTCTTCATTTGAATCAGTTTGCTGCAATGATTTTTCAAAAATCTGGTTGTAATAATTGTTATGTAAATGTTAGTGAACAGATAGAATGAAGAAATACTTGTCTCTTGAGACAATGTAGAACTACCTAGTTATATTTATGTGCTCTGCCGTGTGAAATTTAGTGCTTACCGATAGCTTTCATCACTCACATGAACATAAAGCCTTTCATGTAATTTTAATATGTCAATTATAAAGAGTAGCGATCTTCAGGCACAAATGCAAACCATTTTTTAACCACAATTCAAACTTTATGACTAGGGACCACAGTTTTCAGCAGGCTGTTTTCTTAGCCTAGCTGCAGAATTTGTCAATTTCCATGGTATTTCTACTCATTCACAGAATTTATGCACTTATTCTTTACTTAACAATCAATGATATTGTTTGGTGCATTCCTTTATTTTGTGTTGCTTGAAAGCCGTTCTCTGATTGACAGACTTAAAAATCGATGGATGTTTGAACTGGTCAATTTGTATACAATGGTGGTATGTTAGAAGAATGGTAGTATATTATGGTGGTATATTAGAAGAATGGGGGAACGCGGAGCTACACACACACTGAACAAAGCAACGCAGGACCGAGAAAGATGGAGACAAATTGTGAATCAGGCTGTCGACACCTACGGGTACAGCACCCATGGAGCTGGATGATGATGATGATGATGATGATGATGATGATGATGATGATGATGATGGTGGTGATATATACTGTAAAAGAAAACTAAGTTGCAAATCTTGTTCAGTCGTTCATAAATAAATAATCATACAAATGTTCAGTTTACTTAATAAATAGGATGCTACGGAATTAGGAAGATTTGTTGGTTAGCCGTGGAATTAGACAAACTGGCATGCAGAATATAGAAAAATTTGTTATGGAAAACGTATGACCATCAGTTGAGTGACATAATTTATATCACTTAGTCAAGAATTATGTGAAGTAAAGCAATAATAAATAACTATTCCTTCAATATTGAAAATCACATATTCTTATAACTGTCGGTTTACACAACTGTTCTGCTCCTCTGAGTACAGAGTGCAATAAAAACATCAGAAGTCAAAACATCAATTGACGACATAATGATGACAAAACATCAATGCACAAACAACATATTTAAGTCTTGCCCTGACAGCCCTGGACTACTGATCAACTGGGTTTGCTCCTAGGATATTGGGCATTCATATGTCCATTGAGGAAGAAGTGGCCATTAATTGTTTAGAGCCTCAGCTTAATGCACATTGCCTCATTATGGTATAAACCAGAGGTGGGCAAACTACTGCCCACAGGTCACATGCGGCCCTCCACCAAATTCCATGCAGCCCACAAGGTCACTCATTCATTGACAATGTCTATAGTGCTGTAACAAGGCTGAGGCCCACAACAAAAGCGCTTTGACATCTCAATGACTACCGTATACCCCATCCTAACAAATGTGTCCTATCCTTAAAAAGGTCATATAGAAATATGCATAGGACATCCAGAAAGTGAGAAAATATAAAATTATTTTATGGAAACATGACATTTTATTTTAAAATCTTCTCCATCTTCTCCCCAAAATGTCTTGACAAGCAAAAGAGGTGTCAGCTGAGTGGTTGCATCGTTTTATGACATTGCAGTAATGTGATTTCGCTTCTGTGAAAGCACTACAAATTCTTGTTGTTCCTGCTTGAAATTATAAACAATTTGGCTTTTGGTATATGCGGCAGAGTAACTTTGAAGCATTTAGAAAAGTATTTTGAAACATTAGTAGTGGCGATGAGAAAAGTATTTCGAAATCACAAGCGACATTTATTTAATCAAGCGTATTAAAATATAATTGCAGAATGTAGAAAAATGATAGTCAAAGTTGTGGACTATCAATAGATATCACAAGAGATTGCAAAGTTCATAATATTGAAAACATTGTTGTTTCTACATGAAAATTAAGAAACTGGATATTGAATAAGATATTGTATGCATATGAAGAGACTTCAAGAAATCTTGTTTAATTCAAGCATATCATTTCAAATGTATACAGTTGACGTCATTGCTGTGGAGTTTCTTTCTACGATTCTTGTTATTCAGACTCTATAACTTGATCACAGAAGATAAAAAAGTTGATCAAATTCAGCTGAAGAATAAAGATTATATATTATTGTCACTTTGCATAAAATAGCACAAGATGACAATGATTAATGAGCACAGGGGTGACTGATGGATAGGAGGAGTCACCTACTGTCTGCTGTTCGACAACTCTGCATGCAAATGGCACGCCATCCTCCTCCTTTGTCAAGCTGCTGCAACTGTCATCAGGAACAAACTGATCTTCATAATGGATTTTCAGTTTCTACACAAAATAAAATACAAAAACAACATGCATTGAGTGCAAAAACATTTGTAATAATAATAATAATAATAATAATAATAATAATAATAATAATAATAATAATAATAATAATAATAATAATAATAATAATAATAATAGCAGGGGTATTAGAGTGATTCAGTAGGATCTGCCTCAGGTGGGAACCACTATGTTCCACACAGCCATTCATTCACATTATGCCATGTACTTAAAGGCATGAAGCATTAAAACCTCACATAAAGTTGAGACAAAGTTCTGGTTCAAAATTAGAAGAAAATTATGCTGTATTAATGTTTGATTAAATCAGTGGCATAGTCAAGATTTCCAGAAGGGGGTTTTGTGTTTTGGTTTTGACCATGGCCAACTTTGCAAATAATCAACGATGTTACCGGTATTTGGAAATTACACAATTACACAACGTTCTTCATTTATACTCCTATGTACACCAGATATCTCAACAAAAGTTAAATCTCGTTTTCCATCAAAACCAATAAAAATTAAGTCTTGAATAAGGGCAGCATGATTAGACACTTGTTCCTGTCGCCAAAAACTTCTCTGGCATCTAAGTTTGGCAGGATCTATTGCAGTCTCTGTTATTCATGTCTTTTAGCACTGCACTCACTACAAGAAAAGCGTCCATATTACTGTCCAACATTTTGCATAATTCTGGATACTGCTTCATGTTTCTGACTGCTACAGCACTATCATCAGGTTCACCGCTTGGAATTTCACTTCTCTCATCTCATTCTCCTGCAACTTGTCTGTGGCCGTTTTATCTATAGCACCTACACGCATTTTACGTTTCGTTTTCTGGTCCAACCAGAATGACCATTCAGCCCTAGGTATTTTTTGTGAGGGTGGACAAGTACTACTGACTCAATTAAACCAATCTGTAGCAAGAATTTATTATTATATGTATATGTATATGTATATGTATATATATATATATATATATATATATATATATATATATATATATATATATATATATACACGGTGATCACGAAAAATCGGGACCCCTAGATTAATGAATATAACTCAACGAAAAGTCAACTAATATTCAACAAAGTTGTAGTACGTGTACTTTAGATAGTTCTAATGATATTCCACTCCTAGTTTGTGTTCAAACGGTCCGCCATTTGCTGTAATACACGCACGAAGACGCCTACGCAATTGCTTGAATGACGCATCTATGATGCCTTGATCAATCTCATCCCACACTTGCATGATGCGTTGTCACAGGTCCTCAATATCACAGACTTTCGTTTGGTGAACGCGTTCCTGCATAACACTCCAAATTTTTTAATCCACCGGATTCAAATCCGGGCTGTTGGGTGGCCAGAGAGTAGGCGGAATGAAGTCCGGCGTTTCGTTACCTAACAGTTCAACTGTCTCTCGAGCTCTGTGTGCCGGTGCGCAGTCCTGTTTGAATGTGTAATAATCTGAGAAAGTTCGGGTGTCCGGCAGCAGTCCCTGCATCAGTAGAACATCTCTGTAATACTGTCCGTTAACTTTCACTCCCGGCTCGACGAAGTGAATAGCTGTACGACCGAGTGCTGAAACACCAACTGATACCATTAAGGACTTGGTGAAAGTCGGACGAGTACGCAGAAGACGAGCGCCAGTGATGTCCTTCTTTCTTGTACCAGCTGCAGCGTAGAGACGAAATATTTTTTCAGGATCGAGACTGCCTCCTAGGCCTACTATAATTAAAATTTCAGCATGATTGGTCGAAAGGTTGTTAAGTTATACTCATTAATCTAGGGGGTCCCGATTTTCGTGATCACGGTGTATATAATTATATATATATATATATATATATATATATATATATATATATATATATATATATATATGGGCTTCTACCCACATTTTAGCTCATCTGTATGAAATGTCCTCATTGAGCTTCTGCAGCCAATGATTTTTTGAGGGAATGGGAATTTGGGCAGATTCAATTGCTTACATAGAACAATTCCCTAAGCAGGGCTGCCTTAAAACAATACAATCACTCCTTGGCTATTCAGCAACACTACTGGTCAAAAGCCCGTGTTCTGAATATCAATGCTCCGGAGTATCAGTGAAATATGCTAAGCACAGTCCCCAAACAGCAACAATTTCAATTGTTTCATGCAAAAGGCCACTAAATCACCGTCCATACATGAAATGCTATTCCCTGGGGCTCCACCAAGCAACCTCAGGATTTCCTAGTGAAATTTCAAAGTATTGTGCATTTTTATTGCATGAGCAATGGCAATTGCCATGCATAGACAAAAATCTCAAATCCCAGATCTGTGTACACCCCACTCACTCTTTCCAAGCGTTCATAAATTCTACCTAACAGGGGCAGAAATACTTCCATCGCAGCGGCGCCAGAGGCAGAAAAAAGGCAGAATTATCCAAATTAGCCAGACAAGTGAGCATAATTATGCACACAAGTGGGCAATCCAAGCAATGGCAGTGAAAGAAGCCAAAGGAGCGCCAAAGTAGGTTGAAAAGTCTCAAACACAGAATCGGCAGATGATGATAACAATGACCAGCATGAGAAGCTGTGAAAATGACAAAGAAATTGATGCCTTGTTAAGCCTTTGACAACTATAATTCTATTAAGGAGACCAGTTGCAAATGAAACTGAGAAGTAGCATCTCAATACATTGCAAAAGCAAGCAATGCCCACCCCCACCCACCCCCCCCCACCCACCCACCCCACCCCCACCCTCCCCCACACACACGCACACACACACACACAGGCAAAAGCAAATGCAGTCCCACAGATAAATGCTAGAGTTGAGTTATGGCGCAAAGAAGCCATCAAAAGTAACAGCTTTATTCATAGCAAATCTGCAAGTCACATAATTACATTTATATACAGTAAATATGAACCATTCGTAAGGTGATTTATACAACACTTTGCACCTTTAAGATAAACAGCAATGTCAGTTTGCAACCTAGTAAGGATATCGACCATGTGTTTCTGACTCAGATTTAAGCAGATTCACATCGATTCATGCCACAGGACAAATGTTGATTCTCAACGAATTCTTAGCTGGGCTGAATTTTCCCAGTCCCATCATCAAATTGCAAATCTGATTCAAAATCCGGCAACCCAAAACACCAGCTTAGCGAAAAAGTTTAAAGTGTAGGTAAATCCACTGAAAAAAAACAGGAAAGCGTAAAAGCGAACAAACTCTGGCAATTTCAATGTTTGTCTGCACACATGGAAAATGGTAAAATTTTAAAGAAAGTCAGAGTTTCTACAGCACATGAGAAGGAAAGGCCATCAGAATTTTCCTAAATAAGTCCTCAGCAATGGCAGTTCCACCATGTTGATGACTGGAGATGCATCTCCCCCCACTGGGGTTCTGGATGACTTTTTTGCTTGTCAACCTATTTTCTAGCGAGTTTTTAAAAAAATTTAGTGAAAAATACTGCGAATGACCTTTTTCTGCCTGTCGGCCTTTTTCGGCAAGGCTTATCAACATTCAGTGGGCAAAACACTAACAGTGACCATTTTTCTCTTTTCTTTCTTCTTCACTTTGCATCCCCCCACCAATTTCCTATAAATTTTTTCACCCCCTTCCACCAAGAATTCCTGGAACCGCCGCTGTTCCTCAGCAATACATACTCTCAAAAACCATGGCTACATCAATGCTCTAAAGGTCTTAGACTCTAAATATCACTCTCTTTTAAATCCTGTCCAAAAATCAAATTAAAACCTCACTCAAAATGTCGCAAAACAACCATTGACAGATAATTAAACGTTAATGCGATTTTTGGGCTAATGGCCATTTTCTTTCTACTTTTACAAATATTTATTAGTAAAACTCCTAAAATTGTTGCAGTCGTGTTTGCGTTGCTCCCCATATTCATCATTTCCACTTCAACGCCTCTACTTTTAAGACATTTAGGAATAGGATTTTGTCTATTCATTGAGATTGACTCACATATATTTTTACAATACAATCTACCAAGCTGCACTGCTTCATTTGTGGCTACTTCGCTTGCTTGATTCTGGGCACTCGGCATCTAGATTTCATCTCATGCAATCATATTTCTTAATTTTTGATGCTGCACTGCATCAATGGTCTTGTGATAGGGACACAGTAACAAATAAAAAGTGCATGAGGTCACTCCATTGAAGTGAAGGTTTGTTGCTTTCAATTTTCCATGAAATTGACTGAACCAGGACAGTTGTCGACCTTTCCTCACTTTCACCTCATCTGAGTGAGTAACATTCAGAACTCAGTCGATTGGGTGACGGTCTGAGGCAGAAACAATAAAAACAGGCTTCAACCCTGGACCTCAGCACTGCCAGATATGAAGTATCTATTCTATTGTTTAAATGACAATTTCAGCCCATTTTATATCACCAGCTAGATATTATAATGAATATTTTACAAATCGCAATGCAGTCATCCATAAGAGACCATCAAATGAAAAAAATTACACCCATATATCAATACCCTATCTGACATTACAAAGCCAGCTCTGAATGCATTGCCAACTGCTCTAAGAACATTTAGTATTAATGACTAAATGCATAGTCCCAGCATGACAAAATCGTTGATATTAGACAGTAAAGGATAAATGTATCTAATACTATCTATGTGTATGGGAGCGTGTGGTTTTTAATCAGTAGGGGCATTGATGCATATAAAGTTGCGAGGCAGAAAGGCTTAAATGACAAGACCAATGGAAAATCTCAAAGGTAGAAGAAGAGGGACATTATTATTATTATTATTATTATTATTATTATTATTATTATTATTATTATTATTTTATTATTATTTGTGAACTTCTATAGCACCATTTCAGTAATGCGCTTGGTGTCAGCGTATGGTCGTCTGAATTTGAATCCTAATTAGGGGCGTAGCGACGAGGGGGCATACAAGTATATATACCTCTCAAAATCAGCATATATATATAAAATACAGTATATATAGATAACACATATATACATATATATATATATATAACATAAATAATATATATTAAATATATAACAATATATACCCCTCAAATTTATAGCCTCCCAAATCAAATTCCTGGCTATGCCCCTGATCCTAATCCTCCATTGTCAAATCCAATAGGTCAGTCTGATATTCTGGTCCTGATTATGGCGGATAGGCAATAGAGAACAGGAATGTTTTGAGTCTTGATCAAAACGTTATATTAGACTCAGCAGCAAACCAGTAAAAATCACCGTCCCTGCTCTAATCTTGAGTTTCCAGTTCAAGTCACGACATGCATTGTGTACTCAACACTGCGTAAAGGACAAAAGATGGCCTCCCACAAACGTTTCTTTTAACTGATCTATAAAAGAGCAATAAATGCCGGAATGAAACAATTTTTATGCGCGACTCTAATCCCAGAAAAACGAATCAAAGTCACCGCGAGCAATAATGCCTCGAGCAGTGAGCAGTCTGTTTATTTGAAGTGTGCTCACTTGCCAAATGGTCACATGCGCCTTCTGAGAAATTTGAAAACACATGTGTATCACCACAAGCACTGATTCCAAAGTTAGCTAGCAAACAAGATTATTCACAAAAATGATAACTGCAGATTTTAGATACAAAATTCCAAATTGCAGGGCATTATCAAATTTGACAGAATTTATTCAATAATTCACGAGAACCTTTGCAACACCTAATTAATGACTTATATTCAAAAACTGATGAGAAACTAAATCTTTCGTACAGAAAAGCAAACAGATTATTGAGTCTGAATATGGAAATCCAATATATCAACTAATGCAGCACAGTATTACTTCCCTTCACAATTCTTGCCAGAATGGTCATTAAAATGGGTATTATTTTCTGCATTTTCCATTACATACTGGAACAATGATATCAGAAATCAAGCAGACAAACAAGTATTGCACTTCTGTTGGACAGTCCTTTTCTAACCTTTCTGGTTCAGTTAGATGCACGCTCTTGGCTCAATGATGATGATGATGATGATGACGATGACTATTATTATTATTATCTTTGACAATTTATATAGCGCTATGCCCAAGGCAATGCCTAAGTCGAGAGCGCTTAAAATGATGTGAAGGAACAAATTGAAAAATATTTTGAGATGCAATTTGTGAACATAGTGTAAAGGTAAAAGTAAAGGTTCGCCCATACTCGATTTCGAGCTTCGGGCCCGGCGCTGATCTCCGGTGTCAGGGGCAAGCAGCGACGCAGGTGGCTAAAGCCATTAAACTATAGAATGCCATTGCTTTCTCTAGACCCGCGTTTTACCTTCGCAGCCACAGCTGCTACTCAGTTATCACCGCCCTCTAGCGAATGAAGGCTGAGTCGACCTTAGGGCTTCTGCGGGGATCGAACCCGCGACCTTCTGCTCCATCGTCCAACGCTGTTACCACTCTGCTAACTTCCTGCCCCATAGTGTATGACGTAATATTTGCATTTTGTCTTTATCTTCTTTATCTTAAAGTCGTGTCATATATTTGGGATAAAGACTTCAAATCTTTAAAATGCAAAATGATCATTATTTATGGTCATATTCAACTGAACAATATTGTGGCTTTAGGTCTTGCAAAATCAACTTAAAAGAGAACTTAAAATATCTTAGCAATTTCTAAGTGACACAATGCAAACTCATCTTTCGGCAAAGATTTACCGGTATTGCATTTTATTTCCCTTTGTGCCATAAGCACTGTTTGATTTGTCAGGTTGCATAAATCCCATACTGGATAAGGCCACTAAAAGAGGAAATTTTTTTGTTTATCTGTCTGACCACCTTCCAATGAGTCCTTATATATGTGTGTATATATTTGTATATACGTGTGTATAATACAATATATATATATATATATATATATATATATATATATATATATATATATATATTCCCTTACCAGCATCTCTTGCATATCTTAAATCTTACCAATGGATCAACAAACATCTCTGTGTTTTCATCTCATTTTTCTTTATCTGTATTGTGAGTCAGCAGAGAGCCCCAAAGTGTGATCAGATCACACAACAAACAACTTTCTGCATTCACGATGAGGCAAAATAAATGCAGATAACAGAACAGCAGCAAAATGGCAAATCCACTGAATACCAGCTCGGCTGCACTGTGGCGCAAGATTTGCAAGAAATCAGAGTAAAAAGACATCAATATTTCAGACACAAAGCATGGGTCAGACTCAACATAAGCCTTCATTAGACAAGACTACCATGATTCAAGAATGTCAAAAACATATTGTAAGTAAGTGAGTAAGTAAAGTCAAGATTAATGTGGTGACTAGTCGATAGACTGCATGAACACACTACATAACTAAATAACTAGTTCTGAATAGCCAAGATTTGAGATGTAATGGCAACCTACCCCAGATTAATGGATTATTCCACCTATGTCGCTGATTGCCCAGGCCGAAGATAAGCGCCGGAACCCAACGCTCGGACCTACGGTCCGTCCGGGACCTACGTTACCTCATATATGCATGCATATGTGTGATTAATGGAATTCTAAAGCTAAAGGGAGCTAGACTACATTGCACACAGCATCTTTCCTGGATAATAATTATATGTTACCGCCAAAATCAAAAATTTTTATTCACAAAATTGTTTCAAAATTATTGTGACTTGATTGATGCAAGATAAGAGGTAGATCCCCTCTGCATGAACAGAGAGACAGAGCTAGACAGACAGACAGACAGACAGACAGACAATTGACTTTTTTTACCAACAGATTGATTTAATAATAATAATAATAACAGAATAATAATAATTGTAATAAATAATAATAATACAGGACCTTTATCTACTTGTTCTTTTTATCATCACATACAGAATTTAATATCTTCTTTGTAACATATTGGATTATCAACTAACATCCCTGTCCCATCCTATCCAATTTCAATGGTCTGCAATTTCCCATGCCATCCATGAATTTTATCCCATATAAATTTTTGGGTTATAAATTAATATAAACCAATAAAGTTTAAATAAAAATATGAAATCACATGAAAAGTTTAGGTTTTTTGGAGTGTCTATTAAATAGGACTATATGTACAAAGAGACATCCCTGAAATTATGGTAGACATTTGTTAACTCTATTAACTTTAATGTCTGAATAAACCACAAAATTTCTTATTTTCCTTGTTCAAGTGTTCACAATTGAAATATTTGATAGACGACAAAATGGCCAGAAGGTCAAAAGAAAATGAAGGTTAACATCATTTATTATTCCTGATCTGAGTTTCTCAAAATCTTCCTTTAGGCTAAATTCGATACATCATTGGCAAATACTGGTTTCTCTGGCAATCAACTGCTAATAAACAAAATGTAAGTGTAAATCGAGAAAAACTTGTGAGTGATGATTATCTCCACAGTTTAACTCAATTTTTAATATGTTATCTACTAATATCGGTGTGATTTTTGCACAAAACCTGATCTTTCATCACTTATTAAACATCGCCTTCTCTAGAAATATTCAAGATGAATTAAAACGAAGGATAAAGGCTGTTCGATTCTGTCAGCTGCCTGTTGAAAAATATAGAATTATTCGACAAATGAACAAATATTTTTGATTTCAAACAGTCCTTTACAATTAAATGTTTAAATCTTCAACCCTTTCAAATGAAGATCAATGCAAATTCCATTCACAATAATTTATAATAATAATAATAATAATAATAATAATAAATAATAATAATAATTCTTTTGGACAACTATTTCTGGTATATAATAATAATAATAATAATAATAATAATAATAATAATAATAATAATGGACAACTATGGTAATAATAATAATAATAATAATAATAATAATAATAATATCTATTAATGTCTATTATTATTATTATTATTATTATTATTAATATATAAGGAAATAGTTCTAAGAAAAAGAATATATGATATATAATATAAGAATGAGGCAGCTGACAATTAAGTCTTCAGTTGCTTCTTAAATATTTGAGAATGGAATTTGCATTGATCTTCATTTGAAAGGGTGATGACTATAAGCATTTAATGGCTAAATTTCTGGGAAATCAAGAAATATTTGTTCATTTGTCGTAATTTTATCTTTTTGTGACAGGAAGAAGACAGAATAATCTTTTCCATCCCATAGGACAGTTTTAATTCATCCCTTGAACGTTTTTACCCTTCAATTTTAATAAATTTGAAAGATCAGGTTTTGTGACAAAAATCAATAGAGTTATTAGTAGATAACATATTAAAAATTGAGTTAAACTAATGGAGATAAACATAAACTTTCATAAATTTTATTTTTATTTACACTGTATTCCATTTTATTTATTAGCAATGATTGGATGAGAAATGGCAGTATTTGCATAAATTGCCATTGATGTATCAGAAAAATAGCCTAAAGACAAAGATTTTGAGAAAATCAGATCAGGAATAATAAATGATGTTAACCTTCATTTTTATTTTGACCTTATCTGGCCATTTTGACGTTTATAAGGTTTATCAAATATTTCAATTGTGAACACAGTAACAGGAAAGCAGTAACAAAGTCAATACTAGGTTTATTCAGGCTTTTAGGCCACTGAACTTTGGAGAATTCAGAAATGTCTTTTTCAAAATGCAGGAAATAAATCAAGCTTTAAAATGTGATTTCTTATATCATTTATACATGACTTTTGGCCTCAAAATCAGTAAACCTTAAACAATTTCATTGTGTAACCATTTACATATTTTTATTGGATTACTTTAAACCCATCAGCAGACTGGTACCAGTTTATAGTTAAGATTTAACTGCCAAAAATATTTATTCCCTCCAAATAAAATTCCTGGCTATGCCTCTGGAGGAAACCACCATTGAATGAAATGCTGTATAGGATGTTAGTTTGGGATGTTAATTAAAGAATCCAATCAATATGTTACAAAGAAGATATTAAATTCTGCCCAAAAGATGATCAAAAGAACAAGTAAATAGAGGTCCTGTATGACTCAGACTTTATATAACACACACCACTGGTTTCCAATTTCTGACTGTTCAAACAAGTAATTGTGTTTATGTTTGAGGTCAGTCTTAGGTTGGAAACCACCAGTCTGCCTGTCTGCCTGTCCACCACTGATCAGAAAAATGTTTATGTCCCCTGATCTGTCTGTCTGTCTGTCATGTCTGTCTGTCTGTGACTGGACTCTCTCTCTCTGGATCTTGAACCCATCCATTAGGAATCACAATAATTTTAAAACAATTCTTGGACTTAAATCCTGTGACTCCATAATATTATTATAAGGTTTAAGTGGTTCCCCTGGTCTGCCTGCCTTTGTGACCCCTGTTGGGACCCTATTGACACTCCAGTCAATACAGGTTGACAATTGTTACCCCCACTGAACTTGCCAATTAATATTAGAACTTCAGTTTTCAAAATTGAGGCAAATAAGATGAAGCTTTAAAATGCCATTTCTTATGTCATTTATAATTTTGACTTTATCTTCAATGCTTAAACCCTAAACAATAAACCCGATAATATTACAATACATCAGGTCACAACATCAGTTTAAGTACAGACTTTCTAGCATAGGTGAAGAAACAGCAATGAACCAGTGCAGGAAGGAACTCATTTGCTTTAATTTTAAAAGCACAAATATTAAATACACAGCATGCCTGTAATTACTATCAGTGTACATACTGCCATTGCTACTAGTTTTGATTAAACTACCGCCCTCTAGTGATTAGGGCTGAGTCGACCTTCAAACTCAATATTGATTGAACCCGTGTCGTCGGGTCATCAAATAATAACAGCTTAGAGCCATCTATGCAATGTGCAGAGGCAGCTAAGAAGGCCAACAAAATTCTAGGTATGATCAAAAGAACGATAGTGAGCAGAGAGAAGGATGTAATAATAAGACTTTACAAAACACTGGTACGCCCACATTTAGAGTATTGTGTTCAAGCATGGTGTCCATTCCTGAAGAAAGACATAGAGACCTTAGAAAGAGTGCAACACAGAGCAACAAAGATGATCAAGGGATATCATAAACTAACCTATGAGGAAAGGCTAAATCACTGTGGATTGACAACCCTGGAAAAAAGAAGAGAGAGAGAGGGGATTTGATCGAGACATACAAAATACTAACAAACAAAGTGGAAATGCCAAGAGAAAAATTCTTTACAATGAAGCAGTATGATTGAACCAGAGGACACAGCATGAAACTGTTCAAGAAACGGTCTGGGAGACATAAACAGCATTTTTTTAGTGCAAGAGTGGTGGACAGATGGAATGAACTGGATGAGGGGATAGTAACGGCTACAACTGTAAACGAGTTCAAAATAAACCTCAGTAGTTTAGGATATTAGATTGGATGGGAACAACAGTGGTTCTCACACAGGGCAGTCCCTACTGAACCACTCTTGTTAGAGCAGATGCCTACTGAACCTAAACTAACTTAAATACTAATCCAATACCTTGCTGAACAACATTTCAATGAAGTTTGATACGCCACCCATTATATTATATTAATAATTAATTAAAATATTAATTGACCATTTGTGATTAACGTTTTATTAATTATATCAACGCATAATTATATTAATGAACAATTGATATTAAAACCGTTATATTAATTATATTAAATATTAATTATATTAAAACGATTAAAACCGTACCAATTCAACCAATCATTATATTATATTATATCTTATATTATAGATATTATATTATATTAATTATATTAATTATATTAATTATATTAATTATATTAATTATATTATTATATTGTATTATATTATATTATATTATATTATTGTATTGTATTGTATGCCTTTACTTGAATATTTTGTGACTAAAAGCAAAAGAAGTCTGCAGAGAAAATATTGAAGAAGATCCAGAAACTTTCCAGTTTACTAATTTTTGGCTTTGCTTGCAGTCAAATATTCAGGTTCCATTCGCAGTTTATGAAAAGCATGTAATTTTCAATTATTTGAACAAAACTTCAAAATATCCTTTTGAATTTCAGCATCATTTCTGCAATCTATACACTTAAGTTAATCAATTCTTCTGCAGATAATTAAAGTGCATTAAGTGCACTTTAAATTCTCTAAATGACACACACGTTCAAACACACAAACACACACAAACATATATATGTGTGTGTGTGTGTGTGTGTGTGTGTGTGTGTGTGTGTGTAATCACAAATCAGTTATCCTCACATCCTTCCAATTACAAATTGCTTCTTTATGACCTTCCGAAATGGTGCACAGTGTAAATCACAATTTCTGTACTAAATATGGTGCCAAAAACTTGAAAAATCAAATAAGTTATGTACAGCAGAACTTTGATACAATTGGTTATAATGTATACTAAGTAATAATGCACCACTAGGTACTATCCCATTTGACGCACTATATATGGTATTGGATATAACGTACCTCAGATATAACATACTAAATTTTATGAATCCATTAAATACTTTATATAACCAAGTTCTATTGCATCTACTGCATATGCAGGGGCTAAATTGAGCAGGATCTTGCCGGATCTCCAATCTGGGATGTCTGGCATCAGATCCGGAAAGTCTGACATCAGATCCGGAGCGTACTTTTATTCTTTGTGATCTTTTATTGTTTATTTTAGCATTTTGCATGTACAGGAAAGGAAAGAAAACGTGAACTGTGCTCTAAATGTTGGTTTAAAATGTATAAAAAGTTGTGAATAAATTTTGTGGCCAGAGGAAAAATAAGGAGATACAGCACCTCTGAAAAAGTAATTTACCACTGTGTATATACCGGGTATATATGATATATATTTATATAAACATATATATTCTGATACATAGATATGTTTGCATCTGACCTTCTTATGATGTAAACTGGTCGTATTGTTGGTTTCGCACTGATCTTCAATTGACCCTTGGCATGGCACTTCACAGTCAATGGCAAAATGCTTAGTTGATACAATTGAAGCCAATGATGATGATGATGATGATGATGATGATGATGATGATGATGATGATGATGATGACGATGATACTGCTGAGTCAGAATCAACTGGAGTTCCTCTGTCTGATTCAAAGAATCTATCAGAGTTACAGATCCACTCTTCTTCCTTCTGACTTATAATCATTGGATGTGAATCTAAAGACAGTTTCTTACAACAAGTAAAGCTGTTAGCTTCAGCAGAGTCACTTGTGACAACTGGACTTTTGTATTTGAGAGTGCTGAAACCATTGCAATCGCCTTTCCCATTCAAAGTGCTCTCACCAGACTGACCACCACACCTTGAATGGCCAGTGGCTGCATAGACACCATGCACATCATCGCTGCAGCGTTCTTTAAAATTTGAAAATTCATGGTTCCTGGTATAACGGCCACTTCCAGTTGTTTTAAAACCAATGAGGGGCTTGCAGTTGTCCAAATCTACAGTCAAACGACGCTTGCTGCCAGGGCTAATGTTAATATAAGGATTAACATCGTTCCTTGGAATTTGCACATTAACAGCGCGGAGATCACACGATTTGACTGCATCAGCAATGGCAGTTACTGTCTGTCTTAATTCCACTGTATTGCTAGCATCACTATGAAAATGGTAGGTCATTCCATTGGAAACAGTTGCAGTGGTTTGCATTGCAGTTTCATTTACTTCAGAAATAAAGTCGTCGGTGTCACAGAAATGCATCTGTGCAGTGAGTGCGATGCATTTGACATCAGCCTGACTCTGATTTGCATTATGGGAACTGTAATCGCCAGCAGCATTCATCTCAGCTGAAAAGACTGCATCTACATTGCTAGAAGTTAAACATCTGTGTCCAGGAACCCTGATATTCTCTGCCAGTAGTAGTGTTGTTTCATCATGAAAGTACCAGTCGCCAACGCTGCTGAAGAATCTCATAGCCCATCCATACGTCTCCCTAGAAATTTCATCTGAATATACAGTAATAGCCTTTCTAGCAAAATAAATAATTAATAAATATGCTAATTCGTAAACATGCAACATTTAACTTTGTCTTATTCATAGTGGCAATGTATCACAGCAGTAAACCTCACATAAGACATGACTTTGCACAAACCAGAACTCAGCATGATTAATGACGATATTAATGACAATTAATTATGACGATTGCAAAACCTACAGTAAGCACCTAACATTCACTGTCTTGCAAAATATTCCCTTCATATCAGATTAATATGCTATGGAACAGGTTCATTAACACAGATTCTGTTAAATTCTTCTGAGAAGCCTTCCTTCCTTACGGTTTTACTAAACTCATCACTTATTTATGATAGCCAGGATGCAACAAAACCTGTTGCCAGACATCGTCACAGACAACAAATTAAGGACAGACATTCCAAATGGTTGGATTCAGCAGGCATCTTCATCCCTCCAAATGACAAAATTAACCAAATTCCACCTGCTCTCTGCTATCTACAAATCATGGAATCTCTGGAGCTCAGTGGGGATTGACAGTGCATCAGGCAATCATGTGCCTAGTGGGGAATGACAGAACATTGAATCAAGGACCTGTGGTATTCACTCGGAAGGAACTGTTTTAGCGGTGTTAAACCACTCCATTGCACCACTTGCTTACAAAGCAACAGTGGCTTACAAGCTTCTAGTTTCTTTCCAGGAGGAAATGTTGATTACCATTATTATTATTGCACTGTGTACATTTCAATATTGATGAAAATGTGCTTTATAGAGAACTAAATGATAACAAAATCAAACTTTGTCTTAGTCTACATGGAAATTTCAATTTTTTAAGTACAAATAGATGAAGGCAGTTATGAAAATTTGTAAAAGCAATAATATAGCTTCATGATGACTCTAAGTCACAAAATCGGGTGTTGAAAAAAGCAAGATGCTCTGAATAATGGGGTCACTTGAATATTTCAGCAGAAATGCCAGAGTCAGAACTGAAACCACGCCTCTACAACATTACAATTAATATAAGGTGACTGAATTTTCTGAGTGAAAATCGAGAAAATTTTGGGTTAGGGCTATCTTGGAGCTAGAGTTACTTTGCATGTACAGAAGTGGTCCATGGAACTAAAACTATAGTTGTGTTGCACTGCATAGTATACCAAACAGTCTTCATTTGCAACCATCTGCTGTCCTGCTGTGCCCATTTGATGTTTCCCGATTTCACATCGGTTAAATTTCTCGAACTCACTTTTGCTGCAAGACATGTTTTATGCTTTTTTGTAGTCTATTTAGCGCATTTGCTGCACTGTGAACTTGCGCTTTATAAATGCTCGTAATAATAATAATAATAATAATAATAATAATAATAATACTGATGTGGTCCAGTGGCGGCTCTAGGATTTGGCAAGTGGGGGGACCGTTGGGGTGGCAACTTCTAATCATGGGGGCCAACAATTTGCTGTTTAATGTATGTAACATTAAGTATAGTGTCCCAACTGGGGGGCCACTGGGGGGGGGCAGACACTCAATAGGGGGGCACGGGCCCCCTGGCCCCCCGGTGGAGCCGCCACTGACGTGGTCGAATATATCAGATCGTGGTAAACCGGTATTTAAGTGTTCTAAATTACTTCTGCTAAAGGTCCCATGGACAGACAAGAGAACTAATGAAGATATACTACATATGATGGAAGAGAGACAAACACTGATGACTACCATCAAGTTAAGACAGACAAAATTTTTGGGCACGTGATGAGAAAAGAAGGATTAGAGAACTTGGCAGTGACCAGTGTTGTGACTATTGAAATAGTCAATACTATTTAAATACTATTTAAATAGTTCTGTTACCTAAATAATAATTTGCAACATGACACCTACATAGGCCTACAAGACATTGGTTTAGCTAATAATTTATTTTATTATATGGGTGCTCAGTTCATAATGGTGAAGACGTGTTCTCGCACTCTTGGAGCATAGCTTCGCAACTATAGGGCCTACAATGTGATGCAAAATTTCTAGACTGCATTGTAATATATGCACATAGCTGTAGTGTCATCATTAGGCCTACCACATTGTTGTGGAAACAGAAATTTCGCATTTAAATTAAAATTTAATGTCGACTTGCGTTTAGGCGTTATTATTTATTATTTATTTGAAAATAGTCTACGCGTTTTGCCACGCGAATTTTTGCGTCTTTGAGACACAAATTGAGAGAACTAGATAACCCCATAGACTTTAATGATAAGTTTGATAACCTCCGGTAGACGGTACCAGGAATAGAATTGTTAAATTTGTAATAATTCTATGGACAAGATAATAACATATTTTAGAGCTAATGGATATATAGAGTATTAGGCTCTCAAATAAAGTAGCTATATTGGCTATAGCTACTTTATTTGGTGGGTGGGTCATTCATGCCGGATCATTTAATCAAAAGGGCGAGTGGGCAGGATGCTACAGCTATGGATGAAATGATTTTATAAAGAGAAATGATTTTAGTTTAGACAGAAAAACACGAGGAGATGTTGCAAGAAGGGGAGAAAATTGTAACTCAGAGTTTGTTATTTGGCTTTGATGTAGACAGCGAAGGGATATTGGAATTGAGTTCCAAAGCTCAGGTGCAGCGTATGAAAAAGCACGATTGCAAATTTTGAGAGATGATTGATTCAGAGGTCGAAGGAGAGTTAGATGAGAAGAAGATCTAGTAGATCGAGGTTGTTGTGGAATTATCAGATTTCTTAGGTAGACAGGTTTTGATGTATGAAGTGAGTTAATATAAGTCATCGATATTATTTTATATTCAATGCGTTCTGCTATTTTGAGCCAGTGGAGAGATTTGAGTAATGGTGTAATGTGGCAAAATTTAGGCGATTTAGTTACTGCACGAGCTAAGGCATTTTGAATCGATTGGAGTTTACATATGGAAGCCTTTGGAAGATTGTGAAACAGTGAGTTGCAGTAGTCTAACTTAGAGTGAACTATTGAAGTGGCAATGGTGGAAGCAGTTTTAATATCAAGGTAGGGACGAAGGCGACGTAGATCATGAATGAGAGCATAACAGGTTTTTGATAGTTGAGATATGTGAGCTTCAAAATTTAGGGAGGAGTCAAAAGTAAATCCAAGATTTTTTGCAGTTGGAACAGTGGTTATTATTGTATCTGGGGCTAAAATCAGTGTGGGATTTTCAATTTTTCAGTTGTTGTGGCAGTCCAAATAAGAGAAATTCTGCTTTGGAGGGATTGAGGGCAAGGAGATTAGCTGACATCCATGATGAGATTGACGAAAATGCTGATTCTAGTTCAGAGATTGATGCCTTAAAGGAAGACGGAGTAAACGAAAGAAATAATTGAGTGTCGTCTGCATAAAGTTGATGATTCAATTTGAGACAGTTGATTAAAGATGACAGTGGGGTAGTGTAGAGACTGAACAAAACCGGTCCAAGGACCGTAAATTGTAAATTGGCTGTCTAAATAGGTAAAAAGACTGAAAAAAGCAAAAAAGGTCATGAACCCGTAAAGGAGGGCTTGATGTCGAATCTGGGATCTGAAGTAACTATTCGCACAAAATAGCTGACAAGCAAAAAAAGTCGCCAACTTTTTCGCAAACTTGACCAGTCGAAAATGTCTTGCCCCCTGAAAAACAGTGAAATGACGTATCTGTCAGAAATTGCAGATTTATGGCCAAAAATCAAAGTAGAAGTCAGGCTGGGTCAACGAGAGGGTTTTACCTGCTGCGAAATCCTTCATTTGAAACGATTTCGTCGAAAGAAAACGCGATCGAACATCTAAATCATCTCCGAATATTTCACACAATGACATTCAGCATGACGATTATAGTGAAGACTGAAGAAAACGAATGGGACGATTGAATAGGATGACTACAAGCCAACCGCCTGTTCCTTCAGGACTGCGAAGACACCGTCGGTGGAGCTGCCGATAGTGGTGCCGGTGGTGGTGCCGGTGGTGGTGCCGGTGGTGGTGCCTGTAGGTGCCATTCCCATTCTGCGGCCGGTGGACGCGTGATCAGAGATCATCGATGGGCGAATACAATGACTTAACGTGCCGTCAAATAACGATTATGCCTACATCTACAGTGTAGGCCCCTATTAGGATTTAGGAATTCGTAGAAATTGTTTGCAATTAAGATGTTCACATTGGTCGATGGGTCTTAGAGACTCTTCAGTGAGATTTCATTAAATGCATCTTATTCTTTCTGATACTTCGCTTAAATGAAGCGATAAAATTTCTCTGCAGATCAAGATTGACCAACTAACGCCAGCGTCGCTAGCAGTGGTTTAAATAAATCAGGGTTTTAAACCCAAAAATTTTGGAACCGCGGCCCACTTCAGCGGTTTGCAACGTGTCGCGACCCTAATCATAGCACGTAATATAAAAAAATGCATTAAGCCATCTGGCGAACGTTAGTTGAAACGAAATTTGAGTTTTGAATAAATGACAAAGCAAAACGTTCTGTTTCAATTGGAATGAGTATATGACAAATATATTAGGCATATTATTCATATTTTTGCCAAATAAGACAAAAGGAGAGAAGTAGATATTGAAATTTCTTGAAAAATATCCCTTTGAATATTTGCCAGGAACATACCTTTCTTACGCGTACCAAAAGTCCTATGAGTATGGCAAATTCGCTGTTCGATTAAAGATGAAACTATTATTATAAACCCAGTGACTCCGTATTGTGGACTTTCACAGCAAAATGGAATACGCTTTGCTTGCGTTATTGCAAAATAAGATTAATCTTAAAAGTACTACAAGGAAGTTTCCCAAACTTTATGGAACTGCGACTACTTCAGCGGCTTTGTAACATGCCGCGACCCTGCAAACTTATTGTCAACTAAAATTGGATATAAAAGCACTTCTCATTTATGACACTTTTGAATCTAATTTCGCGCTACCCCGCGACTCACTAGACTGAGCCATGAGATCCACTTTTGGGTCGCGACTCGCGACCCACAGTTTGGGAAACACTGATTTAAATTACTTTTTCAGAGGTGCAGGATCTCTTTATTTTTCCTCAAGCCACAAAATTTGTTCACAACTTTTTTATTCAAATTAAACGAACATTAAATTAGAGTACAGTTCACGTTTTCTTTTCTTTCCCGTGCATGCAAAGTGCTTAAGTAGACAATAAAAGATCACAACGTATAAAAAGTACGTTCCGGATCTGATGCCAGACGTTCCGGATCTCATGCGGCCATGCCAGCAGTGCCGGATCTCTTGGCAGACGTCCCAGATCGGAGATCCGGCAAGATCCGGCTCAATTTAACCCCTGAACGCTAGTAGCACTTGCATATCTCGACGTTGCGTTGTTGTTGTTGTTGATGATGTTGTTGTTGTTCTTGACGGCAACGACGAAGCTGACAATGGTGGCGGTGGTGGTTGTGAGCATAGGCGGCGCACTCCTATCGGCCCCGTCGGCCCAGGCCGGGGTACTTTTGAAGGTACCCCGGCCCGCCATAGGTCGGGCCGGGGTACTTTTTAGGAAGCAAGAACTGAAGAATTGCGATTCTTTAAATTGTTTGGTTAAATTCTCACTTCGAATTTCGTAAAAAGCCGCTGTCGCTGGAGGGCGAATGCTCTGCCGAATAGGGCTTTATAGTTGCAAGATCAGATAAGATCAGATAGGCATGTCATATTCTCATTTAACCCGAAGGCGTCAAACACGGCAGTCATAATCTTATTAGATTACAGCTGCTGTCGCGGGAGGAGGAATGCACTGCCCAATAAGGCTTCATAGTAGAAAGATCAGATAAGATCAGGCAGGGGTCATATACACCTTTAACCCGAGGTGTCAAACGCAGCAGTAACGTACGTCTATAAGTTAACATTCGATTAAAAGACGGCGGAAGGCCCTTTGACGAACCAAGTGGGGAGACGGTGGGCGAAAAGGCGAAGGGCAGCAGAGGGCACCAGGGAAGCAATAGAGGGCGTTAGAGTGTTTCACCGAGAGATCGCAGTCGGATTTGGGTCCCGATCGAAAGTGATCAGTTAGAGCTTCACCGTGTTTGCATAAATTGCGGAAAGCAATCTAACGACTTCAGGGATTGATTCAATCGTTCAACAGACAACAGCGCTTCGCCATCGACACAATGGACAAGTTTGTTGTTAAACGTCGTAAACTGAATGTCGAAGACCCTGTAAGTACTTCAGATACAACATCTGCGCAAATTATTCCATAGTGATGAGTGTAGGACTAGGACTATGCTACGAAAAACTATAATCGTATAAATCTCAACACTAGACATGGTCACCCCCAAGATTTATGGGACTCCCCCGAGTTGTTTTTCGCCATAGTTTTCATCCTTCCCAATCCTATTGTATGGAGCCTTATTCTTGATTTTATATCTTCTTGCTGACTGCCTGTGCTTTCAATCACACCTTCAACACATCTGAATGGCCTGACTCTTTCCATGTTTTGTCCATTCATTGTAATATTCACGATTTTTGTATTCCCTTTCGTTGTGTCCATCACCCTTGTTTTTGTTTCACTTATTTGTAGCCTAATCCATAGTTTTGCCTGTATTACTCACAGGTTACGTCGTTATCGCCTAATAACATAAATGGTTCAATTGAAGAAGATCTGAGACACTTTGTATTAATTCTAAATGCAAATCAACCTACTGATATATCTGTATATCCGACAAAGTTAGATGCAAAGAAACTTCGCACGATAAAAACCTTCTTAAAACGTTTCTTTTGTTATAAATCACAATTGAAAATGCATTTTGGCTATCTACTGTAAGTTAGTTAGGCACCTCGACCCTCAACGACCGCTGCCGTTATATAGTAAACGGGCCGGGGTACTTTTTATTGTCTTCCGCCGCCTCTGGTTGTGAGGGTGCTGATGATCATAGTACGTAGCACCAGTTGTAATACTCGAGAAGGCGCATCGAAATCTGCTCTTCCGTTCCACAGTGACATGTGGACGTTGTCAGACGCCATTTTGTCTTATGCCGACGTACGAAGAAATGCTGCAATTCAGTCGACTGGTACAAAATCTCAAACTATTTTATAATCTCTATAACTTTCTGTATCTTGGCCACACTCTGAAATTGCGACAGTTTCAGGATTATTTTTGTCTCCCAATAATATTAAAATATTATTAGATTCATAGTTAAATCACGTCTCTTTCCGTTTCGTTTTTCTAGTCTGACTTGTTTCCTCACTCCCACTCTGGTTGATTTCTGGAATTGGCCTTGCCCGGCTGACCACTAAACTTCGGCTATAGCTATTTTGTAACTGTAGATTAAGCGCATAGGAATAGGCAGATGCTACTGTACTGCTTTTGAAAATGCTATAGAAATTCACGACATGGTACTTACTTGTTTGCTCTAATTTGGGAATGAGCAATGACAGCGTTGCACTATTGCTTGATCTAATAATTAAATCGCATGATTTTATGCTTTAAAAAACACATCGAGATGGAGGCGTCATCAAATTCCAACGAATTTACATAAATTGAATTAGGTAACCAGAAGTGGTGTCCCATGAACGAGAAACTCGTGTTTAGAAGGATTACAATTGAGTTCAATTAGTAATTTTGCAATTAGGCCAACTCAGATTAATAACTGTCGAGTGAGAAAATGCCCCGCTCGTCTTCGCTTGCAGTTCTAACTTCATTTATTACCGTTGACGACTGCGTCCATCTAAACCTGCGTCCATCTAAACCTGCGTTCCTCTCGAAAATGCTGCGATTGTCTGACACTTGATCGCAGGGGCGTAGCCAGGAATTTGATTTGGGAGGGTATAAATATTTTGGGTGGGTATAAATCTTATCTATAAACCACATAAATCATATAAACCACATATAACCACATGTAAATCACATAAAAAACTTTAAGGTAGAAAAAGGTCGGAACCCCTCTCTGATATGTCAAAACATGAAAAGCGTATCCATGAATTTAAATTAAATGAGGATGCCAGTTAGGCTTAAATTGCTCCCAAAGTTCCAGAATGTCTTTCTAATCTATAGTAATAATATCAAGCATAAATTCGTCGATTACTTATTACTGCATATTTACAAACTTCTATACAATTAGTTCTATTGTGAATATGTGCAATGCAAAACACAAAGGTTACGCGACGGTAGATACAGATGTGCATTTAGCAAATCCTCAAATAGTGTCACATTTTCAGCAAATTCGACTATTTCCGTTTTCTACCATCAAAACTTTGACGAAAAATACCGCGCTTTCTTAGTTGAGGAGTTATCGAGAAAACAATGGCAGACATTCACATAATTCCTCCAATTATTACTCGATTACTTGTAAGTTCGGTTTACAGAAATTTATCTTAAATGCTTTATCGACGTTATATGCCTACAGTTACAATAAACTAAATAAATAGACCAACAATACGGGTCTGACTGGCCGTGATACCGTAATGGCCGGCTTTTTCCTCATTCTGTTATTTCTGTGAGAAAATGCCCCGCTCGTCTTCGCTTGCAGTTCTAACTTCATTTATTACCGTTGACGACTGCGTCCATCTAAACCTGCGTTCCTCTCGAAAATGCTGCGATTGTCTGACACTTGATCGCAGGGGCGTAGCCAGGAATTTGATTTGGGAGGGTATAAATATTTTGGGTGGGTATAAATCTTATCTATAAACCACATAAATCATATAAACCACATATAACCACATGTAAATCACATAAAAACTTTAAGGTAGACTGATTTTTTTTTGGGGGGGGGAGGGTATATACCGATATACCCCCGTCGCTACGCCCCTGCTTGATCGTACTGTGCAATGTATTCTTTGGCCAGCATAAGACAATAACGTACGCTGGTTGTAATTCAATGGCAGCATCTGATTTACGATGAGTGAGGGAAAAGTATGGTTGATATCGGGGATCATATCGACGACTCCTTGCTTTCGATGTCACAGTTCACACGACCAACGCTGTCCGCGCAGTCATCGGCTCAGCAAGGCGTTCGGAGACCCTTTATGCAGAGCACTTCGGCGGAGAGGCCTCGGGAAACCCCCTCGACTTCAAGCAGAACCCGTTGAGCGCTTCTGCGATATATTTACATTTTCGCAGTTTCACACCCCTATTAGATAACTAATATTGTATTATTGACTATATAATACCATAGAGTCATTTGAGTGTGTAGGCCTACACTGCTCATGACATGCAGGCTAGTTCTACTTTTATAGGCTTTGTCATAGACGTCAATCCCGTGAGGGTCCTGCATGGGTTCCGGACAAAAATCTGAATAAATCTTTATTGTACCGTTGTACGATTATCTAATAGGCCTATGTCGTTGTGCTGGATATATAATACACGTAGATATTATCAGCAAATGAAATTTTGGAACATTAATAAGTGATAAGAATTATGCTAAAATGGTTAGGGCTAGGCACAACAACAGGCGGGACCCTCACAACCTTTACTACAGATCGACGCCACTTGGCTTTGTCAATTTTAAAATTACATTCTGACTATTCGAAAGTAAGAAACAATCCATTCTCTCTCTGTCCCGGGCCCTCTGACCGTCGAAGGCCGGGCCTCCTGTGCACTGCATAACCCACTGCCACGCACGCCCCTGCGAAACGTCGACGAACTCTTTTGTCTAACCGTCGATCAGAAGGATCATCAACAGACCAGTTAGACAGAGAACGACCGGACAACTTTTGCTGGCGATTCCCACGGAGTTAGTGGCCGAACACCTCGCGTCCGTTCGACACTCCTGACGCGCCTGCTCGGAGTTCCTTCCGACGGTCAGAGAATCAGCAGCGTTTGCGGCGGCGGCGGCGGCGGCGATGTTCCTATTCGACTGAGAGGAGAGATCGTCGCTGTTTCTAAAGGCGGGATTCGTGATGACTTCCTGCAGGAGGGCT
Organism: Metaphire vulgaris; assembly: GCA_018105865.1. Taxonomy (NCBI): domain Eukaryota; kingdom Metazoa; phylum Annelida; class Clitellata; order Crassiclitellata; family Megascolecidae; genus Metaphire; species Metaphire vulgaris. Next base: position 4,154,375 of record CM030834.1, read on the forward strand.
ACTTCAGTGACGCTTCGGTTAGAACAGGGCTTCCTATTCGGCGGCGGCGGCGGTGGCGGTCCAGAGTGCGACGCCGGAACGCTGTTATTAGTCACCACAGCCGTCTGTCTCCGTCCTTCCATCGCCGCGTGTTCCCCTCTCCCGCAGTCGACGGTGTCGTCTTTGCACTGCTGCTGCTGCTGCTGCTGCTGCTGCTGCTGATTGACGAAGTGATGGAGCACTCCAGACAGCGTTGTCTCTCTGTGATTCGGTTCTCTCTGCGTCGTCGAATGAGCGATTGGCGTTGTGCGAACGAGCGACGCCAAGAGATAAGGTTTCGTCGATGGTGACGGCGAGTCCTTCGCAGAAACAGCTTCTGGGGTGGAGGGGCGGTGCCGGAGGAAGAGGAGGAGGAGGAGGAGCTCTGAGGGGCGACTCTGTGCCTCGAAAAAGTCGTCGAGTTCGTCGAAATTTTTAGTGGAAACCTTCCGTTCCTTGTCTCGATCTGAGGATTGCGAAGATCGCCGTCGTCGTCGCCGTCGTCGTCACCGTTGTTCTTGTCGAGTTCGTCGCAGAGTTGTTCCATGTCTGTCCTCAGGTGACCGATGCGGAGGTTGACTTTGTTCAGGTGAACGCCACCTGGCGGACAATTGACGAAGGACAGGTGGAGACAGTCCATCGTTTCTTCGTACGATCTGAGAACACCGAAAATATGAAAATATACTATCATCATCACATCTTTGCCATCAGTTCTGCATCATCCATTCCATGCGCTCAATAATAATAATAATAATAATAATAATAATAATAATAATAATAATAATAATAATAATAATAATAATAATAGGCCTAATAACCAGAAACGATAGCTCACGGTAGGAAGGTAGTGGTACGCCGGTCAAAATACGCGCAGGGCGTGGTTGACACTAACATCAAACCTCTGCAAACGTTCGATTTTTACAGAACCTCGCAGCTCGACTGTGAAAATGCCAAAATGACTACAAAGTCATTAAGTGTTTCTACACGAAAGAACAGTTAATTAGGCCATTGCCGGTGGCGTTTTTCGATCGGCAGAAACTGGTCATGTTACTCATGCAACGTCTAAGACGGGAGAACAAAGATCATCACGAAAGACGGTAGACAGGAGGCCATGTCCAATCGTCATTACCATAGAGTAGATGATTGTACTGTAGATCCAACGATTACATTGCAAAGATTTCACTTATCAATGAACGTGAACTTATAAAATAATCCATTCGCTGCATGACTGCACACTCAGTCTCAGAAATTCTATTGGTCAATGGGCCTTGACCTATTGGCCCATGACCCAAGCATTGGCGTAGCTATGAAAAAATCCCGACAGGTGCACCCTGCCCGGCCTTTTCTCCTTCCCCACCAGGGCCATCTTTAGGGTTTTGGACGCCCTAGGCAGATTTGAATTTTCGATAATTTTCGCCCATTCACATACGGAAAAAATCTGACAAGCAAAAAAAACGTCCCCTACAAAAATTTTCGCCCCTAGGCACTGCCTAAACTTCCTAACGGTTAAGGTGGCCCTGCTCCCCACCCTCCTTTTCTTTTCCCTTTTCTCTCTCTCCTCCTCTCCCTCCCATTTGAACCATAACCAGTGGCGGCTCTAGGATTTGGCAAGTGGGGGCCGTTGGGGGGGGGGAACTTCTAATCATGAGGGGCCAACCATTTGTTGTTTAATGTATGTAGCATTAAATATAGGGTCCCAACTGGGGGGGCCACTGGGGGGCCAGGCTCTCAATAGGGGGGCACGGGCCCCCCCTGGCCCCCCCGGTGGAGCCGCCACTGACCATAACCCATTGCCATTTCTGTAGCGTATCTCTGACACAGTCGCATATCAATACCAGCGCCGGATGATTGGACATTCAGATAATCTGTGTTGCGATTTAAGCTGACTCCCGACAGCCAGGTACATTTACGTCAAAGCGCTATATAAGTTGAACGTAAGTAAATTAGTATAGGCCCTATTCAAAACCTTTTAAGTAGGCCTGCAGTGCTTTTTCTAGGAAAAACTGTCTGGAAACTCATTTAACTCATATATATATATATATATATATATATATATATATATATACTAGAAAGATGCTCGCTTCGCTCGCGCTCGCTTCGCTCGCAGTGCAGGATAATACTAATCCAATACCTATACCTAATACCCAATCATTGAATTCATGCTGAACAACATTTCAATGATCGACACCTAGCCAAGATCTGCACCACGTAATAATTAGGCCTATGTACGTTAAAATCACGCAACTGTGACCATTTGTGACGCTGTACACGTATTTTTTGTGTACGTTAAAATGTACGTTAAAAATGCGCAACTTCCTCAAGCTACGAACAATTGTTACCAATAGCAACGTCGTCGCACGCCCACTCCTCTGACGCTGCAATGACTCGACTAAACCGTGTTAAACTACGATTCTACGAACAATTGTTACCAATAGCAACGTCGTCTTCGAACATCGTCCACCAACGCATCGCGACGTAAGGACTAAACGGTCTAAACCGTCTACCAATAGTCAACCAATCAGAACGCTTGAAGGTAACAGACAGAGAGACATACAGATAAGAATCTTAATATTATTGATATATATATATACATATATATAATCTAGCAATAAAAGGCGTGGGAACGCCGTTCCCGTGTGTTGCCACTGAAAAAGCCCTGGGCCGCCTGCCAATCTGTGAACGTATTCTACATTGGACCGAAGCCAAGAACGAAAGCCGATATATTAGCAGTTCATGGCTTGTTTTTGTCCCATGAGCTTCTTTGTTCCGCCTTTGTTTCCAAAAATATTGACACTTTCCAACATTTACTTCATATTGTTGTCTCTCTGGATACCCAGGGTTTTCCAGGACAGCTGTTACTCTCCACAGGTGATACGACAAAGAAGACAAGGAGACTGGTCATAAACCACAGATGTTGTAATCTTCTTTTGCATATAGGATGGGGAAACTATGAATTAACATGCGTACATTTAGATCTATCATACTCAGGACTATAGAACTTTAAGAACTTTCAAAACTATTTACGAGACTGTTCATGGACCGAGAGTAACCTCGAAGGGAAATAGCATTTGGCAGCAACACCCCCGCAGTGGCGGCTCTAGGATTTGGCAAGTGGGGGCCGTTGGGGCAACTTCTAATCATGGGGGCCAACCATTTGTTGTTTAATGTATGTAGCATTAAGTATAGGGTCCCAACTGGGGGGCCACTGGGGGGGCCAGGCTCTCAATAGGGGGGGCACGGGCCTCCCCTGCCCCCCCCGGTGGAGCCGCCACTGCACCCCCGGCAAACATTATAGTCTAATTGCACAAAACAGCTGGTCTCACGCAACCGACATCATCGTTCTCAATATTTGGGGATGCACTATCTGACTGCCAGAGAATGCACCGCATACATACATACATACATACATACATACATACATATATACATACTTACATACATACAGTGATGGGTGGTATCGTAGATACATGTATCTAGATACGTATCTAAGATACCAAAACTGTATCTTTGACAATATATCTAGATACTTTAATGTATCGCAATCTTGTATCTGTATCTTAGATACAATTGTTCTGTGTCTAGTATCTTCACTGCCTCAAGATACAAGATACTGCAAATCTACAAAACAAAGCTGCTGCTACTAAAAGCAAATGCCTCCCTCATTCAGTAGACTGTGTTAACACTAAAATGGTTTTGAACAGTGGCGTAGCGTGGTCTCGTGCCGCCCATGGCTCCTTGAAAAAATGCCGCCCCAACCTGCTCCTATTATAACTGACAAGCCAAAAAATCGTCGCGGCCGAATTTGCCGCTCCTTCTCAATTTTGCCACCCCTTCGCTAAAACTCTTCGACAACCTGACAAGCAAAAAAACAAAACAAAAACAAAAACAACGTCATCGCCGCTAAATTTGCCGTCCCCTTCATCTGTGCCGCCCATGGCTCGAGCCATAGTGGCCATTGGCACGCTACGCCACTGGTTTTGAACACATTGAATTTTAAGGACAGGATTGGCCTTGTCTGCCATATGGCAGCTGTTTAAGTGTTAAGAAATTTCACGATTCTGTTCACATTATTCTGTTTGTGCAGACGCTCACCTTCGACTAATGAAAATGTATCTTATGACGTATTTTGCCCATCACTGCATACATATATACGTACGTTCATACATACATACATACATGCATACCTATATACATTCATACATACATACATACATACATACATAAGTACATACATACATACATATATACGTACATACATACATACATAAATACACACGTACGTATATATACGTACGTACATTCATTCATACATACATAATACAGTATATACTTACGTACATTCATACATACATATATATACGTACGTACATACATACATACATATAAACGTACATACATACATACATACATACATACATACATACATACATACATATAAACGTACATACATACATACATACACACACTTACGTATATATATACGTACGTACATTCATACATACATATATACGTACGTACGTACATACATATATACATGTATATATACATGTATATATACACTGTGAGCCCTCTTTTATTTTAGCTATAACTTTGTGACTTTGTCAAATTTTGACCAATCTTGATGAAACTCGGTAGAAATGTGGTTGAAACATCCATGTTCAGGTTGTCCGCAGCGTGTTTTATTTATTGCAAATTTCTTTCACGAAGCAATGGTATGGTATGGTATGGTATGGTATCGTCCTTCGTCATTGCTGAGGGTCGGAGGCTATGCGGGTTGATGACAAGGTTCTCGACGTGACTCTGTCTTTTGCAGTTCTGATGCACGAAGCAATGCACATCGTAGGCCCAATTATTCGTTTATATGGCATACATTTTGCAGCAGTAACCAGTGTTTTATACAGGACGTATAGGGGAAAATTCCCCCACCACCAAACCCCACCCCACCCCACCCCACCCCAAAAAAAGAAATCCGTCCCCAAATTCACTGACACAAATTTTTGCATTGAACTGTGTCGCTTTCCCTCCAGCCAAGTCAATTCCTCACCCCCCTAAAGGCCTGGAGTCTGGATAAAACACTGACAGTAACCAGTGCTAGTGGCAAATGTTCCTGTTCTTCTTCCCTTCCTTAACCTTCCTCGCTACATCACGGTAGCAGACGTCGTTCACCTTGATAAGTTGATATCCGGCGCAGTGAAGATAAAACTGACAGTGATGTGACGTCTCGAGACACTGTCTCGTCTCGAGACAGTCTCGAGACAGTATTTTCAATGTCTTGGTCTTGGTCTTGCTGGCCAGTGTCTCGGTCTTGGTCTTGGTCTCGTCACTACAGTCTTGGTCTTGACTCTTGAGATTCAAGACCGAGACAGTGGGTTTTTCCACTGTTTTGTGAGAAACAAGATGAAACATATATCCGACAAATCATCCACAACAAAGAATGCTCACAAATTCAATCGTAAAAATTTAATTGTCGGGTGCAGTCTGCCAGTCAGTTTAGTTGAGCATCCACATTTTCGTAATTTTATTGCTGATGTTGATAAAAAATGTGTGAATCCTGTTTTGTCTGTTTTCTTGATGTTTAAAATTACTGTATTGGTCTTGGTCTCGGTCTTGCCACTTTCTGTCTTGGTCACATCCCTGGAAACTGATGAAGCCCAGTTTGTGCGCATATAAATGCGGCGTTTTTTCTGCCTGAATTGCCGGAAACTTTTCTCCAGACTGTTGTGGCATTTTAAATTAAAATTAATTTGATAATTTCAAGTTTTAAGCGACTTTACATCAATGTGCAATAATCCGCGTTTTAAATAAAGTGCAGACCACAACGAGCCACCAATGGCGTAGCCAGAGTTTTGAAATTGGGGGTTACATCGACATTCTCGAAGCGAAAACTCCGAAGAGCAAAAAAGATCCCTTAGGCGACCCTACCTCCAAAATAACATAAAGGTTTTGGGTTTATCTCACAACCGGTCCCAACTGGAATAGAAAAGCACTGCCCCTCCCGCCGACACCCACGTGGCTACGCCAATGCAAGCTATAATAATACTGTAGTGGCGTATAAATGAAATATATAAAACAAATCGACATAAAGATGAGTTTGGGTCCCTTTTTCCAGAATTTCGAGAAGAATCTCTACATTAACTATCAATTAATCTACTGTTACTCATAAGCATTTTTGTTTCTCCTGTTTGGCTTCACGGGTCTGATGTGGCCAGCGGGATTAGACGCGGAATTAAAGGCATCTGTGAACTACAGTAAGTATCCTCTATTAAAACCAGTGACTTCTTCTATCTTCCGGCTTCTATTCGAGAGAGTGGAAACCCGGCTTGAATTAGAGGATTTACGGTGTGCCATAAGTGATTGTGAACGAAACCAAGAAAATGCCAGCGAATACTACGGTATAACGGTAGTCGGGTGCAAGATTCGACCGTACGTTACGTTCTCTCAGTGGCGGTTCCAGGAATTCTTGGTGGGGGTGATGAAAAAAATTATAGGAACTTGGTGTTGGGGATGCAAAGTGAAGAAGAAAAAAAGAAACGAGAGAAAAAGGTAATTGTTTGCCCACTAGATGTTAGTAAACCTTGCAAAAAAGGTCGACAAGCTAAAAAAAAGAAGGCAATTTGCAGTATTTTTCACTACATTTAAAAAAACTCACCGAAAAATAGGTTGACAAGTAAAAAAGGTAATCCGGAACCCCGGTGGGGGCATGCATCCCCAGTCATCAACATGGTGGAACCGCCACTGCGTCCTCTGGAATTATACGCGTAGCATACGTACAATATGTTCCAAAATATTATACGCGTATTTAGTCTATACGTATTTCATCATCAAACATGCAAATACGCATGATACGTATACGGTCGAATCCTGGTCGGGTGCATAATTACAATACGATAGAGTTGGAACTCACCGACAGAATGCTATCTTGAACGCTTCACTAAGCTGTTGTCTGTTCTTAAGAGTAGAGTTACGTAACATGCGTTCGTAGTCAACAAGGCAGACATCGATGTTCAGATCCAGTTGTTTCCAACAGTCCCTCGAAGAGGCGCGACGCCTCCCACCCTTGCGGGCGACCGGTCGTCTGTCGACCGCGTCGTAGCGCTGACGAGCCCTCCTCCTTTTCCCTCTTTCGTCGTCGGCCCCGTTGTTCGTCCGCGATCTGAAACCGGATTCCGCTGGGAGAGGTTTAGTTCTTGCTGTTGCCGAGGTCGAACGTGTCGTCAGAAGACGATGGTAGCTCGACAGACTCGGCTGCTTCCTGCCGCCGCCGCCGCCGCCGCCGCCGCCGCCGCCGCCTTTGTTGTCCGGTGGTAATCCAATTTGGTTACCGGAGACGGAATAGCCTACGGGTCCTCTCTCTCGAACGGAGGGCGACCGCCTCGCTTCCTTTGCTGCTTCCAGGTGGAAACCGGATGTCGCTGAGATGTTGGCGTAGACGAGGAAGATAAGAAATTGTCTGATAAACACGGATGAACTGTTACTCTCCATCGTCTTCTGTCGTCAACAAATGATATCTTACCAGAGATTAAAGAGCAAAATCATTTCGCTTTCTTTCGATCGGCTTCTGCATGACCTTGACCTTGACCTTGAAGAGATCTCGATAAGATTTCTATTGATGGTCAATATCAAGGCACAATCGAGAGAATAACAATTGCTGAAATCCAGTCCATACTAATTCGAATTACCGTATAGGATTTATAGGAAGTATAGAGCGCTTGAATTCGAGTTGATGTGACAAGCTTCGTCCCTCATCTATCATCTGCTGCTGATAGCCTCTGTAGACTCAGATTCTGTGAAACAGGAAAATGAGGCAAAGTTATAAAAATGCCGACTGTTGGATAAAATCTGCCGTAAAGGGCGTCTCGGTCGTTCGTGTTTCAGACGGCATCGCTACAAAGAAACGGCCATTATTATAGACTCCCCACTTACAACAGCCGAACCATTTAGAACGTCTATAGGCTGTGTGTGAATTTTTAAATACACGATCTACGCTGTTCGAGGAAGCAGAAGAAGCTTCCTTCAACTGTTTACTTGTTTAAATTAATCGTCAGAAGTAATTATTGGCCGGGAACTTCGTCATCTCAACGGTGCGGCTCCGTTTGATCAGAGTTTGGTTCACAAAACACACTGTCTGTTCAAATATTAACCACATATTGAAGAGAAGATACGGTCTACGTGCATACTATTTGATGTCATCACAGTCTTTGGATCTTCGTTATTAGTCCAGCGCAAAACGTCAAACGTCGTTTCCAGAAGCTAAACAGATACGAAGAACATTCAGACAGAAGTTGCATTCCTGCATTCCCTGTGAAATAGATCGTGAGTCTCGGATAGGAAGACATTTGCCGCTAGCATTTTTATAAGCCTCTGGAGGGTTAGAATCGAGAACTGTTTACAATCACTCGCTCGCAGGTAAAGTGAATTAATGTAAATGTCAGCGAAATTCCGACAGAAGGACTCCGCGCTGGACCTAAGTTGATTTTTCAAATCTCTTTTAGGCCCATTTAGAGAATTGCCGATGACAATATTTCCCTCCCGAAGGCCGCACGATGACCAGACGCCATTATTCTTGACAGCATCCGAACATATCAGCCGTATTAGATCCCACACGGACCCTCTCTTAAAGAGGCTGTGCTTGTCGGTAGCTTACGCCAATTGTACGTAAATTAGTGTTCAGTTCTTCCGTAAAGGCAAACCACCGGGAACTGGATGTCATGTACACCTGGGCAACATAGTATACGCACACAGAGGCCACGGAGAGAGACGCTTGTCGAAAAGGCGATGGCCCGAGGCAGATGTTTACGTTCTTTGCTTACACACGTTTCCCGGAAAAACATCGGTAGGAGGCATTCAATCGCACGCGGGCGCCTGTAACCGAATCGTCGACAACGATCTTCCCAGGTCCTTATTTCGCGGCCCTTGTTCGCTCCCGTTCGCCCACTAGTTCCGAACTTCCGAGATCCCGCATCCGTCCCCGCCCCCGCCCCACAAACCATCACGGCAACCGTCGTCACGCTTCCCTCTTCCCTCCTCCTCCCCGCACTGACGCCGTTCACACGCGTATTCTGCGCCCAGTTCCCACTGCACGCAAGTGCGTAACTGCGATGATCGTTCGGTTTTCGTGCGTTGTCTGATCGGAACACAAGCGATGGCCCATCGCTGATCTAGTTTATCTGCGGTCCTCGCTAAAATACAGGCTAACACACGCTAGTAGAATAGGAGCTGTCCATTAATTACGTCAGCAAATTAGGAGGAAGGGGTTCGAAAAACTTTGACAGTTGTGGACAGGGGAGGGGTCAAGAGAAGTTGACGTCAACGGTTTCATTTTTTCACAAATGACAAAAATAGGAAATTTCGTGGAATGCTATTTATTACAACGGAAAAAGCCTGCACAAGCAAAAAAGATCATCACCAGCACATTATGACACTTGATGAACAAAAAAAGGAAAAAAGCCATCACCGCAAAAATAATAACCTTCTAAACTTTTTAAGGGGACCCCTCACTGATCTTAGTGTGGGGAGGTCAAAAGTTTTTGACATAATTATAGGGAGGGTCACTGAAAGTTGACAGTTGTTGACAAGGAGGATGGGTCAAAAATTATTGTTGACGTAATTAATGGACAGCCCCAAAGCAGTGTGGCTTAGGCCTATTGGAGGAAGGTTTTGATTACTAAGAAACTGAGCGTACAATCATTTGCTATACAAACAAGTTCTCAGACAGGCAGACAGACAGACAGACGCCATTTTGGTCGACGCTCGAAAAGACTCTAGAGAGTAGAAGACGGAGACATTGGCCAGTCGTCTAAGGCCGATCTCTCCCTTGAGGTGAACCTGTTCTACATTCTCGTTCGTGCGATGAACTTATATTTCCATCAACCTTAATGCCAAAAGAGACGCTGAGAACACGGCATCCTTCTTTCTTATCATCGCTATCAACGTCTTTACGATCTACGTCGCCGCTATGCACAGCGTGCCCAAGAGAATATTACGACCATTTGTGCAATATATTTCTCCACTGGTTGCTAGTCTTGCGTATGTCATACGCTCCATAGGCTACATTTCGACCTCGCTTCTGCCACTCTGCCTTTCCGTAAGCTATCCGATCTCAGAATGTCCAGGACACGCGTGCAACTGTGCGATAGGAGACAGGCAATAAAGTATCTTAATTACACGGCGTGCTAGATAAACAACCCAACCTATCGTAATACAACTAATACATTGCAATTTCTTAAAAATATGATTTATTTTCCGACCCAACCCAACTCACCATAAATATGAAAAGGTCTGACCCAATCAAACCTAAACCAACCCAACCCATTGGGCATTGGTTAACCCAATCCATGGCCATCTCTGCCCTTGGGCTCAATAGCGGCTGATAACTGGGAGAATAAAACGAGGATCAGTTCCAGACAACCATTCGACTATATTATTGGCGTAGCCACGTGGGGGTATCGGCCCCTATTCTGGCAGGGACCCCGGCCGTGAGATTTTGGCAAGACCTTTGAGAAATTTCCAGGAGGGGTAGTTCGATAAGAATACATGAATTTGGAGATAACTCCTTGACGAACCTTTTTCACCCGAAGTTCTACATATCCCCTATTTCGGAATCCTGGCTACGCCACTGGACTATATTCCTGGTAATGATGTTGCGACCCTACTCAGTGCATATAAAGACGAATTCTTACTCACCTTTCAAAAATGCTAGATTCCAATGCTAATTAACTACTAAATATATTCTGCCTTTTACTTACATCAGCAGCATCAGTCAATGTATCAGTGATCTGTGCTCTCAAAAGCTACTGATTTTAACATGATAACGTCTGCATAGGCCATCAACTATCGTTTTAAAATAAATGTATTTTTCTGGGCAAATTTCAGTGCAATGAGACAATCGTCATCAAATTCCGGTCACTTTGAAAAAAAACTGCGTAGAGTTCATTTCTCAGCGTGACTATCCAAATTTCATAGCTGTATCACTGTCATAACGCAAACTCCAGTTGCAGCCGTTAAAAATACAGACGAAATGCTATGGTTTTTTTAAGTTAAAATATTAAAAACTCAATGGACCCAAGTTCGCGGCTCTGTGCATGGTCAGACGGACTTACCCAACATATTTAAGAGGTCTATGAAAATTACTGTTCAAATTGTACCGCGGGCCGGACAGAACCCTTTGGCGGGCCGGTTTTCACACACACCACGCGCGCCCTTCGCGACACACAAAACAAGACACACAAACACAAAACCATCACAGCACAATGCAAACAGAACTATAACAACATAGACGCAAGAAAAAAACCAAAGCTTTACTTAGGCATATGGATTAGGCTGTTCTGCAAATTTACACGCATATTCAATATCTCTAACGAAGCGCAGTCGCATAGAAACAATTTTTCGAGTTACTGTAATTTTTCAGAGACAACCACGACCAGGCCTGTGTGACGATCAGCCGGTAGACTTTCGGTCGTGAGAGGTGACAGTTTTGCCCCTCTCTTCCTCCCTCCCACCCTCTGCATTTTTCTGCCCGACAAATGACAACACCGACGGTGATGAAGGTCTGTTTACGGGTCTGTGGCGTTGTTTTTGCCTCTTCGTCTGTTGTGGCGAAAGCGTTTTTTCGCATCAATGGTTGTAGTTTCAGCGCCGACCGAGAGCGTGAGAACGGAGCTCGCAGCACGTGCTCCGATCGCCTGGCACCGTGACCCCGTGACCAAGGCGGTATTACAGCGTCAGATAAATCAGCGCTTCATCCGTTACCTCTTCTTCTTCTTCGTCCTCACCCCGCCCGTCAGACGCAGCAGCAGCAGCAGCAGCAGCAGCATGCCAAGAAACCAACGTCTTCCCTCGTACACCTCCTCCTCCGCCTTCTTCTCAGCTTTGCTTTTCCTATAAGTTATTCATTCTTCTTCTGTCCCCCCTCCTTCACGTGCCTTGTTCCGGTCTGTCCTGGTGCGCGAGGTGTTATATTAGCGTCTGGTGTTATTTGCGAGGCTACACCAGGAAGACGCGTCGATATCGCTATTCTACCGCCGACTAGAGGGTAACGCCGCTCCTCTCTCTCTCTCTCTCTCTCTCTCTCTCTCTCTCTCTCTCTCTCTCTCTCTCTCTCTCTCTCTCTCTCCCCCCGTTCGCCTTGTCTTCTCCGCCTACGGACGGACGGAACGAATCACATTGAGTAGCGTAAGAAAGGTCTCGAGAAAGCAAAGATGCCTCTCTTTTACGAGAATAACCGCCATCATCTATTAAACTGTCTAAAGCGAAGAACTGGGGTATCGAGAAATATTTAGTGTCAGCCATGTTGGTTCTTACACCTCCTTATAAAGTCCCTCGGTTCCGCGGAATGAAAGCTAATCGGGAACTTCCGTCTCTTCTGACGTAATAGACAGCAGGTAAATAGCAGCTCGGAATGAAAGAACCTGGATCCCGGTGCTGAAGTTGTGAACATAATAGTACCGAATGCACGTCCAGGCTCGTTCGACCGCGGATCGCTAAAGGCGGGGAAGTTGTCAGAGGGGGTCGTCCATTCCTGCCTACAGGACCGGGGTTGGGTGCACTTGGAAAACGTGGGAATCACACAATATCTCAATATGTGTAAGAAGGAATAGCTAAGCCAACAGTAAATGAAACCGTTTTAATTTAGTTCAGGAACTCCAATTAAAAGGTCTGTAATCCGGCCGGCGGCAAAAACATGAGGAACAAGCGCAAATCGTACTAAATCCAATTTTGTCCGAAATGCACCAGTTTTATGCATCTCACAATAGTTAAAAATAAAAACCGTTTCAATTTCATCTGATATTCATAATTCATCAATAAATAGTCTTTTATTGCCAAATATTCATTCTCGTAGCCTATTTGACTAAGAGTAAGCAGCTACTGTTGTACTACTTTACAGCGCTATCAAAATCCACGAGATTTCACATAAATAGGCCTACTTTAAAAATTTAATTTCTTGTGCTTGTGGCCCGCCGGGTTGCCGAGCCAAAGTTACCAGTGCGGCCTCTGGCCAAAAAACCTTTGGAGAGCCCCGATTTAATTAGTCAACATAATGCCATATGCAGTGTGGGCAACTAACTAAAAAACATTAGTTTAACACAACTAAATTTAAACAAGTAGTTAAGCTTTTAGTTGAAAACTAGCTTTCTAAAATAGTTAACTAAACTAAAAAATATAGTTAAACTTTTGCAACTAATTCCCAGGTATCAGGTAAGTGCTCATGAAAATATAGACGATGCTTGCAACATGAACATGTCAGTCAATGAACCATTGAATTCATTATTCATTGTCTATTCAATATTTAAGTCTTAGTCTAGACTGCAGGAACACAAGTTTGTCAAATTTGTTTGGAAAAAATGACCCAGAAAGGAATAGGTAAAGCAAGGTACTGTTATTGAAAATTCGGGACACCAACAAGTTTTAGTTAAACTAGGCCTATTTAGTTATTAACTAAAATTTGTCAGTCAAACTAGCATTTTTAAACCAAACTATTTAGCCTATATCTAATTACTGTAAACTATGACGAAAACCAAAAAATTTAGTTAAACTTTTAGTTAGTAGCTAATTACTTAACTAGTTGCACATCACTGGTAATATCTCATTTAAATGCTTCCTAATTAGACCCTTTGTTGTACTATCAACCTCGCAGACGGGAGTCCTCTTGCCTCGAGATTATCAGCTAATTGTTCAGCTGACTGTTCAGTCACTAATGCTATTGTCTATTGTCAAGTTTTCGCAGACGTTAACGTTGCATGGTTTGCTGCATTCGGTTCTAGGCATAGGCCTACTTCACTCAGAGCCGGCGTGTGGGGCCTTCAAAGCCTGCGGCCACAGGGGCTCCACCGGCCTCGGATATTTAAGAGTTTTCATTTTCTTATTCTTAAGTAGTTGTTTTGTTTTTTGCTCGTCAGGCCATTTGAAGAGGCAAAAATATATACGGATGACCTTTTTTGCTCGTCAAGACATTTCATCAAAAACGTTGCGCTCGTAAAAAATCGAAGGGGCCCCCGAAAGTCATGCGCCGGCTAACTTCTGGTCACTACATTTTCACGATCATTTCTTGTAGTATAACTGTCGTTTTTGACGTACGCTCGTGGAGAAAGTTGTCCATACGAGATTGTGTTAAAGACCACTTAATTTTAAACTGAACTTGCAGTACTGTGGTTTATACCGGTAGACGCATATTATGAGAACTACCAGGCCGTCTTTAACCCCTTAACCGTGTATTTAATGTTTAACTGTAACTCGATGTAAAATGGACGGATATATCCGGGATTCCCAGTTAAGGGGTTAACCAGTGCGGGGCCCCGGGCACCTAGCGACCTGCGGGGCCCCCGATGGGCTGGATCCGTCAAAATTGTCCCTTGAGTTCTTGATGTATGACATACATATAATTACATTTTTCTGTATAATATATATTGTATAACATATATTTGGTCAATGACTGATTCTAAGGACAAACAAAGGGCTCAACAGGGTTTAATCTAGGCTGTTTCCGGGTAAAATTGCCCTTTCCCCCGAAAATTTCAAATTCCCCCGGAAATTTTGGCATACTACATCAACTAACAGCATCCCCTAGTTGACTTCCCCCGGCCTTGGCAGTTTCTCCCCGAAGTCCAGAGTCTAGATTAAACACTGGGACTCAACCGTCAAGACCAGGACGAAGGACTCAACCCTCAAAGGCCAGGACCAGGACCAGGGACTTCTAACTTGGGGGTTGCGCCTGCGGAACCGCCGCCAAACGTCTCCCTCGGGTTGGACCTCCAACTCCAAGGATCCCCCGACCTGAGCAACCTGCTCGATCATGCCTACTTCGACTCGCTAGACTTACAGTGGTGAAGGCTACTTGTCTTACCACAAAGTATTTTTTTCATGAGCGATTGGATGGTGCATGGACTTGCAAGTGAAGCAAGAGAAGTCCTCCAGATGAGACATCATCAAGTTCATTTCTTTGTTTCTGTTTGAAGAAGACCCCTGGCTGGTGCTCCGGCAATTGCATTTTTCGTTTTTTGCTTTGAGACGTTATTTGTTTGAGTTCAAAAAAGAGACAATATTTTAAAAAATATACAAAAAAGAAAATACCCAAAAAAGTTTTAGTTAAGACAGTGACGCCATGCTCTTTAGAAACGATATATACACTGTATGGAAGTATTTCTGCAGAGTTTCGACAGTTGCGAAAGGCATGGCCGACGAAGGACGCTTTCGCGTGAAGACCTCACAACCAGCAAAGTCGGATCGCAAAGAAGGCGACATCACTACACTGATGCACCTTCAGGATCAACCGAAGGAAGAAGGAAACAATGCAAGTGTAAACCGTCTGCCGGTGCGCCCGAAAAAGTGACAGTGCGTAAGGAGCGCCGCGACCAGAGGATCTGCAAGGGTCGGCAACACGCCGACATATTGAAAAGCGCTTTTGTGGAGTGACGGAAGGTCAGCTTAACGACCATACTTCTGACTGCTTTGACCTCCTGGAGAGGATCGTTCATCAATGCAGGCTACTGGCTGCAACGTTCCCGCAGTCGTTCGTTTTCGAGAGGGTCATAGCAGAATTCCGTAAATCTCAACCTAGTATGCTCTTCGGCGTTGTACGAGGATTTTACGGGGCCGAATCGGTTCCTCTGGCTATCCCGGAACGCCCGAGAACGGTACATAGCAACTTGGCGACGAACAACTGGGCGATGAGCGACTCGGCGCCCGCTCAACTGGGCGACGAACGACTCGGCGACGGATACGATCGAGTATAGGTTGGAGGGGAGGGTGGGATGTTGTAGAGGAGTGAGGGATGGGTGTGTGAGAAGAGGAGGGGTAAGGGGAGGGGAGGAGGATGGGTGGGTAAGAAGTGTAGAAATGTATGTAAGTTGTATTAGGCTATATAGAATAATAAGTCTATCAACAAACGATACAGTGAAGCAGTTGTCAATCATCATGGATCAGAAACCTGTTAGCAAACATCGCCCTGCCGTAGATTGCCTTTGAACCCAACATTTGCCATCCCCCTTAGAAAGCAACTAAAGAGTTTACCAATTAATATGCGTGACGTCATACATGGACGACCCCAAATTTAATTTCAACCTATTTGGCCGCGTAATTGCACACTGTCATCTTTGTCTTTCAACATTTAATTGGCAATTTGTTGAAGTGGACTATCAAGCAGTTGCTATACCACAGCAAAACCAGATGGCTGCATAACAGCCAGTAAATTGTCCTGTATAATAATAATAATAATAATAATAATAAAGGGGTTAAAATAGTTTAAAAGTGAATTAAGGAATGGAAGCAAAGAGCATTCTAAAGCAAAACCAAAAAGTTTTATTGGTGAAATCGTGAACTGTTATATTAACTGGAGTCACTCGTAACAAACAACTCTTCCTTCACCCCAGTGTTCAAGCCAAAGCAATGCATGGCAGACAGAAGAGATGGTGCTGACATCGCCTCACCCTGTCGGAGATATGCTTCCAATGCAGGCCCAAAGGCTACAGGGTCATTTTTTGCCATCTCTATTATCTTTGATTGGAACGACATGTACCTCTCGATCAAAAGCGGACATAGGACTTTGGGATTGTCATCACCTACTGTCTCTTCAGCTCCAATCAAATGTGGACATAAGATTTCATTATCTGCTGTCTCGTCATCCTCAATATCCGCAGAATTCGAAGACGATTCATATTTCTGACCGAAATGCTTGTAGTAGAGTCTGCCATTGTAAAACATAACAAAAAGTTATATCTGCTAAAGAGATAGAAAACTACACAATTGCACATTACAAGTAATTTTCTGCTAAGCAAATAACATCTCTTTGGATCAACAACAAATACAAATAATAAAACAAGAATCATCTCTGATGTTTCTTCTCTTTTAAAAATCTCACATCTAATAGTGCCCTACAGTCAAAGATTATGCCCCAAAGACGCAACTGCTGAACAGTCTTCTACTGCAGATACCAGTCACAGTATCATTCTTCAAAGGGTAAGTGGTCCTGCTAAGTTCAACAAACTGTGACAAGCAGTAGCAAAGAAGTGAAAATTGATGGTAACAAAATACTAAACTTACAAACTGATAATAAAAGTGAAAGCTCAGAGTCACTCGAGTAAGTCATCTCTGACAGTACACCTGGAGCCTCATTTGGTAAGGGTTTTCGCTCTACCTTTGACAAGCCATCAACCCGAGTTCAATCCTCGGGCACTTGCATATCCACTGGCGCCAGAGGCGTCATTTGGGGAAGGCTGGCCCGTGGCCCCCAAGAAAATGAAAATATTAATTTATAATGTATTAATGTGCAAAAATTGCAAAAATACCAAAAATATCAAAAAATTGAAAATTTTTCAACATTAGCCCTAAAATTTGCCAAAATTGCTCAAAATTTACAAAAAATTGCCAAAAAATCCTAAAATTTGCCAAAATATGCCCAAAATATGTCAAAAATTTGCAAAAAATTTTCTCGCCCCCCAAGAAAAGTGTGAAATGACACCACTGACTGGCGCCAACTGCAGAGTGCAGTGGTCTGCATAGCAATGACACGTGTATTACGAAAGTGCCACATAAAATGAGGTTTTAGAACGTATCTGTATTATAATGAACTCCAAACACACCTGTAGCACCAATGCAGATCTGGACAGTAAAATCTGTCACTTGAAAGCAAGGTATAACGGTCTGGATGTTCTTTTTGAAGATTAGCCTTGAACGCTCTAAGGGCACTTGATGGATTATGGTGGTCTCGAAGTAGTGCCAAGATTTTAGCTTTTGCTTCGTCACCGACATCTCGAGAGCGCAGCACATCAGCTGTTTCAATTGGGTGATTGTGATTCAGTTGAAATCAGCTGTATTCAGGCATGTGGGATCTCTGGACCTGCAATGATTCAGTGGAAAGACTTTTTGGGGCCGGGGGCATCTTTGCCATGGGGCCCCGGAGTTTCGAGCTGACAAAAAAAAAAAAGCGTTATCACCTCCTTTTTTTATCTAACGGCAAAAAAAAAGGTCTCAGGACATTTCTGCAAGGGTTAGGTTAGGGTTAACCCTAACCTACCCTAGCAGACCCCTCCTCCTAGTGTCAACAAAGTGCCCCCCCACGTTCATATTGGCTCAAAAAGTCACTGAATCTTGTTGCAACAAGTGAATAAAAGCATAAAAACTTGCAGACATGATCTTATACTAATGATCTAATCTGAATGAGAAGTGGATTCAAAAGAGAACAAAAATTAGATTAGAAAAACTCAAGAGAGACTATTTTGCACATTTTCACATCTATTATAATTGGGCATGAAGTGTTATAACATGTAAATCTTTCTTAAGAAAAATGTAAAATATAAATCCTAGAAATTCATCTATTTTTGACACATGCATTAATTGTGAGAGGAGTAAAATTTTGTAATAGCATATCTAGGGTTAAGAAATCATCTCAGAAATTTGCTACTGTTCAAAGCCTATCATATCGAAATTAGCAGAAGACAAAATTTAATAATTTTTAAAAACACACCCTTATGAAAACTAAAAATAGAATTCAAATATTGAAGTGAATTTTAACCCTTTAAGTTCCCCAAACATGCCCATAAGCACTACCTTAGTTTTTATTTCTCTTCTTGCTTAATATAACATCTATGGAGTTGCCATTGGAAGTTCACATGTAGGAGTGTTATTCCTTAAGATTCCCACAGTTACCCGGCCCAAAAATTCAAATGTATGAAAAAAATCGTACCTTTAAATCAGGGTATTTAAATTTTCTGTAAGTGTGAGCACAAGTCAAATGAAAGTATTTAAAATGATCTTTTCTGGCAAATGCAACATCCATGTTCTGGTGATCGCAAGTATAAGTGGCGGCGAAACCCCCAAAATTCCCATGGGTATTTAGAACGATATCATAGCCAAAATCGGCCCTTTCAAATTCATCGCCTGTGTAAAAAAGCAGTATATTTGAAGGAATTACGCCTGTGTAAAAACAACAGAATATTTGAAAATTAGAAAAGACTTCATTTACCTTATGTAAACTTCCGCTGCTCTGCATAACATCATCGATGAACTTGTGAGAAATTAGAAAAGACTTCATTTACCTTATGTAGCTCCTTTTTTCTGTGAAACCAGATTCCTAGAAATACTTGATTTATTTTGTTCCAATTACATTTCACCTTTGCATCTCACCAGAGATAGCTCACCTTTCACAAATTTTAGCAGCCGAGCTTTAAATCAATCTTTTTTGAATTTTTAGGGGGGCTGAGTTAGGTCAAAGAGTGGACCCTCTCACAAATTCTATATACACTGTACTTTTGCACATGCACAGATGGTTAGAAAGAGGAATAAAAATGCAAAACAATGGTGTATACCTCATATTTCTAGTTTTCCTATAGTCTGAAATATAGCAAATTATAATAAAATGCAAGCATTGTTCGAAACTGATTGAAATGACAATTTATCTGACAGAGGGTAGGAAGACCAAATATTGTCCAATTTTCAAAATTTTTGATTTATTTTGTTCCAATTAATTTCCCTACAATTTTGATGCTTTCCAAAGTTAGGTTACCACTCAAAATTTTAGCTGCACAGCTTGGAACAAAAATATTGTTGGAGAGGTGCAGTTTTAGGTCGGATAGTGGACCCCGTCCCAAATTTTTACATTTTTGCATGGATGGTTAGAAAGAGGAATAAAAATGCAAAGCAATGGTGTATACCTTATCTTTTTAGCTTTAAAATAACCTGAGCAACTGCAAGTTGAAAAAGTTGATATGAAGTGAAAACATGCAAAAATGCTGGTAATCGGGGACTTTTCCAAAAATGTTTCCTGGTTATCAGGGACTTCTCCGTTTTGGGGTACCTGGTAGTTAAAAGAGTTAAACTTTACTTCTCAATTCAGCAATTATGTAATACATTAAATACTCAGCAAGAGTTAGTTATACCCTCTTATTGTTTTGTCACTACATTTATTTATCCAAGACAACTTATATAGCACCTTAAACATATCAAAGGCCAAAGTCAAAAGACACGTTGGCATGTAAATGCAGAATGGAAGATTTCGGTCCTGAAATATGCAACAATAAAATGCATTTTCAGCCATAACTTGAATTTATTGAAAAGCAAAATATATTCAAAAATATACAATTTCTGAAAACAAGAGAAAAACAGTGATAAACTGCAATGGAAATATACACTTATTAAGGTTGTTAAGACCACTGGTTTTGAAGGACCGGTTAACCGTTCAAAAAAAGACCGGTTAACCGCTCGTTAGCGGCAGTCTGGTGTTGTGCCAACATCAAAGCGCTTTGATGCCGCCAGCACCTATGCCAGCGTCCTCTGCGCGGCTACATCAAAGCGCTTTGATGTTTTCATATTGAAATTACGGTTAACCGGTCAAAGTTAAAAGGACCGGTCCTTGCTCTTAGGACCGGTTAACCGTTAACAACCTTAATACTTACAGCATGTCTAATGGCCCAATCAACCAATAGATTCACTTACTGCGAAAGTCTTGCACTAAATGTATTCGACGTATGGTTTTTCCTTTGAAACTCTGTCTTCTGCACACGAATCTTTAACTTTGCCGGACAATCAGTGTTCTTTGAAGACACTTTATCACTTTTAGTTCGTGTATTGTGCATACATCGGAAGTAAACCTGAGTTGACAACATATTTTGAAGAAGTGAATAGCATAAATGTTGACAAATCTTGAATACTTGCTGTAATTTTTACTGCAAAATTTATTAAAGTTAAATGGTTAATTACATTGCTTTTATAGAAACCTTTATTTGCAAATGAAGATAACAACACAAAAGATAAACATCATTTACACTAATAATTGCACATTCTCTCACTATACAGTTGACAAAATGAAGCAGAAAGAGGGCGAGGAAGACCAAGAAAAAGACGGATGGATAACATCAAGGAGGATCTGGAAACAAAGAATATGACAATTGTGGAAGGATGCAGATTAGCACAAGATTGAGCAAAGTGGAATGGAAATGTTCCGTATCTAACTAGTGCTGCCAAGCAGGCAGAAAGTGAAGATGATGATGTTTGAACAAGTGGCCTCAGTAAACATATTATATAATAGGTAAACAATACGATTGCAATTTAGTCCAACACATATATTAACTCAGAGGATGAAGATTTGCTCTAGGTGTATGGTGTACAGGCTATCAAAGTTTCTGTAGAATTTCATTTTGGTCTGTTATTGATATCCTGAATTGACAGCCAGTTCTAACTACATCCCCAAGAAGATCTAGACATAGATACAGATGCAAGGATGAAGGGATTTAATGAAATAGCAGCAAAACGGTAGTATGACACTTAATACCGCAACACTTAGTCCCGGACATTTAATCCCGCCAACAGATAATACCGCAACACTTAACATCACGACACTTATCCCTTTGCTAGATGTGACCACATGGAAGAAAGCATGTATAGGTCCACTTTCAACTGGTGCCAGGCCTAAATGTTTAATGAACACAAAGAATCGTCCTACAAATAATGTCCATTAAAAAATCTAACTATAAAAAATCTAATGACAAATCTTAACAATGCAATATAAATGAGATTATATTCTGCCTCAACTAGCTGTCAAAGTCAACTTCTGTTACTTGTCAAATATGCCGGGATTCAGATTATTATTATTATTATTATTATTCCAGGACAATTTGTATAGCGCTGTACGCATAGTTTAAAATACCAAAATCAAAAGCGCTTTGACAACGCTGGCATGTCAATGTGGGTCAGAAGGTAGCGATGTTAAAAATCCACTCTGATGATGGAAATAACTTTGTTGCCATGAAGAAGTCCGATGCCAAGTCCTTGAGAAGCGGTCCTTCAGAAAAAAACAGCCACATAGATAGCCATAGATAGCCACAGATACCGATTAAGATATATATGAGTCTACGTATGGGTACTAAAGAAATTAAGTGTCACAGTATTAAGTGGCGGGGGATTATCTGTCGGCAGGATTAAATGTCCGGGACTAAATGTTGCGGTTTTAAGTGTCGCAGGATTAATGTAATGTAATGTAATTAGCTATTTATATTGCACCTAATCAATCAATGTTAGCAAGCGCATTACAATTAATGTCAATTATTATAAGCACAATTAAACAGATGTGTCTTCAAATGTTTAAGGAAAGCGACGGGCGACTTTATGTTCCGTGGCGCTGGTGGAAGGCGTTCAGGCATGGGGTCCGGCGTCACGAGAAGGCTCGTTGCCCCATGACTGTCCGAAGACGAGGTTTCTGGTATTGACTGGTAGAGGCTGATCATAGGCCTGGTCTACCAATGGCGGTTGATGTTGGCTGGAGCAGATCGGCCAGATAGGTCGGACAAAGACCATTCCGTGCACAGAACATCGGCGTGCATAGTTTGTGTTGCATACGTGACTGGACTGGAAGCCAATGAAGTTCACAAAGCACCGGAGTGACGTGGTCTCAAGGTTTTAAGTCCAGCACCAGAGGTGCAGCAGCATTTAGTACGCGCTGCAGGTTGGCCAGTGTAGACTTTGGAAGGCCGGCAAGAACGGAATTACAATAGTCTAGTCTGGACAGAACAAACGCTGAAACCAGTTGCGAGGCGACTTCTTTGCCAGCGATTCGACAAATCTGGCGGATACATCGTATGTGATAGAAGCAGCTCTTGGCTAACTGTCCAACATGTTGCTTCATGGTCAATTTGATGTCAAACAGTACTCCGAGATCTCTGACGACGGAAGAAGGGCGGACGATGGATGGACGATGGATTAAGTGTCATAGATTCCAGCAAAACCATTGTCTGCTTAGATTTCTTGGACTATCTTCCACTATTACAACTTCAGCATAATTTTGGATACAAAGCATCATGCATACCCATTAACTTCCATAAATTAAGATCATAACGACATAACTATTACAAACACTATAAATAGATTTCTGTCCCATCACAGGCTTTTTGCTAAGGATGCGAAATGTCATCAGGGATTTTGTCTGGAATTCTTTCATCCAGCTTTTGACTCCCTCAACTGTAGAACATTTCAGTCGAACTGTTCCCATCAATTCACCACCAGAATTGCTAGCAGAGCAGATCACATAATCACTGTCAGAAGGAAGAAGTGCCTGAAATACAGAAAATTTTCTGATGCAAATTGAACACATCAATTACACTGATGGCTGAAGTTCATGTTACACAATGCAGTACATTACACAATGTAGTAATGTAGTTCGACAAGATCCTTAAAATAAGACAGTGATTTCTGAAATTCAGCAGATATAATGAGTTTGGATTTGGAGTGTCATCGATTGATGCCTCCAAGCATTTGAACAGTGCCATCAAAATAAAACATTATTATTATTATTATTATTATTACAATATGGGGGTAGGCGGCCAGTGGCGTCTACCAATTGTGCATTTTGGGAATCGAAATAAGCTTCTATCAAGAAGTACGAAATAAGACATTAGGAGTTGGTTGAAATGTGTTCTAAGTTTGTAAAATGGGGTCAGAAGTCACCGCTATCGTATTGTATAGCAGATGCGCTATTCAAATCTTCCATTACAATCGTACAAAATACAAATTGTACATTATCGGCGATTGCTATACTCTACCATAGAGTAGACTCCCTGACTACGTACCACAAAAGCAGCCAAAGATTCAGAGCCAATTTCCTGATTACAATGCGTACACAGATGCGACCGGTCCATATTAATCTACGGCCAATTTATATCAATAATTTCTAATTTATAACATTTAATCGAATAAAGCCTACGAGTTTCTTCACAAATAAAAGAGCCGTTCTCAATCTACCGCTCAAATGTTGAATATTCATGAGAAATTCAACGTAAAGATAGTCACGTGAAATAAGTAAGTAAGCAAACATCGTAAATTTCTATAGCGCTTTCTGAGTCGGTATAGCAGTAGCAGCTGAGTAGCTGCTTATTCCTACTATTTCTATGCGCTTAAACTACAGTTGAAGTAGCTATGGTCGAAGTTTTGTGGTCAGCCGGGCAAAGTCAATTCTAGAGAGCAGTCAAGAGTGTGAGTGGGGCAGCAGCAAGGCAAACTGAAAAGATGTACAGACTAAAGAAAGTCCAGTTTTAGTGAGTATTCGTCAAGCTTTCTTCATATTTGGAAAAACTAGCTAATGACTTAAATATTCTTATCTTGATAAGTTGATATTTGATCAAGCCTGGCGTAACGTGGGGGCGGGGGGCAATTTGTTGACTGCCCCCGGGCCCCGTTGAATATTCCCAAAGGGGTCTAAGCTAGGGTTAGGTTAGGGTTAAGGTTAGGCAAAACATCCTAACCATACCATAGAAGTGAACGTGCCGGCGACCTTTTTTTTTTTTTTTTTTTTTATGCTCGTCAGGGTAAAGAGGAAGGCTGATGACGTTTTTTTTTTTTTTTTTTTACTCGTCAAAGAAACTTTTTAGGAACTTTGGGGCCCCTTCATGACAAAAATGCCCCTAATGGCCCCCAAAAGTCACGCTATCGCCACTGTATTTGATAACGTTAAGGGTACAGGGTTTTTGCACAAAGGACTAGGCCTACAAAGGTGGTTCGCCCCTATAGGCTATAGGCAATCATTCCTGCTCTATTGAATCAATACAACATTGATGAACTGTAGCGTTTACAGCCAAAGGGCAAAGGCTTCAATTAGTTATTTTCCTCTGCACAAAACCACATAACGAGGCCAATTGAATTGACGTGTGCACTGCATTCGTAGTTAGTGTGACGTGTCCTAGACCGTTAAAATGCATAGACAATCTCAATGTCAAATTATAGCACTTCCATAATGCAATTATGCAAGTGCGAATGTGGACACTACTTTAGCAGTTACTCGAAAGAAATATATGTTTATAGTGATGCTGACTGGGAATCAAAGGTCCCGTGAAGTCACCCAGCATACCGGGATGTTGAAAACCAATGTGCTAATTTAATTTCTGTTTACTATTTACTGTTTACTATTACTGTTTTATGTTGCTTCTCAGATGCTGTGAGTGCTGTGCAGCTAAGCCTATACTCTTCAGGCCTAGAATACTTGTGAAATTTGTTCAGAGCCCATGAGAAAATGTTATAAGAGTGCAGGATTGATTGCCTATAAGTTGTCAGTCATAAAGCCTGCGAATTGCTCCAGCGCTTAAGTTTAGACTTGTATAACAGCATAATAAGTGATGATCCTGGTTACGCCGTGAGGGGAACTGCTAGCCCCGTCTTTAATCGTCTCTGGCTTCTCCCTCGGAAACGTCTTTGCGACGGAGAAGGGAAACGTCTTTGGACTCTTTGCGACGGAGAAGAGGTAGAGGATGCAGAGTGGTTTTAATTCATTCCATGAATTCATCCTGAGGCTGGATCTAATTTCGTTTTCTTTTTTAAAGTTTCTGTTATGATTTTCGTTGGCGTAAAGAGCGTTCGCTTGTTCGGGATCTAGGTATTTTCTTAATTTTGTACGTATTTGTTTTGCGTTGATTGCTGACTTTTGCTGACTGTGAATCAATTTTATTTGTAATGTAATGTAATTATTAGTACTGATCCTGTACAAGTGATATGCCATATAATACCATGACTTCATCCAGATCCAAATGTCTGCTAAAACTTGTCGCTTCTCGACGACTTCGTTGTATAAGATCATCGCATCTTTATCATGTCTATTCTGAACCACTCGTCGCTCAAGATCAGCCAGAAAACATTTAGCGCCATTATGATATTGCCTTTTGCATTAGTCAGATCGAAACTCGTAGTTCACGGAGTTGATGATCCATAGGTTAGTACATAAATGATTGGTTTCGGCCAAGGATGGTAGGTGGTAGAAAAGAGATATGTTTTAAGGCAAACCAGAAAGCCAGAAGACACTTTTGTGAACTTGTGCTGGCAGAGAGTTCCAGAGCTTAGGTAGTACAGCAGCAGAGAAGATATGCTTCCTAATACTGGTCCTACAAGATGGTTTACGAAGTGTCAGAGGATCTAGTAGAGGGCTGGTGATCATGCTTGATGACTAAAGAGCTGAGGCAGTATGAGCCTATGGATCAGAAGACAAGTCCTAAGTATGTGAAGTGTTTGGTGGTTAACTACTTTGAACGGCTGTATCCCAGCCAAATATTGGTTTAGAGACATAGAAATGGTACCACATTAAACTAGAAAATCTACAGAATTTTTCTTTTATAATAATGTTGTTAAGACTGCTGGTTTTGAAGGACTGGTTAACCGTTCAAAAAAAGACTGGTTAACCAGTTAACCGCTCGTTAGCGACAGTCTGGTGTTATGCCAACATCAAAGCGCTTTGATGCCGCCAGCACCACCTATGCCGGTGTCCTGCGTGGCTACAACAAAGCATTTTAATGTTTTCAAATTGAAATTACGGTTAACCGGTCAAAGTTAAAAGGACCGGTTCTTGCTCTTAGGACTGGTTAACCATTAACAACCTTATTTTATAAAATCTCAGAATTGTCAAAATATACATTTTGCCCATTTTTCTTCAGTGCTTACTCAGTACTTAATCCATCCACATGCTGGAAGCACATTGGGCAGCACAGAATATTCTTTATATACATCAGTCATTGGGCTTTGTTCCATGACAGGCCCATATGTGTCAGATCTTGTTCTACTGTTTTCTTCCATGTTTTCCTCAGTCTGCCTCTCTTCCTTTTGCTGTTATGTGGCAACCAGTCCATTGCCTGTTTTGGAATCCAGTTGTTTTCCATACAGTGTACATGTCCAAGCCAGCACATTGCTGGCATGGGTGACATATTTTGAGATTTTTATGCTTAGTGACAATGTAAAATAGCATAATAATGATTGTAGCAATTATAGTGGTAATAATAATAATAATGATAATGATAATAATAATAATAATAATAATAATAATAATAAAAAGTCTCATTAGTAAGTATAAAATAATTAGAGAATATTATTAAAAAATTACATGAGAATTCTCCATAGATGAAGGACTGCATGTTTGCTTGCTGAGAAAGAAAGATGTGAAAGGCTTCAGTAATATTTTTTTTTTTTTTTACAAAAAGCTTGTCAACATTTTTAGGCAAGTCACTCAAAAGGCTTTAAATCTCCCCATTTGATTTTGAGAATGCATGAATGTTTTGATATTTAAAGTTATAAATGTAGAAAATTGGAAATTTGAAGCCAATAAAAGATCTGTGAAAACTTTATTTTGGGGCTTTGATTCAGATCCAGTAACTGAGAATTGTTCTGAATCTGCTGGCTTCATAGTGAATAGTGTACTGTAATCGGTGTAATGTAATTCAACAAAAATGTTTTCTTACAAGCGTCATGATAAATGATCTGTAACTAAAGCCATAACCGTTACAGCAACTTGAAAGTTGGGGGCTGCTGCATCAGAATTAGGGCTGCGCTAACCGAGTAGTTTAGGAGTCGAGTAGGAGTCGAGTAGCTTAGCGAGTACTCGAGTACTCGCATAAAATCGGAAATACATGATTTTTGCGTCATGGCCCTCATTTAACCAAATTAGAACGTTAGATACAGTTACATATCAATTTTTCGGATATTCAAGCGTTTTCAAGTGTAGTATAACAGAAGTTACAGAACAGAAACTATTTTGCCGGTAATAATGGTAGACCAAATTTTAATGAAATTCTTTGGTTATTCTTTATTTATCTATTCTATTCCTTATTTAGTTATTCTATGCGAGTACTCAACTACAAAAAAATTACTCGACTCCAATTTGGAGTCGAGTACTTGCGTTACTCGAGTTGCTAGGCGCAGCCCTAATCAGAATGTTTGAAAAGCACTGGTCTAGATTGGCTTTGCAGCCATTCAAAAATGCTACCATGGTTTCTTGAGTCTACCTGTAAACAAAGCCATCAGCCACAGCCACGCCATGATCCCTCCCTCCTTTTCTTATTCAGACTTCTGTTCCTTGGGAACACTTTGATTACTGTACTTTGTCCTAAGGACCAGTGAACTAGTTTGCTGCCAGCTAGCACTGGTTAGCCAGCTTGACCTCATTAGTTGCCAGATTTGTTAAACAGCATTTCAAAATTGAAACTTTAAAGAAAAAGATTTCATAATTTAAAAATTAGTTTACAGTTTATATTTGTAAAGTTGCATTTTATTTATTTATGTCGTGATAGACATTATTTTTAACATTCGTTAATGCACGAAATAGAAATTTTAGATGATATAATAGCCGGACGTGCGTATTTGCAGAAACCTAAATAAATTTTGGCTTCAGTTGACCAGGAATCGGATATAACGAACCTCGGATATTTCAAAGTATTTATCACGGTCCCATGAACTTCGATATAACAGGGTTCTACTGTACAAACTTATGCCCACTTCCAATTAGAAGATGCATATAGAAAAAGAGTTGGGTATATGAGGAGCTTGAAGTACACCCACAGACCCCTTAGCTCTTTTGCAGCCAATGTGGTTGAAAACGATTGCACTACAAAAACACACCCATTTCTAAGTATAAACTCTTTTTATCTAGGTTATTCCAGTGGAAACTAACATACTTTTGCTTCTGAAGCGTGCAAAAAATGGGCTGTTTTGTGAATTTTACTGCAAAAATAGATCGATTTGTTGGCAACTGTAGCGAATTTACAAATAATCTGAGGGGAGAATTTAGAGAGAGAGACTTCGCAGTTTAACATCTAGGTCCCCGTCCGGTTTGGCACGGCTATGCTTGTGAGAAAGACAACAATTAATCCTCAAATATATATATATATTCTTTATTCAACGTCAAATGTACACTTAACAATATTGCAATCAACAAATATATCCGCCAAAAATACCTTCTTAACCTTTCTAAGTAAGTAAGGACATTTCTTCAATAAAACGTTAATCTGTCCACAAATAAGCAACAATGCCACTTAACACTGTATACATCTTCAGCATTGCTAATCACATCACTGCATCGCAAATTAATTTCACGACAACCTTCAAGCAATATGGACCTTATCTAACATGTATCAACCAATACTGCAACATATTCAATGCAAAGTACTATAACGCACTTAAACAACAACTAACATCTTGCGTTCCTATGTACAATATCCTAACGCAAAATCAACCTTATGCAGATCAACCTTACGCAGATCAACCTTCCGCAGATCAACCTTACGCAGATCAACCTCCTTCACGAGATCAACCTTACGCCAGATTAGATCTCACGACGACTGGTGGGCGTGGAAATCCTCGCTTTTCCCTAGGTTAGTTATTGGTGGACAACCAACCTAGTTCGTGCAAGGGTCGAATTGAACCAGACCGGCCAGGGTGGGGTCCCGATCTGGCCAACTCGAAGCAGAGAGGCCACTTGTCACTAACCAGATCAGCTAATGGTGGTCAGCCGACCTGGATCGCTCCAAGCGTTTTGCTGCTGGTGGGCAGCTGGCTACTGGTGGGCAGCCTGGCTACTGGTGGGCAGCCTGGGTTCTGGTGGGAACCCCAGTTTCTCTGTTGCGCTCTCGGCCTTATATAGACAAATAAAGGAGAGCCGGAGGAAGGGAAGTAACAACCAATCACCATCGCTCTAGCAAATGGATGCGGCTCTGCAGCCAATCACAACGTCGCTTTCTATCCCCTATCTATACAATACTAAACTAAAATCATTTCTAATAATCGAGTTAAATGTCAACTGTTTATATAAATTATATCATTCGAATCACGAGAAAATTATCTTTGAGCTAAGCTAAACATGACTTCTGTAGCACTTATAATCATTAAGTTATGCGCGAGCAAAGATTCTCCTATCTCGCAATGTTAAGCGGGCAGACGGAGACTTCCGACAAACCGCTCTCAAACTTAATTAACAATCGTGCTAAAATTTTGCTTTTACGATACGATTCTCATAAAATATCTGTAGAATCCATTTATAAGAGTGGCATTCATGAAATATTATGTTAGAAGGATAAATGGAGCATTTTAAAAACCCACAATGTTAAAATATAGGCTCAGACGGACGCTTCCGACTAAACGCTTTCTAACTCTTAAAATAATCAACATTCAATAAATTCCTATAACAACAAAGTTAGCTTAAATAATTAGGAATCGATTCATACGATTAAAAATTACTATAAATGAACTTAGGTGCCAGAATGGAGAAGTTTGAAACGGCCATCGTGAGCTTAATTATGTAGTGCATTTTCTGGTAGCTACGCGAATTGGCCCGGTAGATTCCGGTAGGCAATACCAATAAACGACAAATATAAATTTACAAATTTTCCACAATGCCCCCAACTTAGTACTTTGAATGCCCTCATTCAAAACTATACAGAAAAATCGAAGAAACTAATAAAACAACTTAGATCTGAAAACCCTTCAAAGCCTAAACTTCGGAAAAACTTTGCGTAGGTAACTACCAACGCGCCTTCATCTTTTTCTTATTGGAGGTTTCTGACGACTGGAAAGGACTTTAGCCTCAGTCGCATGTCGGATTTTCGATCGTCGGAATCCGCTTCAGTCAATTCAGATTCTACGAATGCTTCACTGGGGATGCTTCTTTTAACGCCTTCGTGAGCGATTCTGCTCTTTACACCGGAAGTAGCACCTGGTTTCTTTCCTTTTGTGGCCTCTTTGCTGTTCGCCGTGATCTTGGGTATCGTGCCTAATTTCGGTACATCGAGTTCTGAGATTTGTAGAGCTCTTAGCAACTGTTCTGGATTGCTCGCTTTACGAGTCGTCATTATGTGAACTTTTAAACGGCTTTCATCCTCTTCAGTGGATTCACAGATCGGACACAGTTTCATCCTCGAAGGATACAAAGTCGGTAATAACAACAACATACAGAGTTTAACGGCCAACATATAGTGACTACTTCATTTAACAGTCGCGATAACGTTGGGGACGAACGATATCATTCCGGGACCGCAACTTCGGAAGTATCGTAACGACTTCTTCTTTCCTCCATCGTTCCGGCTCGCTTCGTGGTGACGAATCGGGACAACGTGTAACGATCTTCGCTTTAAGGTCGATTTCACTCGGTACGTTCGCTTCTCGCGCGCTTGCTTCTTCCGTTTCTGCTCCCGACGAAGGTTGATACAAAATTAATTTATCAACGTGTACCACACACGAACGACCTCTCGGAAGCTTTTGTACTCTATAGTTCACTGGACCCGTTTGCTCGATCACTTCAAAGGGGCCTTGATAATATTTTTCCCATTTGGGATAATGGAAACGGCGTTTCTTAGGGACGAACACCCATACTTTATCTCCCTTTCTGAAAACTTTTTCTCGAACCCGAAAGTCGTACCCTCTGCAACGTCTTTCAGCAGCGACTTTTAAGTTTTTGCGAACAGTTTCGTACGCGTATTGTAACGTTTCTCGCAGCTCTTTCGCGTAGTCTGACTGATCAATGTACTGAGGATTTTGACCGGAACCATAAACAATGTCTATGGGCATTACATTCTCTCTACCGAAAATCAGGAAATTGGGGGAAAATCCTGTGCTTTCATGTACTGAAGCCCGGTATGCGGCAGCGACTATGGGCAATACTTCATGCCAATTCCGATGATTGTCTTCGATCATCTTGCCGATCATTTGATTCATGGTACGATGAAAGCGTTCAATAAGACCATTGGTGCGAGGTTCGTAGCTAGTTGTCCTTATTTTTTCAATATTCAGAACTTTACACATTTCTCGAAATAATTCGGACTCAAATGCTGGACCACGATCTGATAATAACCGCATCGGCGTCCCGTATACTGCACAGATCTTCTCTACGATCACTTTCGCTAACGTGGCAGCTTCTTGATTGCGAATAGGCACTGCTTCGACGAATTTGGTGAAGTAATCCATCATTGTAAATATGTATATGTGACCCTTGCTAGACTTGGGATGTGGTCCAGTTACGTCTACCGATAGGATTTCCCAAGGTGCACCGCACGGAATAGGGATTAGCTTGGCCTGTTTGGGAGGTCGACCTTGTCGGTATCGATTACAATCGGGACAAGATTTACAGAACAGGAAAGTGTCTTTTGACCATCCAGGCCAATAAGCTCTACGTCGAACCTGCATACGAGTGCGGCGTACCCCCATATGTCCTCCTGTCATACCACTGTGACACATTTTTAGGAAGTCATTACGTAGATGCTTGGGCATCAATACTTGCTGAACTTCGTCTTTTCGTTCTCTATATAACACACTGTCTACGATAATTATTTGATCCCTCATGTGCCAAATCTTTTTGACAACTTCGCTTTCTGTTAGTATCTCTGCTAACTCAGGGACGCCAACAGTTTTCCAGAGAAATATGGTTTGTAACAACGGATCTTTCTTCTGCTCCTCTTCCATGGACCAGTCTGCAGGACTCCAATGGACAATTGTCTTCGTATTTGCGACGTCTCCTTTCACAGCAGCTACTTCTGACCTTATGACGGGTTCCGTTCGTCTAGACAAAGCATCAGCGTTTGCGTGCGATTTTCCAGGCCTGTGTACTATCTGAAACTGAAATTCGGCCAGCCTTTCTTGCCAACGCGCTTGCTGACCTATCGGATCCGGTGTTCTTTGTAGCCATTGCAGTGCAGCATGATCGGTCCTTAAAGTAAATTTACGACCTAACAGGTACGTTTTGAAATATTTGAGGAAATATACAACTGCTAACAATTCTCTACGCGTAGTACAATAGTTTCGTTCGGCTCGGGATAACAGTCGACTCCCATATACTAACACCACTTCTATTCCCTTTTGTCGTTGAGACAATACTGCTCCTATGGCGAATTCGGAAGCGTCTGTATCGACAATAAATTCGTCATCGTCGTTCGGTAAACCTAGAATAGGAGCAGATATCAGCGCTTGTTTTAGCTTATCCATTGACTGTTGCCTGGCTGCATTCCACTCGAACTTTACTCCTTTCCGCGTTAATTCACTCAGGAATCGGTAACGGCGGCGTAACCAGGGACGAACCTTCGGTAATACGAGCACAGACCTAAGAATGATCTTAACTCTTTCAAATTACTAGGGTTCGGCCAGTTTTGTACTTTCTCTACTTTGACAGGATCAACAGTAATGCCGTCTCCGGATATTACGTGTCCTAAAAATTCTACTTTTTACTCATTAACCGGCATTTCAAACCTTCAGTTTGAGATGAGCTTGTCGTGAGACGTGTGAAGACTTCCTTCAAACGCTGGATATGTTGTTCAAGAGATTGAGAGAAAACGATCACGTCGTCCAAGTATACTAAACATGTTCGGAAATTCAGGCGGACAATATCAAATCCATGGTTCTTTGGAAAGTGGCTGTAGCCCCACACAGACCCATCGGCATGCGTTTCCACCGGAAGGATCCTTTACGTGTCACAAATGTCGTTTTATCTGCATCTTCAGGATTCATCGCAATTTGATGGTATCCACTGGTCAAGTCCAAAGTACTGAACCAGCGTGCACCCTCTAGAGAGTCTAGGCATTCGTTAATCTTTGGCAAGGGATAGGCGTCTCCTCGAGTTACTGCATTCAAAGACCGGTAATCTAAGCAAAATCTAAGCGTCCCGTCTTTCTTTTTCACTAGCACTATATTGGACGCCCATTCGCTTTGTGCTGGCTCTATCAACTCATCTTTGACCATCTGTTCCACGGTTTCGTCTATGAACTCGCGATACGCTCGAGGCTGGGAACGTAACGGCTGTCGTGCGGTCGAGCATTCCCGGTATCTATTCGGTGTTGAGCTACTTCGCAGCGCCCCAAATCGGTTTTATATTGCGAGAATACGTCTGGAAAATCTTGTAACATTTCTCTTAATTGGGTTTTGGCTTCTGCCGGTACTTCGGGATCGACGCTTGCCAATAAGACGTCTATCGAGTCATTTTCGAGAGATTTGGCATTTATTTCTTCAGACTTAGTTTCTTCAATTAGATCAACCGCGCACAAAACACCAACCATTTCTTGATCGTTAATTTTTACGGATTTCGCGTTCGTGTTTATTAAACGAATGAGCGTATCTTCTTTCCGTCCGTCTATCAACATCCTGGCAGTGTGTACACCAGGGCACAGTTCTCTGTGTTCCAACATCCAAATAGTTTCCGGAGAAATTTCTCCTTCTCCAATGATCTTCGACGGAATATCGATTTGCGAAGCTGGAGGAATTTCCACGTCGTTGGATACGAGAATACGTCGGCACCATCCGGTTCCGTTCTTCCTCAAAACCGGCAATTGACAACGACCGACAAATAATTTTCCTTTTGCGAAGCTTAATCCGCACCGATTAACTGTGAAGAATTCCATTCCCAGCATCACTTCTTTCACCTGGTTTGATACTACGAACGTAACGTTTCTTCTGCAATTTTTATTGAATTGTACATTGATGGAGATTTCTCCTTGTACTCTTATTTCGCTACCGTTAGCGGCGAACAATTTGCGGGAAGTCTTGCTTAAAGGTTGATCAACTACTATTGATGCAGGTACTAAATTTATTTCTGACCCCGTGTCCAAAAGACCAAAGCAATCGTTCCCATTGATTCGACATCTGACATACAACGACTGTGAATTTTGGATTTCAGCGGATCTCACGGTGGTGTTGTAATTTACTGACGAGGTCCTTTCTTCTTGTTTCCGAGGAGCTCTACAGTGCTTGCTTAAATGTCCCAGTCGTTGACAATTATAACAACGCACGGTACGCGGTCGACCATCGGCATCATTCCTTCCTAATGAGCCCCCAACTTGTTGGTGAGCCGTCACGGTAGGCGACTTCATTCTTTGTTCGAATTTAGGGTTTGATTCATACGGAAGAGGTTTGGTGGGATTTCGTTGTGCTGTTAACAGCATTTCTTCTATATGCTTTATCCTTTGATCGTAATCTTGCTGCTTGGCGTTCATGCTTTCTTGGCTCCGCCTTTGCTCGAGCATCCATTGCTCTTGGCCACGACGTTGAATGTTAAAAAAATCTTTCATCTGAGCTGACATCTCCGCTAATTCATCCTCTTGCTTGGTTGCTCTCACCTGCCGCCGAGGATCGCGTCTATGTCCTTCGGTTGATTCATTGTCTTTAAGAGTCTTCTTATAGGTTTCTAACCGTACGCCATACGGAATGCCGCGTCCAAGGAACCAGGTTCTCTTTCTCTCACCTTGAGGGAAAGTTAAGCTGTCGGCCATCGAGTCCAAGAAAGCGTCTGTGGCGATAGCTTCGGTGATTTCGCTAGCTGGAGCTGGATACGCTAGTGTCACTAATCTACGAATATCATGAAGGAGGTCCGCCAAACTCTCCCTCTCCTTCTGCCGACGACATTTCAGTTGAGTTCTAAATGTCTCAGCCTGTGACTCCAATCCGTATCTTTGTCGTAACCGGAAGATCAGATTGTCATAGGTTATATCTGCGCTGGAACCGTAGTCCCATAATAATTGAGTCGCTGATTTATCCAAGGAACACTGGAGAAAATCAGCTTTCTCTGTTTGTGTCCATAAATTGTGCTTGGCACAGACTTCAAATTGCCGCAGAAAAGACTCCAAGGACCGGTTCCGTCGAACCGACCTGGCTTCATGAAGTGCTTTTTACGTAACGCGACGGAGATTCCTTTCTACGAAGTCCCATCTCGCCTTCGCTCGAGTCATTCCTCTGTGAGATGGAGTCCAAATGTCGTTCGCGTCGGCTGAGTCGAGGTCTCATAATCACGGACATTCGATCTGGTATCACCGGATCCGCGACTGACAACGAATCCGCCAGCTCTTCTTCTTCGTCCATGTCCAATATGTTGTAGGCCGTCGAAGAACTTCCGGGTCGTTCCATGTTCATCCACGTATAATTTTAATTTGCATTGTCGCACGTATTCAATGATATACACGAATTTTATCACATACACACAGCAAATTTCCACAACAATTGTTTCTCATAAATTACATCAGCAACAGTTAGATATTAGCAATTCTCAATAGTGTTCAACAACAATGCGTTCAGTTTACATAATGTCATTACTCGTATTTTGCGTTTTCACAAGTTTTGGGACATTAACATAACTTCTCACAAGCACTGGACCCCACTTCTGGTACCAATTTGTAGCGAATTTACAAATAATCTGAGAGGAGAATTTAGAGAGAGAGACTTCGCAGTTTAACATCTAGGTCCCCGTCCGGTTTGGCACGGCTATGCTTGTGAGAAAGACAACAATTAATCCTCAAATATATATATATATTCTTTATTCAACGTCAAATGTACACTTAACAATATTGCAATCAACAAATATATCCGCCAAAAATACCTTCTTAACCTTTCTAAGTAAGTAAGGACATTTCTTCAATAAAACGTTAATCTGTCCACAAATAAGCAACAATGCCACTTAACACTGTATACATCTTCAGCATTGCTAATCACATCACTGCATCGCAAATTAATTTCACGACAACCTTCAAGCAATATGGACCTTATCTAACATGTATCAACCAATACTGCAACATATTCAATGCAAAGTACTATAACGCACTTAAACAACAACTAACATCTTGCGTTCCTATGTACAATATCCTAACGCAAATCAACCTTATGCAGATCAACCTTACGCAGATCAACCTTCCGCAGATCAACCTTACGCAGATCAACCTTACGCAGATCAACCTTACGCAGATTAGATCTACGACGACTGGTGGGCCGTGGAAATCCTCGCTTTTCCCTAGGTTAGTTATTGGTGGACAACCAACCTAGTTCGTGCAAGGGTCGAATTGAACCAGACCGGCCAGGGTGGGGTCCCGATCTGGCCAACTCGAAGCAGAGAGGCCACTTGTCACTAACCAGATCAGCTAATGGTGGTCAGCCGACCTGGATCGCTCCAAGCGTTTTGCTGCTGGTGGGCAGCTGGCTACTGGTGGGCAGCCTGGCTACTGGTGGGCAGCCTGGGTTCTGGTGGGAACCCCAGTTTCTCTGTTGCGCTCTCGGCCTTATATAGACAAATAAAGGAGAGCCGGAGGAAGGGGAAGTAACAACCAATCACCATCGCTCTAGCAAATGGATGCGGCTCTGCAGCCAATCACAACGTCGCTTTCTATCCCCTATCTATACAATACTAAACTAAAATCATTTCTAATAATCGAGTTAAATGTCAACTGTTTATATAAATTATATCATTCGAATCACGAAAAATTATCTTTGAGCTAAGCTAAACATGACTTCTGTAGCACTTATAATCATTAAGTTATGCGCGAGCAAAGATTCTCCTATCTCGCAAATGTTAAGCGGGCAGACGGAGACTTCCGACAAACCGCTCTCAAACTTAATTAACAATCGTGCTAAAATTTTGCTTTTACGATACGATTCTCATAAAATATCTGTAGAATCCATTTATAAGAGTGGCATTCATGAAATATTATGTTAGAAGGATAAATGGAGCATTTTAAAAACCCACAATGTTAAAATATAGGCTCAGACGGACGCTTCCGACTAAACGCTTTCTAACTCTTAAAATAATCAACATTCAATAAATTCCTATAACAACAAAGTTAGCTTAAATAATTAGGAATCGATTCATACGATTAAAAATTACTATAAATGAACTTAGGTGCCAGAATGGAGAAGTTTGAAACGGCCATCGTGAGCTTAATTATGTAGTGCATTTTCTGGTAGCTACGCGAATTGGCCCGGTAGATTCCGGTAGGCAATACCAATAAACGACAAATATAAATTTACAAATTTTCCACACAACATTTGCGGTCGTTTAGGCATTTAAATTTTAAATACCCTTAGATGCAGTAGGGTGGGAAGTTAGCGGACTGATAGAAAAGTTGGACGAAGAGCAGAAGGTGATGGGTTCGAGACCTGCAGGAGCCCTATGGTCGACTCAGCCTTCTTTCACCAGATGGCGATTGCAACTGAATAGCGGTTTAATCTGCGGAGTAAACAGGCGCGTTGCATGAGAACACTGGCCCCGTATCATGTTACCTGCACCAGTCGCCCGGCTGAGGGCCTTGGCAACGGAGATCAACGCCCACTGCCTTATGAGCCTTGAGGTTAGTCTTGAGAGTTTGGGAAGGACTTTACTTTTTTTACTTTACTTCGATACAGAGATGGCTGTCAAGCAAAAGGTTTATTCGACCAAGGAAATTTTGGGAGTGATTGAAAGTGGGAAGTTTGATGACATGGATATTTCTGAACCCAATGTACACCAATGAAAAAATTCTGTTGAGAAGTATAAAATAACCAAGACTGTGAACTTTTGCGACAGGTGTCATAAATTCATATGTTGCAATTGCCTCAAGACCTTTCACACAAGATCCTCTCTTAACTAAGATATGACATAATTATTTATGTATATATATATATATTAGGGTGGCCCACAATACTATGGGAAAGAAAAAAAGTATAATTTTCGGTTCTCCACAAGGCTGCCCTTGTTACACTACGTAAAAAGAGTGTGCAGGCAGGTTTTTGTACATATTGATGCATATTTGAAGGTCGCTACCAGAAGCAACTTCTTACCGGTACTGCTGACTGTTTAATTACTCATTTGATTTGGGCGGCTGATGCTGAAGGGTTTGCCTCTCGGTTCTTTTTAATAATTTTCCACACGTACAGCAACATCAACAGCTGAAAGTGAAGCATTCTCTTCTTCTCTCCACTACCACTTATTCTCCATTGGGATGGGAAGCTACTTCCTGACATTACTGGCGGTGGTGAGCTTGTTCTTGTTGATCGTATAGCAATTTTGGTGACTAGTGGGCAAACAGAACAACTACTTGCTGTTCCTAAAATTAGCAGAGGAACTGGCGAAGAACAATCACAAGCTTGTATTCATTCCTTGAATGACTGGAAACTGGAAGAACTGGTGCAGGGACTCGTGTTTGATACAACAGCAGCCAACACGGGTCTGCGTTTGTGTGCCTGCAC
Source organism: Metaphire vulgaris (assembly GCA_018105865.1). Lineage (NCBI taxonomy): Eukaryota > Metazoa > Annelida > Clitellata > Crassiclitellata > Megascolecidae > Metaphire > Metaphire vulgaris. The sequence goes on from CM030834.1 coordinate 4,193,078, forward strand.
CCTCATTGAAAAAGCAATCGGTAGAGAACTGGCGTGGATAGCATGGCGTCATCAGCCGTTCGAGGTGATGCTGGCAGCCGTGTTTTCTGCAGTTCTTGGACCATCCTGTGGACCTGAGATCAAACTCTTCCAGAGGTTTCGCAAGATGTGGCCAATTATAACGTATTACCCGTAACCAGCCAGATTTTCAGATTCCTAATCCCGACAGTAACATGTTTAACGGTATAACATATACAGACAGCGAACTGAAATTTTGTTATTCTACGCTGAAGCACTGAAATGTAAAGCACCAAGAGAAGACTACCGTGAGTTGGTTGAACTGAGCTATCTTTTTTCTTAGAGGTTCATTGGAGGGTCATCCCAGGTTTCGTGCACCGGGTGCATTGCACAGAGCCAGGTGGATGGCGAAAGCCATCTATTCCCTGAAAATGTTCTTATTCAAAGGTCAGTTAAATCTGACGGCACGTGAGCAGAATGGCTTATCAAGCATTTCTGTCTTCGTTGTCGTCCTCTTTGCTCGCTTCTGGCATGAAGCTCCTCTTGCACAATGTGCACCATTCAACGACTTCAAGGTGCTTGATCTTCTACATCATTACCCAGTGTCAACCGTTAGAGTAGCTGCAATCAAGGCATTCTCTCGCCACTTGTGGTATTTCTCTGAACATCTTATCACACTTGCCTTATTTGATGATAAAGTGAGCGATGAAACCAAGGCAGCAATGGCCAGCAACTTCTCCCGTCCATCAAACTCGAACAATTTCAGGCGCCTGGACGAAAAACTTTCAATTATTCTACCCCTCTTGAAGAATATGTTACCAGCAGATCTTTGAAGCTGTTCGACTTGCTTGACAAGGACGGACAGCAAAAAGCTCAGTTTTTCTTATCCAAGCCAGTTGCTTTGTGGACTGAAGACAGTATATTTCAGGAAATGAAACAAAGCGTGAAGCTTCTCAAAGTTGTCAATGACTGCATGAGAACGGGCATTGCTCTCATTCGGTCATATAACAATACCCTTACAATAAACGAGGATCAAAAACAATATCTGGTGAAGCTGGTCAGCAGACACAGGAAATTATTTCCAATACCTACAAAGGCAGCTCTGTCATGCTCACTTACTCGAAAATAAATCCTTAAGACTTTGAAGCTAAGACTCTCTTACGTTTACCCTAAAGGCGCTGGACTCTTTGCTAACCCTACTTAAATTAATATACCTAATAAACTGATTGAAAGGCTGATACTGCATTTAATTATTTTGGATTTCAATCTTTTATAGGTAAGTTGAATGGTTTGCATTACACTAATACAGTGCGGCAGACAGTAATAAACTGCTCATTTTCTGATTATCGTATACATACAACAAGAAGTTGCAATTGGTAGCTACCTCTAAATATCGTCAGATCATCATAAAATTTTGCATATCTATTACTAGCATCAAGTGGAACAGGTGCAGCCTTGTGGAGAAACAATTTTTTTTAACTTTTTGTTTTTTGGGCCACCCTAATATATATACACAGTATATATATATACAGTATATATACATACTTTTTTGTTTATTACATATACATATATATTTAAGATAGTTTGCTTATACTGTCTTGTTGCTGACAACATTTTTGAGGAACTTTAAAATCAAAGTTTGATTTTAATTTTTAATTTTAATATCTTCTCATGAAATATGAAGAATGTCACTACGAATGTTACATTTTTCTTGTCATGTTCTTGTAGGCAATCAAATAACATTTCATTTGTTATATGCATTGTTAATATTGTGATGATATTTGGTTTGAAATGTTTTCCGAAACTGTTGAAAGATAAATTCTGCGCAAATAACTTGTCTGCCAGAGAGTTAATTGGCAGTTTATTGCTATTATAATGAACACTCTATTTAAAAATTCTGGATTTGCTTCATCTTCAGTACTCGAAAACTAAAAGAATCCAGATGTTAGTATGAGTAGTTTTCCTGTTCAAGATCAGTATCTATGACGCAAGCTGCAGAACATAAATGTGTTTTTTGCTATCTTCTCAATAAATCCCTGGTTTACGTCTCTGCTTTGCTCTTCCACACCACGAGGCAGATTCAGTAAATAATTGTGTGCCTTTATATTGAAGCAAGAAGCTTCAGCCTTGTTCAATCTAAACCTTTCCACCGTGCAAAATCCATCCGCAGCTGCTCTATTGCAGTCGTTGCAGCTGGGTGAATGTCTACCAATGAAATGGGGGTGGGTGAGGGGTGGGGATAATTTTAGAGTTCAGTATGCCTTGGAGATAATTGCCAGGTATAGAACTTCTTTAGTACTTGCTGATTTTTGAAATTGTGGCATGTGTATGCATTTTGGCATTATAAATGGCAGAATATATTGTGCCGTATTTTCGCTCACATTGTCCACACCCTGGGATGGTCCACAGTCCACACCTGCCTATAACCTGCCAAAAATATATACTATAAAATTAGACTCAGAAAGCCCACACTCTTTCATTGCCCACACCCTCCCATTCACCATGATGGACGAGTTGGTTTAAGACAGAAGTCCAGAATAGATATGGATGCTTGCTATCCCATCTCTACTCATTTATAGTAATTCTAAAAGTAATCTTTAAAATAGCAACTGAGAATCTAAACACTGGAGCGATTTGTAGTGGAGAAAATATGTCAAACCTAAACTTTGCAGATGATGTAAGCCTACTCACACGGATAGTGCATGAAGATTACAAAGGAAATAGCATAGAACAAGTAAAGAATTTTACATATGATTGGAGGAGAAATTGCAAGTGATGGAAGACACGAACAAGATATTAAAAAGAGGGCAGCAAAGGGACTACTGACAATGGGAAGACTTAGGCATAATTGGAATGCAAAAAAAATAAAATCAGCATCAAAATTCAAATATTCAACACTATCATTGCACCACGCATACTATATAGATCAGAAACATGGATCTTAAGATGAGCAGATGAAAACAGACTGCTAGCGGCAGAAATGAGTTGCTTGCAAAAGATCTTGGGAGTAGGCAGACTACAAAGAATAAGAAATGAAAACACGGTCAGAAAAAGACTGGGGACGCTAGAGACAATAATAGATACAATCAGAAGAAAAAAACTTAGATGGTATGACATATAAATAAAATGAAGGACAACAGACGAGTGACGGTTCCATGTGGAGCATGAGGGGGGATGCATTCCCCCACCGGACATTTTCTTTGCTTGTCAAACTATTTTTGGGTAAAAGTAAAGTAAAATGACGGGGGAAAAACTGCGGGTGACCTGTTTTTGCTTGTGAACCTATTTTACGGTAAAAGTCTTGTAAAATTCAGGAAAAATTGCCTTTTTTGCTTGTCAGCTTTTTTCTTTTTCACAAAGTTTATTGATTTTTTTCCTCTCTTTTCATCCCCCTCCCCCACCAACTTCCCATGAATTTATTTCATCCCCTGGAACTGCCACTGCAACAGACTCCCTTATAAAGCACTCTACACATTCAAAGAAGGCAAGAGAGGAAGAGGAAGAAACAGGAAAAACTGGATGGATAACATCAAAGAAGACTTTGAAAGATACCAGATGTCAGTAATCGATGGAAAGAGACTAACAACAGAAAAAGATAAATGGAGAAGTTTGGTGTCTAGCAATTGTTGGTAATGAGTTGGCAGAAAGCAACTATGATGAAGAATGTAAAATGGATGAGTATTCTTGGGCAAACAGGAAACGGGTTACCATAAATTATAATACATCAAGATGCATTGTTTCTGTTTTAAGTCTCATCCTTTGATGCTATGAAATTTTAATTATTTTGATGTGAATTACACAATGATATACTTTGCTTCAGCTTTTGTCAATGCTTCCTCACAAGCATTATAGCCTGACTGGTGAGGCTGATGTATTCGAAGAAAGTGATGGAGTCTTCAATACTGCTATTGACCACGATGGATTTGATCTGTCTGACACCGGTCAAGGAGCGGTATGTGCTACTGCTGCCTGGTTTTTTTGTTTGCATTGCCTTACAATGCAGTAATAATTTTAAAATTCATTGGGCTAACTTTAATGGAATTTGGCAATAATTTTTCCACATAATTGATAATTACTGATTATAATTATTTAGGGTTTTTTGCTTCAGACCTTGCTCAACCTCCAAGACTTAACTTATTCATTTGCAGCATGCTATGTATGCAGTGGCAGTTCCAAGAACTCTTGGTGGGGGGATATCCCACCAATTGTCCAAGGAATTACATGTAAACGGCTTAGAAGAAATCTGTAGATTTGATTTATAAAATATAATGTTCAGAATTGACAATGTATAAAAGCCATTTTAGTCTGATTGTACAAAGTCATAGTGCAAAATTGAGTTTTCTATTGCTGGAAGCGAATTTGTCAATGATATTGTCTATAGATCTGTCGATATCTTTGTGGATATACATCAAGGCTAATCTGTTTAGACGATCATCTTCCATTGAAGACACATTTTTTGTGGGGTGGTGGGGGGGATACATCCCATGTCATCCCCATCATGGAACTGCCCCTGTACGTACAGTGTATGAATATTTAATTGTGTACCTCTTGCACATGAGAATGTTATACAGGAATAAATGTCATTGTGTACTGTATGTTAAAGATTGATGATTTACAGTATGCAGGATATATTGATTTAAGGAAGACCATAAATTTTTTTTCAGTCAGTGAATGAAACTTAATCACATTGATTCAAAATGAAAAAATGACAAATCTGTCATAGATTGTTATTGATTTCCATTATAATTTTACATTTGTGCAAAAAGTTAAATTACAACTGTTTGCACACTTTTCACATTTCTTTTCTTTCCAAGACTGCTGCATGAATGCTTCTCTAATATGCACATTGTAGCATATACAGTGAAACCTGATTAAGTGCATATGGACCAGCTGACCAGATTATTCAGTGCATTTCAGTGGAGGCATCCTAGAGTAACTGGATCTTGAGCACTTGTAGTACTTTTCAAAGTGCATGACCAACACTTTGCTTGTTATGGTTTTTCTTTGTGCTTAACTTTGTTTAGTTGCATTAGATTCATTCCATATCGTGTCAGTTATAGAGCTTTTAATTTATTGTAGAATAATTTGCCGAAGACCCTCGTTGATTAACAGCTTCATTGCCAGCAGAACCAGTTATAAACATTGTTCAGTAGTTTGAAAAGTAGTTCATGTTTTATTTCCTGATTCTGTTTGATCTGTCTTTTGCCTTTGATGCTGTTTATCACACTTCTTTGGTTCTATTTGGTTTATCAGGCACTGCATTATTTGCTTATGTGCATAATCTTCGTGTGATTTTCAATTCTTCTCTTTTACTGCTGATTACATGAATTCTGTCTGCCACTTATTGTTAGCATCACTTCTTACATCCGATACTCTACCTTCTTTTAGAGCAGGTCGGAAAACACCTGTTTAGTTTGACGGTAGATTGCTCCCTCCTAGACTCGGCTGACTCTTCAGGCTTGACCTGGATCTCAGCCTGGATTTGACGTGCTGCTGCTGATGATGGTGGTGGTAGTGGTGATGATTGTGATATGCACTTTTTTGAGTTTGATGGTAAAATTGTCATTATTATTTGATTTTTGTGTAGGATTCATCATTAGAATCGTCTTTTGATACAACAGATTCTCAGTCGACAAAAAGTTACGACGCAATTGTATTTCACGTGTTGCGAGTTTCTCCTGAAGATTTAGCGGTGAGTTGATTCGGAAAGCTGCAACTTGTTACATACTCGCTAAATGACTGTAGCATTGACAGATTTAGTCAGTTCACAGAATGGCAATTACTGTTTCTGTGGATTTCAGTACAGCCACTGTCAGCCAGTGTTCATTTATGTTTCAAAAATGTGCAATCAAATGTAATCATCTGCCATAATCTTCTTGTCAATCATGAAAAATTGCATGAAGCACTTGCTAGCCAAGTTGCTTGTCTGTGCTGTACAAAAATTTACTATGTTTAATGTAAAAATTTGCAATTATTTTCAATACAAAATTTTTAATTTTTTGGCAGATTTCCGGTGCATGTAGGTAGTATGTGGATTGCCATTGAGTTTATTTTAAGCAATCAGAAGATTATGACCAGGAGGGCAAATAAGTTTGTCACATGTCAGAATCTGACTAATAATACTCCACTTGGAAACTACAGAGAAAGACAGATTCATAGTTTAGTTTGACGGTAGATTGCTCCCTGCTGTGGACACAAAGAACATTTGGAAATATGCAATTGCACTTTATTGTTGCAGCTGCTGCGTAGTCAGCCTCTTTAGGTGTAACTGCAACTTACAGTGTACTGACTATGATCTTAACTGAAGAAACATGAAGTGCTAGTAAGATATATATAAAAAACCATAGAAAGACTTCAGTATTTTGGAAGATGTATAGCTTGTCATAATGTTCAGTTAAAAATTAAATTAGTTTCATTATCATTCAAGTTGTTATTAAATAATGGGAGTTTCAGCCTGAAAATGCCCAAACTGTATAGCCAAATTTGTGTGTTTGTTTGTCCAATTCTCAGGTCAAACTGTGATGAATTTTTCACCAAAATCCTAGATTTTTTTTCTTACATACACTTTGCATTTTATTTCTGCCATAGTCTTTTGCACAATGCTGAAAGACACAGATGCCCGATGGCTAACTGATTGGACATAACTGATTGGACTACAGGACGGCGTTAATTAAATTAGAACTTGCATAAACTAAAAAAATAGTTAATTAGAAACATGGCTTCAGTACTGTACCTGTGTCTTGATTGTTGCCAGGACCACCGAGAGAGGAGCAGGGGGGCAATTGCTCAGGGGCCCAGTGGCCTGCAGGGGGCCAGGCCCGGTGATGATGATGTATTAACTGTATTAACAAACCTTGAACCTTGAACTGAACCTGAAAAAGACTGACAAGGAAAAAAGGTCATCTTCTCGTCACGAGCACAGGGGCTCAGGGAATGTCAGGGGCCCCGGGCTGATCATGTTAAGTAATCAAGTAGTAATCTTCTTTAAAAGGAGTGAGAAGCAAAAAACGGTCATCAACTTTTTCACAGACTTGCCAGGTCAGGGGCCTGTGACCATTTTTTGCACAGGGGCCCGTAAATTCTCTCGGCTGCCCTGATTGTTACAGCTTTGAGCACTTGTATTTAAACAACAAACATACAAGAGGCTACAAATTTGATGCAAAGTATTAAATTTGAGGATCTTTTTATAAAGGAATATCTGTGTTCTGCATATTCATAGTTGACTCATCATAATGCTTTCAGGACAAGATAAGCCTCACTAGTTGTGGTCTTTGACTAAATGTAATAATGTAATAAATCTTATAAAATACAGAATGGTCCATTCATTGCAGTTTCTGGTTGATCTGTGATTCTAATAACACATTGTTATTTGTTGTCATTCAATCAAAGAAAATTTTGCAGTTGTTTTGTTTTTATTAACAACGGCTTAAAACAACAATTTTCACGCAAAGATATTTATTATGTCTGTGTTTGAGTGCACGTATAGACTGCAGACTTTTCACTGTTTGCTGAGCGTTTTTACTGTATATAGCCTTTATATAGCTTTTATCTTTGTGCATTTCATCTGGGTCCATGTTCTGTCCTGTGGCTATTTCTTATCGATAATTTGTCTTGTGTCTGGTCTTAATGGTAATTATCTCGAAATTGTGATTACACATTTGTTTCCTGAAGCTCTTATGATTTTAATTTTTAATTTCATCTTGTAGAATGGGGTGCTTAATAATTGTCCAGTTATTTGCTTTGGGGATATAAATGTGGGACGAAGGATCAATCAATCTAGAAACTTTTTTAGCACCATCATAATAATGCACTTGGTCTTTCTGTTTTGTCTCCAGCTATTCACTTGTGTCTTTTCTTTTTGCCCAAGTATGTACCGATGAGGTTTATCTAGTAATTGTCGATTATATTTGGCATTGGCAAAAGGAAGAACTCATTAACTTGTAATTTGTTATTAGTTATGTACTCAAGGCCCTGGCAACTGTTGCTGTTTTATAGTTTTCTTCTTTGAATATAATAGGAACAGGGTGATTCATTTAAGAATAAATATCTTAAATAAAAATTATTGGATTGCATGTTTCAGCCTTCACTAGAGAAAGTTGATAATTCTTGCCACTGTGACTAATTTGAATACAAACATTACATTCTCTGAATTGACAGAAACCTGTCCTAATAATGATTAGTTTATGCATGTTATTTGTGGCAGTAACTATGGTATTTTAAAATAAATTTAATTTAGACAAATAATTTGAATTATTTGGTGTTTTAGAGTCAGATTACTCTCATGGATCTACCAGTGTTCAAAGCTATCCAACCTGATGTAAGCATACATGCATGAGCTTGTGTATTGTTATGATTTTCTCTCTCAGATCTGTTATATTTATTTAAAAAAAACTACTGGAATTTAAGAGCACTTCTCAGAATTTTTGAATGTCATGCAATGTTTTTAATTTATCTAAATTCCAGTTTGATTTGAAATGATTAATTTGGCTTATCTGCTATTTTACTAGTGTGCAAGATACCAGTATTTTGACCTTTTAAACTATGTATTATGCTTAAGATGTTTCTGGCATTTAGAAATTACACACAATTGGGGGTTTAAGCACTGTGTTATGAAATGTATTGTATCATTCATGATACCATACATTTTGATACGATACCAAGTGTTATGGACCATTGATACATCAGTCTCTTTAGGTCAAGGTCACATCCTCAGAACATCCATTTCCATATTCTGCTAATTATAATTATTTGTAGAATTTCTTGGAAAAATAAATCGTTACATTACTAAATCTTTATCGATCTCACTGTAAGTTTTACTTAGAACATTTGAAGAGTTGTTTGATGCACATGAGGTCATCTAGAAGCAATTTCATGAAACAAATTACTTTCCGGCAATGAAGTGTCAATAATGATTTTGGATTACACACGAATGTACAGTATATAACTATATATCTGTCCGAATTGCTTCAGTTACTTAATTCTCTGTATTGATTACCATCTCTTTGCTGATGGTAGACAGTTTGTACACAGATGGTTCATTGCCTTTGATGACTAAACCTCATTATTATCACTGAAAAACTAATTTAGTCATCCAGAACATTTGAGAACGCAACAAGACTTAGCTGATTCATTATTAAATGTACCTAGAATGAGCGCTGAAATAAGTTAAAGAGCATTTTACATTGCAGTCCCAAAAACTACTTGTTCAGTGTTTGATCTACCAATGATCCAGGTACTTTCAGATCTAGACTTAAAACATGTCTCTTCCAGTTGGCTTTTCCTCCAGTTTGTCTTGCTGTTTCCCATCTCTTGATACTATTTGAGTATCTAATTGGTGCTATATAAGTATATTATTATTATTGTTTTTTTGTTATTATTATTATTAATTTTTTCTGAACAGTTTAAAAACAATGAATTGAAAATAAGCTAAGGACAGTTGCTTGAATTACAACACTTTGAGATGTAGAGAATACAATTTTGTTTTTTAGGAATTAACGAGTTGTGCATGGACAACGAAAGAGAAGCTTACCTTGGCTCCAAACATTGTCGCTTTCACAAGATGTTTTAACCACGTAAGCTGGTTGGAAGAATTTAAAATCTTCACTTGGATTGGACTTGACTGTTCCACTTTTAAAATAAGGCTTTTCGGTTCTTGTCGGTTAATTTACCGCCAATAGTTTATTCACCACCAATATGGTTAGGTTTAGGGTTTGGGTTAGGTTTAGGGTTAGGGCTAGGTTTAGTGTTAGGGTTAAGTTGGCGGTGAGTTAACCGACAAGCCCTTACAATTACTACTTGTTGGCAGTGAATTAACCAACAAATGCCGGCTTTTCAAGCATTTATTGCACTTTTTATATTTTTCTTTTAAAAGTGTCACTAGTTTCTGAATCTGTTGAACCTACTTTTTCATGCATGCTCTGTGCTTGAATGCTCTGCCCAGTGTAATGGTGTAATTTAGATTAATATAGTAATTTAGCTTAATTTAATGTAATTTAGCTTATCTTGGTCAATGATGCTGTTCACCGAAATGTAATAACTGCTTGTTCAAAACTTCAACCAGCTTTCATTATGATCGTACAGAATTTCAGCATTTTGATATTTTCTAATGTAGCTGTGGAATTTGACTGAATTTTGCACCATGTACTTGATTTTATATTGTCTTGATGTTAGTCATTGTGGCTTGTATGTTAGCTCACGTGTGGCAAATCTTAAAATGAAAATGAAATCTCTGATGATTTTAGCTGAATTTTCTCGTTCAGAAGGAGATACTGTCTGCAAAAATCATGAAGTCAAGAGCCGACATTCTTGCTCATTTTATAAAGACCGCAAAAGCAAGTTATTTATTTGATCTGTGGATGTTTTTGATTTCTGAAGTTTAATTTCATGGAATGTTTAAATTTCTATTTGTAATTATAAATATTAATTGCAATATTAATTAATTTATTTTTATATATAAATAAGAAGTATGAATTCTGCTTTAAAAATTGTGATTTGGACTTTTTATTAGAAATTATTGGACCTGAACAATGTACATTCTTAATTCATTTTATATATAAATAAGACTTACTAAGACTTATGCTTAATTTTAAAGTTTCCTGATTTGGAAATTTTTATTCAGCATTCAACATTCTTAAGAACAGACAACTGCTAGAAGTATAATATGCTGTACTGTGTGACTTTTAAATGTATATTTTAATCCTTAATCAGTGGACTTTGATAAATGATTATTTGATAACTATGATGTAATGTCAATTGTTGTCGTTATTAAGAATTGGTTATATTGTCATTTTCACATCAGTTTCCATCGTTGATATGTGGCGGTTGGCTGTGCTATTCAGTCATGATCTCCATTGCTTCTAAACTGAACAGACAACTGCTAGAAAGTATAATCATGGATGTACAACCTTTTAAGGATGGGCCACATTTTTAATCCTAAATCCTCATAATGCAGAAGTGGTAGTTGATGTTAAAAATACTTGAACCAAGATATTTATAAAAAAGTCAAAGTCTTTCCGAACCTTTTCCTGGGCTCATAGGGCGCGTAATCCTTGCTATAGCCCTCAGCCACAGAATCCTTCTATGGTGTCGTTGTTTGTCTTATCCATTTTTTGCATGACCTCATTTTGCCACAATTTGCTGAGTTTGAAATGGTTGAGTACTTCACCCAAAGTTGTTACCACTTGGTAACTTCCGTATTAAATTTAATATGGTTATTATATTTTCAACTAATAATTAAATTGTGCTCTGAAATACAGAATGTTTTAACAAATGAAATTGAAATGATTTTTTATCAATTTTAATGTCAAATTAAAGTTTAAGGCATTGTTAATGAAAAAATGGACCATTTATTTTAATTCACTAAATTTAACAGACAACGGTCAATTGCCTTTTTATACCCAATGGAGTTGCCGAGACTGAACGCCTTTAACAATCTTATTCATATAGGTGAATTTCAGTATCACAATTTAGAAACCAAGATTTAAAAAACATAACAATTTTGTTCAATTTCATTGCAGAATATTTTGTTCAAAAAAGTAAATCATTTCAAATACATTGAGTAATTATGTGGCCCTGAAGACTTTCTTGCTTTCTTCTTCTGCTTATACTCAGCAGCATTCCTGGTTTAGTAGTCACTCTCAATTCAAGTTATTTATAGAAGAGACTTTAATTTTCACAGTGAAACTCAAGTTATCAGACAGATGTTAGAATGGAGGAGGAGCAGAATTTTAGAATGTTTTGTTGAACTGATAGAGAAATCCAGCGTCTTTAATGCTCAGTGCTAAGCTATTATGTTTCATAATTAATTGTACATGGTAGACAGACCAACCTATAATTGTATTGTATTGTATACTGGACTATTTATATAGCGCCATAAACATAGCATAACCTAAAAAAAGGGCGCTTTACAGCCACCAGTGACTCCTAAGCAGATGGCTTTTTGGTCTGTTTTGAAGATAGTGACACTATCTTTGATCTTCCTAATTTTTTTGGTATGGTGTTTTCCTGTGCCTGGAGTGATCCACCTAATGATTTTCTCTAAACTTTGTTGCTATTCTTACAAAGAACTAAAGTAGCATAAATTGCATGTTTTAGAATGGTTCACTGCTTGACTGTTGGTTTTGTATTAAATTTGATTGCAGCCTTTCAACTAATCAGTTTGGAAACATGAATTCTATTTGTAGTGCATTTAGTGTTCTGTCTGTGTGGGCATGAATGGTTTTCATTTGTTTTTTAAAATAAATTAATAAATTACTTGTTTGAGACTACATGAGTGCCGTTGCTACTTAACGGATATCTAGGTGAATTTCAGTTTCACAATTTAGAATTATGTTTGAAATGACATCAGAACTTTTAGCAAGAAATAAAAAATCATTTCTAACATTTTAGTAATGATGATGTGTCGCTGAATTCCAGCAGTCTTGTTATGGTATTAAATGACATTTCTCTTTCAGGTTTAGTTTACTGCCCTAAAATTGTTTCATGTCAGACATTTATTTTGATAAATTTTTGCTCAAATTTTGATGCCATATTTGGTACTAAACACAGCATTTTAGTAAGTGTAAAAATTCCAATATGGAGGCCATCTTTCATTTGATTTTCAGAGATAATCGTTTTATAATTATTTGTATTTTGCAATAGAAGACCAAATTATGATTGGATATTGATGCTATTTTAAAGTTTTCCTATCAATGTTGACATCATTAATGGTGCATCTGGCATTGTAATGGAGCTCATTGGATCTTAAACAGATTTGCAATTTGGTCTGTTTTTGAAGTTTTGTGAATGGGTTTGATCTTCCTAATTTTGTCTGTCTTACTATTCTCATATGGTGAACCACTTAATGATTTGCTGTAAACTTACAAACTATTCTGCAAAGAACTAAAGAGTATAAATTGCATGTGGTAGAATGGAGAACTGCCTGACTGGGTTTTGGCGTAAAATTTGATTGCAGCCTGTGACAAACAGTTTGGAAACATGAATTCTATTTGTAGCGCATTTAGTGCTCTGTCATGAATGGTTTTCATTTGTTTTTTAAAGTAAATTAATAAATTACTTGTTTGGATTGTTGCAGGTTGCTACTTAACGGATATCGTGTACATTGACGTTGCGCATCCTCATTCCGGAGGAATGGAGTCAGAACCTCGAAGAAATAAAATGAACAACATTTTGCGCATAATTGCTGAATTCCAGCAGTCTTGTTAGCCCTGATAAATGACATTTTTCAGAAATAGCTTACTGCCCTAAAATTGTTTAATGTCAGACATTTATTTTGATAATTTTTGTTCAAATTTTGATGCCATATTTGGTACTAAATACAGCATTTTAGTAAGTGTAAAAAAAGTATGAGCTATCTTTCATTTGATTTTCAGAGATAATTGTGCTTATAATTATTTGGGAAATTTTGCAATCACTCAAAATTCTAAATTATGACTGGATGTTGATTTTTTGAAGATTTCCTGTCATTGATCTCCGTGAGTAAATCTGGCAAATAGTTTGCGGTGAAATGGATTTTTGGATCTTATGATTTGTAAGACAGTGAAACCGCAGCATTGCCGTGCAAGCCTTGCTATCGATTAACTGGACTATGCGAATAGCGGCGTCTGATAATTAATTGTACGCGCACAAGACACTGGTTGGGTTTTCAAGATGTTAGACCAGATACAGGTTATGCAATTAAGCGGTATGCGATTAAGTGGGATCCACTGTATCCTTTTTGATGTTCTGTGAATGGGTGAATCTTTGTAGTTTTGTCTGTCTTACTGATCTCATATGGGAACTACTTAGTTGTATTGAACCTTCTAGTCGTTTGGATTTCCAGATCAGCTTCCAATACACGAGCACATTCAGAACTATCTCGAGTCTGTGCGCTACATCGAGGAGCTACAAAAGTTTGTTGAGGATGACAACTACAAGTAATTACATGATGTCCACCGCTTATATTTAACCAGCTGCTGCATTTGTTGCTTTCTTCATTTTGAATTGCTATGTTTTCTCCAATATAGCATTGATAAGAAATTTTCTAAAAATATCAGCAAAACACAGATGAGTGACTGATAATGACATGGTGGGTAGAGTAGTCTGTTTTAAGCACTTAGACAAGTTGCTGTATTATTGTTTGCATCAGGACATTTAGTTTTTCGTTCAAAATTTTCATCTATTTTGTACCATTTGCTCAGCTTCTTCTAGGGATGTACATGTCTGTAGATTGCACTCTGCCACTCATATGCAGGCACCAAGCATTTAGATTCACAGGACTATGTCTTTGGAATCAATTGACCCAATCCTTCCATTCAACCACAGTAGTGTCATTTCACACTTTTCTTTGGGGGGGACGAGATCAATTTTTGACCCATTTTTGGACCAATTTTGTAAATTTTTGACATTTTTTGAAAACATGTTGGTGATTTTTGCACATTTCACATTTATTTATTTATTACATTATGCATTATTTCTTCATTTTCTTGAGGGGCCACAGCCTCTCCCCTTGCCCCTCCAAATGACGCTCCTGTTCAACCCCTCCCTCCTAACCACCTCTGAAATTTCACTTTTAAAACTAGTCTCACTTCTTTGTTTAGCATTCCTTAGCTGGGAAAGCATCTGAATTGTAACAGCACAAGAGGCAGCACACTGATCTTACATTTCCTTACTCAATGAGTAGAGAAGGAAATTGTGAGACTTCTGCGCTGGTTATTCTGCCTATGTGTTTCCAACGTACAGTCACCTTTAAAATTAGCCGACAACCGGTTTCATCTGGTTATCTGCTTTGAAGGCTTTCCCTCCAGATTGAGCCGCCACGGACGTCGGGCGTTGATTCGCCGAGTCTTGACGATGCTGCCGTGAGGTCTTGGCTGCCCGTTTCATCGCCGTCCGTCCGACCGGAATCCGCTTCCAGTGCGAAGGCTTACCATCCTGGATCTGGCGGACTGTTGCTGCAGCGCAAAAGATCCAAAAGCATTATGACCGAGTAAGCGCTTCAAGATTTCAACTCTCTTCTATGCATTACCGGTGATATTTTTCAGCAATGTAATGTTACGTAACGGGGCATTTATATAGCACCTCTTCTGAATGATTGTTGCGATCTGATGAAACGATGAGTGTTCGTGTGTGGTAGAAGGAGAGCTGTGGACTTGATGGTGACACTTGTAGAGTGGGACTGACTGACTGACAGGATAGGGGCAACCCAGGTGATGCTATATATCCAGGGACTTGAGTTTGGTAACAGTATTTGAATGCATATGATGTTAACCCTGTTTCTCCGCAAAGCTGTAAAAGCGGCTTTTGCTACCGATACCGGTCCATGTGAGGTCGCTTTTGGGTTTTCAGCGTCTTCTCCTCATCCCCGCACGGCCGGTTTTGATTTTCTTCATGGTATTAAATATTCTATGTTGGAAGTAAACACAGTTCAATTCTGAGGAAACTGGTGAAAACATTTTTGTTCTATGTTAACATTTGCTCAAGATATTTGAGTTTATGTGGGAGCCCCAAACAGCCCCATAATTTTCCCCAGGGGCCTAGGGGACAGGGAACGGATGCACAGGAGCTGTAGGGGCGAAATGGTTAAGGGAAGTTTCACAGTAGTTACTGTTTCAGTTATAAATAAGGAATCATGTAGAGTTGTTGTTGGATATCTAATAATTAATCTACACCATATGTAACAGAAGCGTGATTAGTAATAGTTTTGCTTATTTTGATGTTTTAAAATTTAAAATATTTATTCTTTGTTTTTATTGTCATTGTTAACAGTGACTGAACACCGGTATTAGAGATTTAGGGTTGTGAGATGGGTGGCTGAAAGTTCGTTCAACTAAATCAGTTTTAGCCATTTGAACGTTCAGTGGGTCATTCTGTTTAGACCTTTGCTGTTTGTAGGTGTCGCGATGATGGTCAGACGCAGCGCCATCTTCTGGATGACAGCGTACTTGAGGAGTCGCCTTGCACTTCTAGTAACGGATCTCTTCCTGGCTCTGGTAAGCTTATCATTGCTTATCGCCAATTAATTATTTCTTCACTGATTTTTCTCTGTTGTAAAAATATTTGTGTTTTGTTTGCAAGAAGCATCAGTTGAGTGCAATGTGAAAAGTTTTCACTGATGGAAATCTAATAGACTGACTAAAAAGTCTGTATTGTTGCATTTTAAAATGTGTTTGGCATCAGTTGATGGCCACTCCAAAGCACATTGTCTTTCATCAAGGTTATATTCCAGTGAGCAATTTTGATTTTGTCTGGATTTGGTTATTTAGTATAGGTGATAGAAAAAGGAATCATTTGAAACTCTTGATCCAAAATCATAAAGAAAACCAGCAAAGCAGAGTAAACAGATTTTCAGAGTGAAGGCCGCAGTCTAGGAGGCCCAGCGAACTTGAAAATTCCTAAGAATAGAAAACTAAGACAAAGACTTGAAGTGCTACATCTGAGAGGATGATGAGTAGGTGATAACCAATTAGTGCACTTGTGCAGCGTCACATTCACTACGCACTGGACATTGACTTGCACTACACTAAAGGCATGGTGACCTTATGAGTCTGAAAGTTCTAAACTCAGCACAAAATTATATGAATTGTCAAATTGAAACACTCCTCACATAGATATTTCAATGGAAAAACATAATTTTAAAAATCCTCAACTGTTTAACTGTTTCTTTGCTAAAGTGAATGAATCGAAGTTTAGTTGTGTCTCAGATGTGGGGTTCCAGTAGTTTGTCCAGAATGTTGATCCAGTGTGACCTCAACAATTTTCACTTTAATAAAAAAAAAGTCATTCTACAGAAGTCAGTGACGTGCAGGGTACATTTGTGGACTTGAAAATTAAAATTCATGGAGTTATTAGGTTTGGTGGGCAATGTTCCCTCTAAGCTGCACGCCTGTGCGGCCGCGCACATGACAAGAAAACACCGCGCAGCAATTTCCAGCCGCCACGCAGTGATTTTGAGTTTAAAATAACACTGATTTTGCTGTTGTCTTGGGTTATATCTGTGACAAAATTCAGGCGCTCAGGCATAAAAATGTGCCGCTCAGGCACTATACTTTTCCACGCACACTCCAAAAAAATTAGAGGGAACCTTGTTGGTGGGATGTTACTGAATTGTCACTTTTGCTGTTTGTTTCTTGTAATCGAATGGCTGTGATTCTTTTGTTATTATGACTTGCTGCACGTTGTTATGATCGTAATATTTTTTTGACAGGGGACATAAATCTTGATGAATCTGAGAGCGACAAAGACTTCTCATCTATGCTTGAGTAAATATTGTTTTAATCTAACCACTAGCAATGTAATGACAGGAGAGCTTCGCTCCGCTCGAGTCGTGGCGTTAAACTTCATGTTCCTCCCCCATCCAAGACCGCCAAGTTCGGAGAGAGATCCTTCACTAGGGGTAATCCTATCTTGTGGAACTCTCTTCCTGATGAGACCACCATGGCTGCTACTCCCGAGCATTTCATCACGAGATTAAAAACGCATCTGTTTAGGTTGGGTTATAGTTGAGATGTTAAAGCGCTTTTGTTGTGGGCCTCAGCCTTGTTACAGCGCTATAGAAATTGTCAAGGAATGAATGAATGAATGAATGATTCAAAATCAAAATGCCATAAAAGCTACACAATGGGAGTTTAATTTAGTCTTCATTTTATCACTTCCTCAGAACAGAGCTTATCTGGTTTTGCACAGATTACAGTTTTCTGCTTGTTTATTGGCTGACACGCCATTACCCACATCACTGAGCGAGTCGAGAAATATGCAGAAATGTTTTCAGTGAAGATCGTATTTTACTTAAAGCACTTGGAATTGAAAAAGTATGCAGTGCAGAAGGATTGCTGGGGCTGGATTGCCACAATTAAATCGTCTACCACTGTCATATCCTTTGATGTCATCCACCCCGAAAGAACATTTGGTTGACGAGTGATGCTGCTTTGATGAGAACATTGTTGACAGGGTAGTGAATCAGTGAGTGATGTCTTCGACTGTGCAAATGTATCCAAGCAAATGGGGGGGGCGGTTTTGAACATCTTATTCAATTTTTTGACTTTCCAGTTTGACATTGGCTGTGTGGCCTGTGCTGGAAATTGTTTCTTTTATGTAGTACTAGTTAAATTTTCATATCTCACTAACGGCACAGCATAGTTTTGCAAGACAGCATGCCATTGTTTGAAACAATAATTTCTATGTGTATTTGAAATGTTATTTCAATCGGTACAGGTTCGAGGTAATTATTGGAAATTTTTTAGGAGACCACTTTTTTCTGGACACAGTGTAGTTTCAATTGCATTGATGTCATCGATTGCTAACTTGACTGAACTGTCTTTAGTTTAACTATTTGTGTCTTGTCCTAGGTCCTGCACTGTGCAAGAAAAGCCACCTGACTTTTACAAAGCCAAATATCAATGTGAAGGTTACGTGCGTCGAAAAACTTTACTCAAAAACAGGAAAAAGCCTTCAGTAAGCATCTGCCAAAGCAATTTACCAACAACTTGGTGATCTCTGTAGTGTGATGCCATGTTCTATGTTTATAGAGATTCTGGTCAGAACTTCAGCCAGAACACCACTGATTCAAAGCATGAAATCTAAAAGATGATCCAAGGAAATTGCTTAGCTCCCTGGGTGTGACTTACAGGTTGACCGAATAAAAGCGGAAAGCGGTACTATCCGTTAACATGGGCACAAGACCTTGCACGAGTGACTAAAAAGCATGTCAGGCAATCTTAAAATTGCGGTCCAGTGGTAAATGATTCTGACAGATCTGAAGAATGCAATGCGCTGCACCGGAGCTGTTCCTTTTATCATTTGATATTTTTTGGTTTCATTGGTCGGGGCCGTGTCATCCTTTAGGCATGTTGGAAACAGGTGTTTTGTATGCGTAGTTCTGTGATCTTCAGATCAGATTGGAATACAGCCAGGTGCTGGTTACATGGCATCTGATGGACTTCTCATATTGTGTGACAGTGGCTTGCCATTGAAAATATTTAATGTTAATAATGATGGTCATCATGCATAGTACCATTAGGCAGGTTTCACTGATCCGTATTTCGATGAATTTCCAAAGTTCTTGTTCAGGCTTACTGTTCAAAAGCCATTATGATATCTTTACTCAAGTGCTCGTGTGTGATATTCTGCTTGAATAAAATCTGCTTCAGATACATTGGATATTTAATTATATTTTGTTATAAAGACTCAGTATTTTCTCTGAAATTATTAATTTGTTTGGTTGGTAAATATCTTTGTTGTAACCATGTAATCAATCAGGTATCGTCGTGGACGCGATACTGGATGGGTCTTTGGAAGACAATGCTCGTCTATTTTCCTGCGCGATCATTTCGAGGATCATTACGCGACGCGGTAACACCTCGTGTTACAAAATTTCACTTAAATTGAGTTCTATTTTGAATTCAAGCTGTTTGTTGTTCACCCCAATTGGAACATTTTTATTCATGTTCAGGGTGGCCCAATAAAAAATGGTACCACTTTTTTCATTGTAAATATTTTAACAACCCCCGAGTCAAAATGCATGAAATTTGGCATGTAAGTGCGATATTGTGAATGCAGTCATAGCTATTTATGGGCATATTTCTCATTTTATTTTTAAAATATTTAGCTGTTTTTGTTCTTATTCTGGGTAGATGCAGAAGTTTTTGGTTGTTTTTTTAGTTCAAAGAGGATCCTTGTAAACTGGTGAATGTTGTTGGATGGATAGTTGTTCTAAGTGACTATCCCTGCAACCGCTCTCCCGATTCATTCACTTTGACTGATCCTGCTAAGGGTAAATTTGGGCATTTTATATGAGCAATCGTCTTGCTAGTGGGATAGTTAATTGTCTCACTATTGAGATATATTGCTCTGAATATTCTAATCTTAAACTGTGAATTGGCTTAAACAGTGGTTCTCAGACCCCTTTGCCTTGCGGACCACTTTTGAAGATCACAAATTTCTCGCGTACCACCTGAAAATTGAGAAAAATCATGATGAGCAAAAAGAGTCATCGCGTGTGATCTTTGTCCCTCGCCAGTGCCCCGACAAGCAAAAGAATTTCGTCATCTTAATTGTGCCGCTTGCTCTATGGAAAAAGTATATATGTTTAATTTTTATTGACGCTTTTTCAGAATTTTCCACGGACCACTAGACCTCCTCTCGCGGACCACGTTTGGTCCGCGAACCACAGGTCGAGAACCATTGTGCTTAAACATTCATTTTAATGGCATGTTTTATTTGTAATAATTTGTTGTTAACATGTTGGCTGCCATGACGTGATGGTCTCAGCAAGATTTAGGCTCTCACGCCGGCCATGATAAGATGGTCTCGTCATGTTTTTTTATAGACTGATGTGAGCTTGTTGGCTCATGAAATCAAGTGTATTTGGCCACAGAATAATACAGATTATGCAGTGGCATCTATTGAATGTGTGAAAAGTAAAGTTTCATTTTTAAAAAAAAACATGAATTTTGAATAGAAATGTAATAATGTGACTGTCTCTGAGCCGATTTTGGTAGCTATTTCATTGCAGTAGAAGTTCTGTAGTAGAAGTTCTTCAGTGTTTTTAGGATAGTATTTATAAATTTAATGGCAAAATTGCAGAAATTTAGTAGAGTACCTTTTTTATTCAAGACTGGACTTATTTATTTCAATGTACAATGCAGATAGGGTTTTCCCGACATTGTAATGAAATCAACAATAAGCTTTTAATTACTTTCCGCACGTTTAACATGATCCATTTAGGATATAATAACTGGATTTTATTTATTTCTAAGGTAAAAGGAAATATTTATTTATTTGTCATTTAGTAGCATGAGTATTTTCCTATGTTTCCATGTCTTAGCCCAAAGTCAGTGGCTGGTAGTTGCTGAGTTTAGGTTTAGTGAGACACAAAACACTCTGATTCTGTCTGTTTTTAATATATTTAACCCTTTCACCCCAGTAGTCCGCATAACTAATACGTTACGAAGTCGAAATATTATCCTTACGGGATCAGGGATTAAGTCAGAAGAGTTTTGAAAAGTATATATCATTATTATGCTCTGGTATTTAATAGCATTTGTGCTTATAGATTTCTTTTAATTATTTTATGAAGACACAAGAGGTATATAAAACAAAGGAAATTGTAAAAAATTAGGTCATAAGTTTAATTATCTTGTGCATAAATATGGGACTGGATTTGTGAAAACAATTTTATTGAAAAAATCAAATCACTGTCAGTGTCAATTTGAGTGATGCATCCCAGTTAGTAAAGAGGAATTTTCTTACATGCTGTAAATTCTCGAGTATAATGTGCACACAAGTATAATGTGCATGGCTTTCTGGGATGCATATCAAAAGGTAAAGTCGATTTTCATGAATATAATGCAAACTCTTAAATCTCCACACTTAGTAATATTTTACTTGATCACCAGTAAGCTTAATTATTGCTGACAGAACTGTGAATGTTGCAAAAGTCAAGAGATTTGCTTGTATTTTAAAGGTAACGTATACAAGTTTCAGACCGGATCACCAAGTGCGGCACTTAACTGGTGCAGAAATATCGATGAAGTGACAAAAAGTAGCCTCATGAAGGTAATTTGCCATAAAATTCTTTAGCATGTTTTTGGCTGCAAATATGCCAATGTTATATTGTATTAATGTGAGCATGATTGAGCAGTCCAAGTTTGCAACACTGACTACTGAATGTGCCTTGTGTATTGCATAATTATAATTATTATAGAAACATTTCAAGAAGTGTGTATATCAGATTTAATAAACAATAAATGAGAGACAGGAAAAGGCAGAAATCAGAAGGCAAATATCATGTACGCCTGCAATACCGCCCGTATCAATTGCGCCCCTTCATTTCCGCCCCTTCAATTCCGCCCAACCACAATATCGCCCATGCATTTCCGCCCAGCCTCAATACCGCCCCATGCATGTCCGATTGTCCACCCACTATCAATTCTGGCTCCTCATTACTGCCCATTTTAGTTATGATCAGCACAAGCAATAAAGCAGATTTGGTTTCAGCGATATATTTTAAACTTTATGCAACTAAAATGCTAGTTTAAACTTAACATATTGGTCCCCTATGACTTTAAACTTAACGTTACCTAACGGTAACGTGATGGCAAGTGACAAATAAATTGCAAGTATATGTTTAAAATAATGGTGCCTTATAACTTTAAACGAAATGTAATGGTTCATACTAATAACAATTGACAGTTTAAAGATCTACATTAAAGGCAACACTATGCAAGAAAGCGCATTTGTTTTCTGCATCATAGGGCAGAGTGCGCAGACGTTGTGTCATCTGCTCATACTTCACAAATTCTTTTTTATAACGACGACCTGGGGTGGTAATGAAGGGGCACAATTAATTTGGGGGCACAAATAAAGGGGGAACAATTGATTAGGGCAGAAATGATGGGGCACAATTGATATGGGCGGTATTGCATGGCAGCCCAAATATCAACACCCTGAAATGATCCAGTAAAGGCATTATTACGTCAGATATCATTAACCCCTTAACCGTGTATTTAACTGTAACTCAATGTAAAATGGACGGATATATTTGGGATCCCCAGTTAAAGGGTTAAGTCACAAGGGGTTAAATCACACAGATATTGAATTGTTCATATTTACATTTTGATTTTTGCCTTTTTCTGATTTTAATTTGTTCAAGTGAAGACTAGGAATCCATATTGATGTACATAGACACTGTTGATTTTGCTCAGAAATCACCTAGAATCTTTTCGGATTAATTTTTAGCCATTCAAAGGGCCTCTGATCCAGCTTTCAAACATATACAAATGTATACAAAGCATATACAAAATATATTCTTAAGAATTTTTGCAGAGGTTTGGTCATTTTGATTGATCAGTTTTCCCACTGACTTTTGCACTGTTTATTATATATAACTCATATTGATGGCACTATAGAAGCTCTCTGATGAAGTGTCCAGAATGTACTTAGGTTAATGACGCTTGGAAATTGTTTGAGTCAAAAGAACTCTTCAGCCTGCTCTAATGATTTTGATTTTTGATTTCTGACGTTGAATACCAGAGTTCCATGATTTCACAATATTCCATTACGAGACATTTATTATGTAACTCACATTGATGGCACTATAGAAGCTCTCTGAAGTGACATTTGAAGAGTCATTTGATGTTCAACAACAGCAGTTCATTCTCAAATCACAGAGATTTTGCAAAGGCTTTACTTTGGCATTACTTGCTGTGTTGTGATTTTCAATATTATTTCTATTATTTTTCAAGATTTACTGTAGATTAATCCTTTTAATTTTTCAGCCACCTGACAATCTCATGACATTTGAATGACAAAATGAACAATGAAAGGACGCTTGCAGTCCTCTGCTAGAAACGCGCTTTCTTTGGCTTAAACTACCGTGTGATCCAGATAGCTTCGTCATTGCCTTATTGGCAACAACTGATTTTCCGAGTGGCCAAAATATCACGGCGAAACAGTGCTTCGATGAGAGACTGAATTGAAAATTAAAATGTCAAAATAATAATGATACCTCGGGTTCTGTCAAATAAAAAACTCCGCGATGATGCGCTGAGGACAGTTGGTAGCAGTGTTTAATCTAGACTCCTGGACTCCGGGGGAAACTGACAAAGCCAGAGGGAATTCAACTAGGGGGCTGCTGTTAGTTGATGTAGTATGCCAAAATTTCCGGGGTGAATTTGAAATTTCCGGGGGGAAGAGGCAATTCCCCCCGGAAACGGCCTAGATTAAACCCTGATTGGTTGAAAGTGGTTTTAATGAAAGATGAAATGATGCAGGGTCATTCTTATACTCCGTCTTTAGTTTTCCGATCTTACACTGATAATAAATTATATTATATAGCACCTTGAAACTACTGTGTCTGAATTATTCATCTTATCTAAGTCAAAGATATTTGTTACTTTGTTTTTGTTGAGTATTTTACATTTTTATACTGCCTAATAATTTGAATAACTGCTTTACACGTATTGTATATTGTTGTTAACTATCTGGTCGTTGTATGGATATTTTTGTTAATTAAGAACTTAAAGCATTATGCAGCGATACATAAGCATAGATTTATTACTCAGATTTTGTGTCCTTCATTTTAATTGGAGTTGGTTAGTTACTCAGTTTACGAATTTCCAATGCACCTCAGTTGCAGATGTAATGTGATTTAGCTGATTACCACAATTGCCTGAAAGTACTGAATCCTCAAACAATGCGAAGGCATTCAAAGGAAAACAGTTGCCTCTTTATGTCTGTGCAAAAACCGTGTTGTACTCCTTAAAAACGATAGATTTTCTGCTGTTTTGTTATGAAATTATGATTCTGTAAAAATGAATTATCAAGAACATCATGAATTTTAAGTGGGATTGGGTTTGATGTCACATAATAACATGAATAATAAGATCTGTAGTAAATCTGTGTTCAATGATAAGACGATTGTGCCTTGTGTATATTGAATGTTTAGTCATAAAGTGTGTGTGATTTTAGGCCATTTAATTCCGATTTCATTTAGTTTCCTTACAGCAGTTTTGCGGTGTTTCATCGGCCTGCCAGATATCGTTTGGTCTATTGTTGTAGCAAGTTTGCAGTGCTAGGTAGGTTTAGAATGAATACCGAGTCATGTTTTAGTGTGTGCGATTTGAAAATTTGCTTCTTTATCACAGAGTGAATGTCTCCTGCCTGAATTGATAATAAAGCTTCTGTATTTTATGCAATTTCATCTGCTTGCTGGCTGAACCGTTCGTACCAGTGATGTATTCGATAGCTTCTACCAAAATAGTATTACTTGAATGTTTGTTGGGAAATAAAATAATAGTGTGTCAGCTTTTATTTTATAATTTGCTAGTCAGTAATCTAAATTTTCTGTTCTATTTGCCTGAATTGTTTTTGTATCCGCCTGAAGCAGTGTTTTCAGTGTGTTTGAAGATCTTTTGATCAGTTGAAACATTTACATTCTGATAAACATGTTAAATTGAGTCATGTTTATTATACAAAATGTTTTACTAGGGTTACAGTGTGTTTTAAGAAGATCTTTTTGATCACTTGACACAAAATTTAAATTCTGATAAAATAGTGACATGATTAATTACTTGAGTCATGTTTATTATTAAAATGAATTGGTTGATATTGATTATTACTCTGGTCATCATTAGTTCTTTATTCCTTTTTTGCGTCCTTTATGTCCTAAAAATGTCCGACAATAAAAAGCTTCATCAGATCTTCATTAGTTGTTACTAGCCAATGTGTTTTGTGTGTCCTTAAATTCTTTCCAACTGATCTGGTAACCCTAATTATTATGTTCAATATATAACACATAATGTATTTTGCCATTGTTATTCAGAGTATTTATTTATACTCAAATTACTTAGCTTTTCTGTTTTGAACTATTAAAAGTAAAATTACCTTGAAACAAGTGTAAATTATTTTAGAAATGGTTACAGGAGCTTTTTTAACAACCCATCTTGCTAAGTGTGAGGTATTATAATGTGTATGATGCAGTGGCATAGTGAGGGTATCCGGCACCCGGGGGCAAGCAATGTCCTCTCTAATTTTTTGTAGTTTGTGTGCACATGAAATTTCTTGTGTGCAAAATTTTACATGGAAAGTCAACTTCTGTGCGCGCCCATAATTTGTCCGTAATCAGCACTACTTATTTGCTAACAAGCTAAACGTCTCAGCAGAGGTGTAGCATCCCAATGGCTACTATGGCTCGAGCCATGGGCGGCACATTGAGCGGTGATGACCTTTTTTGCTTGTCAGCCGATTTTCTATAGCTGATGACCTTTTTTTGCTTGTCAGGTAAAATAAAAACACATTGGGGCGGCATTTTTTTCAGGAGCCATGGTCGGCTCAAGACCACACACTATGCCACTGCGTCTTAGAACACTGTTATCGGCCAATGATCCTCTTTTAACAATTTTCCCAACAGTTTAGAATACAAACACATGTATTGACGTTAACTTGGATGAAAAAATGGTGGGGGTGCAAACCCTCTACCTTCCCTTCCCTATGGTAGTCTTTCAAAAAGTGGGACTCTAGTCTAGAGGCCTAATAGAAGCTTACGACTATGATTACACATGGTGGTTTAACCATATAAGACATTCATTAGTTTGAAAATTCAAGCATCACAAATGAAGCATTACAAATTTGCAAAGGGATTATGATTTCTATGCCTTTAGAGTTTCTCTTCAATCCTTACTATGTGGCCATTCGACCCAGGTCAGTTACACTTCCTCTAAGAAGACGACTCCTAATGCGCATCATCATGCCTAGATGGTATTCCTCTAATTCAGTGTTCGCCAAACGTGGGTCGCAGGGCTCAGTCTTAAGAAATTTATATGCATGCAATCCTCCATACACAGCTTGTATTAAAATGATTAGTGTTTTATGAAACTTTTATGCAATTTTAGTCTGCAATAAATTTGCAGGGCCACGGCATGTTACAAAGCCACTGACGTGAGTCGCACAATTCCAAAAGTTTGGGTAGCCCTGGTCTATAGTGCTTTTTAAATTTAATTTTATTTCACAATAACGCAAACAAAGCGCATTCCGACCATTTTGCTCTGAAACTCCAATAACAATCGAGAATCTCTGGAAAGAGATTAATTGCAACCAGGCGGTTAAGCGATTTTGCCATACTCTTAGGATTTTAAGACGCGTAACAAAGGTATGTTCATGGCAAAATATTAAAAAGATAATTTTCAAGAAATTTCAATATGTATTTCTTTCATTTCGTCTTATTTGACAAAAACATGAATAAATCTGTCTAATATATTTGTCATATCTTCATTCAAATTGAATAAGAGCTTTTGTTTTGCCATTTATTCAAAACTCAGAAGATTCCTTTCAACCAACGTTCGCCAGATGGCCTAATGCATTTTTTATATCACATGCTATTATTAGGGTCGAGCCACGCTACAAAACCACCGAAGTGGGCCACAGTAACAAAATGTTTGGGAATTCCTGATCTAATTGATTCCTTCTCTTGTTCTTCAACATATTCATTAAGCTAAATTGCGGTTCACAGTTTGCGCTGAATGTCAGACATGTTCCTCCTATATCCATTCGATTTGCTAGAAACTGTTCACAATCAAACGCAACCATGAACTCTTAAAACCAAATTTATGTGAAGCTAGATATTTAGGCCTGTCATGCTGCGACTGAGTAGTAAAAATCGAAGTTTGACTTTGATATCTCACAATATAACCATCTTACATGCAAATGATAAAAAATGGCCATGATGGGTAAATATGCAAATGAGATAAAAAAATATGGAAGAATCAGTTTTCTGGGTAAAGATGTAGATTTCAAATACAACATTGCCATCTTCTGTCCACCACTTTTGATAAAAAGAGCTGTACGCCTTTCCCTCTGGTTTGGAATATCTTCTGGCTCACGCTGGTTCAATCCTATCTCGAGATCCTTTCAAGTTTCATGCCAGAATCAAACTTCAACCCTCCGATCTATACTATGGAGTACCACAAGGATCTGTCCTTGGCTTTTGTTCAATCTTTACCGGTCATTTAATCAACTCTCTCAAATTGAATCATCAATTTGTCAATTATTTCTTTCGCCCATCTTCCTTTAAGGCATCAATCTCTGAACTAGAATTTTTTGTCAATCATGTTTTCTAATCTCCTTGAATCCAAAACAGATTTAAATTATTTGGACTGCCACAACAACTAAAATTGATTTTAGCCCCAGTATAATAACCCTGTTCAACTGAAAAATCTTGTTTACTTTTGACTCTCCCTAAATTTTGACTCTATCTCAACTAGTTAAATTAGTAATGAAAAACTGCACTATTGCCACTAAATTAGTTAACTACTGAACTCACTGTTTCACAATCTTCCAAAGGCTTCCATATGTAAACTAAGATTCAAAATGCCTTAGTACAGTAACTAAATCGTTTTTGCCATTTACTTAATCTCTCCACTTAACAGAACGCATTGAATATAAAATAATATTTTTTTTTCAAAACCAGTTTTTTCCAATTGGATCTACTAGATCCTCTTCTCATGTAACTCTCCTTCGACCTCTGAATCAATCATCTCTCAAAATTTGCAATCCAGCCAAGCTTTGGAACTCAATTCCAATATCCCTTCGTTCAAAAATTTGCAAACTCCGGTAACATCTCCTCATAAAAAAATCATTTCTCTTTATAAAATCATTTCCTCCAAGAAATCAGCCCACTTCCCTTTTGATTAAATGACCCGGCATGAATGATTTTTTTCAGATTGACACTACCATCTTTTGGAAGCGCTTTAAACTAGATTTAAAATACTTTTGATTTTGGTACTGAACCATGTTACAGTGATAGAAATTGTCTTAGTAATAATAATAAGAGTCAGTGACAGTATTTCTTACAAGATGAATTTAGAATACACTGGCAAAAACATTCATTAATTCACCATTAGTGAACCATTAACCAACTTCTAGTGAATATAACAAAAACATGTCATTCTGTAATAGCTTCTGGCATTTTAGTGTACAATGTTATTTTTGCATTCATTCATGTATCATTTTGATCTGATGAATACTAACAGCTTAGTAAGTTCTACAGTGTAGTTCAAGTACAGTGGTTCTCACACAGGGCAGTTCCTACTGAACCACTTTAAACCTTGTTATATTATACTATACTGTATTCATAGTTTCATAACCAGTTTAAAAGTCATAAGTTTGGAAATTCTTGATGGCCAACAAGCAAAACTCAGCTTTATACTTAATTTGCAGAAAATATTTGGCTTAATCACAGCTAAGAAGTACTGTTTAACCATGAATCTCTTTCTGTGGTTAATTAATGGTGGTTGGCAACTGCTCCAAACAATAAAAAAGGTAATACTGATAACTACATTCTGTACACCAGAGTAGAGAGTGACACGGGGACATCATTTTATCCCCACCCTGCACCCAAACATTTCTCCCCGTCCCCACACCATCCCCACATTGCTTCTCCCCATCCCCGCAGCATTTGTCCCCATCCCTGCACCAGACTTTTTTGTCCCCTCATTGTTCCTGCAGTAACCCGTCAACATACGTTAACAAAATTAAGATGTCATGCTTTCGACTGTTAAATGGTAATATAATTAAACATTTAAGTTAGCAAACAAAAAAGATTAACAACAGCATCAGCACTCCATTGTGCAACCTTCTTGTAGTGTGGTTACACCTCACTCACTCAGTTATACGTTTAAAAGGATATTCACTCACTTTTACTTTTAATCAATTTATCGATATCACATTTTTCCA
Organism: Metaphire vulgaris; assembly: GCA_018105865.1. Taxonomy (NCBI): domain Eukaryota; kingdom Metazoa; phylum Annelida; class Clitellata; order Crassiclitellata; family Megascolecidae; genus Metaphire; species Metaphire vulgaris. Next base: position 4,222,280 of record CM030834.1, read on the forward strand.
TTTATGACTTTGAGTGGTGAAAAATAACAAGCCATGTGCCCAAGATAACGGGAGTATTCAGAACACTCTCTATGCCCACCAACATAGCCAATATCTATGCTGGTGGGCAAGAAATCTGCTTCTGCCATTGGCATCTATTAATAGACAACAATGGTTTCTATGGTTTCTGGAAACTTTCTGCCCACCAGTGGGCGGAGCAACCGGACCTTGTTGGTAAACACTGGATAACCCTATAGAAGTTAAAAGGGATACAGGAAAAGGAAGTAGGCCTACTAGGCAGTACTTCCGGCAGATTGCTAAGTCAGGTGGCTGCTCTAGCGCCGTGTATTAATTCCACCCATACCTACTTAACAAATAACCTACTGGGTTACTAAATACTCTCCATGCAGAAAAACAAAGAACGCCTGCACAACGTCATCAATATTAATGTTATCATCAACTTGATAATACTGATACCATCACTGTGGTATTACCATGGTAAATGTCCCCGCTCCCGCGGTATTACCGCGTGACAAGAACCCGTTACCGCAGTAATACCGCACTTTTGGGCCAAATTGTCCCCACTACCGCGGTTACCGTTGATTTCCCGCGGTAGCCATTACTGTGTCACTCTCTACACCAGAGTCCCTGCTTGCCTGACACCGGAGATCAACACTGGGTCCAATGCTCGAATTTGAATATGGGCAAACCGTTACTTTTTTGCAACAAATAAACAATTGGTGTCTCCATTATTCATGTATTTGTGGGTCTTGGATGCCAGGGTTGATCTTGTGAATTTTATTGGATGTGAATGGATCTTCATTCACCACATTAAAACTTAAAAAGAATTTCTAGTCTCAGCCCAGAATTTACAGGCACTCCAGAAAGTGGAGGTCAAGACTTTCTAACCAATCGACTCTCAGCAACTGCAGGTACTAAATTAATGGTGCATGGTGTATTCTCATCAAACATTAATTTCACCATAAAGGGCCTGGAGCAAAGTAAGTGGGAATAAAATTCAAATAACAGCCAAAAACCATTTCACAGGATTTGACAGATTTAAAGATTTGAAAAGTCTACAGTATTACTTTACAGTACACAATGTAAAATAGCACTTGTAAAACTCAAGCCTAATAACAGCAAGATTAATGAGAATATAAAAGCAACTACACTGCTGAAATACCATTCAACAGTCTTATGTTGAACAGCACAAAAATCAATGCTAACATTTTTTCCCTAAAACAAATTATACACAGTACAATGAACAATCAAAATTATATTATCTAACTGCAAGACTGATATTGTGAAATCTGCCTTTCTAAACAGAACGGCCGAGTTTTGAGGCAAAATTGTGGCATTAATCACAATTTACCTTTTCTAGCCAAAATGTTTCTTACACACACATGTAACAAGGCCTTTATATAGCGCCGTTTCTCAATGATCGGTCAGACCATCTGCACGAACAGCAAACAAACCTTGTTTGTCATCTTTTGTTAAATCAAATTCAACTTTATCAGTAATTGTCTACAGCCTCAGATGGTGATGGTAGTTACCTTCCTCTGCAGTGGCAACAAATTTTGCAACAGCAATACCCAAGAGCAGCAAGCAGTGTTTCATGCTATTAACCTCTTAACTGGGCAACTATTTGTAACTCAATGTAAAATGGACGAGTGTTACTCGGGGCACCCAGTTAAGGGGTTAAGCTTAAATTTTAATTGATTCATCATAATATAATATTACCATTCATGACACACACTCACAAACACATATCAATTACTTATCTTTAGGCAATTAACAACTAATAGAAATTGCTTATTTGCTAAATGAATGTACAAATTCACACAAGCTCATGTAGATAAAAACAGAATATTCAAACTACAAAAGCTACTTATATGAGCATGTAATGCAATAAATAAATATATACATACAATATATATATTCCTATTGTCACAAATTAGTTGTCCCATCATTTTTTAAGTTTTACTCATATTTGATCAAACAACTAACTTGTATGACACCAAAGCCCTAAAAAGAATAAGCTATTCACAGCTATTCTGGCTACAAGCTCACCATTAGAACATTAACACATCGAGAAACCGTATGTTACACACACAGATTCATAAAAGCAAATCAGTCTGAAATATATCTACTGTACAAGCAATAAAAGTATTCAATGGTTATCGTCCTCTCTTCCCAATGTCATATATGTACTGTACAGTGTACATGCTCCTCATTACGGAGTCAAATGCCAACGTATCATCATCACTGCTAACCAGGCTGTTTACCACAAAGTGAAAAATGCTAATGCGGCCAAGAATTAAGAATGGTAAAGCAAAATTCTAGAAGAGTTGTTGCATACAACACATTGCAGGAAAGTAAGACGGTTACTAGATGCATGGCTCCACATAATTGCCAGGGAAGAGTCCGGTGTGTCCGTCCATCACACCCTCCCACCATCCATCGTCGTTCTTCTTGACAACATAAATTACCGCACCCTCGTCAAACGTAAGTTCGTCCTCTTTGTCCTGCACGTAGCTGTAGATGGCGACAACTGCAAAGGAAAACCAACATCCAATTCACTTCTACTTCTTACTACCAACAACGGATAAGAAAACAAACGATAAAGTACTACAGATGGTGGACAAACAAAGATCGTTAATCAGCACCATCAAAAAAAAGACAGAGGAACTGGATTGGACATGTACTAAGAGGAGAATCATTACTCAGAACAGTAATTAAGGGAAGAATATCAGGAAGAAAGACAAAAGGAAGACCAAGGAGGATGGTATTGGACTGGATGATGAAAACAGATACACAGAGTCACAAGACCTATGCAGAAATCAAAGAAGAAACAAGACGCAGAGAGGAATGGAAACAATGGAGCCCTGAACCTGACCCCAGGACAGAGAACATGATGATGATGATGATGACTACCAACTGATCCATCAAGCTATAATTTATAAATATCTTCAGTTATAGATTTCAAATGATATTTCAGGTTATACAAAGCAGAAACTATACAAACAGGCAAACAGGAAAAGAAATAAGAGCATGGCCACAAACCTAAATCTATAATTGGAAACTTATAATTCGCAAGATAAATAAACTGCCTATTTTAACAACAACAACTAAAATTCTACTAAACCACAACTGCAGTCCTGTGAATTTTAAGACTTCCCGTTACTATGTGAATGTCGTGACTACTGCCAAACACATCACCTTTCTCGATGAAGTTTGAAGGAATCCAGTCGGCCTCTGACTCGTCCGCTCTACTCATGCGAGAGCGGTCGTAGTCGTGCATAGCTTCTCCGTAGCCTGTCACTTCGTACGAATGCCTGCCGGGAATTCCAAAATGACCGTCACTCATGTCTCCACCAGGAGGAGGGGGAAGTGGGGGCGACACTGTCAACAGAATCACAGCCACAACAGCATTACGATAGACAATCACCTCCCAGCATTTGCAGGTCTACATTAGTAGTGATAAAAATTCTTTTAATGCATTTCCAGTATTCAGGTTAAACTGAAACTCTCAGCCATTACAAATAAAATATTATATGAAAAGGTAGTGGCAATATTTGTACAACTAAATATTAAATTGTAACACCTCATTACCAACCATATTTATAATGAAACATTAATGCATTTCCAATTTCTAAATACTGCACTATTTTGATTAATAAGTCAAATAGATCAAATGTCCTAATAGAAAAACATTAGGAAATCGGTCCTTACTGTTTCCCATTTGGCTTGAACGATACATAGAGTTATTACCAGTAGACATCAGAATGGGATCTGTCCAAATATTCATTCATTCATCACAAATAAATCAGTTGATGTCACAGTTATTATATAACCAATGTCAAAAATTTCTCTTCAAAAATCATAAATTAAAATCTGAAATATAAATTACCGTATTATCTCGGGTATAAGACGCAGCCGTGTATAATAGGCACCCTGAGTTTCTAAATTTATCATAATGCATAATCTTTAAATCTATGTATACGCACCTGAAATTTTGAGAACCAGCAGTCAACTTTCCAGTTTGAAAGAGGCAAAACGGACCACCTTTAATCAGAATTCCGAATAGATTCCATAATAGACATTTAAGCAACTTACCGGTATGTGTAGACATTATATGACGGTCAACGACAGTGGAGGGAAGCCCTTACAATTCAAGGTTATCTCTGTCTCTGTCTGTCTGTTTGTGTCTCTCCCTCTGTCTCTCTGTCTGTCTCAGCCAGCAGCAACATGGAAATGAAAGATGATAGTAATTGGTCAGATTAACATTGCGACTTCTCGGGGTAAGGTCCTGTTACATCCATGGCTTCTATCTCCCATGGTGCTCCACAGGGCATGGGGTTCAACTTCCAATTCAAGGCAATCTCTTCTACCTTCCCTTCTTTCTCTCTCCTCTCTCCTATCTCTTGTTCTCTATGGGCAACCACATTTAGGTGAGATAGGATTGAAATTAACCAGGTAACTGAATAGAGACTCACTATTTGACTCTTTTGGTACGTCTTATATATGGGTGTGTCTTATCCATAGATTTTTAAACACAAATAATCAAAACCCGCATCTTATATGCGGGTGCATCTTATACGCGCGAAAATACGGTATACTTAATACTACATACCTAACAATAACGGGAATGTACCATAGTGTTGCTTCTGCGTTTGACTGAAGAGTGAAGAAAAATTTATTCCTATGCATAATACGCACCCAGACTCTTTAGCAGTTTTTTTTTAATGTGTATTATACCCGAGATAATACAGTAATTAGATTTGCTCACTTAAATCTCATACATTATTTCCAACACTAGTAAATCAAGAATAAAGGAAATGTAGATAGCTTCTGATGAACTTAGATAAAAACTTTAAGCGTCAAGCATTAAAATATTAGCAACTAAAGATGATCTACCCCTCCCTACAGACGAAAGAAACTTAACGAATCTGAACGCCGTATTCTGACCTGAAATGTACGGCGGCATGCTATCCCGATCGTACATTTGGGGCTGCGGCGTTCCCATTCCTGACATGGCCCTCAACTGTGCCTGCTGAGAAGGCGGTTGCCCTGCCACTGGGACCATGTTCCCGGTGGCATAACCAGATTTCCTGAGGGAACCCATGGAAGACGCAGGGCTTGGAGCCTGAATCGGATAGTTGGGAGCATAGTTGTTAGGCGCAATCGGCGGAGAAACTGGAGGAGCGGGTGTACGATAAGGAGATGACGCCTTCCGGAGAGTTCCACCTCCTCCTCCTCCTCCGCCACCACCACCACCACCAGTGCTGCTACCATACATTGATGGTGGCGTTGGAGGTCTTGTCGTCGGTGCCTGGGTGGGAGGAGCCGTAAGAGATGGCTTACTCCCTGTGGTGCTGCTGCCAGAGCTATTTCTTCGTGAAGTCATATTCTGCTGCTGAAAGAAAAACAAGAAAATCAATTAACGAAAACTTCTAGTTCAAACTCCAGACATGTACTGACAAAAACAAAACGCTAACTTTCTCCTCACACAAAAAAATCTGCATTTTGCCAAAAGTACAAAGGCATGATGTTGCATTCAGATAGAGGCTAAAAGTGGTTGCATCCAGATTATATCTAAAAGTGGCTGACTTTTCCATTTTTTTCTAAATCAGGTCGATTCTAAAACCCTTTCACTATAAGTAGAGCAACATTTCCAATATAACTGCTATGAACAAATCAATTTCACGCAGCCAAGATAAACCAAAGAGAAATGACGTCTGCATACCCGAACGCCGTGGCCCAGGTCATCCAAAACCGTGTAATCGATGTTTTTTCTGACGTATTTCACGGGACGCTCCTGCTGCTCAGGAAAAATTATGCCGGGATTTTTTACCCCCGGAGGTTTTGTAGAGGATTTGTTAGTTGTCAGTTCGCCAATTTCTCGTCTGGCAACCTTTTCCTTGTGGATCATCACAATCTATAAATTAACACATTACCAAAACTACCGGGTAACCATCAAAATAAGAGAAATATCACCATTTAAATATACATAATTTTTAAGAGAGTTTTGATAGAAAAATCGAATAAATTAAATTTGAGCAGAATGTCAAAAGGATCCAAAATCACAAAATGTATGACAAAATTAGTTTCAAGAACACACAAATCTCTTTCTACAGACTTCTATCCTTATCCTTAACCACTAATTTCCTCTAAATATGAAAATATAAATTCATTACAAGAAAGAAAAAATATGTTATAAAATCAACAAAATTATTTGATATAACTGGTCCCATAAGAATCATCCAATAACATGTCTTCATACAAATATCCTGAATCATATAACTAAGTACATTCATATTTCTTCACATTTCATCATCGTCAAAAACCATAATAACATCAGTTTCCTTTACAAATACTTGATTTTTCTAACAATATATGAACTCATATGATAAAACCTGAGACAGATGATTAATATTTGATTCCATATCTGATATCTGTCCCATTTGAAGATCAAGAAGACGCAAGAAATTTGTTGCCAACATGTTAATCTGATAAGCAACACTCGCAAGAGATTGAGTCGTGTAACATTTTGTCTCGTCCAAAGCGTGAGCTTTGTCAACAGCCTATAAAACACAATGCAGTTATATAGAGTAAAGTATGCTGCAGTTCAACGTGTTAACCCTTTTGCCCTGTACAGCGATATTTAGGCTTCATAACGTATTGGTTACAGGGATTGCAGGGACGAAAGGGTTAAGTAAAACGTTAAAATTCGTAAGAATTTGCTAACAATTGCAAATCCACGCTTTCTCAAGGATTAATCGCCTGACTTTGGCATTTGCAGCAAACTCCTTCATGTAATTATCTGAGTGGATTTTCAAGACCAACAATTCTATTCTATACTGACAACTTTGACAAGTTAATGTTGTCTGCAGCCACTTTGACTTTGGCCCTCACTGTTACAGTGCATATAAGTTGATAAATAATAAATTAGTTGATAAATAATAAATAAGTTGATAAATAATAAATAAGGTGATAAATAAATAAATAGAAAAGATAAATAAATAAATAACATTAATAATAATAAATAACATTACATCTAAAATGAATCAAAAACATGATGAAGCTTATGGTGTTTCCATTTCATTTTTCTTTCTTTCTTTCTGTCTCTCTCTCTCTCTGTCTCTGTCTCTGTCTCTCTGTCTCTCTCTCTCTCTGTCTCTCTCTCTCTCTCTATTCCACCTCCTTCTTCCTCCTCATTCACCTACTACTTCATATCATGCCCAGGTCAAAATCAAGACAAGTATAATTCATTCAATAATAGTCAGGTCTTTTTATTCACCATTAATAAATTACAGTCTATAGATTTGATGGAATTCCAGGAAAGGCAAAATTATATCTCAACAGGTTTTCCACTTCAACTCTACAGCATCATTTGCATTAATTTGGATAATTACCCGGAACATCCTAGATATTGACGAGAAATTGGTGCATATGGCTTAATTGCTAGGGAAGCGCCATTTCCAAAACCTAGAAATGCTTTACTCACGTGTTATCTAAAGTCACATGGAGCTATGTCAAAGTGTATAGCATATTAAATGTCATAACTAGTAATTTTTTGTCTAAATGCATTAACTCATAAATCAACAAAATTTTAAAAATTTCAACATTTTATTTAATAATCTAATAATTAAATAATCAGTTTTAAATGAGCGAGTGCTTCAACACTTCAGTATGAGCTAATGAGAGACAGATTTCTATACCAAAAACTCAAATGAGTTACTTATAGTAAATTTAAAGCAAAATAAGAAAAATCTGAGAGAGAGAGAGAGAGAGAGAGAGAGAGAGAGAGAGAGAGAGAGAGAGAGAGAGAGAAACAAAGAAACAAAGAAACAAAAGAGAGAGAGACAGGCAGACAGACAGAGACAGAGAGACAGCCTCTAGATGCAAAACCTGAACCTGAACTTGTAAAGAGCAATCCTCAACAACAACACAGAACATTTCAACATTTCCCATTGAATTGGGGCCGAGAGTGAATCACTTAACTTGAACCAACTTGTTACAATTACATGAAATGTTTAGAATGATTAGGCTGCAACAATGATCACAGAGAAATGCAACACCATTCAGTTGATAACTTGATATCCACATAGTGCAAAAAATATAATTGTATGCAATACAATTTTATAAAATGGCCAGGATAGCCCACTAGATATCTGCTTCTCGGCTAGTGATGTGAGCATGAAATATTTCAAATGTTTTTTTCGAAAGAAACATGTTTTTTATGAAATATTACACATGCTGAAAAAAACACGTGAAAGTTTCAAATCAATTGATAAATCTGTAATTACATTGAATTTTAATATAATTTCATAATTACAGTTATATTTGATAATTTTCTAACAAATATAAATAAATTTTTTGTTATGACTAAGTATATATATGATAAGTACCTAACTTTTGCAATAGTCCTGACTAATTAGTAATGACAGCTATAACAGATTTCAGTCATTGATTTACTTAGATGCTAGCCTCTTACTTATTTAAGTTTACCATCTGGCAACTCTAACTACCTAAGTAAATACCATAGAAATCTAACTGTGGTTAGATTTCTATGGTAAATACTTGCAAACAGACGATCTATGTTATTTTATCAAGTCAGCGAACAGGCACAAGTCATACAGAGGTTAGTTTTGTTGGTTGAATAATGATAAATATTTTAATTTATGTACAGTCTATTGCAGTAGCATTTCATTCCAACATAAAACCGTTTGGAAAATCATGAGTGTTTTTTTTTTGGCTTTGCATGTCTTAATCCCCTATTATCACTCAGTTATATATGTTTCATTATGCTAATTAGTTGTTTATTCTTCTTTCCTGCTGGTCTACAAGTTACCTCAAACTGAATCTGGAACTGTAACAGTCTTTACCGACTTTTTTTTCAATCAGCTACCATTGCCTATCAAGCTAACCAATTCATAAATGTTGGGAGTCTTGAGAAACTGATTCTGTTATTTATCACTCACGAGTCACCACTGAGTACTGTGACTGTAAACTATGCATTTTTAATTATTTTAAGCAATGTTGAACCAGAACTCCAGAAGATGGTTATAAGTAGGCCTATTTCTGCTTAATCTGTTATGTATCAAGCATCATAACATGTAAGAGCCACACAAATATCACTCAGCTGTTCAATATTTTAAGCTGCTAGATGAATCTGAGAATGAGACCAGCTTTGATAAAGAGGATGATAAAGCTGAACTCAGTTCTGAACTAAGTTTTGAAGACATTTAATAGTAGTGAACAATAAATAAAAACGTGCTGACAGTTCCATGACAGTTGCATAGCAATACACACACAAGTGTGACAGTTAATAGTCATAGATGGCTAAAGCCAAATTTTTTTCTATTTGTTACGACCATTTTGCGATATTGTGGACATTGCATTTCGATAGAATGTAAGCGAATTGTAGATAAGTGAAACTGAAAACAAACAGTATTAGTATTAATTATTACTATCTGTTTATTTTACTGGAACTAATAACTTTACAAAGTATTGTAAACACTGCCTAATTTTCATTACATTAATTACTAATTCTCTTTACATAAATATTTCATTTGTGTTTGTAACATTGTATACAGTGTTCTGGTTAAATGATTTGGGTGGTTACGGTTCAAGTTTAAATACATTTTGACACTGATGGTGAATTTATTGTTATAAAAATTAGTAATGTCTACAATAACTGACTTTTTAGGACAGGCTAGCAAAGTATGTGCCATACACAGTAGTGTGAAATGAAAAAAACGAATCTTTCATAAAAAACTTGAAAAAACACGAATAAAACATGAAATATTTCACAAAAATAAAAAAACACATTTTTTACATCACTATTCTCGGCATATTTTGACTCTAGCATAGACAATTTAAATATAATAATAATAATAATAATAATAATAATAATAACGTGATTTAAAGTGGTTTAGGAAGCTAAGTAACTTAAGTAAGCCTGTGTGAAAACTACTGTAGTAACTCTCCGCATTCAATAACCTAATTTTCCGAAACAGCCTTTGAATCCATTTACTGTTTCAACTGTCACTCCCACCTTGTCCAAACTGTTCCATTTGTCCACAACCCTTGCACTAAAGAAATTTTTCTTTATTGGACCAACCCTCTGCTTAAACAATTTGCATATGTGGCCTCTAGCTACCAATAAGTTTACACCAAGATGGGAAAGTTGACTCTCACTCATAGTAAACCTGAAAACTTATATACTCAAGCTTTTAAGTCAATGTCTTTTCTCATAACATAACAATGTCATGGGAATTGTTACCCTCCATCTCATGTATTTGGGAACCTAATGCCCAATTGCCCATACTTCCTTTATGTTGGCAGACTCTTTTGAGAGATAGTGGTCATACAAGTACACGGTTTCATTGATTGATGCTTGAATGAATGGAGAGAGTGAGTAGTCCATGCTGGGAGGAAAAACTATTAGGAGAGAAACTCTTGGGCCCAAAACATCCGGTTACAAATACAGCACAAAAATAAAATATCGCTTGTCCAATCAACTGATTATATTATCACCAGAGAATAGCTACCGTACTAACGGAGGCATTTAATAGCACGCCAATAAAATTGCAATAGGCTTAAAATCCCTCAAAAATAAAATGTTAAAAGAACCGACGAATTGATGCTGTTGGAAAAGAGACTCGCCTAGTAGAGATTCTAGAGGAGAAGCTACAGATTATGGGCTTATAGGACCTAAAGGCTGAGACTTATACAGCACAGTTGCTTAAGAGAGAAGAGCTTCCTGGTATTTTCCTGATCTTAGTCGTTACCTGGACGTAGTTTCCTTCGCAGTAGGCGGCCACTTTCTCCAGATTAGCGTGACTGTCCTGTAGACTTCGTCGGCATTCCGGAATTTCTGTCTCCAACAACTGCAACAATTCCGCCGTTTCAGACATTCTATTTATCTCGATTATTAAGATTAATTTTCAAAATAATAATTATTATTCGACAACATGGAACATTTCACTAGAGGTCACCAAAAATATACAAAGATGTTACTGTGTAATAAGTAAGTAAATGAGTTATCCAAGAATTGTGTACTAGAGGTGGGTCGATTAATCGAAATCGTAATCGAAATCGCGATTTTTGGAAAAATCGAAATCGAAATCGAGACGATTATTAAATAAATCGAAATAATCGATAATCGTCGAAAAAATAATCGAAATCGCGATTATTTTTCGATTATTCCCTTAAGTTATATTATACAATATTTCCCATTCAAAGAAAGATCAGTTTACCGTTGATTATCAGATTTTCATTGAAAATGGATTAAACTGCGTATAAAGACAGGCACCATCTTTCTGGATTTGACAGCAGCTTTCGATGCGGTGTGGCATGCGGGTTTAATGTACAAACTCTCGCTCAATTTGCCACCCTGGTTCTGTCAACTTGTGGAATTACTCATCTCTGACAGACGGTTCTTAGTTCACTTGGGAGATGTCAGCTCCTGGAGACGTCAGCGAAACGGTCTAACACTAGTGTTCAGTTCTAGCACCTATGTTATTCAATTTGTAGGCTTATAGGCCTACACACGACTTACCGGACACCATAGGTAGGAAGTTTGGATACGCTGACGATATCGGTTTTGCCACCCAGGCTCGATCCTTTAAGGAGATTGAAGACCAGGGTTATTTCTAGGATTGTGAATTGGGGTGGGGTGTCGGGAAAATCTGGGGTGTGTTTATTTCTAGGATTGTAGGATTGTGAATTTGGAGGTGTCAGGGAAAATCTGGGGTGTCGAAATTTGGAAGTCTCTACCGAAAAAGCTGACAAGCAAAAACCTTATAGAGACTCATAAAAGTCTGACAAGCAAAAAAGTCATCCGAGGATAAAAGTTGTGGGGTGTATTTCTCCATTTGGGGGCAGGCCTCTTCAGAGGCTGAAGGAGGCCCAGGCCAGTTGGAATTTCGAGGCCTCTCCTAGCCTTCCCAACAATTAAAATTTTGACAAGCGAAAAAAGGTAATCACCAATTTTGAGGACCGCAGAATACCTTCCTAGCTTTCCCAAAATTGTCGACACGCAAAAAAGGTCATCACCAAATTGTGAGGCCTCTTCTAGTAGTAGCTATTTAGCTTTCTACCTCTCCCAGAATTCTAGACAAGGAAACAAAGGGAGGCCCCCAAATGATGGAGGCCCGGGCCGAATGGCCCTCCTGGCCCCCCTCTGAATGGGCCTGTTTGAGGGTGTTCAGGGCTAATCAATATGCATTCTGTATGCATACCATTGTCACATTACCAAATTTTGGGGGTGTCGACCTCAAATTGGGGTCTTGGGGTTGTTAGGGGTGTAGAAATATCCCTGTTGAAGACCAACTGAACATCGATACACAGAGGATTGCGAATACTGTAAAATATGGCGGGAAAGCCAGTTTCTAAAGGTACTGTGAAATAATCGAAATCGAAATCGCGATTATATAAAAAACCGTAATCGTAATCGAAATCGTAATCGTGAAAAATAATCGAAAATAATCGTAATCGTAATCGGAAAAAATAATCGTAATCGACCCAGCTCTATTGTGTACCCACCACCCAGACATTAGGTAATTTAGGTCACTGAGGTGTCCAGACTACAGAGGTTTGTGAACTGGATTGTTTGTCATTCAGAAGGTTAAAAAATCCACAATTATACTTATTATGTTGCCAGTGTGACAGAAGGTCAAAAACATAAATTTTCGGTGCTGGGGAAATAGACCCATCAATCTATCAATCAATCAATCAATCAATCAATCAATCAATCAACCAATCAATCAATCAATCAATCAATAAACTTCTATGGCACCACTATCATAATGCCCAGGGCATCAGCCGATGGCGCACCAAATCCAAATAGAATTAGAGCCAGGTCAATCCGGAAGATCAGTCAGAACAGCGGGGGAGCAATCTAAGGGGGATAAGCCAAGTCAAACAGATATGTTTTAAGACCAGATCTAAAAGATGATAACTTGTTAGTTTTACGAAGTGATATTGGTAATGAATTCCAAAGCTTAGGGTCACACACTGAGAAACAACTAGTGCCAATGACGGTGCGAGAATAAGGAACAATTAATGAAAGTCCTGCCGAATACCTAGTTGATTGAGTAGTATGTCGAGGAATTAGTCGCATCTTAAGGTAATAGGGTTCATTATATAATATGGCTTTAAATACTAAAAGACAAATTTTATAATTAATTCGGTATTTGATAGGAAGCCAATGTAGGGACTGTCTAGCTGGAGTTATATGTTCAAATCTTGGAGTTTTGGATAGGCTATGACTCTATAACTAAGGAATTTTGTACTCTCTGGAGTTTCTGCAAATTTGTGATGCCGAAAAACAGGGAACTGCAATAATCGAGGCGACTAGATACCAATGCATTGGCTAACTGAATAAGAACAGGCTTAGGGAGGAGATGTCTGATGCGATAGATGTCCCGAATATGATGAGAACTTTTGCAGACTGAATTTATGACTCATTTGCTTAATTAGTCTTACCAGGGAATAGGACCATTACATTGATTGAGTTAGGGTTATTTGAACTTATTTCTATGATAGTGAATTTGGGGGTGTCGGAATTTGGAAAAAGTCTGACAAGCAAAAAATCTTATAAATTAAGCAAGTCTCCCAAAAGGTCTGACAAGCAAAAAAAACCTTATCAAATCCCAAAAGTTCTGACAAGCAAAAAACCTTAGGCTATCAAGTCTCCAAAAAAGTCTGACAAGCAAAAAACATTAAGTTTCCAAAAAAACAGTCTGACAAGCAAAAAAGAGAAAAAACGTCTTCCCTAGCTCAGATTGGGGGTTGGTGTCGGTCTCAAATTCTGGGGTGTTGGGGGTGTTGGAGGTGTCAAAATATCCCTCGATTGGGGGTGTCGGTCTCAGATAGGGAGGGGTTGGTTGTGTTAGGGGGTGTAGAAATATCCTTGGATTGATTGTTAGAATTAATTGGAACTATATACAAGTTCACAAAAAATAATGATCAAATTACCTTAAATAAGATCAGTTGATTTTCGTGTGACGATTCTTGAGTGCCTCTACGGAAGTAAGTTACATATTGTGCCCTGAGAGAGTACCACAGAAACTGCTTATTCTTAGGTACTATGTAGATTGTATGTAGACAGGGCTGCGGGTTGCCGAGAGGGAGCAGAGGGCAAATGCACAGGGGCCCGGCCGCCCGGAGACCTGTAGGAGGCCTCGGCCGGTGACGTAGGCCTATTAACATACTACCACACCCTAAACCCTGAAAAAGCTGATAAGCAAAAAATGTCATCAGCAGTTTTGCGCACACAGGGGCCAGGGCCGGTCACGTATTGCATGGTTGACACTTCAAGTGGTGCTTCATGCAATGTGAACACTGGGTGGGAAGGTGTGATGCAATATGTTGAAAAGAAGCTGCAAAGGAAATTGGTATGGATCGTATGTGACCATCACACAGGAGAACTACCACTTGGGCACCTTACAACTGCTCTGGAAAACTAGGTTATTGAATGTGGAGAGTTACTTCCACACATGCTTACTTAGCGTCTTAATAAACCACTTTAAATCACATTATTATTATTATTATTATTATTATTATTATTATTATTATTATTATTATTATTATTATTATTATTACTAGTAAGGTTTAGAAGATTATATTATGTAAATCAGTAATTATTGAACTACAAATTATAAACTACAAGCCAATACAAACATTGTTTTCTCTTTTATTCATTATTGCCTGTTGATAAATTACTCAAAGTCAACATATAGAGAAAAAAAAAAAGTTTTGTTAAATCTTTGAACACACTTTTCAAAAATAAATCACATATTATTGATTATTGTGCTTCTATGGATATTACATGAACACTGGTCATAAATAACAAATAAATCTAAACTAACATTTGTATGCTTATGAAGAATGCACTGGGTCAAGTTATTCCCATCTCAAAATTGTAGATCTCCAATGGAGAAATTGAATGGCAAAATCCAAAGTTTTTAACCCAGAAGGCCCAACGGATTATCAGGAATAGTTAATACCCCCAAACATGGCCGGATTAACCATGTTGCATGTGTTTCAATTGAAACAGGCCTACTAAGAAATCATTGATAAATGCAGTAATTGATTTCTACTGTTGCCAATACTGAGAGTTTAATACTGCTGACTCATAAATCGTCACAATCCTAATATATAAAATGATATTATCAATTTTGTCTGAACTTCTTTCTGAACATACTATTGCAACAATTGATAATGGCATCCATGTTATTTCATATATTTATGACATTATTGTGTAGGCATCACCATTGCGGGGCCTTTTAATTTATTTGTGAAATGGGCGTACAAAATCTCAATTCGGCCCTGCACCCAAATCCTGGGCAAGTCAAACATTGGTCTAGACTGGTTGGTTAACCAGAACATCAGATCCATGAACCAGTGTTTTATCCAGGCCTTTTGGGGGATTCCTCTGCCTCAAACTACAACCGCCCCCAGCACCCCAAAAAAAAAAAAAAAAAAAATCCCAGCACAGACTCAAATTTTTGCATTGAACTGTTTCTCTGCCCCTCCAGCCAAGTCAATTTCTCCCCCTCCCCAACGGCCTGGATTCTGAATAAAACACTGCCATGGACAACCAACAGACATTGCAATGTTCTTAACAGATGCACAAGTTATTAGAATTAAAAATTGCGTAGTCTTCATGATCGGCAAGAGTCAAAACTTCTTCATTTTCTGTTCTGTGACCCAGTTTAGTAGCTCAGACTGCTTAAAATTGCTTGGACATAAATCATAATCAGTTCATTGTAAAAATTGCATAGATGCTCATACATTGTACTATTGTAAGAAATATATGACAATTGGCAGTTTTTACCTGCTCCAAATTATTTCAAGATTCTGTTTCTAACAACATTTCCATAAATGCTCTGATGTCATGATGAGCAATATTGTGACATGAGAGTGTAAAAAATTGTTAACCTAAGACAGTCAATGGTGCTTCTCCAAATCACAAGTTTCCTATTCGTCAAGTATTTGTTGTATTGATTTTCTCTGAAATAAACAAGAATTAAGAAGTTGACTGCAGTACAGATTACCACCACGTCTATTATAAAGAATAAAGAATTGAATATACATCATCTAAGAATGAACAGGAAAGGTAAAAATCATAACCAAACAGTCTCCAACAATGTGACAGATTAATAATTATTGTAATATGAATGAATCAATGCAGACTTCAACTTCTTGCTTTAATTGTTGTTTGATGTTTGGTGGTTTGCCAGTCCTTTTTCTAGACCCATGTTTTGCATTCACAGGGGCTGTCCATTAATTGTCCACTGTCAACAATTTTTGGGCAGTTTTTGACCCCCACCCCATGTCAACAACTGTCAACTTTCAGTGACCCCCTATATTTATGTCAACAACTTCTGACCTCCCTAAGATCAGTGATGGGTCCCCATATAAAGTTTAGAAGGTCATTATTTTTTTGTGGTGGTGACCTTTTCCCCTTTTTGCTCACAAAGTGTCAAAATGATTACTTTTTTTGCTTGTCAGGCTTGTCTTCATTGTAGTAAATAGTATTCCACGAAATATCCTTTTTTTATTTGTAAAAAGTTGAATTGTTGATGTCAACTTCTCTTGACCCCCTCCTGCCCCTTTTCAACAAATGTCAAACTTTTTCAAACCCTCCCTCTATTTGTTGGCGTAATTAATGGACAATGGTAAGTAATTAAGTAAGCTAATATTTATAGTAATAACTGGATTTTAAGTGATTTAGTAGGGGTTTTGTTGAAAGCCACTGAAATTCAGGTTCAAAATTTTTCAGACACATATGCAAAGAGCTTTGGCTGTGCACAAGAACCAACCTTGAGGTCCGGACTGTGGACCGTGGTTTGAGTAACCCTGTTATAACAACACCTCTCACAACACCATGTAGGCCACCTATACTGTTTGAATACATTGTAACATCTTTAAAATTTCACATTTCATTTAATAAATTTACTTAGAGGTATTAAGACTATATAAGTGACTTTGAATGAAATTACCTCAGAAGATCCATCTGGCATTTTTCTGATCAGTTTCTGAATTCGTTTCTACAATTCGCAAGCACCATTCTAAGCATTCTTTAACCCCTTAACCGTGTATTTAACTGTAACTCAATGTAAAATGGATGGATATATCCGGGGTCCCAAGTTAAGGGGTTAAAAACAGTCTGTGTACCGGTAGTTGTGTTCATTTGTCATAACAGCACTTTGCCATTTTCTTTTAACGTTTATATTTAAGGCAAAGCTCCCCCAAAGATACACAATTACTGGGTACTGACAGCTGGAGGAAAGCATACATTTTATTTAAACAATTTAACTAAAACCAAATCCTATTTAACGAATATGCAGCATGCAAAGTGATATTCTGTGCTGTGAAAAACACAGTTTAAACCACGTAAATCAGTTTTATAAAGATTTATTTGTTGCTGGAAGCAACTTAATCAGAACTGCCAAACAATGTGTATTAAATGCTAAATTCTTAAACTTATACCAGTTTATTTTCCAGCTTATTTATTTGTTGTGTTTTCTTCATCTTTTTTGGTCTTCTTTCCTGCATTAATAAAGTATTTGCATATTAATTAGATAATGGCATCATTAACATTTCTGCAATTAGGTTTGAAATTCCGTCCTTCTAAAGCTGTGGGCTTCATCTAAAGAAATGGATACTGATATTGAGTAAAGAAATGGAAAATAATGTTTTTGATGATAGGAAAATCATTGTTGCTCTTAAACTTTCTCACCACCTTGGCTTGTTGAATTTTGTTGTCATTACTTCTCTGGTGACCAACAATTTCCACAGTAAGATTTGCCTCTTGAAGATAATCAAGAAACTGAAAATGAATGCACCAGAAGGTTTCCAACTGCCGTTTTAATCATATGTAATTAGGTCAACTTCAATTTAAGTTGCACTCAAATATGGTAATCTCTTCGAACAAGGGTCTAGTTTGTCTGCAATAGGGTGGAAGCAACAAATAATTTTCTTTAAATTTTTAGAATCATTCATTGTTACCAGACAAATTAATTATTTGATCTCTGTTCATTCAGAATAAGTCCATTTGCAGAACTTCATTGCTAATGTCCATGTGTGCAGTTACACATTTTATAGTTGTAACCAGGATATGATCACAGTTTGTCAGTATACCACAACTAATTTCTGCTTTAATGCCTACCTTGTGATCGACCTTGTTAATTTTTAGTAGTCTTTCATGGTTGTAACGAGGATTTGTTCCAGCTTTCATCTCAGTCTCAGTATAGGTTCTCTCTCCATAGAATTTGTACCGGCAACGAGTCTAGAACATTTGTTATACAGTACATAGTTTTTATTGTATTCAGTTCAAGCAATTGAAGTTATTTATGCCATAACTTCGTCCTTTCTATTAAAGCCAGTTCAGTAACATTTTGTCAAAACATAAAATTATTATCTAGAAACATAATCATCTTTCAATGACTGCATTAATATTCTGGAAATAAACAATTTTGTTATTTGGTCAATGGTCATATTGGTATGAACCTGAGAAGTAGTATTTCAGAATTTAAATTCACACATATTTTTTCATTTTGAACTGTCTGAATAATTTGTAAAATTCATTTTTAAAATAATAATATCGATGTAAAAGAGGCACTCCGTTCTTGAATTCATAACATGAAGTTAATCAGCTGGGTTTCCTTTTGGAGCAAATGATAATAAACGAGCTCTTTGTATTTATTTATTCAATCATCACAGTGTGATAAAAGTCCTACTACTATAATTGTGGTCATCTGTGCTAAGTAAATCAAATATTGCATAAGGAATATTCTATTATGAAATCAATCATAACTCCAGCAGTGTTTTTGATATTCAAACCTACCTTTAAAAATCGTTCTGGCATATTGATTGCCATGCAGATTTGTATCTTAAAGGCAATTGGCTTTCCAATCTGAAATTTCATACACATTGTACATTTTAAAAATTGTTCTCACCACTGTTATTTGTATTGGAATTAATTTTAGATACATCTTCAACATTGCCATATGCATAATACATGAATGATCCCTCTAATAAAAGTTAACAATAAATCATTTAGAAAGAACTGAGAGAGACATGTGCTGGATGATTTTGACAAAAAGGGGACATTTTTGATTTGCATCTCAAGCCATCTGGAGATTTTGGAGAACAAAAGTACCAAGACAGAGTTTGAGAATAACATAATCTATAAGCAGGGTTTCATGTTTCACTCATTATGATTAAACATGAATTTTTCCAACAGACAGATTGCTTTAAAGTAATTAAGAACCTCAACAATTTTTGGAAAATTTAGAACTGAAGCTGAAAAGCATTTGTCACAAGTGAGATATCAAATAAATAGACCTTTGGACAAAATAGGTCTCTTATAGCATAATCTGATTATAACAAAGGCATGCAGCCATTTGATTATCCTCTCACCACTGGATTCCACTTTGTAATCAACAATTGTGCTTGAAAGCTTCATAATTAGTCAGTACTTCTGATGTAGTGAGAAAGAAGTACATTGTTCAAAACAACTATGGTACATGCTGAAACATCTAAAATATTGTAAATACTGGATACATTCAGTGTCTGAAAGATTCACTGGTGGTAGACTTTAAAATCAAATCATGAAATTATTGATCAAGCCTTGAATGACCAGGTCGACGGGATCCTTGACAGCCACGGCGTCTGTTTCCTTTCCATTTTGATCGCAGGGAATGAGGTCGACTTTGAGGAAACCACAGTGGACAGCTCTGTAGTCGAGGATGCTCAGCGGCTCTTCATCAAATTTCAACATGTACGACAGAAAGGCAAGAGGAATCGACGCAAAACCAACGACCTCTTCTGCATCTGGTGGCTCCCAGAATGGATCTTCTTCCTGAAAGAAATTTTAAATTTCACCAACTCATATCTAGAATGGTTTTTAAAACCTTTTAGAATGAGTGCTCATAGCACAAACTTTTATAATTATTGTTTGTATATATTTCTGTTCTAGTTAGTAGTTACTGGATTAGCCTAAGCTAATATTTCAATAAAATATAAATCAATAATAAACTTTGTGTTGCTACAGCTGATGGAATGCATGCAAATCAGACTACCATACAAACAATGCACAGTGTTAATAAATACAAACAAACCAAAAGGATGACATTTTACAGCAGATGAATACACTGGAGACACCTTACGGGACTGAGCAAATAGACTAGGTAACAAGAGCTGTATAGCAGTGTTTCCAAAACTGTGGGTCATGACCCAAAAGTGGGTGCTGGGGTAGCATGAAATTATATTCAAGTGTCATTTTCTAACCAATACCATGATGTCACAAGCCTTGAAAGTCGCAAGTAGACTTAGGTTTTAAGAAATTTATATGCCTGCAATCCTCGATACACAGATTATATTAAAATGATTAGTGTTTTATACAATTTTAGTCGACAATAAGTTTGCAGGGTTTGGCATGTAACATAGCCGCTGAAGTGGGTCACAGTTCCAAAAAGTTTGGAAAACCCTGTTCTAAAACACAGAAGCAACCATCAGTGGCGGTTCCAGGATTTCTTGGTAGGGGGGATGAAATGAAATCATAGGAAGTTAGTGGGGAGATGAAAATAGAAGGGAAAAAATCAATAAACTTTGCCAAAATGGGCTGACAAAGGAAATTTTACCCCTAATTTTACTAGACTTTTACCCAAAAATAGGTTTCACAAGCAAAAAAAAAGTCTGGTTCAGGGATGCATCCCTATTCATCCCCCGCGTGGAACTGCCACTGGCAACCATACATGCAGCAAAAGACAGCAAACAATCTATAAATCAATACAGTACAAGACATTCTGTGGCTGATGTGAGACACTGTGAGGAGGCCATAAGTACAGTACCTTTGAGATTTTCGGGAGGCTTCCTTGTTCCTCAAACCTCTGGTAAAGTTCCTGAATGTAGCTGTATCGAATCAAAAATTTGGTCTTGTTCCACAAATACTCATTTCCAGAATTTTCATCCGTAACTTTTACAAATGCCTGAAAGTATATTGCAAAAAGTAAAAGCTTTTAACGTCTTGTAGGTGAACACTACATCATATACATCACCAGCTGATCTTCCCTCAATAATTAATTATAGACATAATTGTGTCTATGTAACAAACCTCTCAGGATGATAAATTTGAAAGAAAATTTGGAAGCAAAATATATGAATACCTTTACAGCTTTCAGAGGAATTTAATGCATGGCATAATTTGACAAAATAATTATTTGTCAATACTCATTCTATTATGAACTCAATTTTCTACCATTTATCATATTATAAATTATGGAATTGCGTTATTAAAGTGCAAAATCAACATATTGCACCTCGGTTGCACCAGAGTCTAAGCCTCTTGCTTCTGAAGAGAGTAACAGAAGAGAAAACTTGGCTGCTCTCTTCATGTCATTGGCCATTGCTGTTACATTCTGAACAATTGGAAGAATGTCCAAAACTTCTCTTATAAGCAAGCTATCATCTAAGCAAAACACATACACACAAAATGGGTAACGAATCTATGTATCAAAACAAAACAATATTTCCAAACAAAAGTATTCTTAATGCTCTTGACTATTGATCTTTTTTAAAACATGTGAGGCAGATAATGTCGAGTATATCAGAGTCCTGACGGGTTTGGATAGTATGCATGCTATTGTAGAAAAGCGACAAACATCCTTTGTTAATAGATATGAGAAGAAGCCAAAGTGCATTACTAGGATTTGTCTGAGGGCAGAGGCTGTACTGTGTAAAGTTTGTGCTTAGTTTATTTGTTTATTATTAAGTTTGTGTTTATTATTATTATTATTTTATTATTATTATTATTTAGTTTTGTTCAGTTGATTTGTGTTTTCCTTGGTTGTGTACTACTGGTTGTGTACTACTTTTTATGCTGTGCTTGTCACGAATAAAGATGATTAATATTAGTACATTACAGCTATTAATACAATGCTTTAAAATTTAAATCCAACCATAACATTTCTTTAGTGCCATTGCAATAATGCATTCAGCATCAGTTGACAGTCACTTTAGGGTGTAATCAAAAAATTATGTCCGTGGTACAGTATATGGTCGAGTCAGTCCCTATCCATATGTGGCTGGTTACGGCTAATGAGTGCATGCAATAGAAAATGTGCTTCAAGATTAGACCTAAACTTGTGCTAATTTTGTGAAAATACTTTGTATTTGACACCGGATATGAGAAGAAAGTATTCTACAGACCCTCTTTGAATTCAATGCCTGAATATCGTATGATTTCCTCCACAGCATCTTCATAGTTAAACTCTCTAAGCACTGACTTATCCATACTATTCGCCTGTTCTGGATTGTGAAAGACGTACAGATTGTTGGAACCAAATCGAATCCTGCAATGGTTTATGGCAATAAGAAGAGTTTTCAGACATGACACGGAATTAATTAGCAGAGTTTTTATTTCAAAGAAGTATTTGATTTTGCCAATTGTCACCATGATAACATGCAACAAATGTGTCGATGTGCACATCTGAAGTGCTTTTGGCATTTATCATCATTAAAATGCAACAGCAGGGACCAATATTTTTAATGCATAACATATGTAGTCAAAAACCTATAGAGTTATAGGCTATAGTTATCAGCTATAGGATGATGGAATATGTCATTTCTTAAAAGCCAGTTTTTTTCTTCAAAATTCACAATCAAAATTCAATTGTGGTTTCTTCTCAATCAAATATTTACCAGAATTCTTAATACTTGGCAAAAAACGTAATCACTTGTGCATGAAGTAAACAGGAGAGGATGAACAGCAGATCCTTGGGGAACACCAAAGTCTTTCTTAGTTCAATCAATCAATCAATCAATCAATTTTTTATTTCTCAAGATTATACAGGTTAAACATACAAAATTAAATCATTTCTTACTATGTAACAAAAAGAACATCATAATATGTAAAAACAATATATAATTCGTTTGAGAAATGGGTTGGCCAAAGGGTATAAAACCCGTAAGGCGGTCAACCTATTTGGTTTAGTGATTTATAAGTGACAGTACTAATTATAGAATTCCAAAAATTGAAGGTAAGAGAGTTGAATTTAAACTGAACATGGTTACAATTTACATTACAGTCTGTGTACGATTTTTAAAATATGATTTAGGCCACCCTAAGGCGGTGGAAAGGAATAGTGGAAAGGCTCCTGCTTTCCCATCTCATCAATAACTTCTGCTTTCACTTTCTGTGCTTTGCTCAGACCAGCCACCATTCATGTTCTGTCCATCCATTCCTCTCTTTCACTCTATTGCTTTTTTTCACAGTAACCAAATCCATTACTTTTAAATCAACTGCATGCATATTTATTCAAAAACTCTTTTAAAATGGTTTGGAGGAAGGAGGAGGGGAGGGGAATGGGAGGAGTCGCCCCGTCCAATGGTGTTACTGAGCACCAGGGTTTAATATAGGCCGTTTCCGGAGGGTAAAATTGCCCTTTCCCCCGGAAATTTCAGATTCCCCAGAAATTTTGGCATACTACATCAATTAACAGCAGCCCCCTAGCAGAATTCCCCCCGGCTTTGTCAGTTTCCCCCCGGCTTTTTCAGTTCCCCCCGGAGTCCAGGAGTCTAGATTAAACACTGCTGAGCACACAGACACTTGAAAATTATATGTACATTAATTGTTCCATTGTGCATTTTAAAAGCATGCGCATGTTTACCTGTCTCCGTGGTTTAGCTTGATTTTTGCCTCTAACGGTTTTCCATTGTGGAGGATTGCTCCGTAGTTTGGCTCAAGGAAAACATCACCTTTTCCCGTATTTCTTATAACTGCATGGTTACTGACTATTCCAGGTCCTCTCAGCAATATGTCCACCTCCTTTTCCTTTCCATTTCCAATGGTCGTCTTCTCTTCTGTAAAAAAACAGAGTGGCGGAATGGTTTAGAGACAGAAAAGTCAACAACTCTAGTGATACGAAATGAACTCCTGCCTACAACAGCGGTTCTCACACAGGGCAAACCCTTCTAAACCACTTTAAACCTTGTTAGTATATTATTACATTACATTACATTGCATTGCATCACATTACATTACATAAGTAATTTCAGTCTTGTTTCTGCTGAAACTGATGCAAAACATGCAAGCACTTGATTCAGCCAAACAAGATACCCAGACTGTATGTCATCATACACTAGAATATTTGATCATTTCACTGTTGAAATCATTGGATGTTTCACAAACAGCCATCAGTCAGTGGCGCAAACCAGGTCAGAAAAACA
The DNA here is from genome assembly GCA_018105865.1 of Metaphire vulgaris. Taxonomy (NCBI): domain Eukaryota; kingdom Metazoa; phylum Annelida; class Clitellata; order Crassiclitellata; family Megascolecidae; genus Metaphire; species Metaphire vulgaris. The sequence continues at coordinate 4,246,505 of CM030834.1, forward strand.
GTCGTGTCCAAATTTCTCAATAAAAAAGCACATTGGCTGTGGTACCAGTGGCGTCATTCCACACTTTTCTTGGGGGGTGAGAAAATTTTCTGCAAATTTTTGACAAATTTTGGGTAAATTTTTTGCAAATTTTTGCAAATTTTAGGCATTTGTGCAATTATTTTGCAAATTTTTTGCAAATTTTGAGCAATTTTGGCAAATTTTTGGGCCAATGTTGGAAAATGTGCAATTTTTGATATTTTTTGGCAATTTTTGCAATCTTTGCACATTAATACATTATAAATTAATATTTTCATTTCCTGGGGGGCACGGCCCCCAGCCCCCCCCAAATGACGCCTCTGTGTGGTACTTTAATCTTTTCCCTTGTCAGGCCAGTGATGACCCGTTTTCTGCTTTTGTCACAGTTTTTAGGATGTTAAAGATGTAAAGAAGTGCAAATAACATATGTGGCGACCTTTTTAAAGGCATTTTTTAGACAAAAAAAACAACCATGTTCACAGCATTAAGAACATGATCTCTCCAAAAAATACCCACGTCAGGACATCAGGACATGAGTTGTGTTTGCACTCATGCTATCAATGGCAACAGCAGACAACAGTTGCAACACAACCAGTGATGTTCCACGCAACACTCTTCAGGTACGCGGTTCAGCTTGTTCATTTTTCTTTTTTCTCTGAATCATCACGTTTTGGATAGATTAGTTAATTCTGATTCTTTGATATATATTAACATCACTCATAGAAAACTCTCACTTGGAGGGCAAAGATATTGAAGTTTTCCATTAAGTGCTGCATCTTCGTTCAGATTGCTGAGATGAGGAATTCTCTTCTGAGCTTCCTGTCTTTCACGCTCTTTGGCCAGTCTTTCCTATTAAATAAATAAATAAATAGGTCTAATAATAATAAGACAATTTATATAGCAATTATATAATAATAATAATGCTGGGGCTTAGACAGTTGCCAGGTGACAAAATTCAGTGTGATAATCAAAGACCAGACCCTCATAAGATTTTCCAAATATCCTGTCATCCATAATTTTAGCCGTTAATAGTCAATCACATGGAGATCAACTGATGCCATAAGTCAGAGTGCAAATTTACAATTTCAGCAAAACGAAAGCAGCAAACATGGACAGGTGACTTCCATGAAGAGATATGCACAATGAGTGAACAACATCAAAAAATTAGACAAAACGCTATTTCTTATTAACAGTGAAGTTGATCAAGTAATTTCATTTCATGACATGCAAATGGACTCACAATGGACCAGTGCCGTTAGTGGCCAATTACCTCCATTTCTTGTCTTGCTTCAGCCAGTCGCTTCTCAAGCGCTGATTCCAAATCTTTCATCTGTTCTTTGTAGCGTTGAATCTACCAAAGTATAATTCTAATTTTAAACCATTACATTACATAAAACTAAACTTTAACCAAAAGACAGAAAACTCAAAGTTTTCTTAACTATAAATATTTGGTGACAAAATATTTCAAAGTCCAAGTTTTTTGAAAGAGCTTTGTCCATTCATCGAAGTTTCACCTGAGCTGACTTGCATTTCTGCCTAAGTTTCTATGAAGATTCTATTCTATTCCATCCAATTCTATGCTTTGGTTAGGCCCAATTTGAACTTCTGAGACTTCTACTGCAGTCAAAATTTGACTAAAGTTGATAAATGTACAGTGCCGTGCCAAAAGTTAAGAAACAAACAATATGTGTTTGCTCAGCATTTTCCAGAGAATGACTTTATCTTTCTGGATGACAATGCTACAGTTCATCGGGCACGTTCAGTGATGGCATATAGGCAGAAAAACAAGATCAAGAAATTGACATGGCCGGCACAGCCACTGATCTGAATATTATTAAAAATGTTTGACTGAGACTGAAAATGGAGCTGCATTGCAAAGCGAAAGATGTCTCATGTGTTGCTGCTTTGAAATTATCCATTTGCAGCATTTGGGAAAACCTGCCCGTGGATTACATAAGGACACTGTATAATCAAATTCCTCTATGGATTCTAGAAGTACTAAAAAGCAATGGAAATATTACCAAATATTAGCATGATTGCATATACAGTTAATCATTGGTTATAGTTTAAATCCGTTGACTTTGTTGCATCTTTAGCTGTGGAAATTTTTCCGTCCGCCTTGTTTCTTAACTTTTGGCATGGCACTGTAGCATGACTGAAGTGCTTGATTAGCAGGCCAATGATCACAAATCACAATTGTGTCACTGTATGGATTATCATGATCTTAGTATTATACAGTAGACAGAGACCTCTTTCTCTTGTTCTTCTTTCATTCGTTGTATCTCTGCAAAACCAAAGCAAACATATGCATTGCAGATCAGGAATTATGCTCCATCAGAAAGAAATATCTAAATATCATCAAAGGGTGGTTGGGAAGTCTCTAATTCATTTTCACTTTGTTGGTCTCTATTAACGCCTTCACCCAATTCATCTGTATTGTATATCTGATTCTGAGTCTTAAATCATTCATGGGCTGCTAATAAAATATCAAGGGAACCTCAGTAAACTTGAACAGCATTCATGATCCCTCAGTTAAAAAGAAATGGTTGATACTATTTTTTAAGATTTGTAGAAAATAGAAACAAAATGCTGAGTGCAGTTGACTGACCTTCAGGCGTGTATCCCAATGACCTTCCAGTTGATTTGGCGTTTTCCAGTTCCTTCAACAGTCTCTGCTTTTCGGAGATTAAATCCTGAATCATCTTCTCCGTTTCAACTTGATTCACTTTTGCAACTGTTTTAATCTCTTTCACCCGATCCGCTAAAACGACAAAGTGACTTTAATATCAATTAGATCCAGACTGCCATTGGTTATTACCAATCAACAGAAAAGTGAGGACTTTTTTCCCTAGGATTTAGGGGAAAACAAGACCCTCCTTTTGAATTTGGTCACCTAAAACTTGCTATGATTTATCTATAAATTGTAAATGCACAAGGCCCTAATAAATACCACAAAGGATTATGCTCTGTGAGGACATTCAGAGAAGAATTTAGCCGTGTGAAATAAATAAGTTTATGCAAAGCAATAGATGCTCTGTTCAGCTTAAATTCAAAGCACTGAATACTAAGTAAAATGTATTGAAATCTAAACAATCACAACTTTTGAACAAAGAATCAATCTGTCGTTAGACTGATTTAGTTCTGATCAATATCAGAAAGCCAGCCAAAAGTTATTGTGCCATATCAAACCATTTTGAGTAACTGCTGTCTGCTTTATTTTATTTTTTCAGTGACAGAGAAAATTAGTGTGAACTTAAAATACGAAACATAAGTTGCTTGAGAAGGTCCGTCGTAGTAAGTGAAAGGTCCTTGGCAACTCCAGCACTTACATTACATTACTTACATTGTAGCTGTAACAGAAAGTCTGTAAGAAGAGGAGCTACAGAAACCTGTATTTGCCACACTACCCTGGGACTGTTTCTACCACTCAGTGCCCCAAAAACATAAACATTTTAGACAAATGTTGCCGACATTAGCAACACGTGCATTCATACAGATTCTTTGCCAACTGCAAGGCGGCCTGTAAAAGCACAATATGAGAACTGCATTATATAGATTACTGACCACTATCATCAACTAACTCTCATTATCTAACTAATCATTTATCTAACTGAAAATATTAATTTATAATGTATTAATGTGCAAAAAATTGCAAAAATTGCCAAATAATATCAAAAAATTGGAAATTTTCAAACATTGGCCCTAAAATTTGCCAAAATTGCTCGAAATTTGTGAAAAATTTGCAAAAAAATTTTCTCGCCCCCCCCCCAAGAAAAGTGTGAAATGACGCCACTGTATCTAACTACAGATCTAAAACGGTTTTCATTCTGCCAATAGTGACAATTGGCAAAAGTAGGGAAAGGCCACCAATAGAGACTCACCATATCGAAGAGTTGACAACGTCTGTTCATAGTTCTCTGCATCAGGGCTGATGGCAGCAATCTTCGACAATAAAAGTTACAAATGATTTAAAAATAAGAGTGGAAGACACCACAGTCGAATCTTTAACTAAATGGTCCAAATAAAAATGATAATTATCTATTAAGGTTGACCTGTCTGGATGTACATTGTACATATCACTTCAGCTTAATTTTAGCATTAAATACCTGTATAATGTATACATAACAAACATACCAATAAGATTGTCAGCTAATTTCTTGCAACTTTAGCTAATTTCTAACACTATTTACACATTAAGGTGACAATTGAAACTTGTAAGTCAAAAGCAGATGTTAAATGGAAAGTCATAAGCAGGCGTTTGCATGAATCAATGTTATCCTGGATGTATTGTAGATTATATGAATCATTTCTTGCCATAATTGTCTTGCTGTTGCCACCAAGAGCATTTTTCAAAAGCTTCGTCAAAACTGAATCTCTGAAAGGAACTACAAAAAACACCAGAATAATAGAAAATGACTTCACTCAGAGCAAAGCATTATGAAGTAAAATGCTTCTTTGCTGCTTTTAGTGCATCAAACTGATTAAATCAAAATCATTAGCTATAAGTATAATTTATAACTGCTTCTATATGAACACGTTAGAAGCATCTGGCTTCGCCGTGGTTTGAGATCAAGCTATATCATGATAAAATCATGATGGAGCTCATGACCAAATGTCCTGAGTATAACTTTTATTAATGGTCGAGAAAAATGCCAAAAGCCACTTTATTTTGACATATCCAACTAATTTAGAAAATACCCGAAGCATTTAATAATATGTCTAACTATTACTAAAAGTACTTGAATGCACAATGATTATCATAATAATACAGGAAATCACTGTGATCAGATGATATTCACTTTATTCAGCAACTAAGTTCATTAATAGAGGCCAAGATCATGCCAGATGGGAAGATCTAGAAAATCTAAGCCTGAGTCCTTGTAAATATATAAAAGATTATGATCTAGACTATTACCTGAAACTGAGGACTTGGTTTTTTTAGAGCCAATTTCCACAAGAGCTGAAGAAAAAAAAGATGACAGCATACTGCTATTTATTAATTATCAATATAGAAACAGAGCAACAAGGAATGACTCAGGTTTTGATAAGACATTTTTTATCTAGTATTCAAACATCTGCTTAATTTGAAATTCTCTGACTTTTAGGTCTACATACAAATTTAGAGGTTTTCTGAAATAATCATAACTAGAAGTAACATACCAGTAATTTATTCTCATAAAACACAAATAATGTTAACTTTTCTAAAATCATTGTGCACACAATATGAATTAGCAACATTATCTGAAAACTTTTAGCACATATACAGGCTGCTGTGACTTACAACAGCAGATGCTTATGAAAACATAAAATGTTTACACCTTTAATGTCCAGCAAAAGGCACACTGTGGTGTCAAAGCCAGAATTGAAATTCTATGGATATATTTTACAAAATATAAAGTTCCTCTGTGTGTGTGTGTGTATGTGTGTGTGTATGTGTGTGTGTGCATTTTCATGCACGTGCAATTGATACACCTCAGGCAATCTTGGTTCTCATAAATTGCAGGTTATACAGAATATCAAATCAATATCATATCACTTTAGAGTTAGGGAAAGTTTTTTCAGCCTGAAAGTTAGCAAAGGATGCTGTGCACAAGGCATTCATGATATTAATTAATTTCATTTCCATTTGTATAAATGATGTAGCAATTTATTAGAAGACAATAATAAAAAGAGAAAAGTTGCATTCCTTTCTGCCCAGCACACAGCTGGTAAATCAGGATAAATAATAACTATTCATACCATGAATCACAAGTCCTAGAGTTGAAAGAGACTGATTAATATTAGTTGCTTCTTTGAATCTGTCACCAGATGACTCTGTTTGCTTCTGTCTCTCACTAGAAATTGAATTAAATAAATACAATAATGCATTACATTCATTCGTTACAAAATAACAGCAACCAATTTTTTACCGAAAAGTGCCTTTTTACCAAAAGATATTTGACTATAAAAATTGTAAAGAAACTTTGCAAAATTTTATAACCAACATTTAACACCTGATCTTGTAAAGTCTGTTAACATAATAGTCTTAATGAAAATAATGACATATCCTAATTCACATCACTTGGGAAGTGGCTGTTATCTACCCATGTTTTTCCTATGTTTCCCTATTTTTCAAGAGGCATGCCAAGTTATTTTCAAGTGCTTTTAGGTAATCTAGGGGTTCACCTACACACAATTTGACATATTGTGCAAACTTTAAGCTACCATGGGAAATAAACTACCCAATTTTACCAAAGTTACCCAAAGGGTAGATATCATAATCAAAATTTTTCCTTATTGAGTGAGCAATTTTCTTAATTTTTTACAGTACCCAATATCTATATAATACTGTGTTTCCCAAACTGTGGGTCGCGGCCCAAAAGTGGATCGCAGGGCTCAGTCTAGTGGGTCGTGGAGTAGCATGAAATTAGATTCTGAAGTGTCATTTTTTAACCCATAAATACCATGATGTCACAAGCCTTGAAAGTTGCAAGTAGGCTTAGGTTTTAAGAAATTTATATGCCTGCAATCCTCTGTACACAGCTTATATTAGAATGATTAGTTTTTAATGAAACTTTTATCCAGTTTTAGTCGACAATAAGTTTGCAGGGTCACGACATGTTACAAAGCCATTGACGTGAGTCGCATAGTTTCAAGAAGTTTGGGAAACCCTGGCTTATAGTACTTTTAAAAAATTAATCTTCACAATAACGCATGGAAAGCATATTGCAACCATTTTGCTCTGAAACTCCAATAACAATAAAGATTCGGATCAACCTAGAGGTTAAGCGATTTTGCCATACTCATAGGATTTTTAAGACGCAAAACAAAGGTATGTTCTTGACAAAAATTTTAAAAAGATGATTTTCAAGAAATCTCAATATTTATTTATCTCATTTTGTCTAATTTAGGAAAAATATGAATTATTATGCCTAGTATATTTGCCATATTTTCATTCAAATTGAATCAAAGCTTTTGTTTTGCCTTTTATTCAAAACTCAGAAGATTCTCTTCAACTAACGTTCGCCAGATGGCCAATGCATTTTTGATATGACATGCTTTTATTAGAGTTGCGTCATGTTACAAAACCGCTAAAGTGGGCCGCGGTTCCAAAATGTTTGGGAAGCCCTGATATAATATATAGTATTCCATATGTAAAACATTTTACAGACCCACCCAAGCCCCTACATTTGCCCCTGCCCCTCTCGACGGGCCTCATAATGATAGGACACACTATGTGTTTTGTCATTATGACACATGTGTAGTAAAATAGCAACATACTTAATATGTAGTTTAAAATCTTGAAATTTTTGTAATGTGGTTATGTTTGATAGCGAATAACTTGTACTAAGCAAAAAATTTCCAATATGTAATGTCAGTTTCATGGAGCTTCAAATGCTTAATCCAAAGTGTACGACAATATTCGATTTGCTGAGGCTGGACTAAAATAAATAGAGGTGTATCCCATCAGTAGAAGCATGGGCGTCCGCAGGGGAGTGTAAGGGGGTCCAATTGCACCCCCTGGAAAAATCGTGGAGTTATGAAAAAAGTAAAATTACTTGTTTCTTTCGTCACAAAATCTTGTTTTGAACCCCCTTGAAAATCTTTTCATTTCTTTCGTCACAAGACCTTGTTTTGCACCCCCTGAAAAAATTTCTGCAGACGCCCATGAGTAGAAGATGGTGAAAAAGGCTAACCAGTGCACAAGTTGATTAATTATATGATATGAGAAAATTAAGGTTCAGAACGAGTACAAATAAGAAAATACAATACAATGAGAGAGAAATCTTATTAACTAGATAATATAGCCAACCTTCCAGCTAGATCGACTAGATTTATGGCAGACTGGATCGATTTTTTGTCCTTTTTGCTGTTCTGAGTAAAATTTACTGTGACTATTGTGTGAGCTCGGCTGCAGAAAATACAAAAATAATTTATTCTGATATTTGCTGATCACTAAATTTTGTATGATTTTTAAAAACAATAATATTTGATAATATTTGGAGAGTATGTTGGCAGTTCAAAAAACAATACTTTTTCTTCATCGTTGAAATAAACAGTGAATGTACAATTAACTTTCGCTAATCACCTGCTAGTTTCATTCATCTTAGTCGCTGCAATCGATCGCAGCTTGTTTCCCTCGTTGATCTGCTGCACGATGTCATCATAACTTCCAACAGCAACGGTTGCCAAAGCAACAACTGCAACACAATGACAAAACTATGACATCAAACCGAAATTCTCACCGTCCCACTGTGACAACCACTGTTGGATGGCATTTCAAGCAGATAACCAGGCACAATAAAAGAATAATAAGTGTATTTAGATCATGACTTTTTCACAAAAGCTAGTTTCTAACTATACAATTAAGTTCCTTCAAATTTTCCATTCTACTTTCATGATCTTTTCTGTTACTGTTTCTTAACATTTACTAATAATCCATACATATACCGTATATCTTTCTCATATTCTCACTATTTCAATTCTAATGTGAAAAAGATCCTACCCCTTCCTGAGAATACTTTATCCAATGAAAATTCTTTAGGTGGAATAAAAATTTGGGAGGGGATTTTCTATGTAGCTACAAAATCAGTGGCGGCTCCACCGGGGACCAGAGGGGGCCGTGCCCCCCTGTTGAGTGCCTGGCCCCCTAGTGCCCCTCTGTTGGGACCCTATATTTAATGATACATACATTAAACAACAAATGGTTGGCCCCCATGATTAGAAGTTGCCACCCCAACGGCCCCCCACTTGCCAAATCCTGGAGCCGTCACTGTACAAAATACCAGCACAGGCAAAGTCAATGCAGAACACTAATCAACTGGATTGGACTGCTGAGTGATGTGGCAGTTTATTTATCACACTTCACTTTCTTCCCACCATTTAGTGATGACTGAATTTCATTTCTAGTCATACTAAAAGTCTAACAGGCACGTCGGAACGAATTTTCAGCAGGGGTGCAGATTTTCCGATTTTCTTAAGAAAAAATTTTTCGCATCTTAAAAAACCTCACAAGCAAAAAAAAGGTAATCAAGGTAATCGTGCTTCCTGACAAGCAAAAAAGTCTTCACGCCCAAAATTTACTCTTATACCCCTGGCAAGCAAAAAAAAGGTAATCACACACGGAATCTTCTCTCTTATACCCGTGACAAGCTAAAAAAGTCTTCAAGCACAGAATTTACTCTCTTTTTATCCAGGGTTGCAGAGGTGCAGATTCCTACGGGCCTCCAGGGGGTGCGCTGCACCCCCTGCACTTTGTATGGGCCTGAAGTCTAATGTATTTGTTTATCTGCTTTAATTTTATTTTCGTTTTTTGTGCATAAGAAGCTTTAACTCATGTATGCATTCACTCTGCTGCTTGGAATCTGCAGCATAGGGTATGTCCAGTTGCTTCAACAGACAGTTCCAATCAGGTGATACTAAGCAGTAAGTATTGAAACAACATGTTGAATTTGCTATATTTTACACATTAATTCAGGAATTAAAAACCTTATTAGTTAGTGATAAATATACTGACAATTTCTAAGCAGGCCCTAAAGCCAATTGGTAATATCAATAGGATATCATAGATACCATAGAATCCTCGCTGTGGATGTTCTCTTACTTCCAGGCCTTCCTTTGGACCATGACGCTTTCCCAAGAGGTCATAAACCCGCTCATTATAAATCTCCAGCATACTGAAAGTCACCTAAAATCAATTGAGCTCTTCAGTCACTTCTATTCTTAATGATTTTTAAAACTGTCAATTTTATTACCAACAACAATTCATGCAGAGGCCAGTGGTGTGTAGCAATGGTAGGGTTGGGAGATTGATCTCCAATGGGGCATAGGCTACAATGGCTACAAAACTTTGCATCCACACTAATTTGAGACGTAGGCCAAATGGGTAGGTTTCTCCCACTCTGGCTAAAGGGATGGAATTTAGCAAAACAATTGAGTGCATTTCAAAAGTCCTACTACAAATACTGATTTGAAAGATGCGCTAAATGGGCTGAACAACATTTCTGATCGCCACCTAAAAGCTCTGCGCCACGTAAAATTAGGCCTAAAAAGTGGAATGTCTTTTTTTGTGTGCGCTAAAACTACCTCAGGCTGCGGACAAACACGCTGCAATGACAATTGAGCATTTCAAAACGTCCGCGACGTAAGGACTAAACGGTCTACCAATAGTCAAATACGACGTGAAAACGGTCTAAACGTCCCTACCAATAGTAACCAATCCATTAACAAGGATTTTAATATTATATTAACAGCTAATGAAATAAGCAAGGCAGGAGAAGAAGTTGGAATAAAAATAAATGCACAGAAAACTAAAGCAATGGTCACGAGGAACAAGAAGAGAAAAATTAATCTAAAACTAAAGGAAGAAGCAATAGAACAAGTACCAAAATTAATATACTGGTACCTAAGATCAGTAATAACAGAAGATGGACTAAGCAAGGAAGAATTGGACTAACAAGTGCAGCATATGGAAAGCTTCAGAATATATGGAAAGACAAACAAATATCATTGAAAACAAAGCTAAAACTATATAATACACTGATGAAACCAATACTATTATGTGGATCAGAATGCTGGACCTTAAGGAAGATGGATGAAAGAAGATTAATGACTGCAGAGATGAACTGGTTAAGAGGAATAGCAGGAGTCAGCAGAAGACAAAGAATAAGAAACAAAATGATCAGAGCAAAGACAGAGCAAAAAGAAAGAAACTTGAATCAATACAGAAACGAAGACTGAAATGGTTTGGTCATGTTGAAAGAATGAAGGAAGGAAGAATACCAAAGAAAGAATTATACAACTATGTTGAAGAGAAAAGGGGAAAAGGAAGACCAAGAAAATCATGAATAGAAAACTTAAAAGAGGATGCAGAAGAAATGCAAATGAACTTCATCCAATTGACCAGAGCAGCAAGAGACAGGCAGAAGTGGAAGGAACTCATTCAGACCCATTGTCCAAACCAATAGGGATACAGGGGAAAGAATGAAGAAAAGAATGAAGAATTTAAATTTATCCAGAAGAAGACATGTTTTGTCACTTTTTGTTTTCAGCCTACTTCCATTCATCATTTACAACAGAAGAAATGAAGAAGAAGAAACAAGAAGAAGAAGAAGAAAATGATTTTCTAGATGGTATGAATGGTATGGTAATCCATCCTCATTGCAGCATTTAAATTTATCCAAGAATTCTCCAAGACATGTTTTGCAGTTCATGCAATTGATTTGTTTTTTGTCCATTCCACAATATCCATTCATCATTTACCATTAATTCTGCCAGCACAGGTAAAAATGTCTGCAGCAACCAAAGCATTTCAGTTTCAGCGATTTGATAACTGAGTAGAAGGCCCCAAGTTCTTCTATGATTGAAATGATTTTCTTTCCATCTGATATGATATGCAATAACAATTCTCAAACATTTTCATACCTTGTCTGAAAGATTCTAATTAGCCAAATGTGGACATTTCATTGCACAATGCAATTTTGAAGTTTGTGCACATCACGCACACACAAAGCACTAAACTAATTTAGCACCGGTCCAAATTGTTTCGCATTGTATTGCATTAAATTGTATCATGGTAAATTTTCATCTAAAAATTTCAATGTTATAAAACTCATGGTATCAAAAGGTTTGTCCTTTATCCTTTTGAAACTAGGAAGCCCTTGTATATGATGATAGCCAATGATGGTGGCTTGATTCCCTTTTAGAATAAATAAAGATGATTACAAAGAAATACAACTGAAACTTAACCTCGTAGGCAACCTCCTTGGTCTTCTTTTTTTCAATCCCAGTAAAGAGATCTTCACAAGCTCTGGGCACTAAACCTAAATGAAGTCATAAATCTCAACTGCATGAAAAAGCACACAGAAATTGTTTTACCTCGGTATATTTGAGATACAGCAGTGCATAAATCTTGAGCATTATGATGAGACATCAAGTCACTGAAGCACTTGAAACTGATGATTTTGAATATTAATGTCAGAATAATTTGTGTCATCAGTGTTACACAACAGGTCATGAACTGCTACCACTCTACCATCATTCCATACCTTTATTGGCATCACTGCCCATGATCGAATATGACTTTCCACTGGCTGTCTGACCATAGGCAAAGAGAGAACAGTTATAGCCTTTCCAAGCATTGGCAACCATTCCTTTGCCAAGATCTTCAAAAACTTTCAGCTAAAATGCAAAATACATCTAAATAGCTACACTGTACAAGGTCAGAAGTATTCGTTCATACACACACATATGCACACATTAGCCTATTAATTAATTATATGGAAAGATAAAGGTAGTCCCATACTTGAACAAGCACAGGGTTTCCGGCAACTGATCTCCAGTGCTAGGCAAGCAGTGACACAGGTGGCTAATGCCATTAACCTAGATTAAGTAAGTAAGTAAGTATAATCTCGTTAATTTCTACAGCGCTATCAAAAGAAGCACCGAAGTAACTCCTTATTCCTAGGCGCTTAATCTCAAAATGCAGTAGCTATAGCCAAAGGTGGGGTTGATCATGCCAGGTCATTTAATCAAAAGGGCCAGTGGTTGTAACATTACAGCTATGGAGGAAATGATTTTTTGAAGAGAAATTATTTGAGTTTAGAAAGAAAAACTTGAGGAGATGTTGCAAGAAGGAAAGGAAATTGTGACTCAGAATTTGTTATTTGGCTTTGATGTAGGCTGTTCATTACTTTCTCTAGACCTGCGTTTTACCTTCACAGCTTAGCACTGTTAACAATTTATTGATGCCTGAGTGATGAACGGCTTGGTTGGCCGCCGGCACCACAACTAGATCCTGGGATGGTCACTCATCCAAGTACTAACCGCGCTCGACGTTGCTTAACTTCGGTGTTCTGACGAGAACCGGTCGCACAACGCCAAGTACTGGGTAGGCCGGGTTGATTATATGTACATGAATGAAAGAAAATATTGAGTCCAAATGGAGCAAACATTTTAACTTAAAATAACAAAGAAGAACATTCTACTATTATTTTACGAAAATATATTGCTAACAAATCTCAAAGATTAACCTTGACAAATATTGGTCAAATAACAAATTTTTATATTCTGAAATGGAGCAATGTTTGTGGCCATTCCCTTGTAACTTTATAAGCATTAGCCAAAGATGGAAATGCCTACAAACTATGCTATGCTACATACTGTTTCAGTGATTCACCTGGTAGATCATCAGCTCTATGCTGGGTTCATCTATTGACCTGGGTTCAATATCAAAGAGGTCATAGAGTCTATTTCTCATACATTCACATACCTGTGGATGCAGAGCCAGATTAAATATGTTAGCAGTGATAGGCAGTTAAGCTGATAGTAAATGCCCACCAACAGTGGCAGATTTACATGTTTAGGTCCCAGTATGCTCTCTTCTAAAAAGTTACAGATCAAGTGGCAAGATGACCTTTTTTGCTTGTCAAGTTTTTTAAAGCTTTTTGGGGAAACTTTCAAAAGAGCAGAAGAGTTACAGATCAAGTGTATGAGTAATAGTGGCGATAGCCTGTTTTCTTTTTTCAGGACACGTTGCGTGACAAATGGTTGCATTTCAGAAAATAAAGTTGTTTAAAGAAATAAATCATAAAAATCATTATAAAATATTGTTAACAGAAAAGGTGGGCCCCTAAATTTGTATTTTGCTGGTGGGCCTGGTACAAATTATTTGTACAATGGTAAATCTGCCACAGTCTACATAGAAAAACCGCTCTAATAAATACGTGACATCATAACCGCACACATTTATCAAAACAGATACAACAACTGGTTAGAACACTGGACAGAACAGAAAAGATCCAATCAGATAAACAGTTGTTGGATAAAAAGTGCTCATTCACACTTGTTCAGCTAACACCATTGCTAAAGAAATTGATGAGATTTTGCATCAATATTACATTACTAAGACTTGTCAACTTTTTTACCTGATCAATATATTTGTTGCTGGCATTCTCGAGGTAGCCACTATTGCCAATCTTGTAGCCATCATGGGACCAAAATGAATAATCAAACGTGAATGTCTTGGGCTGTTCCTTTGGTTGAATGGGATTGACAACTGTTGTAGATTGACCATTCATTGAAACTATTAGCTTTTTTTCGGCATTTAGCTAAATTTTTCTCGTTTCAAAATGACTTTAACACTCCATTAAGGAACATCGAATAGCAAAAGCCACAAAGCAGAAGACAACATCTAACCAATGCAAAAATGGAAACAACACCAGGGATTATGCTAATGGATACCACAGCATGCTTGCTCTAATTGCACAAAACAATTAGTACTGGAAATGAGTTTGTTTCTTTATAAAGGATACAAATGGACGAACTCTGACTGCAACTTTTATATTGCCACTGCTGTCAGTTGAAGCCTTAGAAGTCATGATGGAATCTAAAAAAGAATTGAACTTTTTTAAAGGCAAAGAGGTGCGTGATATATGGTTCAGTTGGGTCCGGGAGTTCCATGACTGTTAGCAATGAACTTCATCTTACTAGTAGAAAATCAAATCATAATAAATACAGGCAACAACATAAGTTCCAGTTACAATATAACCTCAACCTCAGATCTTGGCTGAAAAAGGCCATCAACAGCTGCAATATTAATCAAAATCAAGTAAAAGAGCAGAATATGATCTGATTATAAATGATGGTAAATTTCATTCATCCAGCATCACTGGGAGCAGTGCTGGGTAAAATACATTTTCAAGTATTTAAATACCAAATACTAAATCCAGGACATGAAAACCGCTCTTTGAAATACAAATACAAAATACATTTATCAAAACAGATTTCAAATAACAAAACACTGGAATAACATTGCAAATTTTTATTTGTTTATTCAAATACATTCAGCTACACAATGAAAAAGATAATGATGAACTTTTGCATCAATATTACATTACAAGACTTGTCAACTTTTTAATGTCAATATAAAGATGAAGGCATTCTGTTGAGCATTCTATTGTCAAATCAGTAAGAAATCTCCGGACCAAAATGAATAATCAAACGTGAATGTCTTGGGCTGTTCCTTTGGTTGAATGGGATTGACATGTTTAATTAACCATTCATTGAAGACTTTATGGAAAAATTTTGAATTTAAATTCTGTAGTATTTTGTCCATTTTGAAATACAAAAAAGCCACAAAGGAAGACAACATTTCAAATACAAAAACAAGATAACACCAGTGTTTATGTATTGGATACAAATACAAATACTGCTCTAATTGCACAAAACAATTATTACTGAAATGAGTTTGTTTCTCTATAAAGGATACAAATGGACGAACTATCTGCATTTTATTTGACCTGAGTTGAAGCCTTAGAAGTCATGATGCCTCTAAAAAAATTGAACTTTTTAAAAGGCAATAATGGTTTCTGAAACTAAAATGAAGACTACAGTTAAAATCAAATATCTAAATACAGGCAACAACATATTCAGTTATATACATAAAAGAACCTCAGATCTTAAAAAGGCCAGCAACAGCTGCAATATTAATCAAAATCAAGTAAAAGAGCAGAATATGATCTGATTATAAATGATGGTAAATATCATTCTCCAGCATTAGCTGGGATCACATGTAAAATGATATTGATCAAAGATCTTGATCAAAGATCATAAATACAGGACAACACTAATTAATTAGTAATGAAAATTTAATTTAAATGTAAATAAATAAAATAGCAAACTACCCATGATGGAACCTTTACAAATATTCAGGTAGAATGAAACCAGACAATACTTAACCTTGAGGTGTCAAAGAGAAATTTGTTGTTGAATGTCAAGCAAAGATGAATTATCTTGCTGACATCACAAATAAGTAAAAATTATCCGTTACAACTTTTTCTTTATAAATGTGATATGATTTTTAAAACTTCCATCTAAAACTGCAAGGAAAAATGTTGAATTTAAATTCTTTTATTTTGTATTTTGAAACAATAAATACTTGGAAAAATATTTCAAATGCAAATACAAGATATGTTTGTGTTTTTGTATTTTACAAATACAAAAACAAAATAACAACAGAGAATACATAATGGTTGACAATAAATATCAATTTGGATTTGGAAATACATCCCTGGGTATTATGATAGTAGCGTATCTGCATTTATTTGATTGATTGATTGACTTAGTTGGGAGCCTAGGTGTAAAATTTTGATCTTCTGTTGATAATAAAGATCAAAATCATTGAAAAACTGATTTAAACTTGTCATAGTCAAAGATCACTATTAAACAATCTAGATCAAAGATCATGAATTGTTTCTTAAATCATGATCTTAGATCATTGATCTAAGATCACTCCCAACACTGTCTATTCTGCATCCGTCATTCAAATAACTTCAAACATATTGTGTATGTTGAGTTAAGTTCGGCCTCACTTAGTACATATGGAGTTAAGAAGGCCCATTTAGAGGTGAAATTTGACTTTGAAATTTCCAATTTGCGTTTTGACTTATCACAGGAACTTACAGCTAAATGCCAACTACTACAGATAGGCACTGTTAGGCAGTCCACAATCTCAATGACAAACGCTGAATTAATTATCTTTACAAAGACAAGAGGTTCACGCTATCAAACGCTTTTCAAATCTAGAAAATATATGGATCAGTATAATTCACTTGCGTACGGCGATTGTGTAATTTCAAATCAACAATCAGCACTGATCCCGCAGATTTATAATTTATAGTATCAGTCTGAAAAATGACTAATAGATTTTACAATCTTTCAATCGATCGCTCACTGTCAATTCAAAGCACCGACTCTCATAGTGTCCCCATGGCAACTATATATGTACGTCGATCAAAGTACGCAACTATTAGCGAGGAACAGGACTCTAAATTCTCGTAGATTTTCTGCCACAATTAAATAGAGGATCGAACAGAATTTGCTTTCGCTAAAAATATACTAGCAATTGATGATGGTTTCGTTCCATATTCACTACGACCGCGATAGTATAAAAGCGTTCCTTTTTAAGCTAAGCAGCCAGCGTTGGAAGATATTATGATTTTAAAATCCTAGGTTTTAGTTCTTGGTTTTAAAAAACTTGATTTTCCGAAAAGTCAAATTTTGGTTGTTTGGATGTTCTTGTTCTATAAATAAAAAAATGAAAACCCTTCTTTAATGTCTAACGTTTCTTACTCTGTGCAGACAGCAGAATACACGTGAGAAGGGTTTATGGGTGTTGACAAGTGACAAAAATATAGAGAAGATCCATGATATCATAGATCAACGGGGGCCATATTCATTCATTCCTATCCATTCTGTGTTCAAATTGCAGGCTTAATATTTTTCCAAATCAAACAATTTTTTTTTAATTGTGTCTTTTTCATCTTTGTGGTCTTCCTCTAAATTTTTTTGGCCTTGACTTTAGAGGCGTCATTTGGGAAACTTGAGGCCTAGTTTTATTTTTTAAATTTAAATGAAGCATATGGTGACTATGATTGGTTAGTGATGTTAAGATTCTTGATCCTACAGTGGAGAATTTGCGATCAATGATTATTTGTAATGAACAGTTGAATGGTTCTTTACATTATCGTGCTGTTAGTATGGCTACGAATTTGTTTACGATTAATAACAGTCGTTTAATCTGCGATGAATGTGGTACGATATTGCCAAGAGGTATCTTCACCATTAGACTTTTGAAATGTTCCGTTTTCATATCGTAAACGACTTTTGTCAAGATTCCAGCAATGGACGAGTCAAGAATGAAAAAGATACTGTAAGACGTATCGTAAAAGGACCACTTTAGGACGAAAGGTATTTATCTTCAGGGCGAGGATCGACTGCTGGAACGAGCGCTAATTCTTTCCGTCCTCAGTCGTCCATAGGTTCCATGTTAAAATTTTAGCCGGAAACAGCGGACCGCCGTTTGACTAATTATAGCCGCTACGAAGTCCGGTTTAGTTTCGCACCCGACTTATTTTTTTAGTGCATCGATAGGAGCGAGCCGATATAATCTATTAAATATAAAGGGAAAGGTCTAAGCACCTTTGAAGAAGAATGGGAAGAATAGAAGAGTCGTAACGAAGGTCATTATGGCAAGACTTGACCAAGGAAGAGGCGTTGGATTCTGATTGGTTCCCAACCTCCTCTTCCTCCAGCTCTCCCGCGAAAACTCAGCGGGAGGCGAAACGTCGCCATAAGTATCGCCCGAACGCGCTCCTGATGCGACCGGACAGACCGCAGAACATTAGAGCGGAGAACTTTCATAGCCGAGCTATCCAGAACTGAAAGGTGAGGCGACCGCATGCGAAAACCAGAACCACGAGAAGGTCAGCATAGGGGACCACGGCACGATTGCAACGGCTAATGGACGTCGGCAGCAGGCGGACGTTTGCCGGTCTTCCGTTCGGTTGGGAGCAAAATGCCGCAAATGGTCTTGAATTTCGCTTACAAATTGCTAGGTTATGGAATAGATAAAGTGTTGTTAATGTAATGTAATGTAATGTAATTAGCTATTTTCTATTGCGCTGGGTCAATCAATGTTAGCAAGCCCAATTAATGTCAATTATGCAATCACTATGACCGACAAACAGATGGCGTTCCGTAAGAAAAAAAGAGAAAATAATCCGAAAAGAACGCATTAAAGTCGATCAGGTCTGAACCGGAGAGTCAGGACTCCAAAATGTTAACCGCTGAACAGCTTTTATAGTTCTCGCCAGCCCTGAATGAAACGGTGCCTATTATTCGAGGACGCAAAAGTCGACGCCGGGCTCGATCGTTAAGCTCGACTTCCCGTCGGACCGGTGATGCATGGCGATTATAATATGTTGATATGATTTCCTATGCTGGCGCCATTAATTTCGCTGACGCCGTCATCTGGTTGAACATCACATAAATACTGTGCTCGTCTGGTGGACCCGTTACTCACACAAACCGGGGATACGCGGTTGAAACTGTTGTTTAATATGAGTCCTGTATTTTAAGTAACCAGCACTTTAACTCGGTTTTGGAATGATTTATCGTTGTAGTTATAAGGAACAAAATGTCCGTCTTGTAAAGTATGATGCCCGTGGAGACTGAGGCAATGCCGTCGTCCGATCGAAGGAAAGTTAAATTAAAGAACATAAAATTTCCTCGTGTTGTTGGAGTCCCTGACAAAGAGTTGTTCGACCGGATGGGGACCTATTTTTAGACAGTCAATTCTCGACGCCCTCAGTCCAGATTTTCATGGAGGGATTTCTAATCCGTTAAACATTAATTAATTGAGAACATATTTGGCGGATTATCCGGATGTTCTTCGAAATAAAATGAATAAAATAAGTTTATTTTGCAACGTGCTTCCTGACCCGGACTTTGAGTCAATGCGGCTCTCAATGATTTGAGAAGAATTTGCAAAAATGACTCTTGGTTACTAAGGTCTGGCCACCCCCTCAGAGATGTTGACAGATCATTCATATTCATGGAGCAATACCCGTGGTGTAGACTTTTGAGGAGTATTATAAAGGACAAAGATGCATACTTTTTACTGAGAACCTTGAGCACGAAAATTGCGTTCAATTGTTTGGGACAGCCTGTAACATACGACGTTAATATTTTCTCGCATTTTTTATTTCTTTATGAGTTGCAAAAAAATTTATACAAAAACCCAGAAGAATGAGAGGCTCTGATTAATAAAAAGCAAGTTAAGAAAGAATTAATCAGCGATCAAGGCCGAATTTGAAAGGCTTCTGCTAAGTAAGAGTCAGTTGAGAATAGACATGGCTGAAACTAGAACCCGAGAAGTTCAGTAAGTAAGGGACCAAAATCACGATAATTTCGTCTAATGGACGTCGGCAGCAGGCGGACTTCCGGTCTTCCGGCCGCCTAGGGAGCACTCCCGCCGCAAATGGTCTGCCGTATTCCGCTTACAAAGCTCAGGCCTCCCATCATCATTAAGGAAGTTCCCGTTCAGCCGCCTCCTCTCCTCCCGTGACAGTTCTCCAAGACGCTGGGTGCGCCGGACGCGAGACCGCTGCACAGGGGAGCCACTGTGACCGACGAGGTGATTGCGTACATAAGAGAAAGGTGGAAGTTTCGCCTTGCTGTACCTCAAATCGACCAGGTCGGAACCGGAGAGTCAGGACTCCAAGAATCCTCAACCGCTGCAGCTTCAGAGTTCCCTGCCAGTCCTGAGACGGCGCCTATGCTTCAGGACGCAAAAGTCGATGCCGGGCTCGCGCTAGAAGCTTGACCTCCCGTCGGACCGGTCATGTGCCCTGTTTGTACGGCCGAGTTCGCTTCGGCTGACGCCAATTGTCTGCTGCGCCGTCATCTGGTTAGACATCACCGCGGAACCTGGTTCCTTACGCAGGTGGACCCTCCCTTTCCTCACGCAGAGCGGGGGACACGCGGATGAAACCGTAGAGGTATCAAAAAAAGTCCCCACCTTGAGCTTTCCTCCTCAAAAATCGCCGACCGCAAAAACGCCTGCACGGAAGGATGCGCTAAACATAACAACCTGGAACAGACCGTCTGACAAGCAAAAAAAGAGGTCATTTGTTTTTTCCGTCTCTGTATCGTATGATGCCCTTGGACTTGGAAGATGCCGTCGTCCGATCGAAGAGTAAGGACCCTTTCAAAGCTGAATCTCCTCCGGAAAGTTCGAGTCCCCAGCTGGTGTTGTTCGGCCGCATGTGTCTTTCCATGGTCATGTCGACGCTCCAGTCCAGATTTTCATGGAGGGATTCAGAGGTATCCGGACCTGCCCCATTGGGTAATGCGGCGGATTATCCGGATGTTCTTCGAAATGAAGACACCACCCCATTCCCCTGCAGCATTTAATCAAAGCAAATGGGCGCTTCCTATGGAGGAAATGATTTTATAAAGAGAAATGATTTTGTGGTTCAGAAAGAAAAACATGATGAGATGTTGCAAGAAGGGGAAAAATTGTGACTCAGAGTTTGTTATTTGACTTTGATGTAGACAACTCGAAGATATTGGACTTGAGTTCCAAAGTAGTGATCCTTGATGGGTGGAGAGAGGACTTGCAAGAGACTAGATTCTAGGAATTTCTTAAGAGTCTGGATGAGACTTTACCCTACCCGTGTGGAAAAACTTTTTACCATACCCTACCCGTACCCACTAGCGCTAGACCTGTAACCGACTTTGGTTGAATTTGGAGTTTTTGGACTTTTTGGAATAATTTTACTGGGCAGGACCTTGATATGGCCCGTGAACCCGTATCCGTTCCTAGAGACTAAGTTCTAACAGTTAGGGGCTGAAATTGGGATAACTATTCATTGTAAATAGCACGACAGATCTAGTACTTAGAATCAGGATAATTGTCAGCTAGCCTAAGGGACATGAATTTTTTTAAAAATAAATATCATTTATCAAAAGCAAAAAAGACAAAACCACAAAACTTTACCAGAAGAACTTTCTCGGTCGAGGAGTCCTTGAAGATAAGAAAATAGATTTATTACTGATGATGTCAGATTACGATCTGTATTTCCTTTATGTTTTCAGTAAGTTGCATATCTGTCTGACAAACTGAACGCGATGTACAAACTAATACACTTTACTCAATATTATTTTTCTATTACTGATTGCTAATTTGCTATAGTAGTGAGAAATGAAAATTAACTTTTCGGTAAAACGGGTATACCCCGATCACCGCTTGATGGCGCTGTGGAGAGTTCCCTACCCGTACCCGCGGGTAGGGTAGACTCGCCCGGGGTTACGGGTATACCCGCACATCCCCACAACGCCACCGAGTAGTATGTTTTCAAAGGGGCCGTGAGCACAGGTCATGGAATCTTCTCCTGCGAGTCGGAACTCGTGAGGGACGACAACAGTTTGAGCAGTCGGCCTACGCAGTTGAAGACAAGAGAACCGGACGTGAAGACCTACGTTGCATCGGCGCGCCGATGGGTCAGCGGAGCGTACTTTCCGACGCCTGCTTCGACATCCTTGAGGATATTGTCCGAAGGTATAGACTGCTGGCTGCCGATTTTCCGGAGTCGTTCGTTCTCGAGAGGTCATGGAGGAAATCTCTTTTCTCACCGTGATCTCCGCGGCGTCATGCGCGGGTTCTACGGAAATGGCTCGGCAACTCCTGTCGTCAGCGTCCGCCCCGAGACGTGGCAACTGTTGTCTGAGAATCGTACGCTGGCTGGACGACGAGCATGGACCTTCTTACCTTGTCTGTTGTGGCCGCCTACGGAAACACCGAACTTCTACCAGTTTGTCTTCGAGGAAGACCTGCTCTGCCGCGAGGTGGAAGTAGAGACTAGCACGATGTGGTGACTTTCGCGGCTGAACACTTTGATAGTTAAGTACTCTACAAGAAGCCGCACAGATAGCGTTAAAATATAAAACTACTCTTCGTTCATAGTTTACTGTTGTTTGCGATGTCGTGACGTCATCATGAGACGCTGAACAGTATATAAGATCAGCGAAGGCTCGGTTCTAGAGCAGTCGATTGTCAGAGCTCGAGGATGTCAGACGTCTGAGCGACCAGCGACCCCCTGTGCTCTGTTTGTGGAGTAGAATCGAGTCGTCATGTTCGGCCACTATCCTCGTGTTTCGGGACGGTGGTGATTGTACGGCGATGCAAATTGCTGCCTTCGGTCGGTCACGAAAAAGGGACAGGATCGCCGAGTAATTTCCTAGAGAGGACCGGAGCCTGCTGCACAGCATAGTCAGGGCTTTTACGCGCCGGTCACTGCCCCCACACGGTTCATTGGAGTCCGATCATTACGCCTGTCGCGGAAGCTGCCTCGACGTTCACACCTGCGACAGCCGCTGCTTCCTGCGTTATTCCGTCGTCCGCATCTACAGAAGAAATACCGGAGGACCTCTTGCTGATACCTCTGGAGGATTTGATCGCCTTCGACGACGAACCTCGCGACGACGACGTACTCTAGCTCAGGATCCTTGGATAAGATACGTAAATAAGTTTGTTCAACCGTTTGGTTGACTGAAATTTCTCGTTGTCACGAGCGCTGATTCTCTTGGCAACCACCTAATTCAGTTCTAGAAAAATTCAGAAACGCTTCAGTTTGACTGGCATTTGACTTCGGACCTTCAACGTGATCAGATCTCGAGCTGATATTTGGGGCAATCTACGTGGACCGACGAAGATGGGAGTGCCTTCGGTCCTCAACCGGTTGGAGGTGCTACGAGTGAGCGACGCCATTGGACAACATTGTGCCGGTGCAGTCGTCTATCGCGCCAAAAATTCTAGAGATCACGACTCGCGGAGTTCGGGAGAGACGCTGACAAGGATCGATCTGGAGGTCATGATGGAACTCGTCCTCGAGCGAGCGCTACACGGACCCAGGAATACCGCCCGTTGGATACATCTGCCACCTCTGCTTCGGGACCGGACACTTCAAAGAGCATTGCTTTCTGGTCCGGAAATTCACCTACGGACCAACCCCTTACCAAGGGGGCAAACGATGCTTCGGCGAGTTTGCATGTCCGAAGTGCAAATGAAATTGGATATCTGCCTGCAGTTAGGCGAACGTCACTCAGGACTGTCGGAAGTATCGGATAGGAGTCTACCCGCAGCGGCAGTACCCCTCGCGCCGCAGCTCGGAATCATCCGATGGGAGACACTCGGGTTACGTTCAACTGGAAGAACTCTGCGAGATGTGCCATGGGTTCGGGACCTGTTGTCGCAAGGACAAAAACTTTTAAATTTAGTCTGGGACTTTAGAATAATTGATACCATTGATTTTTGAAATATATGATAGTTGCTATTTTTAATTGTTTGAACATTAATGGACATTGATTTAGTTAAGCTGCTGACACGCTGTAGCTTATATTTGCCATTGCGGATAAATGTGCAGTAAAACGGGGGATCATTTTTGGAGAACCAGGGACAATGTGGCAAATTTGAGCGAATGGATCCCATAGTAGATATTAGAACTTGTCACCCCGCGACTTGGATCGTTCCTACGGGCCAGCGACCCTGTCTGACGAAAAGTCACGCAATGGACCGTTCCTGTGGCTGGTTATTTTTTTTAGGAGACGCATGTCGCTTTCTGATTGGCTGTTGGCGCTCCTGCTTGCTGGAGGCCTCTGTAATATGTTAAGAACCCATGTCTAGACGAGACGGGGGCAGTCTCGCTCTAGCTTTCGTCGACGACGCACTGCAAAAGGTGAACGTCGACAGTATTCGTTATAACGGTTATAGGCTTGACGACTCGCCGAAAGGTGAACGTCGACAGTATTCGTTATAGGCTCGACGACTCGCCGAAAGGTGAACGCCGATTGTATATTCTTTTTAGGCTCGGCGACTCGCTGCAAAGTGAACGCCGGCAGTATTCTATCTATAACCGACGACTCGCCGAAAGGTGAACGTCGACTGTATCTGATATTAGTTACCTACAAGCCTGTGTTCTGTATTTAAGGAAAGACTAGAGTTGTACTGTTACTTGAAGATTATTACAAGTGTTCGTTTGCTCAATAAACTATTAACTGGAACCTCGGTGTCGTGAATTGTCAGAACGACCCTTCAATTCAATTCCCCATAATGTGGCGACCCCCAACCGTATAAAATCACTTTCGTTCATAATGAACGTTTGAAATCGATTCAATTGTCTGCAATGCCTATCCTCGAATGACAATTATAGTTTTAAAACCTAGTTGGGAAAATTTTGTAGGCTCAATTACAAGATCAAAAAAGAGACAACCCCATATTTCGAAGGTTTCGAAACCTCTGGTGTCAACGCCGACCCACAGGTGAGGAACCGCTGAGCTAAGTATATTCATTTAATGTCAGACAGCAACCGGCGACTCGCTGGCACCGTAGATCATGCAGAAGCATTGAACGCAACCGGCTCAGTTGGGCATCTGTTAGGCCTATGCTAACAGTAGTCGATCCTCGTGATGACGACGACTCGCTGCCGACGTTGGAAGGTGAACGTCGATCCTCCGTGATCTGACATTGCTGATGTGGCCATTGAGCGAAAGCGATAACTCAGCCTCAACCTTAAGCCTGACCCTGTTCTGTATTAAATTATTTTCGTTCACAATGAAAGAAAAATAATAATGCTAGACAATCAAAATGTAAATCGTTTTATTTAATTGACTCCATGATTATCTTCGAATGACAATTATAGTTCGTTTTTTGTACAATCAATAAAAGACTACCCACTATTAATGGTCTGGAACCTCGGTCATTCGTCGTGACCCACAGGTTGAGAACCGCTGGCTTAAAGGTACCCCGGGCCGGCTTGGACGGCGAACCCCATACGCCTTCCACTTTCCGTACGGGCACAGGTGATCAATATACGTCGCCCCACTGCTCGAACGGACGCTACGCCACACTACTATCAGAAGCCCTGAATGGATTACCTGGAGTTAAAATAGGAGGATACGAAACATAAACTTCAAAAAGCGACGCAATTGAAGAAGATTGAAGTTCCCGTGCCCAGGTATCAGTCATCAAGATAATTGCCATTCTGTCGGAAACAACGACGATGGTCAGGTCGCGGCAAACAACGATGGTCAGGACCGTCAGGTCATGGTAAACAACGACTGTGGTCAGGTCATGGCAAACAACGACGATGGCCAGGTTGCAGGAGACAACACTAGATATGATTGGCTTCTCGGGTTGCTGACAGTTTGGGGGCAATAATGATCGTACTTATCTACTCAGCAGGATATTCCTATGGCTTGATGGCAAAGCAACACAACTTGGCACTTGTCCAGAGTTTAGCCGGACTTTATATTCAACTATATTATACTGTATACCACAAGTAACAAAACCCACCACATTTGGCAATAGTCAATATCCGAAGGGCAGTGAGGCTAGGTTGTCACAGCTATGGAGGAAATGATTTCTGAAATTGTGAATCTCTAGAATTGCTTAAGTTTCTATGCCTCTAGGGAAGGGGTCTCCGAAGTTTTTTTCAGCCGCGGGCCACATTGTTAAATGTTAATTTTGTCGCTGAATTATGATGTAGAGTATACTGCAGACTGCAGAATATCAGTTGCAATTGGAATGGCTTTTAACTACTGTGAAATAAATGAAACTGATTCACTTCTGATAAAATTAATTACAATCAAACTGTGGTTCAAAGTCTGTAACCTCTATAATAAATAAGGATTTCAAATGTTTAACGGGTAATGCTGATCATTGGCAGGATGTAGGCCTAACATACTTCATCTTAGAAAATATCTATTCACAAAATGTAGCTCCAAAAGCAGAAATGAATTCACTAGCACATTTTTTAAAATTGATAAACTGATCACATGGAAGGCATTTATAGAATTCTATCAGATTTCCTTCCTTAAATTTATCCTTCAGGATAAGTAAGGATGTAAAATCTCGTGAATTTCTATAGCACTTTCGAAAGCAGCTACAGCAGTAGGTGCACTGCTTATTCATAGGCGCTTAATCTACAGTTAAATAATTATATATGCAGTTGAAATAGCTATAGGCGAAGTTTAGTGGTCAACAAGACAAAGCCAATTCCGGGGATCAGTCAAGAGTGGGAGCGGGGAAGCAGCAAGACAGACTGAGAAGTTGTAGAGACTACAGAAAGTCCAGTTGAACTTCGGCTCGTGCAGCAACTCACGAGTACAGAACAAGACAAATAGTGCCAGCCGATGTTAATATGGAACAAATTAATTAATTTAAAAAGATCAGCTGCCTATTAAATTACTGCTTGAAACGGTAATGGAGTGAGCGATAACAGATTAAATTTTAAAATGTAATTATAAAGTCAAAAATAAATTCCAACCAATTGAGAGAATACCGATCTAGTCCAGAATATAAGAAGATAATATTAGTGATTAAAATTACAAATTTCTCCAGCGCAGTAGCGAAAATTTGAACTTTAAAGTAAAATCCAACGATTCAAAATTTGAATAGTTCTAGTCTCCGTCACTGCTTTCTCAAACTCGATTGCAAATTAACAATAATTTCCGTTTGCAAATCAGAAGGTAAGTAAGTAAGTAAAATCTCGTGGATTTCTATAGCGCCTTGAAAAGCAGCACAACAGCAGTTGCTTATTCTTAGGCGCTCAGCCTTTCTTAAAATAGCTATGGGGAAGGTACATGATCAGCCAGGCCATAGTCAACATCCAAAGGGCAGTGAGGCTAGGTTGTTACAGCTATGGAGGAAATGATTTAAGAAAAAGGAAGGATTTAGGCTTAGACCTGAGGACTTGAGGAGACAATGCAGGAATAATAGAAAATGAGGATTCAGATTTTATTGTTTGAAAGTGTCCAAGTCTGCGGAGGGAAGCTGGGATCGAGTTCCAAAGTTCAGGTGAGGCGTATGAGAAGGCACGGTTGCAAGAGTTCCTAAGCCTAGAGCTTGGTTTCGCAATGATGTTCCGCAATGATTTTTAAGCCTCGGCCGACTTCAGCGGTTTTGTAGTTTAACGTGCCGCGACTATAATAATATAATGGCATATAAATTATATAATGATATAATATCAAAAATGCATTACGCCATCTGGCGAACGTTGGCCGAAAGGAATCTTCTGAGTTTTGAATAAATGGCTAAACAAAAGCTCTGATTCACTTGGAATGAAAATATGCGAAATATTAGACAGAATTACGCCTGTTCATATTTTTGTCAAATAAGACAAAACGACAGAAATATAAATTGATATTTCTTGGCAGTTATTTTTTAAATGTTGCCAGGAACATACCTTTGTTACGCGTCTTAAAAATCCTATGAGTAGGCTATGGCATAATAGCTTAACCGCCAGGTCCATTTAATTCAATTACAGAGATTCCCTATTGTTAGTTGAGTTTCAGAGCAAAATGGTCGGAATACGCTTCCTTGCGTTGTTGCGAAATAATATTAAATTTGAAAAGTACTATGAGAGTATCCAGAACACTCTCTATGCCCACCAAATCGTCTGGCTCTCAATCCCGCCAAGACGGAAGTTCTCTGGTTTACCACCCCAAGGAAGACGCATCTAATTAGCCATGCGCCGTTCGTCATCGATCAGATCCCTATTGTCCCGTCGGCCGAGGTCCGCCTTCTCGGAGTTCTATTAGACGAGTCGCTGTCACTCCGGAACCACATCGGCATCGTCGCTCGCAATTCCTTCTTCCAGCTCCGGCGGATTAGAGCGATAAGAAGACACATACCTGCGTCTGTTGCGACCCAGCTCGTGCGGGCACTGGTGCTTACGAGAATAGACTATTGTAATAGTATACTACTCGGAACGCCAGACTATCAGCTCAATCGTCTGCAGATGGTCTTGAACGCTTCCGCCCGAGTGATCTTTCAGACCAGGTGGTGAGAGCACGTCACTCCCCAACTTCGGGACAGACTACACTGGCTACGCATTCCGGAACGGGTAATCTACAAGAGGTGCTGGTTCACGTTCAGAGCACTCTACGACCCGTTCTGCCCAGACTATCTATCGGTGCTTCTTCGAAAGCCTCCATCCACAGAAGGTCGCTTGCGGCTCAGATCCTCCAGTCGGGTCCGACTGATGGTGCCTCCTCCCTCGAAAACAGCCAAACTGGGGGAGCGTTCTGTTACTCGAGGGAACCCGGCTCTCTGGAACGCGTTACCAGACAGTGTCACCAACGCGACCAACTTGGAAACATTCGCTAAGAAACTAAAAACGCACTTGTTCGGACACTCTTTTAATTTAATGTAAAGCACTCTTGACTCTAGCCCGCTAGTACAATAGCGCTATATAAATTAGCCTATAACTAACCAACATAGCCAGTATCTATGCTGGAGGGCAAGAAATCTGCTTCTGCCATTGGCGTCTATTAATAGACAACAATGGTTTCTATGGTTTCTGGAAACTTTCTGCCCACCAGTGGGCGGAGCAACCGGACCTTGTTGGTAAACACTGGATACGCTAATAGACTATAAATCATTTCCTCCATAGCTGTAACAGCCTAGCCTCACTGCCCTTCGGATGTTGACTATTGCCTGGTTGATCATATACCTTTCCCATAGCTATTTTAAGAAAGGCTTAGTGCCTAAGAATAAGCAGCTACTGTTGTGCTGCTTTCCAAGGCGCTATAGAAATCCACGAGATTTTACTTACTTACTTACTTAGACCAGGGTTATCCAAAATGTGTGGAATGGTGCGACTCACGTCAGCGGCTTTGTAGCTTGCTGCGACCCTACAAACTTAATGTCGAGTTATCGACTAAAATTTGACAAAAGTTTCATAAAATATTAATCATTTTAATATAAGCTGTGTATAGAGGATCGCAGGCATGTAAATTTCTTAAAACCTAAGTCTAATTGCAACTTTCAAGGTTTGTGACATCGTGGTATTGGTTAGAAAATGACACTTCAATCTAATTTTACGCTACCCCGCGACCCACTAGACTTAGCCATGCGACAGACTTTTGGGTCGCGACCCACAGTTTGGAAAACACTGCCCTAGAGCAGGGGCTACTAAATGAAGTGGGCACCTGTCGCAGATAAATGTCTAAGGTGCCTTACATCAGGGGACTGAAGACATACAGCGTTCTGCGTATTTTCACGCAAGTTTCGATTTTTCAACTTACAATAATTGATCGGATTCTTTGAAAGCTAAAAGGATGAGGTATACACCAGTGTTTTGCATTTTTATTCCTCTTTCAAACCATCCGTGCAAAATTTTAAAAAAAGAATGACGTTCCACAATCTGACCTGGAACAGAACCCCTCCAATATATATATATATATATATATATATATATATATATATATATATATATATATATATATATATATATATATATATATTATTTCCCCAAGCTGTGCAGCTAAACTTTTGAGTGGTAGCCTAACTTTTGTGAGCGACAAAGTTGTAGGTGAAATAATTGGAACAAAATAAATGTTAACAGATGAAAATTGGACAATATTGGCTTAGATATAGTATTGCTACCCCGAACACCCTCTGTCCGATAAATTGTCGTTTCGATCAGTTTCGAGCAATGTTTTGTATTTCTTTTATAATTTGCTAGCCTATATTCCAGGCTATAAGAAAGCTAAAAAGAAGAGGTAAACACCATTGTCTTGCATTTTTATTTCTCCTTCTAACCATCCGTACAAAATTTTAAAAAAATTGAGACGAGGTCCACAATCTGGCCTGAAACAGAACCCATTCAAAAACTTCAAAAGTTATATTTTTGTC
Source organism: Metaphire vulgaris (assembly GCA_018105865.1). NCBI lineage: Eukaryota > Metazoa > Annelida > Clitellata > Crassiclitellata > Megascolecidae > Metaphire > Metaphire vulgaris. The sequence goes on from CM030834.1 coordinate 4,276,539, forward strand.
CCAAGCTGTGCAGCTAAACTTTTTGAGTGGCAACCTAACTTTGATGAACGGCAAAATCGTATGGGAAATTGGGAATGTAGGTTAATTGGAACAAAATAAATTTAAAATATTGAAAAATTGGACCATATTTGGTTGAGGTATAGTATAGGTATAGTATAGTTGAGGTATAGGTCTGCGTCACTGCTTCATATGATACACACTGCATAGTCTTCTACACATCATCCCCCTGAGGTATAGCGGTCAAATCTTCTAGCCTCAATCGGCTGTCGAGGTATCTAGTAGACCATGCCTAGAGACAGACACATGCAGAGAGACAGACAGGCGATGAAAACTGTAAGAGCTGAAGGACCGCTGAGTAAGAGCTAGTCGTATCGTCAAGCAGACACCGACCATTGCTTCAACTGCAGCGGGCTCGAGACCACAAATAATCTGACGTTATATAAGCAACGCGTTGCGACTTAACGGCACATTGAGAAATCTTTAATTTCTTTTGAGCTCAGAGTTTCCAATCCCGACTTCAACCGACGAATTAGACGTTCTTTAAATACGCCTAGTCTCCTAGACTAGTCATTCGTTGCATATAAGAACTCTCTAGTGAACTCCGTTCTCATAATTTTTGGTGACTAACATCAGCTGTGAGCGGTAGCTGTTTGCTTCGGTTGAGGGTTTTGAGTGCCATTGAGAATGCAAAGGAGCATCAAAGTCTTGAACGTAACAATTGTCTGTGCTCTGGCTGCCTTTGTCAGTTGGAGGACCGTTGCCACCGGAGTGCCAAAGGAAAATCGAAATGATCTCTTAGGTAAGACTGCTTTCCTCGCGTGATTATTTCTTCAAATTCAAAACCTTTAACCACACGGTACGTTCCGGCAATTTTTCAAACCTTTTTAGCTCTGAGATTTTATTGTAAGTGAATAAATCCTTTCCATTTACGCCAGTTGCTTACCTCTTTTCCGGAAAAGTAGAATGGCCGGAAATATTCCGAAAATTATCGTCCCATTAATTATTCTTTCGGCATTGTCCTCTCAGCAACTATTTGAATAAGCAGCGTGTGACAAGATTAAAACTCCTTGCCAGTTGCCACACTCCCTTCCCAACACCAAAGCCACCGGAAATGGTTTCAAAAACTCTAACCTTGCCTTTTGTTCTCAAATTTGTCAGTTGCACTTTTATAAAGCGAATATTCCGTAGAACATGAAAACGAAGTCCTAAGACGTGTGTCGAAATGGAAATATTGACAAGTTACGAATCGATTGATCCAGCAAAGACATACAGTCCATTGTCAAGATGCACTTATCATTTCCTAAGTGTTTTGATATTTCAGTTTTGATTCTTGCTTTTTGTCGATCTTACTTAGCTGTCGAATAATTTCTATCGCCTCAGATCCCTCAATGGAACTCACGACGCTCCACAAACCCCGCAGTGGCGGTTCCAGGATTTCTTGGTGGGGGATGGAATGAATTCATAGAAAGTTGGTGGGGGATGAAAAGAGAAGGAAAATCAATAAAATTTGCCGGAAAATGCTGAAAAAATTTTTCTCTAAATTTACTACACTTTTACCCACCAAAAATAGGCTGACAAGCAAAAAAGGTCATCCTCAGCTTTCCCCCGTAGTTTTACTAGACTTTTACCAGAAAAAATAGGTTTTTCACAAGTGAAAAAAGTCCGGTGAGGAAATGCATCCCCACTCACCCCCACGTGGAACCGCCACTGCTAACCCGGGTAACGGGTTTGCCTCTATAATTGACTATAAATTAAGTAATGGAATCCACAATTCTGGAACTCTGGCAACGCCACTGGAATGATATCGCATATGGCGGCGTCGACGTTCGTCTACTCTATAGTGACTATATACCAGTGTTTCCCAACTGTGGGTCGCGACCCCAAATTGGGTCGCAGGCATGGGCGCCCACAGAAATTTTTCCAGGAGGGGCAAAACACAATGGAACACGATTACGCCACATAAATTTTTCTAAGATGAGCAAAACACATTTTAACACAAAGGTCACGGTTAAAATTTTAGCAAAGTTTTCAAATTTCAATATGAAATATTGATGTTTGCATTTTCCAGGGGGCAAGTGACCCTCTTGCCCTGATGTGCGGGAGCCCATGGTCGCAGGACTCAGTCTAGTCACTCCAGTGAGTCGCGGAGTAGCGCGAAATTAAATTCAAGTGTTAATTTTCTAACAAATACCACAATTTCACAAGCCTTGAAAGTTGCAAGTAGATTTAGGTTTTAAGAAATTTATATGCCTGCAATCCTCCACACACAGATTATATTAAAATCATTAGTGTTTTATGAAATGTTTATCCAATTTTAGTCGACAATAAGTTTGCAGGGTCACGGCATGTTACAAAGCCCAGGGGCGGCGCTGGGTTTTGTTGGCTAGGTGGGCCTAATGCAATCTACACAACCAGGACCCGGCTCAGACTACCCCTCCCTTTACCCCTCCCCCAATCAAAATTTCTCTGCGGATTTCCACGATTTGCTCGGGTGCCCCTGCCCGAGGCCGGGTGGGTCTGGACTCGTGGACCCACCACCTTGCGCCGTCCCTGCTTGTGTCCCCATCTTTAATGTGTCAAAATCATTCCACCGGATTATCATTGAGTATTCCATCTCAAGTTAACCCTAGAGCTTAATGATAATGCATTAAACAAAAATGGTGAGCCCCCATGATTAGACCCCCCAACGCCCCACTTGCAAATCCTAGAGCCGCCACTGCAAATCATTCAGGGAGTATCAAACATCTCAATTAAATTCTAGATTTTCTTGTGCCCAAAATGGTGAGCCTATGGAAGGACTTTTGTTACAGCTGCTATAGATAAGCAAAAATTCAGAAGTTTGAAACAAATTAAAACCAGAACTCTTGTGTCCATGACTACGCTGGGTTTTGTTGGCTGGGTGAGCCCAATGCAAAATTTCTCTGCGGATTTCCACGATTTGCTCGGGTGCCCCTGCCCGAGGCTGGGTGGGTCCGGACCCGCGGACCCACCCCCTTAGCGCCTCCTCTGACAAAGCCGTTGAAGTTAGTCGCACAGTTGCAAAAGTTTGAGAAATCCTGTCCTATAGAAGGCCTAATTTTTAAACTTAGCCTTATTTCGCAATAACGCAAGGAAAGCGTATTCCGACCATTTTGCTCTGAAACTCCAATAACAATAGGGAATCTCTGTTCAATGTGTGAATAATCCTGGCGGTTAAGCGATTTTGCCATACTCATATGATTTTTAAGACGCGTAAAAAAGGTATGTTCCTGGCAAAATTATAAAGAAGATAATTTTCAAGACATTTCAATATTTGTTTCGCTCATTTTGTCTTATTTGGCAAAAATATGAATAATTATACCGAAAATATTTGCCACATTTTCCATTCGAATTGAATCAGTATCTATGTTAAATAGTAAATACACTGTATATCGTTTACGCGATTTGTCATGCTCATAGTATTTTAAGGCGCGTAACAAAGGTATGTAAACTATCTGGCAAATTTTTCAAATGATAATTTTCAAAAATTTAACTGTCTATTTCTCTCATTTTGTCATATTTGGCAAAAATATAAATAATTCTGCCTAATATATTTGCCACATTTTCATTCAAATTGAATTAAAGCCTTTGTTTTGCCATTTGTTCAAAACTCAGAGGACACTTTCAACTAACGTTCGCCAGATGGTCTGAATTTTAAAAAAATATTACATGTTATGGTTATGGTCGCGGCACGATACGAAACCGCTGAAGTGGGCCGCGGACCGCAGTTCCAAAATGTTTGTGAAACCCTGTTCTATGCGACGTCTGTACTCTGTATAATTAGTTTTAGTAAAATGGTATGTTGCCTGTCAAACTTTATAGCCTAAGTCGTAGTCTCATCTAAGTGCTTTGAAGTCTGGTGCGATTTCCCGACCCCGACTGATACAAGTCATACTACCCTACTCGGTTTCTGGCCACCCACCCTTTAATAGTCCGATAGGCCTACCCAAATAGACAGAGCATCCAATTTAAGGTGGAAGAATGATGCTAATTTGATTTATACTACTACTACTAGTAGTCTACTACTACTACTACTACTACTACTACTACTACTACTACTACTACTACTACTACTACTACTACTACTACTACTACTACTACTACTACTACTACAGGCCTACTGCTGCCACTACTACTGCTACTGCTGCTGCTGCTAGCTGCTGCTGCTGCTGCTGCTACTGCTGCTGCTGCTGCCACTGCTGCCACTGCCACTGCTGCCACTGCCACCACCACTGCCACTGCTGCTGCCACCACTGCTGCCACCACCACCACCACTGCCACCACTGCTGGCACTGCTGCTGCTGCTACTGCTACTGCTGCTGCTCTACTACCACTGCTGCTACTGCTACTAATAATAATAATAATAATAATAATAATAATAATGTGATTTTAAGTGGTTTAGGAGGCTAATAATAATAAGCCTAATATACTGATTTAGAGTCTTTAGGTCAAACGTTTAAATTGAAAGTCTGTAGCGTTATTTCCAATCTTGAAAAGAGAAGCCACCTTCTCTCTCTCTCTCTCTCTCTCTCTCTCTCTCTCTCTCTCTAAATCGTCAATTGAAAGTCTTAGGTCAAGCGATCCCACGCTTTTATTTGAAATCTCAGACACGCTTCATTGCATGCCATAATAGTAATCGCGATAGTTTTTCAGGTCCAGAACGCTAATATACAGGGTGTCTGAAAAACCCAGCAGGAAAAACTTTGATTTCTTAAAAGTTCAAATATATTTATCAAAATTGCCAAACTTGTGCAGCACATATTTTCTCACCTCTCTGCTAATTTTGTCTCATTTGCATGTAAGATGGCTATTTTGTGAGATATCAAAGTCAAAATTGATTTTTACGAATCAGCAGACAAACTTTTATTGATTGTCTAGAAATTTCAACTTAAACCACAATTGTTCAAGATGGTTATGAGGACATAATTGCAAACCCTAACCCTAACCCTGGTTGGTTGCAAAAATTGTTGGTATCCAAAGCCAAGCTCCTCAATGTCTGAATTCGCATCTTATCTTCATTCGATATTTTACCCATTTTGAAAGTTTAAATCAAACTTTTATTGTTATGTCGAATTCTGTGAGTTTAAAACATGTTTACAAAATTGCATCTCTCTAAACTTTCTACTACTACTAGAACAACAACAAAAACTCTCTAATACCACCAAAATTGGCGTCAATGTGAAGCTATAGATATTTAGGCCTATCATGCTGCGACTGATCCCAAATCAAAGTTTGATTTGAGATCTCACAAACGGCCACCTTCATGCAAATGAGATGAAAAATAGTAAAATATGTGCTGCACAAGTGTGATATTTTGATAAAAATATATTTAGGAACTCCAGAACGCCAATATATAATTTTTTTCGTAGACAGATTATATAAAATTATAAAATCAAAAAAGTAATTTCGTTAAGTCGCGTTTTGCATTAGTGATGCAACCTTAGGCGGCATAGATCACGTGTGGTCTCAAGACTTGGCAGTTCGGTCTATTGTGAACTTCTATAGCGCCTCTTAATAGTGTTCTTGGCATCATTGGCGTAGCCACGGAGGCCCGGCCCCTATTAATCGTGCGGAACCGATCGTGAGATTCGTCCAAAACCGGCGAGTAGTGGTTGGGGTGGGGGTAGGGTAGTATGACTTGTATCAGTCGGGGAGATCGCACCAGACTTCAAAGCACTAGATGAGACTAAGACCTCTTTTTACGCCAATTCAGTTCGCACCAGGTTATTTCTAGGATTGTGAATTGGGGTGTCGGAGTTTGGAAGTCTCTACTGAAACAGTGTGACAAGCAAAAAATCCTTGTCAAGTCTCAAAAAATCTGACGACCAAAAAGTCCTTGTCCTTGTCAACTGAGGATAAAATCCTCGTCCTGGGGGTTCGGTCCTTGTCCTTATTCTCCCTTGCAGATCGTCCTTGTCCTGGTCTAACTTAGTCCTGAATTTTGCATGCCAAATTATTGTCACATTTTCAAATTGTACTGATAATTTCGTTCAAATGGTAAGAGTAGTATGTGGTTTTATTTTGGCTGTAAACTATATGATTACTCAAAATGTTTAGTCATTGTTTAGAAAAAATACCAGTTGATTCTTTTAGCAAACTAAGTTCCCAGACGTCTGAACGAGTTTTGCAAAGTTTTCAAATCAAATCGACTGGGATCAGCTGCTGGAAACACTTTTTCATTTAAATTTTTATTATTATTATTATTATTATTATTATTATTATTATTATTATTATTATTATTATTATTATTATTATTATTATTATTATTATTATTATTATTATTATTAAACTACAATTTCTTAAGCGATAGCTAGGTGGCTAAAGTTAGCATTTGAAATGCACCTACAAAATTTTGATCTCCCAATTGAAATTAACCGACCTTTTTGTCTGACAGAGGTTGGTCATCTGTCCTTGGTTCCCCTTGTGGTCCTTGTGCTTGGGGTACCGTCACTTCCTGTCCTCGACCCTCGTCCTTACTTCCTGGGGTTCCCTTGTCACTTCCTGGTCCTTGGGGTCATCCTGTAAAGACACTGGTGAAATAAAACCTTGTCAAGGTCAAAAAATCTGACGAGCAAAAAAAGGTCCATTGAGTCAACAATTTTTGGGCAGTCCTTCTCCCTTTGCCCAGTGTAGGTGGTAAAAATAACATTTTGCATGCATTCCAACGATTCAAAAATTTGAATAGTTCTAGTCTGCGTCAAATGCTTGTTGGGGGTGTTGTAAGTGTTAGGGGTGTAAAATATATATCGCAAAATAGCATATATTCTAAAAATATAATTCTAAGTATTATTGCAGATCACAACGATTTGATATTGTATACAATTGTTTAATCAAATCGAACATTATGAACGGTCCAGGAAACGGTCCAGGAAAGATCTCCAGGAAATCTAATTAACCACATGTCATCTGTACGATCTCTAATGCCTAAATGCAATATAGGATGAATTTGTTAGCACCATTACCAATACATGATGGTGAATTAGCCTAAGTCTTATCCTTTTTATCTTATAAATTTTCAACTTTGTCTTTGTAGAGTTTCAAACGACGGATGACGGGAAAATGGCCGCTATTGAGGGGCATGGCGTTTTGCCGAAGCCAGCATCGGCTGAAGACATGACAGAAGGCAGGCAGAATGGCAGCGGTCATGCTGTTGCAACGAAGACCGGTCTCTTCCGGGATAAACGTGTAGGCCAAGTGAACAAGGACGACGGAGTCGCCAACGGCAGACCAGAGCCCGTCGTAGACAAAAGGGGTTCCTTATCGTACAAGCTGTTGAAGTATGGAGGACTTGGAAAACGCGGAGAAAAGAAGTTGCGTTTCGGGGGACTTGGCAAACGCGACTGTCAGCGAGCAACAACGAACTGTACCACCGCGACTGAGGACACGACAGAGCAACATCTGCCAAAGAGGACTGACGGTAAAGGGTCAATCGAGACTGGTTACGAATTCTTCGATCCAACTTATCTCGATGATCAACCGATATAACTTGTGTTCGACCCAAGGCAACAGCGAAAGATAATGAACAGTCTTCGAGTGCCCAAGCCCTCGTCATAATAACTTTCATATAATTATGTTCATCTCTACAATGCAACATCTTTCGCTCCTCATTGATATGTCAGCGATATAATTGATGCGCTTGGAAACACTTGGAAGCTTGAAGACTACATTCACAGGCGCAATATAGACAATCATTTGGATTGGATTGGATTGGATTGATTGACACCGTCACTCCTCAACCATTAACTTTATTACGTTGTCATCTTATCTTCAAACCATTAAATTTTAATAAATTTCTCACTAAGTGTAATTGCTAGTTACAGTGTCGTCAAAAATGTCATGTCTATCCAAAATTTGATGTTGAAATGGAAAAAATAAAGTTGAGCATAAAAGTACTTTGTGATGCATCCAATGGGATTATGCAATAGTAGACTATATATTATAACAATTTATTTGTCCTATGCTGTCGTGACCTGAAACACAATAAATTAGTTGATTCAATGAATGGACGTGAAATCTGATGGCGTGCACTTATGGGGCATTTCAGTGCAAATAGCAACGCTTCATTCCAACCATGCAGTCCTTACTCATAAGGCTTACTGAGGTCCGAGGACGGAATCTGAAGAAAACTATTCAAATAGCGCGTCGTATATTGCATAGTCACGTGACACCAGACGCCCTCTGTAATATCGCTCGGCGTCGATCGTTGCTTTCGTTCGATAGTTTTATTGTAGCGGCCATCGAGGTCAACTTATGAAATTTTTATTACGCCGATGAACAATCAAAGCTGATTTGTTCAATTTTGTTGTATTGACCAACGACGAAGACGACCCCCGGTCGACCCCGGATAGGCCTAAGTGCGGAAGATGGCAGAGTGGGTTACCGTTACGTGCTGGAGCGTCAAGCTGACGGAACGGGTTCAAGCCCCGTCATTGCCCCTATAGTAGAGGTGGGTCGATTAATCGAAATCGAAATCGTAATCGCGATTTTTGGAAAAACCGAAATCGAAATCGACACGATTATCAAATAAATCCAAATAATCGATAATCGTCGAAAAATAATCGAAATCGCGATTATTTTTCGATTATTCCCGTATGTTATATTATACAATATTTCCGATTCAAAGAAAGATCAATTTACCGTTGATTATCAGATTTTCATTGAAAATGGATTCAACAGCGTCTAAAGACAGGTACCATCTTTCTGGGTTTGACAGTGCTCAGCTTTCGATACGGTGTGTCAGGTGGGTTTAATGTACAAACTCTCGCTCAACTTGCCACCCTGGTTCAGTGGCGGCTCTAGGATTTGGCAAGTGGGGGGCCGTTGGGGTGGCAACTTGCCAACTTCTAATCATGGGGCCAACCATTTGTTGTTTAATGTATGTAGCATTAAGTATAGGGTCCCAACTGGGGGCCACTGGGGGCCAGGGCGCCAGGCACTCAATAGGGGGCACGGGCCCCCTCTGGCCCCCCCCCGGTGGAGCCGCCACTGCCCTGGTTCTGTCAACTTGTGGAATTACTCATCTCTGAGAGACGGTTCTTAGTTCACTTGGGAGATGTCAGCTCCTGGAGACGTCAGCGAAACGGTCTAACACAGTGTTCAGTTCTAGCACCTATGTTATTCAATTTGTAGGCTTATAGGCCTACAAACGACTTAACCTGATACCATCAGTAGGAAGTTTGGATACGCTGACGATATCGGTCTTGCCACCCAGGCTCGATCCTTTAAGGAGATTGAAGACCAGGGTTATTTCTAGAATTGTGAATTGGGGTGGGGTGTTGGGAAAATCTAGGGGGTGTTTATTTCTAGGATTGTAGGATTGTGAATTTGGGGGTGTCGGCAAAATCTGGGGGTGTCGAAATTTGGAGGTCTCTACCGAAAAAGGCTGACAAGCAACAAAACGTTATAGAGACTCACACAAAGTCTGACACGCAAAAAAGTCATCCGAGGATAAAAGTTGTGGGGTGTATTTCTCCATTTGGGGGCAGGCCCCTTCAGAGGTTGAAGGAGGCCCAGGCCAGTTGGAATTTCGAGGTCTCTCCTAGCCTTCCCAACAATTAAAATTTTGACAAGCGAAAAAAGGTAATCAATTTTGAGGACCGCAGAATAGGCCTACCTTCCTAGCTTTCCCAAAATCCCAAAATTGTCAACAAGCCAAAAAGGTCATCACCAAATTTTGAGGCCCCTTCTAGTAGTAGCTATCTAGCTTTCTTGCTCTCCCAGAATTCTAGACAAGGAAACAAAGGGAGGCCCCCAAATGATGGAGGCCCGGGCCGAATGGCCCTCCTGGTCCCCCCTCTGAATGGGCCTGTTTGGGGGTGTTCAGGGCTAATCAATATGCATTCTGTATGCATACCATTGTCACATTACCAAATTTTAGGGGGTGTCGACCTCAAATTGGGTGGGGGGTGGGGGTGTTAGGGGTGTAGAAATATCCCTGTTGAAGACCAACTGAACATCGATACACAGAGGATTGCCGAATACTGTAAAATATGGCGGGAAAGAGTTTCTAAAGGTACTGTGAAATAATCGAAATCGAAATCGCGATTATTTAAAAAACCGTAATCGTAATCAAAATCGTAATCGGAAAAAATAATCGTAATCGACCCAGCTCTACCCTATAGTGGCTTTCACACAGGCTACTGCCTTCTAAGCCACTTTAAATCATGCTAAGTGTCGACTTTTTATACTCTCTGACCGCGCTGCCACCGCCGCTATTTATTTGGTAGGCCTAATTGGCTAGTTTAGCGTCCCAAATTAAATTAGCGAATTTAGCGTCCCAAATTAAATCAATACATGCTGTCTCCAATCATTTCATAAATACATTTTGTCTCCAATCTACTCACAAAAGTTATTGTAAAATTATATGAAGTACCGACATGACCAACGGTATCCATCGATACCTTCGGATTATTTGACTAATGAAGCAGGCAACTGACAACCGCTGCAAACACATGTGTTCATCATTCATGATGAAACGACGCCTAGCCAACCACTGCAAACAATGCTCATTTGTATCAATTGGTTTTATAGACAAAAAGTTCACAAATTCATCGCTAAATTCATCGTTTAGCAGCTGGATAGCAGGTACAATTTCTCGTAGGGGCTGTCCATTAATTACGTCAACAATTTAGGGGGAGGGGTTTGAAAAAGTTTGACAGTTGTTGACAGGGGAGGGGGTCAAGAGAAGTTGACGTCAACAATTTAACTTTTTACAAATAATCAAAAATAGGACATTTCATGGAATACTACTTATTAAAATGGAAAAAATCTTGGCAAAAAGGTCATCACCACCACATTTTGAACCTCAATGAGCAAAAAAGGAGAAAAATGGTCATCACCGCAAAATAACCTTGTTATTGGCACCCGTCATTCGTCATTGATCTTGGAGTGGGGTCAAAAGTTTTTGACGTAATTATAGAGGGGTCACTGAAACTTGACAGTTGTTGACAAGGGGGAGGGGGTCAAAAATTGCCCAAAATTTGTTGCCATAATTAATGGACAGCCCCTTAGTGCGTGCAGTCTGTACCTGTCATTTATTTGATGGGTTTTGCAACTTATAACTAAAATTTTATAACTTATAGCCAGTTTTATTTCTAAGATTTTGAATTTGGGGGAGGAGAGTGTCGGAAAAAAACTGGGGGGGGGGGGTTATCGGAATTTTTAAGTCTCTGTCCGAAAAAGGCTGACAAGCAAAAACGTCATCAAGTCCCAAAAGCAACCAAAAAACCATAAAAAGTCTCAAAAACCTCTGACAAGCAAAAAAGGTCATCCGACAATAAAAGTTGGGAGGGTGCCCTTCTCCATTTGGAGGGGGTGTTCTGAGCTAATTAGTGTGCATCTTGTATACATACTATTGTCGCATTACCAAATTTTGGGGGTGTCGACCTCAAATTGGGGGGTGGTGGTGTTAGGGGTGTAAAAATATCACTGCTTATAACTGATACTTATACATTTATAGGGTCAACATGAAATGGCATATTCTCAAACATTTTAAAATTAGCCAATTTGTGAAAAAGCCAGGATTAATTTGGGACGCTAAACTAGCCAATTACCTTTTATTTTTGGTTATAGTCAGGGTTGCCAGACGTTCGGCAAAAGGAGGACATGCCCTCCTTTTTGGTCTGGTGTCCTCCGTCCGGCAGGCATTGACCTGAAATGATAGTGTCCGGTTTTCGCTCTCATCATCTACTGACTTCAATTTCGGTCTACATAGCCATATAATTGACAGTTGCACACTATCATCATCGCTCAGAGGGAAATTTAAAGGGGGAGAAACTGATTGAGTATACAAGAGAAAGTCCTCTCGCCTGCAGAAAATATCTTGCATACAGTCTTAGAAATGGAAACGAAAGTTACTTTATCTGGATGCTATTTTTCTTGCTAGTCAAGCAGGGGCGTAGCCAGGAATTTGATTTGGGATGGTATAAATGTTTGGGGGTATAAAGTTATAAACCTTAACTATAAACCATCAGTGTTGTAATAAATACTGTACTCCCCTGAAAGTATTTAAATACTTTCATAAATACTTGGTTCTCAGGTAGTATTTAAATACCCAAATACCAGGGTAAGTATTTAAATACTGGCAAATAAGGTTTAAATACTTTTTAAAATACTTGATATGTATTTGACACGATTCACCACAATTACCCTAGAAATGATGTGCTGACGACCTTTTTTTGCTCGTCAGCTAGCTCGAAACTCTGGGGCCCCCAATGCAAAGATGCCCCCCGGGCCCCCAAAAGTCACGCTACGCCACTGAGAACACAGAATTACCCAGAGCTCGAATTGCTGGGGGGTTCAGCCCCCCTTTAAATGGCAGACCATCCCTAGAGAAATGCAAAAAAGTTTTGCAAATGACAAAAGTGTAAATTCTTAAAACACCACGCTCGCCATGACCCCCCTTTCATTTTCTCACAATTCGAGCACTGGAATTACCAGTTACCACCAAAATCAGTCTATCAGAATGCCTCGTCTGAACCGCTCTGGCAGGGAGTCTGTAAGAGGGTTAGCGATCACTGAATGCAAAACCTGTCACGCCACCGTAGTGACTAGGGCTGCGCTAACCGAGTAGTTTAGGAGTCGAGTAGGAGTCGAGTAGCTTAGCGAGTACTCGAGTACTCGCGTAAAACCGGAAATACATTATTTGCAAACGTTACACGTCACATAATGCGTATTATTTGCCTCATGGCCCTCATTTAACAAAAGCAGAACACTAGATACAGTTACATATCAATTTCTTCGGATATTCAAGCGTGTATTCACAAAACGGTGGGCCAAAGTTTAATGAAATTCTTTGGTTATTCTTTATTTATCTATTCTATTCTTTATTTGGTTATTCTATGCGAGTACTCGACTCCAAAAAATTACTCGACTCCATTTTGGAGTCGAGTACTCGCGTTACTCGAGTTACTCGGCGCAGCCCTAGTAGTGACCGTACCTTGGTAGCAACCATCCGCTAAATGTCGCTAGTATCGATTACAGACTCCATGACTCTGGTTAGTAAATTAGTAAATCTGTTCTATGTTCCAGATACCCAGTTTGTAGATTTTTGTTACATTCGATTACAATACAAGGGGCGGAAGATGGCAGAGTGGGTTACGTGCTGGAGCGTCAGGCTGACGTAGCGGGTTCAAGCGCCGTTAGTGCCCCAGTGGCTTTCACAAATTCACACAGGCAGCAATGCCTCCCAAGCCACTTTAAATCATGCTAATAGTTTAAGTTTATAATCTATTCTAAGCCCAGTCTTTAGACCAGCGGTTCCCAAACTGTGGTCCGCGGACCGGAGGGGGTCCGCGAGAGCCTCCCAAAATAATTAGGGTTAGGCCTAACCCTAACCCAGATGACCTTTTTGCTTGTCACTACATTTAGGAAGGATGATATTTATATTGATGATAAACTTATGATGACCTTTTTTGCTTGTCACTACATTTAGGAAGGATGATATTGATGATAAACTTATGATGACCTTATTTGCTTGTCACTACAGTTAGAAAGGATGATATTGATGATAATGTTATGACCTTTTTTGCTTGTCACTACAAAAAATAATGTGGTCCGCGAGCTAAGCTTGGAACAAAATAGGGGTTCGCGATCAAACAAGTTTGGGAACCTCTGCTTTAGACCATAAATAAAGTCTATGTTCAGACAGCAAAAACTAGCCATCTAGCAATTTATAGTGCGAGCTCACGCAAGACATGATTCACAATTTCACATGCAAGACTTTTAAAATCTATGTTATGAATGTTGTGATCGATGTCGAAGGCTCGAAGCTTCAGTCTGTGCCTGGACTGCTTTATGGTTGTAGCTGTCTGGGTTAATTTCGTTGGATTTTACGGATTTCGCTTAAAAGAATACGATTTAAATGACAATTTGATGCATAAAGAAGAGTTCTAGCGCTAATTCGAAGCGGTCGTGATGTCGTCCGTTGATGACCAACAGCTTCAGTCCCCAGACGATGCCTCCTCGTCAAAGGGTAAAGGGGATCCGAAGGCCTCTGGAGCCCCCGCGAAGCCGTCGAGGACGCAGACACAGGGCGTTCAGCTGCTGAGCTTGGGTCTGAAGTCGGCCAAAGTGGCGGCGATGTTGCTCGTGGTCTGGTTGATTGGGTACGTGGGACTGAGTGTCACTTGGGTGCTGATCGCCCTGGTTTGCTACGTCGTTGGCAATGAGTATTCGAGGAATCGAGAGACGAAGAGAGCATACGCAAAGCAGGCAGTCATCGACGAACAGAAGGCCATTCTGGCGAGGGTCGATGAACTACCGTCATGGGTAAGTTTTCAAAGAAGCACACACATTTAAAGCATTGACTTTTGTGCACTTCGCTATGAGTGTTACCCATTGATGAAATTATATTCCAATCCTTATTTTATTCACCTATAAACGATAGTAGCACAGAACATGAATGAAGCAAAATTAATTATTGCGTGTAAAGTAACGAAATTATCAGTATATGTACATACAGTGATATAAAAGAAAGATGTAGACTTGGCAATAGAAGGAAAAGGTAGACTGGACTGAGAACACTCTGGCACTTGTGCAGAATATGCCTGTTGAATTTATTAATCTATATCATACTATACACTACCACTATCAATATGCACCACATAGTCCAGTAAAAAGTAATCCAGTAAAAAGATCCAGTGAGAAATATTAGAAAATTGAATTTTTGTATCAATGAATGTTTATAATGCTTTGAATAGCCGCAGCAACAGGAAGTAAACACAGATATGTTTAAAAGACCATAGAAGTAGAAGTAAGTTAGAAAGTAAGTATTCCTACCCTTCAAGTAAGTAAGTAAGTTTTAATCATGTAGATTTTCCTAGCACTTTGGAAATAGTACAGTAGCAGCTACTTATTACTATGTGCTTATGCATACCCAGAGCACAAGTACTCCAGCAAGAAAGTCGTCTTTAAATATGGCAAGCAGTAACTGCAATAGTACCATAGATATGCATTTGAACAATAAAAGCGTTGCCACCAACATTTCAATAAGAAATGTTAATGCTTTTGAAATGATGCATTTTGACCAATTGCCGCTTTTGCGGCTATTGCTTTCCACCAATGAAGACAAATGTCTTCGCCGCCAGCAAATGTTTACATATTAATATTCATCAAGTAAGTATGTAGTTTCATTGAGTATGAAATAATATTTTACAAATTTGTTGATACAAAATATTCAATTTTCTCATATTTATCACTGTATGATGGATTTGTATGTGGTGCATATTGATAGTGGTAGTGTATAGTATGATATAGGTTAATAAAATCAGCGGGCATATTCTGCACAAGTGCCACTGTCATAACTAACCCAAATTGGGTCAGATTTTCAAAATTTTTGAACTATTCTGTTCCAATTACACCCCTCTACAACTTTGCTGCTCACACAAGGGGTCACCGCTGAAAAATTTTGCTGTTGAGCTTTGAACAAAATTTTGGGGAGGGGTCCGATTTTAGGCTGTAGAGTGGACCCTACCCCAAAAATTTTTTGCACAGTTGGTTAGAAAGGACAATAAAAATGCTAAATAACAGTGCAAACCTCATTTCTTTAGCTTCTATATAGCCTGAGATATAGTAAATATAAAACGTATATGTTCACATTTCTTATGAACGCTTTTTTCAAAAATTAATTACTCTGAATGGTGACGTCTAGTAAAATTTAATTACTCTGTTATTGGGTTAATATTAGGAGAGTTTTTGTTCATTGTGCATCACAATAACTATTATTATTATCGTAATTGAATAAGTCTATCAAGACAAAGTGAATAAGTTTCCATGTCCATGTCGTGTTTGCTTTGTTATATCGAGCATTTGGTGGTCCAATGAGTCAGTTTTTAGTTGAGAATGTGTTAAGTGCTTTTGTTCTGTCAGAAGCATATGACTTAATGTAGTAAAAATTTATGTAGAGCTGGACAAATGGAAAATTATAAAAGTTATTCAACCTGTGGACCACGGGTCAAATGTGGCCCTTGGAATTTTGTGATGTGGCCCACTGTTGCCTGGAAAAATGGAAATAAGTCTTTTCTGTTAATTCTTTATAGTGTTCAAAGGACTTTCCATCTTTTGACCCTAGAACTAAGATTTCAACTTGGAAAATGTTGACTTGATTTTGGCATCTGAAAGAAGATATCAAAATATTTCTTGAAATTAAGGATCACTGATTCCTAGACTAACACTGGTTGTGTGATCTTGCATTTCTCATTGATTTTGTACAATACTGGAACTGCCCGAACGGCAGGCTGCAACGTAAAACTCAACTCATTACTGGAACATGTCAAGCTTTTCAAGTCTAAGTTGTTTTAGTGTTTTAGTTGTCCATATGCAACTACAACAGAAATATTGCTTGCATTTTCCTACTCTGTACTGTGAGATTCCTTTGTTGTCTAAATCAAAAGCCTTTGTTAAATGCTTTCCAGTGAGTCTAATAGCAGATTTGCTGATATTAAAAACCATCACTTTGATTTGGAGTTGTTTAAGACACCACTTAAGTTGTTTGCAGCAAACTAAGGACGCATTTATTTAATATCTTGTTTCCACGTTCCTTGTAAAGCACCCTTGACTTTGGCCCTTGCTATGTTATGGTGCTATATAAATTGTCATGAACAATAACAATAACCACTCATGGACAATATGAATAAAGCTCCAATTGCAAGCAGATGCAGATTATTTATTGGCCAAATAGTTTGAAATTGAATTTTAATTGAACTTCATTGTCTTTACTTTACACTTTGATAATGATCTTCTTCAGGCAGTTTGACACCTTAAGGCTTAATGTATCCTGGTTCTGTTATTGATAATATGGGACATAATAACAAAATTTAAGTTCAGTGCTGCTGTGGGTATTACTACTACTACTACTCCTACTGCTACTACTACTACTACTGCTACTTCTACTGATACTACTACTACCGGTACTAATGCTGCTACTACTACTAATAATATGTGCTCTCTATCGCTGTGCAGTGCTTCAACCAAATGTTCAAGAACTCTTTCATTGCTAAAACCATTTATGACAAATACTACTACTACTACTACTACTACTACTACTACTACTACTACTACTACTAATAATAATAATAATAATAATAATACAGTGGTGCTATGTTATAATGAATGCTATGGGGTTGCGCAAAAAGTCAGTATGGCCGATCGATGGCTGTATTTGAAAAAGTGTATTCATGCTCAAAACCAAAAAACGTCCAGTACATCATTTTCAGTCACTAGAACACTTCTATAAGCTCATTTACACACTGAAGTGTTCCCTCATCAGCTGTTCATTGACTGGAACAGTGTGAAAATGCATTGAATCCTTTGAGTGGCACTTCTATGTCATCATCTTGTGTAAACAATTTCTATAATTGATTCACATCCTTGTGCACAGTGGCAGAACTATTGATGCACTGGCACATCTAAACTGTATGTTCATTCCTACATTCATTGTACACTACTATGGTATTCAAAGTTCTCATGCCCATTCATTTAGACTCTGTAAAAATATCTGTACGAAACCTTGTCTTTCAAATACTCTCAGAATTCTCTTATTAGAATCAAAAGCATTAAAAATGTCAAGAAGCCTTTAATCTTAATATGAGTGGACCTCTCTCTCCATATTGCAGCTATTGTGGCTAGAAATCTGTGGCAGGTTTTTATAAATCAGAATTTTGCTTGCATTGTTTCAGTCTCGTTCTTAAATAGGACTTTAGAATATGAAATGGCTGTGGCTCAACATTTCTCTGACCCTCTCATGAGAACAGTCATGTCAAATGCAATGTGCAATGCAGTAATCTTGTAACTATTACATAGAAATGCATTTTTAGAGAACTGCAATACAGATTTTATTGCTGGTACAATTCAGTAACTCATGATTGCCATTCACCGGGACTTTCTGTATAAAACACTTTTAGGGGGAAAACTGAAGCTATCTATTTTGGATTGGTTAAGATGGAGCCCTCCCTCAAGACTTATCTGGTTTTGAGGGATTAGCCTGACTGTGATTCTGGAATAATATTCACATCTGCCTATCAGGTCTCACCATTGTTCTTATCTGTTCAGAATATTCAGCTTTGAAACTGATATTTGATTTTTAGGTTTACTTTCCTGACGTGGAACGTGCAGAATGGCTGAACAAGGTGCGTGATTCAGCGTCACTGTTATTTGTCTAATAATGGAGAATAGAGGTTGTATTTTGTCTGTTTCTAGTAGTTATTTATTTGTCCCTGTCGTGTGTTTTCTTACAGAGCTCTATGACATTAACTCAATGGACAAATCTCAAATTAAGTATTGGGTGTCAACTCACTAAGACATGTCTGAAAAGTTAAATATTGGATCTTAGTCGAGTAATCTCTTTGGCAATAAGCAAATGTATAATTTTGCAATTTATGATCTATGCTGCTTTAAATCATATTATCATGCTCCACCTATTTGTTATTTAAGAAGGTTGTTGTGGTTGCTAGAATAAAGCTGTAACATGAATGGGGGAACCTGATTTGTTGTGGAGTGAACTTGGATCCATTAGTTGATTGTTTTAGTTTCTACCCTTGGATTTGATTCAATTGTCTGGTTGATTGTGGGTTGACATGCAATTGAAACTTGAAACTGAGTGACTGCATACAGCATTCTGTCAGTTATAGTTCACTGCATTAGATACAACACATTTCCAATACTCGATGTATGTGTAGCATTGCTTGCACATTCTGTTATCTGTTCATTAGCTGAAGCCATGTTGAAAATTGCAAATGCATGAGAGCAGTCTATAGCAGTGATTTGCAAACACTGGCCTGAGGGCCAAATTTGGCCCACAAAGGCGTTTTAGTTGGCCCAGTTGTTTTAATACTGCATTAAATGTGTATTTTAAAAAATTTATGTTTTAAAATACTATGCAATTAGAAAATTGTGGATCATCTGAAAACCATCTGATGTTGTGTGCTTTTCAGACATGGGTCAATTACAATTGTAATTGTAATTCAATTGTAATTAATTACATTTTGCCAATGTAATTGTAATTGTAATTGATCTGTGGAAAGTTCAATTACATGTAATTGTAATTGTAATTGTCATTTGTGTAATTGTAATTGTAATTGAGGTATTGTAATTGATTTACCCAATTACAGGAATGTGAGTTTTATAAGTTCTAATAGCGTATTAGCATGTATGGGACTATGAGCCAAAGTCTTGTCAGTCTATGAATGTATGGCAGTGAATACATTGGATGGTTAGTGAATTGTCAAAGCACAACGGTTATTGGTAAATGGACTCACTGCTCTGGTCAGTTGCCATGCAAAAATTTACTTATTTACTTTTATTGCCTTTCAAATTGGAAGGGAACCAGCTTATCATTTGTCTACTTCCTGTGTTCTGCGGCTCGCTTTTTGAATGAAAGTTTAATGCCAGTAAAGATGAGCGTAAATCAAGCAGGAGTATTATGGAATTATTCTGAAAAGTCTGATGACTTTAATAATGCTGTTTCCAATGCACAGTGTTGTCATAAATACTTCACTGAAAGTATTTAAATACTTTCATAAATACTTGGTTCTCACGTAGTATTTAAATAGCATTTAAATACCCAAATACCAGGGTAAGTATTTAAATACTGGCAAAATAAGGCTTAAATACTTTTTAAATACTTGATAATGTATTTGACACGATTCAGCACAAGCCGTATTTTTGTGTAAACTTTTGTTAGTTAAAATTATTTCTAACAATGTCAATGTAGACCTACTTAACTGTTCAACTGTCTAAAACCATCAGTAAAGAAAATGTAAAAATGAACAGTCTATAGGAGAAACGTTATAATTAAGTGAAAATTGCAATAAATCCAAAGTATTTAAATTTCTTAATTACATCTAAATACTCTATGGTATTTAAATACTATTTAAATACTTAATTTTGAATGAGTATTTAAATACTTTGTTAAATACTGGACAAAGTATTTAAATAGTATTTAAATACTAAAAGTATTTAAATACTTGACAACACTGCCAATGCAAATGTTAAAGTGAAGTGCCGGTTTTGTGGTGAATTAGTGTCATGCTCAAAAAAAGGCTACTTGAATTTTTTGACTCATTTGCAGGTTTGTGAAACTTTGTGTTACGGTTTCTTGAAATCGGTCGTAGCATATGACTTTGTTGAACTAATTTATGTTAATTATTTTAGACACTTAAGTTTATTAAAAGAAGCAGAAAGAGTAATGAAAAGTAATTGTAATTGTAATTGTAATTGACACGTTTGTAATTGTAATTGTAATTGACCCCAATGTAATTGGCTGTAATTGTAATTGTAATTGTAATTGACAAAAATCCGTATAATTGTAATGTAATTGTAATTGCTTAAAACGTAATTGACCCATGTCTGGTGCTTTTGCATCCAATGGTCACCATACCTTTTGGCGGGCTTGAGATTGCTTAGCATTGGCCATCATTTGCCCACATGTCTCTGAAGTCACCAAGGTTGTTTTCAGAAACGGCCAAAGACGTTGTTTTTCACTGTTTTGTACTTAAACATTTAATAGATGATTCAGCAGATGTGGCCGTACATTGGAGATTTTGTCAAGAATTTATTGAAAACATCTGTTGAGGCCGCTGTCAACGCTAATCTCCCAGACAAGCTGAAGCCGTTTCATTTTGAGAAAATCGATCTGGGCGACATCGTAAGCAGCTCTGTTCTGTGCTTTTAGTCTGTATTCAATATTGCTCATAAGCTTCTATACTGTGTTGCAGTTGGATGAGTCAGCACTAGACAGACTTTCTTATTGTATCTGCTCAAGTGCTGTACTGTAGTTGCTATTGTTGCTGTTGTGCCTCTGTGCTAAAAAATATTTGTGTTTGAGGCAGAATTATGTGGGAATGTGAGTTATTAAAATGTAAGTTGTCAGTGAAACTAAAACAATTATAAAAATCTTTTGCAGACTTATTAATAAGTAGAATGGGAAAGCTGCAGTACTTCATCTAGATCAAGGGTTCACAAACTTTTCGTGCCACGGAACCCTTTGAGTTCTTGAGCATTGTCAGCGGAATCCCACTCATAATACGGATTGGGAAAAGACATGACTGTTTCGCAAAACAATAATGTGTAGGCCTACATAACAGATGCGTACAGTTTTTAAGCTGAAAAATGTTTTGATGCAAACGTAATAACATAGTCACTAGTCCAAATTTTTAAACACATACGATTTACAGTCTGGATGTAATAATAAAAACTACCAACTATATTTATATCACCAGTTAGGGGAGTGACTGTTAGGTGTTGCCAAAAAATTCAGCAAACCCTTAAAAATGAAAAAAAACTTTAAAGACCGTCAACCTTTAATGTGATGAGTGCTTTTGTTTCTTAATGCTACAAATTCTGTTGATATTTGGCTTAGTGATCATGGAAAGCTGGTCTTACGTTAGCTGATGCCAATTAACAGACTAACTAGTTTAAATTTTATCCACTTTTGTTCATGAACCAGTGGCGGCTCTAGGATTTGGCAAGTGAGGGGGCCGTTGGGTTGGCAACTTCTAATCATGGGGGGGCCAACCCTTTGTTGTTTAATGTATGTAGCATTAAGTATAGGGTCCCAACTGGGGGGGGCAGGCACTCAATAGGGGGGGCACGGGCCCCCCTGGCCCTCCCCGGTGGAGCCGCCACTGTCATGAACTATAGTAATATGATCTGAAAGGAACAATCCAGTCATTGATAATTACAATAATTATCAAGAAACGACGTCGGCCATTTTCATATTAAATATTTCATTGGGGCAAGTAGCGTCAATGTGCATTCGCGCTTCATTTGACCTAATTTTTATTTACAGAATCAATGATCGCCGCAATTTCTATTGCTGCACTATCTTTATAAAATTATATTTCATCATTGTTGGTTGAAGACAGATTGAATCAATAATAATTTATTTAGTTTTTGCATCCTTGTCACGGAACTCTTCTTTTCGTGTCACGGAACCCTGGGATTCCGCGAACACACTTTGGGAAACCCTGTTCTAGATACTGTATACTGTAATACTGGATTTTGAAAGTGTTACCAGTACTAACCATTTAGGATTTTTTCTGCATAAACTTAGCATTTAGTGTAGCAGTTATTTGTATAGAAAATCTGTTCTTTATCTGAAGCAAATGATATTGCATCCAAAATTTTTTAGCCAAATGTTTAATGAAAACTTAAAATGCAAACAGTTAGAACTGAATAGGAGAAGTATTTAACCATAATAGAACCATAACCAAAGCAGCAGAACTTCCAGGCTCCTAAGTACCATCACGTGCATGAACCTTATCTTCTATCCATATTGTTAGGATGTTAGATTTGAACTCACGCAACAGTGTTTGAGAAATGACATATTGGTAATGTTATTAATGTCTGTCATGTTTCACTGTCATGGGCATGAGCCGCTGGTTTGCGTATTTCTCTTCGATCGACTGATTTATTGATCTGCAGCTGTGCGTCTATGTAATATAGACTGTATTAATTAAATTGTTGTTTAGAGATGTGCATGCAGTTTGGTTTATTGTAATGATCACAGAATGCTATTGTTTCAACTATACCAAGAGCATCAGATAGAGGTGATTTACCATATTAAATATTAACTTCTTTCGTTACTAATTAACATAGGAGTCCCTGAACATCAGTTTCCTGGTTGGCAGCCAAGGCAGTTAATTACCTGATACTTTTTTCATCAGAGAGAAAGTAATTATTTATTAAAGGGTCTAAATTGCTCGTTCTACAATATTTGTGTACATTCGTTTTTCAGCCTCCTCGCATTGGTGGTGTGAAAGTGTACATTGATAAAGTGAAACGAGATGAAATTCTACTTGATGTTGAAATAACGTAAGTTTTTGGGATCATTTGTTATTTTGTGATGACAGTGAAGAAGTTGGTTTTAATAAGAACAAAACTGGTAAAACCTAAGCATTCAAGCAGCTACAGAGCATTGACAAATTAAGCAGCTGAAGTGAAAAAGTCTTTGGAATGTTGAAGAAAGGAAGCATTTTTGTCGCAGAATTCTTGCTGAGGATAAAAAGATCTAATCTTTCATAATATTTATTGACCCTAGTAGACAATGGTAAGATTACAAACACTTCATTAAAGATTTAGACGATAATATGACGGTACAAAGGCTAAGATTTTCATCTATTTGCTGTTACAACAGTTTTGAAGTTGTACCTAATTTACCAGTTTGCAAAAATTCAGTTGTATTGCGTTAGCAGAGTTTTCAATAATTATTGGTACATGGCAGAAAAAGAACCGATGAACAGTAGTTTCCAGTGTTTCATGTACATATAGTTATTTTTAAACAGAATAAAAATTTACTAATTATAATTCTGAATAATGAGTATATATTTTTAAGTATGAAATAAAAGTTTATAATAATTATGTTTTTTTGTGGAAAAAATAATTTTGATGGAGTTGTTTTTCTGAAATAGTTGATTTTTTGCATCCTCTTGTGTGAACTTGCCAGTCCACAACTACCCTGATTATGCTCACAGAGTTATATTAATAATTTATGGACTTTTGTTGCCCATAGTTGGCTCAAGTGATGAACTGTAGAGCTTTATTCACAATTATTGACTTATTGTAATTTTTTTATGACAGTATTTAATTAAAATGTTCGTAATTTCAAAACTTAATTACTATTTGTATTTTGCCATAAGATGCTTTTGATTATTTCTATCAAATCCTTTGATATTATTGCTAACTAATTTAGAATTTGAGAGACATTTTTTGGAAACTGTGAGTGCTAGATTTTCCCTAGATATTTCTAGATATTTCTTGTACTCGCTGGAAATTTGACGATGCAACCATTTTGCATCTCTAAATAATGACAAGTATCAGCGGGAATATGAATTTTTATTATAGTTGCAGCAAATAAAAAATTATTAGAAATGAAAAGGTCAAATGTATTAAAATTAAAGATCAGTACAGAGATTGTATTTGCAGGCAGTTTCATATTTGTTTAGTTATACAGAAATTTTTAAGATGAGCTGATTCATTAAGAGACTTGAAAAAGATAAAGAGCTCATACGATGGTTATAAGGTGAACTCAGAAGCATTGAATAGTGTGTGCTGTTGTAGATACGCCAGTGATGCTGATATGACCGTATCTGTGAGAGGCTTAAATGCAGGTGTTAAAGATATCCTGGTAGGAGTCATATTGATAAGATTAATTAACGGTAATCTCAGATATTGCTGCTTAACCTGCATGTGACAATTGTATTTTATATCTTGATAATTAATTGGGTTGTGTTTTGTTCAGATACTTGTGTTTATGATTTGGACTTTGGTTGATTGTGAGGAGAATTAATATATTATTGGCTTTTATGCAAATTGAGCAACAGTGGCTTACTTGTTTGGATGTGAGAGTAAGTGAGTAATTAAGTTCCTTTATAGGGAGCATTTTACGATTGCCGGTACTTGTATACCATGGCTGCACAGAGTATGTAATAGGTCTTGAGATGGTTAGTAAACAGTTCTGTGTGTAGGTTGCAGTCATGAATGGGTGGCAGTGGTCATTTTGAGTAATTGGACCTTTCACCAAAAGGGACCGATCATCAGAGGTGTTTAGTTAAGAATCTGTGAATGGTGTACAGATTTCTCTGGTGTTATCTGAACCAGGTAACGCTTTCCTGCACAGTGTGACCGATGTTGTTGACGCTGTGTTGATACGGTCAGGTTCTGACTCTTGATTCATGCATGAGACCATCTTTGTACTGTAGTTAGGCAATGGATTCGGAAAGCAGAAGAGTACTGATGTGGAGAGATGTGATACATAGTGTAACCCAACTTTGCATCGAGGATGGCTAAAGAACAGAACAATGGATCTGTCAGCACTGAATCAGAAGTGCAGCTTGTTTAGATTCAGTGTGATGTGTTTTGACCACACCAGGACCTGATGTTCAGCTGAGCAGATGCACTGTATTAGAACTAAAGATGCTGGATCAGTGGTTGGCGATTTGAGAGGCAGGTTGTTGCAATGATCAAACCTACTGCTGAAGAAGACATACAGCACTCAGCTGGTAGTGGGAGCCATTCTGAACATTGTTGTTTTACTAGTATAATGTATATATGTACAAACGTTGAGACAGTGTATCGTGGTAAAGCCATGATATCAGACAGCTGTGGAGCTGTGGAACATTACCGGTAGATAGTGGATGATGTTGGACTGATTTCACTGGTGCTCCAGATGGTAACGATGATGTGATGGGTTTTCTGATGTCGCCATCATATCCCAGCGACAACAGGTGATATTGTAGAATAGATTGTTCAGCAAATAGACATAGCAACATTATAGTCTGAAGTTGTAGGTGCAACTAGTTTTAGTGTGCATTTTATTTTGGTTTGTTCCCAACTGATAGTATCCGACTTTGTGCCAAATCAAGTCAGTCACAAAGCAAGTCGTTGCATTGACAATTTGCTGTGTTGTTGCTGTGACTAAATGGAGTTCATGAAGCAGTAATTGCCAAAACTCCTTGTTTGACCATAGACAAGTAATTAAAATGATGCATTCTAAAAGATCTGATGACTGTGATTATGTGCATTGAGTGTAACAATGATAAGAAGGTGCTCTGATATACTGCTATTGAGACACTGTTTTGGTCGAATGCTTTTTTATTGAGGCTGTTGTGTAAAATATTCAGATATCATCACTGCATCCACAGTGTGTGCGTTGGTTTGTAATAATGTTTTCACTCTTGTCATCATGATTAGTTTGTCTCTTCTAGTTGCACGGTACTGTTCGAGTTGTCATGAAGCCACTTATCAGCCAGATTCCACTTGTGGGTGGCTTGACGGTCTTTTTCCTCAACCAGCCAGTTAGTTGGTTTCACTATTTTGCAATCTGACAAGTGATGTAGTAAAGTTAAATCCAATTTCCCACAGATAAAACAGTAATATGACATGGCATTTCGATTGCATTTGTCAGAGGAACTATGGCTATTAAAACTAAATCTCTTTAACAATATGCAGTCATCACAGAAGGAGTACTTCTAAGTGATTCTTCACAAAAGATGCTATACAGATATTCTATTACATTACATTACAAATGATAATTAAATTAGACCTGTAATTTAAAGGTTAAGTTATGTGTAACCTTTACAGATGTTGCAACCCACATTAAATTTAATTATGTATCTGAAATTAAATTAAATTATAAAACTAAATTGAAATTAGATTAAATTATATATCTGAAACAAATACTTAATGCTTTAGAACTTTGTAGTTGTCTTTGGCCCCAGTTATATATGAAATTTATTTTTGTTATTGTTTAGAAAATAGATTTTGACTTGACAGCTGCTGCCAACTTCTTGGACCTGCCACTTCTCAGGTAATTTCGAAAATCCTGAGTTGCTTCTACTGATAAGACATATGAGACCTCTATGCCAATGCATTACTATTTACAGTATTGTTACAATACAATTACAGTACCGTTCAGTACATTGGAGTTTATTGTTTCTACTGAGCAAACTGCTGCATCTTTCAGTGCACAGAATGATTGAGATTTGGTCAAGAGAGATAAATTCCATTTTCTTAGTCGATTACATGAAATGCTCACAAAATTTTTCACTGACTTATATTCGACATTTAATTTTGAAAGTTTAACCTCTTTATCGGGGACCGCGAATATATCTGTCCATTTTACATTGAGTTACAGTTAAATGCACGGTAAAGGGGTTAAGAGTATCTGTTAATGAATTTTCATATTTAAATTTCTTAGTTGACTAACTTTTCTATTAGATTATTGTCTTTTTATGCCATGTCGTCACTTGATATTGGTGTTTTACTTGATGACCTTCTGCCCAACCGATATGCTGGTGGTATTGCGCTGTTGTTTACTACTAAAAACTCTTGTGTACTACCCGCAGTGTAGGATGGATTATGGCCAGCATTCCTTCTTAATTACTGTTGTTATTATTTGACTTGTCTATTTTTTAAATTGAGAGACAGAGACAGAGAGAATGGGTGTCGTCGTTTTTGTTTTGTTTTTGGCTTTACTTGCTGCTGAGTTGCTTACTTGTTGATTTATTGTATTGTTGTGACAATGTAATTGTAGCACATCGCTGAGGACAATCATATCTGATCAGATTGCTAATTTTCTTGTTTTGCCAAACAAACTGTCGATACCGTTGGTTGAGAACATCTCTCTTGTCGAACTTCAGTTTCCACTTCCTGCTGTGAGTTATTATTAATTAAGTTAACTGTTCAGCTTAGAGGATACTTGGTTTAGGTTTCATGATCTTCATTAAAATTATTGTTTGAAATGCTTAGACTTGTACTTGCAGTATGGACAGTTGATTTGTACTAGAGCTTTAAAGAATGCTTGTAGAGCATTAAAGAAATCTTACAATAGTTTCATTTATTTGCACATATTTTGGGATATACTTGTTAGCATTTCCTTGACAGCCTATTTATTGCTAATGGGAAGGATTTTGCCAAGAGTGGACTGAGATTATCAAAAAAGTAAGATTCATTTTTGGCAAGACACTTATTTGTCTTGTTAAACATGAAGTCTTATCTTAACCCTGTATGACCCTGGCAATCCATATTGCCAATAGGTTATGAAAGCAAAGTGTTGGTCTTACGGTATGGAAGGGTCAAGCGAAATGAATGGCAAGAATGGGGATATTTACACAAAGCAAATCATTTATGATAACCTTTGCAGATCTCTTTATAGCGTATTGTGCATTGGCATTAGTATTGGTAGCTTAGGCTCCTACAGGTCTTGGATTTATCTTATTTACTTTCTAAAAGGGTATTATTCGACTGACGATTGTTGAGGCAACTGAACTCATTAAAGCTGACTTTGGAGTGCTTTCTAAGGGCAAATCTGATCCTTACTGTAAGATTTATGGTAAGTCTTGTTTGATTTACGCTAAAAAGAATTTAGAAATAAATTTCATCTGAGTATAGTGATCTGCACTTCTGCATAGGGGAACTTCTTGCCAAATTGTATCATTTTGAATGTTGGCAGATAAATGCATTTGGTAAATCTTTAATTTTGAGGTTTTTCCTGTCTTAATGGTGAATACATGTTTTTCCTGTGGTTTTTATCTGCTTTATAGCTTACATTTCAGGCTCATACATTTTGAGAGATTACTATTTTTGATTGTTTGAAAACTCCTAGGGTTTTTGTATTTAAGACATGTAGGTGCAATTACTTTGTCTATCATTCCATTAGGCTTAGGCATGAGGCAAGAGACGTGGGCAGCAAAGGTTTTATGGAACTTATTTATGATGGATAAGGTCTGGAAAAGCAAAGTAATGAGTTTAGAAATTAAAAGAAGTTGTTTGAGTATTAAGTTGAGTATTTGAGTATTAAGTTTTGATTATTACATGTAAGCTCTTTGCACTCAAATCATTTTTTGACATGCATGAATAGGTCTTTGCCATTCAGGAAGTTAATTTTGACATTGACTGAGATGGAAACCACAAGTTCAGAAAAAATGGTCACTTTTTCCAGTTTTATCAAAAACATCATCATCATCATTGAACTTCTGTAGCACCATTTTAGTAATGTTTAATGATATTGCAGTGGACAATGTAGGAAGCAGCTGGTTTTATTTGTTTTAGAGAAATGCCTGGTCATTTTCTTATTAAAATAAACTTTTGCTGATTTTCAGCTGGAGGACAATGCCTGACAACTCCTGTTATTCACAACTCTATTACACCTGTATGGAATGAAACTTTTGAGGTATGTGTATGCTCTTGTTCTTCTAATTTGAGTTAGAAATATTTCACAGAATATTTGTATGCAATGCATTCTTTCAATTGGTTTTTATTGGCATTAAGTTTCATGGATAAGATATCTGTAAAAGTAAAATATGAAAAAGAAATCTGTAAAACAATTTTAAGTCTAGTTTGTTCTTATAATTTGAAAATTGACTTACCGTATTATCTTGCGTATAATGCTCACTTTTTTCTCTGAAAAAATTGGTGCAAAGTGTAGGTGCGTATTATACTGTACATAGGAATCAATTTTATGTACATAAACATACATAATTTGAAATTTACCATATATTCATGCATAGAAAACGCGCGTTATAGAGGTTTTTTCCTATGCGGTCAGCAGTGGAGGGAAACATTGTAGGTCCATATACTTCAATTTCCAAACGGAATTTGAAAGAAAACTGTGACTGTCTAGGTAATACAATAGAGATTTTGACAAAGATAGTTAAACAATTGACGTAGGACAATTGCTGATGGGGGAAACTTTGTCTAAACTTCCAATTCTAAGCAGGTTACAGAATAGAGATTTCCATGTGAAATTGTTGGTGTGTATTATACATAGGTATTAAAATTTTTACATTATGGTAACTCTAGAAACTAAGGGTGTGTATTATACACAGGTGCATATTATACCAGAGATAATACGGTAATTATTTAAAATAAAGAATTCTTGTGATAAGCATCACATTCTGAAAAATTATGGGAATAAAAATTATGTCTGAGACCTGTTCTGGAGCACGATAAAGATTTATTAAAATGATTATGTTATCTCTTTTGGAATATATAATTAATCATAGGAAGAATCCTTTTGCAATGTTAGCGCACTGAAATTGTGTTATTGCTATTTCTGGTGACAGGTTAGTAATAGTGGAGCACTCACTTGATGTATTATTGTGACAAAGAATTGAACTAAGTCTAATTTTCTGATTTTACCAAAAAATCATTAAAAACAATTATGAATAAAATTTGACGATCCAAAAAGCACATGAAGGCCCTAAACGGTGACTTTCTTGACATTACTTGTGTGAATCTTTTCAATGGTTTGGTCTTCAGCCTGAACTAACAGATTTCTCATTGATTGACACTGGAGCAGCTGGATGAGTTATGATGAACATAAGCCATGAGATTTGAAATTAGTCTGAATTGATTGCAATTTAAATAAATGATGACCAGGGTCATGTTTATTTGGGGTTAAAATTTATGATAGATTTGTTAAACATTTTACTGAAGAACTTTTACCAGTATTTGTAAAGATATTGTGTATTTTATAATTGTTTAGATCATCATAGACCACAAACAAGGGCAGGACATCAGCATTGATGTTTTGGATGAAGATCCAGGAGATGATGATGAGCTTGGATCGTAAGATATTTGGATCATAAATAGATCATAGGCAGCTGTAGATGTCACAGATTCTTCTATTTTTTTGGATTCCATTTGCATCACAGTTTGTTATTTCTTCAAAAGAAGAAAGCATTAAAACAGTGGCGGCCCCAGTGGTCATCTGTTCCTGGATTTAAAACTTTTCAGTCTTTGTATTTCAGTTTTCATTCAAACAAAAGTGCTGATTTTTTGGCGTCATTCTGTACTTCTGACTGAATATAATGCTATGAATCATGTGTCCTCTACGATATATTACATTACATGTCCTGTATGATGCCTTGCATATGGTGTGAGGTTAAGATTATGCAAATGTACATAAAGACTTTGAATTGAGGCCACAAGCAATGTGCACTAAAGGTCTGAATTTTATGATTTTGTTAATTTCTAGCACGGAAATTGATTTGGATCAAGTTGCAAGTGCTGGAAGCATTGATTCTGTAAGTTTATTGTTGTCATGCAACGAGTCCTGATGTGTTTCTCTGCCAGAATACATATTCTAAGTTTTGATCTAGTCCGGTGGTTCTTAACCGCGGGTACCCGTATCCCTTAGGGGTACTTGAAGGACACTGCGGAGGTACCGTTTTAAAGACTTGTACTTAAATGTGCTCTACACACTGTATAAATAATGTAGGAATTTTTACTAAATTAGAAATTATACCAAAAAATACCACTTTCTGTCGTGTGCACAATCTGTGGCAGATGTATGTTGCAGTTTATAATTTTTTAACATAGGCCTATTGCGGAGCATAAACTTTTGTCCTCAGATAAGGTAGGTTTCTAGTGGGTACTTTGCCTTCTTATACTTGTTTCAGGGGTATGTTATCATAAGAAGGTTAAGAACCACTTATCTAGTCCCTCCTGCCTAGTAAGTAAGTAAGTAAGTAAGAGAACGTCAAGATTATAGTGGTAAAAAGACTGTAACACTTTAAACAAAAATTAAACTAAGTAGCTAGTCTTAAAAAGCCATGACTTCAGTCGATTCCTGAAAATATCTGGCGGCGAGATGACTCCGTTGTGTCAGCAGGAAGCGAGTTCCAAATAGCAGCCACTGGAAGGCACGATCTCCGGCGGTGACAAGACGCGTTCTTGGAACCATAAGCACCAATCTAAGTCGTCTGCGCCCCGCAAGGTCAGAAACACTCTGAAACTCGGATGCAAGATAATGGACCCATCCCGTGAAGGCAGCGATATACAAGAGTTGATAACTTGAACATGATGCGCTCAGGCACTGACAGCCAATGAAGATCAACAAGAAGCGGGGTGACATGATCACATCGGGCGAACGATAGATAAGACGCAGCGGCACAGTTCAAAACAGACTGCAATCGGTCGAAAAGAATAGGCAGGTGACCCCGCAAGAACTGCATTGCCATTCGAGCCTAAAGTACCAGAGCAACAACCAATGTCTTAAGGGCTTGAGAAACAGACCGACGCAGACTCCTAATCAAACGGTGTGAGGAGAAACAACTGGCGACAGTCTTGGATACATGCAGCTTAAGGGTCGCTGCACTATCAAGGTAGATTCCCAAGTTACGCACTGAGGCAGCCGGGTGGAGCTCAAGATCGTGGATCTTGACACAGTCATCGCAACAACAGTGCTGTTGCCTCTCGGTGGCTAGCCAAACTTCCGACTTAGAGACATTAAGCTGGAGCCTATTAGACTTATGGCTGACAACTCATCCAAGCACCGGGTGAGACGCTCAAGAAGCAGATGCGTTTCAGACGGCCAGCAGCCACCATAGATCTGAGTGTCATCCGGCGTAAAGATGTCCATAAAGCCCATGTTTAAGAATGATTATACCAAAAAGGTAAATAAGATGGGACCGAGGACTTTGCGATGCCGCAAGTCACCGAGATGGAAGGGTCCTGGGTGAGGACAGCGGACAATCTGTGGTGGTCAAGATAGGAGGAAAACCATCTCAAAGCCAGTGACTGATACCATAGGAGATGTTAAGGCGACGCAGTTGGAGTGGTCTAATCAAATGCGCCTGAGGTCGAGGTCGAAAACCAGGAGGGCAAACTTTCCTGATCAAGTTCACGTTTCTATCGGAAGTGATCTTAAGAACAGCCGTTTCAGTAGAGTGAAAAACACGATAGGCAGACTGTAGCTGTTAAGGAGACCAGAAACCGCGAGATGGTCCATGAGCTGCCTAGAGAAGGCTTAAGAACCAAATTGGAGATCGGTCTGTATCCAACATCAGAGGCATCGAGACCAGGTTTCTTGATCCGCGGTGTCACGAAGCGGCCTTAAACGACTTTGGAACCTCACCCAGTTGTAGTGAACGATTCATGAGCTCGGTAACAAACGAGGATATCGGAACACTTGGAAAAAGGATCACTGGCGCAGCACTTGTCATTCTGCCAACAGAAAGAGCCAGCCTAAGGAACACCCGGGCGGGCAAAGTAAAACAAGTAATGCTAAGAAACCTCTTGGAATGGCATGCATTTGCCAAAAGTGCCAGTGCTGGCTGCTTTACTTTAACAGCTTTTATTTTAACATTTGTTTTATAAAATTTTCAGTGGCTGCAACTGGATAATGTCAAGAGTGGTCGTCTTCACGTGAAAGCGCTTTGGCTGTATCTGAGCAAGAACAAAGAGGACGTCTATAAGGTATATAACCATTTACTAGGTCACCAGCACCTTCTATCCTTCTCCGTATCAGTATCGGTAACGTAGTTCTCAGACATAGAAGGATGAAATTGATTAAAAAAACTGATGTATTGTCCTGATGTACATTTTGTCTTCCGATCTGGTTCCTTCTGTTTGTTTTGTGTCTGTATGAAGTCTGGATTAAACCTTATAATTTTGCAAATCCATCTGCAAAAGAGCAGATCAGCTATACAGACTGTAGAGGAAATGCCAATTTTAAAGAGATGTGTTTTTAGATTTGAAAATATTTGACTTCATCGGAGGAAAATAATTCCAGAACCTTGAGCCTACTTTAAGAAATGCTCTTTTAGCGATTTCAGTCTAATTCTGCTGCAAATCAGCAAATCTTAGCTTCAAGTGCTATGCTTTGGCTGGAATTCATGTACTGAAGTGTGGCCAGTCTGTATAGTTTTAGAAACAAAGAGTGACGTAGTAATGGTTATAGTATGTAGCCTAAATTTAGGCCAAGAGGCTTCGCTTGATAGGCAACACACAATTGTAACCAAATAGTCCGGGAAATGTTCAACGCTGGCGATTATTTGATTGCGATATCATTTCAATCGTTGGTGAGTACTGTTGTCAGGGCTTTTTTTGTGCCGGAACGAGGCGGAACAGCGTTCCGGAAAATCTGAAGACTGTTATTTTTTTGCACCATTAAATTCATAAATAGAAAATTTAGAACCGATATAGTTCTTAATTTTCTATGTATGAATTGAATGTTGTATTGATTATAATCATTATAGTAACTGTTTGGCCGCTGCGTCATGTTGACAACTGACTTCTGACTGTTGCGTTCCGGAAAATATTTTTTACAAAAAAGAGCCCTGACTGTTGTGAAGCAGTTGTTGACAGTCATGTTTGTTCTTTGGTGCTTGTAGGCCAAGACTTGTCGTGGGAGTGACAGTCACTTATCGACTGCTGTTCTTGTTGTGACAGTCGATTCGGCAAAAGACCTGATGGTATTTATATCTGCTTGTGCTTAATATGGTATCTGCAGGTCAAGAGCAGTTTTGCAAGAGGGTTTAAGTGTACTGTGGTGGATGCTGACATTTTGTCCACTCCTGCAGCTTATACTGTAAGAATTAGATCGTTGGTGTCTAACCTCTTTCTTTGCTAGTGGCATTTCTTTGTTATTTGAACAAGTGTATTATTAGATATTTATTCATCTGTAGGTTAAACTCTGACAGATTTTATGTGTTCATTTGCTTAGAATTAGAATGGTCCGTTGTTGAAATTATTTTATGACTGTGTAGATTTATTTTCATTTTACCAGATTTGGTTAATTATATAACGCCATTTTTGTTGATCATTCTGGTGTGACCAACTTAATTTGAGCTGGTTTGTGGTTGGTTAATTATTGTGGCTCCAGATTTTATGAAGGTTTTGAATGTTTGGGATGTTTTAGTTGGGAAAAACTAACTTTGGTTATTGGGACATGTAAAAGAAATCTAGACAGTTTCTAACATTCCTTGCACCATCTCTTTGCTTGATATTATTTTTGGGTTAATGTTTTGGCAGATATTTTCAGTTTTTAGTTAAATACTTTTTAGTGTAAAACGGTGAAGGTGAGACCTTGTAGCTATTTTTAATTAAGTCATTTTGCTTTAATTGTGGATTAAAATTTTAAGGCCATTATGCTTAACTTTAAAGTAAGGCTTTTGCTGCTCATAAGGTTATGGATGATGAGCATTTCCTTGCAGCTTGGCACTCCATTGAGACTCTATTTATATATTTGTGTGTTTGGTAGTGAGCCTTAGATTAAATCTGCAGCAATCCATTGGCTGTTTGGTAGGTTGAACTGCTTTTGATGTGCCTAATGTTTAAGTTTTTGCTTTGTTTGTATTATTTTCTTTATTAGATTTATTGAATTGTTTGATGCTAAAGCAGTGATTGATGTTACAGTGGTGATGTGTAATATTGCTTCAGTTTAAAATGATAGTGGAGTTGTATTTGGTTTTTGCAAATTGATTTGACCCTGACGCCATTTGGTTTGTCAGTTAGTGACATTGAATTTCATCGTTGATTGCAAATAAATTTGTAAAAGTCAAATAAGCATTGTCTGGCAGAACTGCAAACTGTCCGATGATGTCTGAGCAGATCTTTTGGCAAAATGTTTGGAGTTTTTAAGTGTTTCTATAAATTTCAAGTAAGCAATCAATGGTCAATTTTGCATTCACGTTTAGTAAAGTTAAGTTTGTCTCTGTTCACGTTTAATCTAGGTGGTTGAAAAGGTTTTCAATGCTCTATACGACTCCACTTTGTTCGAAATTAAGAATTACAGTTGTCTACATTTTCATCATCTTTTGTTATATGAACACATATTGCCAATTGTAGTTTAGTATGAATTTTCAGATGTGTCCCAGTTTATCTTGGTTCCCTTTGCATTTTATATCTGCTTTATAGTGTGCTTGGAATAAATCAATATGTGCTTAATTTTGATAAGGACCGCTTTTATATAGTAATCGACATGTGAGTCAGTTCATAAGTATACTCTAGAATTCAGGGGTGCACAACCTTTTAAGGATGAAGGGCCACATTTTTCAGTTTCAAGACTCTGTTCCTGTGGGCCACATGCGTTTTTTATCATGAAGAAGTGGTACGTTGATAGTAACCGTTAGTATCAATATTTAATATGGTTACGGGAAAATTTGATTAAACAGGACTAATGGAATTAATAGAATTTCTGATGAATACAATCAATCAATTCAGTAGGAACAGCAAAAATTGAAATGATTAGTAAATTAAACATAGAATTAAAGATTAAAGCTATGTTATTTAAGAAAATACTATGAGCATGTTCAATGTTTAATTCATAAAATTTAAGAAGCAAAGTCCAATCACCTTTTTCTAGTTAATGGGATTCTTCAGACTGAATGTTGTGAAAAATTGTTTCCATATTTTTGGTGGCAGTTCACTTGTTGCAACTTTCAATTTCGAGCACAATTCATGATATAATCTCTTAACCTGGATCCTAAAGAATTTTTGTTCGAGTTCGTTGCAGAAAATGTTTGTTTACGCAAGCAAGTGCTTCCAAATTTGGCAAACAACCTGCAAGCTAAATCTTTAGGTTTTACAAATCTCTTGGGAGAATAGACTTTTGTAAAATGTCAGTATCCCAGTTTCCTTAAATGCCGTTTTTAATTTATCTGACGATCAATGACTTGAAGCTGGGAATTCTTCAGGAACTGAATCCACTGTAAACGAGAAATGATCACGAATGAATCTGAAAAAAGATCCTTATGTTCCTTGATTGTGAGAAATTGGCTGTCAAATTCATTCAGCAATAGTTCACGTTTACCACAGTATTCAGAAAAGTTGCTCTGATGCTCAGTCAGAAAAGCCAAGCAGACCGGGAAATGGACGAGATTTCCAGGTTGTAATCGCGATTGAAACGGTTGTAGTTTAAACTGAAATGCCTGCAATTCTGATTATATGTTGAAGATCAGAGGTGAATTTTCCCTTGAAGTTGTTGGTTCATTGTATTCGTGTGAACTGTAATATGCGTGAGAAATGCAAGGTCAGCCAAGCAATGCTTGTCATCAAACTGATGCGTTTCTTTGTCCATACTATTAAGAAATTCACTGATTTCTGCTCTCAGTTCAACAGAGCATTATCAAACCCATCCTTCGTATTTCTGTTTCATCAGAGATTGTGCGTTTACTCTTCGAGTCTTGCACAGCATTATTTCATCGATTAATTATCGACAATTTTAACGGTAAAATGCAGTAAATATGAGATGGGACTGTTTTCAGTTTATGTGCCTACAACACGAGTTGATCAAGTCATCGGTGACCTGTGACAAAGTCTGAAATGTAAAATTTAATTTCTTGGACAGAAGTGATTCTTTTCTGTTTTTTGCAAATGCATTGATATTTCGTTTTCTGCTTTGAAGGCAGGTAAGCGGTCAATTTCTGAGCCGAGTCCTTATGTGCGACTGGAGCTTGGAAATCGTGAGCAGAAGACTCTAGTGAAACAGAAGACAACTAATCCCAAATGGGAGCAGAGCTTTCGTTTCTTTGTGGTCGACCCCGAGTTGCAGGATCTTCTTGTTGAAGTGAATATTCAAATGGTTCTTTGTTTATTAAGGCCATCTAATCTTCTTTGCAACATGTTTTGGTGTGACCTTCAATTTGTCACAATATATTATTATTATTATTATTATTATTATTATTATTATTATTATTATTATTATTATTGTAAGGCTCATCATAAACTGCAAAATCTTTGGCTGAATTTGTGATCTTAGTTCTTGTGACATATCCAATGCAGCTTTGAGTTATAATGTCTTTTGTTCTCTTTGATTGACTCCAAGTATGAGTTAATCGAGTATTTATCTGATACTTTAATGTCAGGAGGATAGACTCATTTCAGCTTGATTCTATGGCATTGTGCATAAACTAGTTTTGAAATAACCGACTTACTTTATGAATGAATGATGATTCTCTGTGTTCCTATTAAAGATATGATTTTCTTTAACTGAATATTTGTGTGTTAAGTTCTTGTGTTTTGAAGTCCAGTTGTTGATTATAATATGATTTAATTTCTAGGTGTTTGATACCAATAAGAACAACAAAAAACTTGGCACGTGTAAAGTCCTCCTACGTCAGCTTCTGAATGCCGAAGACTTCACCTTGAATCGACCTTTTTCACTCAAGGAGGCAGACAATGAGTGCTCAATCACGCTGCGCCTGGCACTGCGCGTTAGTTGCCGCTGTGATATACAATACTCGGATACGATCGCGTTAGGATCATGCGAAGCTTTGCTGATGAAATGCTTTATGAGGATTGCATTCATTGATTGTAGTTTTATCAAATTTTTCTATATTTTGGTATTTGGCTTTCCAGTTTTCTTCTAGAATGAACAGTTGTGTTCTGTTTTTGCAGTTTGGTTATTGGGATGACAGAAATTGGGGTAAAATCTAAAATAGAAATCAAGATGTTGGTTAAATTGATTATTTATCATACTTTACAGGCATGATTCATGCATTGCTTTCATTTCTTTCCTTCATACAAACCAAATGTACAGCTGCACATCCCATACATTTGCTGTATATATCACACACACACACACACACACACACATTGTATGCAGGTGTTGAGATGCAGAGACTGAGTAACAGCCAAAGCCAAATATGATTGAATTATTATTATTATTATGAATTATTATTATTATTAATGTATGTTTTCTTAATTTTATGACATTTAATTGTCTTGCATTCAGCTTCTGACTCCGGATGAACCGAAAGAAGTCGTTGATGAAGGAGAACAGATGGAAGGCGAAGAAGGTGAAGATAAGCAACCTGAAGAGCACGGAACCAGTGCTTCAAAGCCATCTGAGAAGACGTCAACAGGTGAAACATCGTCTGCGGCTGAAAGCTCAAAATGTGTTGCCGCTGCATCAGAGAGCGCTGCATCAGAGAGACGTTCCGATGATAATACCGTAGGCCGTGCATTTGATGACAACGACTCGTCTGGACTGAGATATCGAGGTCCCGTTGTACCCAGGTGATTGCATTGTTTTTATAGCCCACTATATTTGAAAATAGACACAGATGTTTCAAGATAAGCACAAGTAGCAGATTTATCAGTTATTTTCAATGTTGGATTTTAACGCGAGCAAACATGAAAAATCTCGTATATTCGTAGCACTTACTAGGTTTTGAAAATTTTTAGAAGGCTTTCCCTACTCACTTATGCAGGTTATCTGAGGGCAATTTAATTAGTAAGGGCAAGTAGGCCTAACATAGAAGTACTATGATGACAAAACAGACAGAGTTAATGGATATAATTATTATTTATTACTAATTTAATTATTTAATACTGACAAATATTAACTCTTTCTTGTCACTTCTTAGATGACAAAAGTCTGAAATGACAGACATTCTGGTTAAGACTTCATTGCAATTTGTTGATTTAAAATAATGAGTTTAAATTTAAAGCATCACAAATATCATTAAAAGATGCAAATAAAGAAGTTGATGCATATTAATATAGGAGCATCAACAATGCATCAAAATGCTAAAGCTAAAATGCTGGGTAAGAGAATTAACTATTAATTCTTGGTATAAGGACATAGGACAATGGTAATAAATGTTCGGCTAAAACAAGGAAAACTGGTTGTTTTCACAATTGATAAGTTTTGATAAAACGCTTTAAGTGCATATGCAAATCTCTATATTGCATTACAGATTTTGACATGAAATTAATTAATTGAGAAGTAATATAAAGCGTTAAAAGAATTCAGCACGTCATCTCCAAGCAACCACACTAGGGGTGGTCATGTGATCTCTGATAATTAATTAACCAATCAAAGCCACCAATTATGATTGAGCAAATGGCATGGTGTCAAGTGAATGACCACCATAATCTACATACATAAACCGTATCATAAGCAAAGAGATCTAGAATAATCCTCATTTCCTTTTTAAGTTAATGCACTTTACTATCACATTCTGTTCTAAGTTGTTTGAATCATCTCTAAGAAATTTCTCGTTAATTTGCTTCAAGAGGAATTATGTATCTAGGATTGTGTGGTTTGTGCTTATCAGCTTACTGCTTTGTTCTTTATATTTTAATCCTGACATAAATTACTTGTATTCTCTTTTATTCAATGATTCAATTCAGTGATGGACGCTTTGGTCGTATACAAGTCTCCATCCGTTACAGTGACCAGAGGTCAAAGATTGTCGTAGTTATTCATAAATGTCTGTAAGTTACAAAGATTTTATTTGTTTTAAGATATACGTTTATATTTAAAAGTTCAAGGGCATTTCTAACTTTATAAATTTTAAATTTAGTTTAAATGTTATGCTTGTAGGGTACTTCTATTGTTAACATGCTTATGCATAGGTACCATTGGAGTATGCTTGGTTTGTAAAAAAATCATATGATTCTGACATCATATACGTGAAGTGCAGTAGAGAATGTGAATATATTTTGCAGAAGGTAAATTTTCATGTAGGCATAATATTATTATGGAATGATGCTTGGTTGTAAAAGTATATCTTTTGTTATACTTTGTCATGTTTTATTTTTAGACGCTTATAAATGATTTGCTGTTTAGTAAGTTGATTCCCTGTGATGACGATAACCTGTCTGATCCTTATGTTCGAGTTATTCTGCTTCCTGATAAATCGACGAAAAAGAAGACTCAGATCCAGAAGAATACGCTGGACCCGGTCTTTGACGAGACGTAAGTTTGTCTTTCAAAGATCTTTCGTTTGTTAGATTAGCACACTTAGTTAACATATTTATAAATTTATTATTTTATTTTGAATGTTTAGTTATTCTAAATCTAGAAATGATTGCTGTAAGAATGTAAGAGCCATGTTCTTGACACTAGATAGTCGGTTTGTCTGTATGCCCACAAAAAGAAAATATAATGTAATTATTGGTTACAGAATTTTCAAATCACATTTTGTAAATGGTAATTATTGGTCATTAGTGCAAAAATAAAAAATTCAGAGGGGACTGCAGTTTATAAAAATTATCTTAGGAATTTATGAGAATTTTCCTGGATAGAGTATGTGAGTGTGAATCAATTTTCTCCTTTGAGAAAGTGACCCAAGATAATTTGGTACTTTTAAAATGAATTTGAAAGTTATGCATCAAAATATATGGGTTTTTTTATATGATGACTTTGTTTTCACGTCTGTAATGATGCTAGATTTGATTGGCCTTTGAGCAAGGCTGATGCAGCGTTGAGAATCCTGGAGTTGATGGTAAAGAATTCAGTCGGTTATTTCTCAAAGAGTCGCGTCAACATGGGAGTCGTTCATCTGAATCTGTCCGAGATCGATGATCTATCCAATACAGTCACTGAGTGGTATTGAATTCTTTCAGTTTAGAAACAACATTTGTGTTTAAAATTGATTGTACCTCACCAATTAGTTATTTATTGTGGTGAAGGAAAATAGGTTGTACTAGTGGTGATTGTTAATAAAATCATGATTCTTAGTAAATGGCATATATTTGATCACAGATGAAGCAATAGATGTTCTGTTATTTTATATATTTTAAGAAATGGGACTAAATCATATTGATGTGGTTATCTCAATGATGAGCCAGAACTGTAACTAATATACCAATGGATTTTCAGCAAATTGGCAGTTTTCAAAAGAATCTAAGTGGATACAAGAATTTCTTAGCGTTCATTTCTAAAGTTTATCCGTATGCAAGATTTGGAGAAGAATGCATTATATTGCATATATGGATTTTAATTTTTAGGTATGATCTTCAAAATCCAGATGAGGTTCTGAAGGATTCGTAGATCATGATCAGGAGCATAGTGTATGGAATGTCTTATGGACCAGATTTTTTCACTCTCTCTCTCTCGTGTCTCTCTTTTGTCTCTTTATTTATGCTTTTAATTAGATTTCTTGGTTTATTTATTTAATCTTGAATTCTTGATATTGGTATTACACTGTAGAGTTGTTTTGCTTTGCCTGCTGTTGTTATCTGCTTGAATGATGATGTGGTTAACAGCTTGCTTATCTTGTTTTAAACTATTGCTATGTGAAATCCCTGTGTATCCCGCAATTTAATTGGATATTGTTAACCTTTTACAACTGTTTGAGACTTTCAAATGGCAGTTGACATTTATTGCACCAGAATGATTCATTTTGTTGCAAAGACTTTGACTGTTTGATGTGCTACTTCTGCCGCTGCTGCTTATGTCTTCCACTGATTCGTAATTTGCCTTTATGATTCCACGCAACCAGTATTATACTCGAACCATGGTTTTTACAGAGCATTGTATTTATTAATGAGCTTATTGTGTGCAAATGGAAATGTGATTTATTTTCTGTTTGGTGAAATTGAGTTCATATTTAATTGTGTTTTAGAGAGTTTGTGGTATTTTGGCTTGTTTCGCAATTTGTGTTTATTGACTATTGAACTACAACACGCATTTTGAGGTCTTGAAATTTTTAGCTTCACTTCTATTTACTGTAAAGTTACTAAAGTAGACAAATCTGGTCACGAATCTTGTCAATTCACTGATTCTTCTTTGAGATGATGTGTTCAAGTCAAACGCAACAGTTATTAAAACAACCTCTGTTGACAGTACAGTTACATTACTGATGATTTATTTCTGTATGCATTAATGATCAAGCACTCTTCTGATCCTCTAACTTTCAAGATGAAACATGAATCTGTCCTATAGGAATTTGAAATTCAAGAATAGAGGATAAGAATAAATTCAAGAATATTTATTGTAATGATTATATAATCAGTCGGGATTTTATATAAGTTATATCGTTGATATTCCAAAGACTTGCAGATGTTTAACTTCTTGCTTTGATCTCGTACACTAAGTGGTAGCTGTAGGAGAAAATGATTGGATTTTTTTCATTAAAATCTCTTGTTTGCTCTTGATTTCATGTGTACTTTATAGGGATACTGCTGTAATGGAGTTACAGTGTATATTTATTGCCTGTTTGTTGCTTGGAATTCTTTATTGGATTTTGTAATTGCAAGATGTAATGTAAGATATAATGCTAGATAATTGCTACAAATTGCAATTGGTGTTTGAGCATAAAGTTCATTTTGTGCAGTTCAGTTGTTCATGATCATTAGTGTGAGTTAAGAGTTTTTGCTGTGAATTCGAGTTTTAGTTTGACTATCTTTATAGTTTTTATATGATGATGATGATGATGATGATGATGATTGTAGTGATCAATTCGTCTGCATTTTCTTAGAGGTTCTGTTCTCAGAGGCGTAGCGAGGGTATCCAGTGCCCGGAGGCAAAGTGTAGCATTGGCGCCCCAACACTGCCGACAAGCAAAAAGAGGTCCTCACATCATTCTCTCGGCACCCCTCCCCTCAACTCTATGGCGCCCCTCTCCTTATACTCCTGATGAGCAAAACAAAGGAAAGGTTGCCACACTTCTTTCTTCTTATTTATTATGTATTTTGACTGTTTAACTTACCTCAAAAACCTGATTTTGATGCCCCTCACCTCGGCACCCAGGGGCATGTGCCACCTCCTGCCCCCTTTGCTACGCCTCTGTCTGTTCTCTAAGGTTAATTTTGACATCAATTTCACTTCTTCAGCTCTCTGAAGACAGAATTTAATAAGAGTCGGTTTTTCTTATTGCCAGTTCACAAGGAATGTTTTTTTTGAGAAAACTGAAGCTGATATGTATGAACAAAATTCAATTCTTCAACTGTCTATTTTTTGGCATCAATTGATATTGTCTAACACCATCTAGCTATTTATGTTAGTGAATGATTTTTTTACAACCCTTTTATTAAATAATTTATTGTTGACGAGCATTTTGACATTTTTGCAGCATGTTTTTTTAAAGATCACTTCTGCTCGACTTTGTTGAATTTTTAAAAATTTATCAATACAGCTGATGAATGTTTTGAGTAGCTTTCAGCTTGATAAATGAATATTGAACTTGTGTGTGCTAGTCAGAGTCAAATCCTGATGGAATATTTTTAATATTGATCACAGTCTTCCCACGTTATCTCATCTCTTGTTTTCTCACCAAACTCACCTCTTGCCAAAGAAAGGCCCAGAAGAGATTTCCTCTCTTGTAATTTCCCTCTTTATGTCGCCCCCGTTTGTCGCCCTCACCATGCCTGAAATGAGACATGTGTTTTGACCCGTGCAATCTTCCTCCGCTCGTTCGCCAATGGGTACAAATAAATGGAGGAAATCTGTCCGTACTGATGCTTTATGCTGGTGTGCCTTATGCTGGTATGGTTGAGTTTTGAGTGTCAGCAGTTCAACAGAAAGACAATTGCCTGTAACTAATATAGTAATATGGGGCTCACATCAAAGAAAGCAGGCAAGAGGCAGGGGAGAGGAGGGAAAGAAAGAGACAAGGGGTTGCTTGATTTATTTGCCCTTGTTATGTCGCCACCCCTCCCCTCGACAAAATAGAATCCCAGACCAATATGGGCGGGATAATGCGGTAAGATTGTATTTATCTCCTGAACGTAACTGTCAAACCAGTTCCTGGAGTGTGACTTAAAACTGGCTTTGCTATTTTTCATTTCATGTTTTCTGCAGTTGGCATTTATTTTGTTTAGTTGGTTGGATATTTAATTAATTATACAAAGCAATAAATGAGTGAATATTTTCATGGCACATTTATTTTATCTCTGATATTTGTTGTTTTGTTGAAATCATTAAATATTTATTACTGGAATAATATTTTAAATCAGTGTTTTGTTACAGAATTCAGGAAAATTATTAATATATTCTGTATATTTTTACCATTCTCATCAGTTAACGATTCTGCTTTTGAAGTTTACTGTAATTCTGCAGAAACCAACTTCAATTTGCTAAAATATAGTGCATGTTATTAAAGCAAAGATTCAATTTCTTAATTTTTAAATATAATAGCTGGATTCACTTAGCTGTGCCTATAGTTTTGTACTCTTTGTGCTTATAAATAGGTAATATGGATATTTGCATTTCTAGTTAATTTATATATTTATCGGTTACATAAATATAATTGTAAACAACGTGTCTGCCATTTGTCTTTATATGACAATGACGACAACGATCGTGGTGGTGGTGATGATGATGATGATGATGATGAGCCCAAAGCATCTTGATAATTATCTGAAGTCTTGTGCAGATTTGGGGGGGGATGTGATTTAAAATCAAGCAAAAATTAATATTTTTGTCATTTTCATTTTGTCATTCTTGTCTTGGATTTAGTATGAATTTAAGGCAGTTATTGATGGTGCTGGAACAATTAAGCTAACTGCTAAACTTTCACTACATTATGAAATTAAGACAGATTTAAGGGCGATTTTTGTCCAGCAATAAATCCTTAGTAATATCAAATCTAGAATTAAATCACGTCTCTTTTTGCCTCTTTGTTCGTAGTCTGCCTTGCTCTTCCCCACTTCAACTCTAACTGATCTCTGGAATTGACCTTGCCCGGCTGACCGCTAAACTTCGGCTATGGGTATTTCGACCATAGACTTTAATTATCACAAGATAGGGA
This sequence comes from Metaphire vulgaris, assembly GCA_018105865.1. NCBI lineage: Eukaryota > Metazoa > Annelida > Clitellata > Crassiclitellata > Megascolecidae > Metaphire > Metaphire vulgaris. The sequence goes on from CM030834.1 coordinate 4,321,259, forward strand.
AAGGTAAAAGGTAGGTCCCGTACTCGAGTCCGACTCCCCCTTGTCGACAACTGTCAAATGTTTCATTGACCTCTATAATTATGTCAAAAATGTTTGGCCCCATAAGATTAGTGACGGGTCCCCTATAAAGTTTTAGAGGGTTATTATTTTTGTGGTGATGACCGTTCCCCTTTTTACTCGTCAATCAATCAATCAATCAATCAACTTCTATGGCGCCACTATCATAATGCCCAGGGCATCAGCCGATGGCGCACCAAATCCAAATAGAATTAGAGCCAGGTCAATCCAGAAGATCAGTCAGAACAGCGGGGGAGCAATCTAAGGCAAAGAGCAGCAAAGGTCATGGAGCAGGAGGGGTACTACTTTACATTAAAGAAGGCTTGCATGCCATGGAGCGAACAGACATAGAAAATGATCACTTCAAGGAGCATATATATGGTGTGAAATCAGAAGTCACCGAGAGAAAATATTGGTAGGGGTTTGTTACAGAACACCAAGTGCTATGGAAGAATCAGATAATGGAATGTTTGCTTTATTGAACAAGGTATCAAGAGAAAATGTTGTTATAATGGGTGACTTTAATTATCATGTAGACTGGGAAACGCTGGATACAGAGAGATCATGTGATAGGAAATTTCTGGACTGTGTCAATGATAATTTTCTGTTTCAGCATGTGACAAGGCCAACAAGAAGCAACAACATATTAGACCTGGTTCTAACAAGAGAGGAGAATATAGTTTCCAACGTGGAGGTTGGGCAGAATTTTTGCAACAAGTGATCACCAAATGGTCAGTTTTACTATTAACTTTGGGATTGGTCAACAAAAGCAGTTTCTGGATAGACGTAACTTTTTAAACAAGAATATGACCTGGCAAGGAAGATGATTACAGAAATGGATTTGGAGAGGAGATAACAGGAAAAGACACCGAGGAGGTTGGAGCATATTTACAAATGTATGTCCAAAGTCATAGAATTGACCATTCCCAAACAGAAGAAAATTAATAACAAACTTCCTTGGATAACAAGAGAAGTGCAACGAAAAAGAAGGGCGAAAAACAAAGCGTGGAGGAAACTAAGTAAACTCAGATTAGCAAGTAAAGGAAATGAGCAGAATCAGCACAGACTTAAGATCTTGGAGGAACAGTATACTCAGAAAAGAAAAGCATCAGCAATTACTAACAAGATGGCTATTGCAAATTTTGAAGGTAGATTAGCAAAAAATATAAAACAGAACAGTAAAAGTTTCTACAAATATTGTAATAGAAAGTTGAGACGAAAGGACACAGTCAGTCCCCTCTTGGACAGCGCAGGATGTGCAATAACAGACGATGTAGAAACTGCACAGATTCTAAATAACTATTTTTGTTCAGTATTTACAGAGGAAAATACAAATACTATGCCAGTAGCCAAAATTGTGTTTGATGGAAATGAAGAAGAAATGCTAACAGATATAGTGTGTACAAAAGAATGTGTTATCAAGGTTTTGACCAATTTAAAGACAGACAAGAGCCCAGGATTAGATGGCTTACACATGCAAAGTTTCTTTACGAGGTTCGAAATGAAATAGGACATGCAATTGCTTTGATAATCAATGAATCACTCAGAACTGGAGTAGTACCGCAAGACTGGAGAGACGCATTAGTCAGCCCACTGTTCAAGAAGGAAAACAGAAGTGAACCAAGCAATTACAGACCAGTGAGCCTAACATCTGTAATCGGTAAATGTTATGGAAAAAATACTGAAAGAAAGCATTTTGGAACATTTGACTAGGCATAAAATTGTTAAAGATAGTCAGCATGGATTTACAAAGGGGCGTTCATGCCTGACCAACCTGTTGGACTTTCTGGAGGAGGTTTTTGATAAGCTAGACAAGGGGCAAGGGAGTAGACATAATATATTTAGATTTTGCCAAAGCTTTTGATAAAGTACCCCATATAAGGCTGGCTGCCAAACTGAAGTCCTGTGGAATAAGGGGCAATATTCTCAGATGGATTGAAAATTGGTTGAAGGGAAGAAGACAGAAGGTTGGCATTAGGGAGGCCATTCGCAATGGGCAAGAGTTATCAGTGGAGTGCCTCAGGGCTCAGTGCTTGGGCCATTGCTTTTCTAATATATATAAATGATATCGATGAAGGATTACTGTCCAAAATTTCAAAGTTTGCCGATGACACAAAGTTATGCAGAAATATAGACTCGGAGGATGATGCAAAAATTTTACAAGAAGATCTAAATGGAAATTGTTTCAGTGGTCTGTGGACTGGCAGATGCTTTTCAATATTGATAAATGTTCTGTAATGCATGTTGGGAAGTCTAATAATGGTAATGAATATTCTTTAGGGGAAGGTTCTAACCACAACAGAAAAAGAAAGAGACTTAGGGATAATCACCACCCATAGAAGTATGAATCCATCTCACCAATGCATGGAGGCAGCAAAAAGGGAAACCAAATGTTGGGAATGGTGAAAAGGACAATTGTGAGTCGTGACAAAGAGATAATCATTAAACTTTATAAGTCATTAGTAAGGCCTCATCTGGAATACTGTGTTCAGGCTTGAATCCATTCTTGAAAAAGATATAGAACTTTTAGAAAAAGTGCAAAGACGAGCAACGAAGATGGTCAATGGGTGCCATAATTTAAGCTACGAAAAAGACTTCAATATTGTGGACTGACAACATTAGAAAGGAGAAGAGAAAGAGGAGATTTGATAGAAACATACAAAATAATGACTGGGAAAGTAGATGTGCCATATGATCGATTCTTTACATTGGCACACTATAGCAGCACAAGAGGCCACAAGTGCAAAATGTTTAAGCAGAGGTTGGTCAAGAAAGAAAAACTTTTTTTAGTGCAAGGGTTGTGGACAAATGGAACAGTTTGGACGATTTATATAGAGGTGGGAGTGACAGTTGAAACAGTGAACGGATTCAAAGGCTATCTAGATAAACTAGGTTATTGAATGCAGATGGTTACATCAGTGGTTTTCACACAGGCTTACTTAGCCTCCTAAACCACTTAAAATCACATTATTATAAGGGGGATAAGCCAAGTCAAACAGGTAAGTTTTAAGACCAGATCTAAAAGATGATAAATTTTTAGTTTTACGCAGTGATATTGGTAATGAATTCCAAAGCTTAGGGCCACACACTGAGAAACAACTAGTGCCAATGAAACATTGCGAGAATAAGGAACAACAAATGAAAGTCCTGCCGAATACCTAGTGGATTGAGTAGTAGGTCGAGGGATTAGTCGCATCTTAAGGTAATAGGGTTCATTATATAATATGGTTTTAAATACCAAAAGACAAATTTTATAATTAATTCGGAATTTGATGGGAAGCCAATGTAGGGACTGTCTTGTTGGAGTTATATGTTCGAAAGTGTCAAAATGTGGTGGTGACCCTTTTGCTTGTCAGACTTTTTTCATTGTAATAATAGTAGGCCTATTCCATGAAATTTCATACTTTTTGATTGTCTTTAAAAATGAAATTGTTGACGCCAACTTCTCTTGACCCCTCCCCTGTCAACAACTGTCTTTTTCAAGCACCCTCCCCATTTTGTTGACGTAATTAATAGATAGCCCCTAAGAATGCCAATTATTCTGTCCTTCAATGCAAATTCATGTTTCACACTCTGACAGTTGGATCATATTTAAGGTTGTAACTTTTCCGGAAAAATAGAATGCCGGAATTATTCCGGAAATTTTCCGGCAAATTACGGAAACTTTCTAGCATACATATTGTTAGAGGTTAACATACAGTAGTGGACAAAAGTAATTACCACAGCTAAAATACGAAATTTTATTATATGTTTTGGCATATATCAATAAAAACACAATTATTAAATAAACCGCCTAAATCTGTAACCAAGGTGCCTTAGCAACTAATCTATGCCGATTCTTGATAAAAAATTAATTGTATAGTTGACCATGGAATGAAGTTTCATGAATTTCATACTGTAGCAATTACTTTTGACTGCTACTGTAAGTTCATGTATGCTGTTAATTAGCGCTTATATAAGTAAAATTAGGTGACATTACGACAAAAAAATGAATAAAAGCATTATTTTTGCAGCTACTTACAATATTGACTATACCATTTTAGCTTTGTTGTTAACTATCTGCAAAGTACCCACCACTAGCCTAGGGCCCTAGGTTACTAAGTATAGCGCAACTACTACGGTAGTAACGGTACCAGCCCCCGAAAGACCCATAATAAAGTCATGAGATTTTACTTACTTACTTACTCGCTCCCTCTGGCAAATGACACTGACGTTGACTACGGTTCTCTGTTGTGTATGGTTGTGGATAAGAAAACTGAGGATGGATTTATCGGAGGATGTGATCGAAGGTCTTCATTTAGCTGGAGATTCCGTTCATATTCCGGACCAGAGCTTCCTTCTTCTGCTCAAGATCGTCTCTGAGTCGATCGTCGACCGTCGACCGGCTGATCCTCACTTAGGCGGTAAGTCCGTCGCTAATATCGCCTTAGTCGATTGTCGAAAGTGGGCGTCTATTCGTGAAATTTAATCGTTTATTTCTTATTTTCGTATAAATTAAGACTTTGGTGATCGCTGCTTATGTCCGCTGCATATGAGTGTATGGACGAACTGCAGGTAACTGTATTGGACTACTGTAGTAAAGTGTAATTTCGTTAACTGGACATCTGGCCCTCAGGTCGTTTGGCCCCTTCAGTCAGTTCACTCCCAAGGCGCTTCAACACCTAAGACTTGTTGAAGTGCATGGCTGAGTGAGTCGATTCGACCTTTGGGAATATGACTTGGTAGTCGTGAAGACGAGCGGCGTAATGTATCAGTACGTATCAGTATGGGTTAGGGTTTCGGTAGGGTTTATAGTAGAGGTGGGTCGATTAATCGAAATCGAAATCGTAATCGCGATTTTTGGAAAAATCGTAATCGAAATCGACACGATTATCAAATAAATCGAAATAATCGATAATCGTTTTTCTAATAATCGCAATCGCGATTATTTTTCGATTATTCCCATAAGTTATATTATACAATATTTCGATTCAAAGAAAGATCAATTTACCGTTGATTATCAGATTTTCATTGAAAATGGATTCAACAGCTTGGAATCTCTTGGAATTTTTCTACGCAATCTTAACTCTCTCACCCCTATTGGCCTTGGGCGTCCGTTCCATAAACCCTGGCCTCCTGGGGGAAATTATGGGGATGCTTGGCGCATTTCTTACATTGTTCTGAAGCACCTGCCCATCTGTCACACAATTCAGCAACGAACAATGGTTTGCTGTTTTAGCAGAAGAGCATTGGACAACTCTGGACATGTCAGAGTGTCCAATAGCATCGACCCTATCGCCGCCTCCCTGGCGTTATATTCTTTCACTGAATTCTGTTCCCAGAGCGTCACATTCTTTCTGAAGGAACATACCAAACAATGCCCCTATTCAGGCGTGCCCGTCTCCCCGATTTCCCGCTAGTCATTGTTCCCCGAGATATCCCTTCAGGGCAAAATGGGTTTACAGGCAATCATTCGACACCTGCTATTAGTATCATGTTAACGTTACTTGTTTGCTGGTATGCCTTCACAACAGTGGCGTAGCCACGGGAGGGGGTTGGGGGTTAGGGCCGGTTTAGGTTTGGGCGTGTTTGAAAAAATATGTTATGTCACGTATTCCCAGGCAATTTTTATTTTTTTAGGCGATTTTTGGCGACTTTGGGGTGAAAACCCCTCCTTGGCGGTTATCGATGACCTTTTTTCAAAACCTCCCTTCCGGAAATCCAGGAATACGCCACTGCTTCACGACAATTCAATCACTTCAGATGCTGAAAGGGGCATTTCAAATATGCATGTATACAATAAGCCACCAGAAATAAGAAATACAAAAAGTTATTTGAATCCATTGTAAGTTTAGACACCTGACGAAATCAAATATGCATGTATACAATAAGCTACAAGAAATAAGATTGTTCCAAGATCAGAGTTTCCAGCAACTTATTGGGCGACCAGTACCACTTCTGGTCGAACCTGGTTTCCTGGCTTATATATATATATATATATATATATATATATATATATATATATATATATATATATATATATATATATAATATTATAATGTAATATAATATGATATGATATAATATAATATAATATAATATAATTAGTGGTGGCAACAGTTGGCAGAGACGGGATGTCACTATTCCGGCGAAATTTAGACATATTTATTATTATTTACGCTGGATAAATTATGCCCGCAACTTTTGAGTTTACTTAAGCATAGAATATCCTCCTTAGTGGTTTGAGCGCAGGGCGCGATTTGTAGGGGAAGGGGAATTCCCCACTGCCCAACTGCACCCCTACTGCTGCATCTTCCAACAACTACATTTCCCAAGCTCGACATATCCCACCCCCACCCCACTGCTCCAGGTCACAAATCGCCACCTGTTTGAGCGTACGCTGCCCGGTCCAAGGAATATGATGCTGAAAGCCTTATCGACGAAAGGTATGCGACCGCATCTACAGGCATTTGGGTCGGCTGAGACCGTCAATTTAATTGCTTCTGTGACAAGACGACACACAAGCGGTAATTTGCTTCATTGTTCTCTAGCGAGTGTGGTATGGTATGCAAGTGGAAGGTCTGTCCCCTATTGGATGGCGTGCCTTTATTATTGACATCCAATTGTCAATGGTTGCTTGTTGTCCTTCAGCGAACAATGAATGGTCTATGTCCTCCAGAAGCAATGGATAACTCAAAAACGGCTTCTTGGGTTTATGGAACACTAACGAAAAAGCCGGTTTTTATATTATAGTCCACGGGTTAAGACTTACTTATTCACCATCGGATATTCGTAGTTTTGTAAAGCGCTCTTGTCTTTGGCCACTTTTGCCATGCTTATTGCGCTATAGAAATCGTCTAGCTAATAATAATAATAATAATAATAATAATAATAATAATAATAATAATAACAGCGTCTAAAGACAGATACCATCTTTCTGGGTTTGACAGCAGCTTTCGAGTCTGGTGTGTCATGTGGGTTTAATGTACAAACTCTCGCTCAACTTGCCACCCTGGTTCAGTGGCGGCTCTAGGATTTGGCAAGTGGGGGGCCGTTGGGGTGGCAACTTGCCAACATCTAATCATGGGGGCCAACCATTTGTTGTTTAATGTATGTAGCATTAAGTATAGGGTCCCAACTGGGGGGCACTGGGGGCCAGGCACTCAATAGGGGGCACGGCTCCTCTGACCCCCGGTGGAGCCACTGCCACTGCCCTGGTTCTGTCAACTTGTGGAATTACTCATCTCTGAGAGACGGTTCTGAGTTCACTTGGGAGAAGATGTCAGCTCCTGGAGACGTCAGGGAACGGTCTAACACAGTGTTCAGTTCTAGCACCTATGTTATTCAATTTGTAGGCTTATACAAACGACTTAATCTGATACCATCAGTAGGAAGTTTGATGCGCTGACGATATCGGTCTTGCCACCCAGGCTCGATCCTTTAAGGAGATTTAAGACCAGGGTTATTTCTAGGATTGTGAATTGGGGTTGGGGTGTCGGGAAAATCTGACTGGTGTTTATTTCTAGGATTGTAGGATTGTGAATTTGGGGACATTGTCGGCAAAATCTGGGGGTGTCGAAATTTTGAGGTCTCTACCGAAAAGGCTGACAAGCAAAAAAACGTTATAGAGACTCACACAAAGTCTGACACGCAAAAAGTCATCCGAGGATAAAAGTTGTGGGGTGTATTTCTCCATTTGGGGGCAGGCCCCTTCAGAAGCTGAAGGAGGCCCAGGCCAGTTGGAATTTAAAGGCCTCTCCTAAATTTTATTCTCCTAGCCTTCCCAACAATTAAAATTTTGACAAGCGAAAAAAGGTAATCACCAATTTTGAGGACCGCAGAATACCTTCCTAGCTTTCCCAAAATCCCAAAATTGTCAACAAGCAAAAAAGGTCATCACCAAATTTTGAGGCCCCTTCTAGTATTAGCTATCTAGCTTTCTTGCTCTCCCAGAATTCTAGACAAGGAAACAAAGGGAGGCCCCCAAATGATGGAGGCCCGGGCCGAATGGCCCTCCTGGCCCCCCTCTGAATGGGCCTGTTTCGGGGTGTTCAGGGATAATCAGTATGCATTCTGTATGCATACCATTGTCACATTACCAAATTTTAGGGGGTGTCGACCTCAAATTGTGGGTTGGGGGGTGTTAGGGGTGTAGAAATATCCCTGTAGAAGACCAACTGAGCATCGATACACAGAGGATTGCCGAATACTGTAAAATATGGCGGGAAAGACAGTTTCTAAAGGTACTGTGAAATAATCGAAATCGAAATCGCGATTATATTAAAAACCGTAATCGTAATCGTAATCGTGAAAAATAATCCAAAATAATCATAATCGTAATCGGAAAAAATAATCGTAATCGACCCAGCTCTAGTTTATAGTTAGAGTTAGCCCTAACCATAACCCTAACCCTTTCAACGCAATTTCTTTCAGTGTTTACGAACTACTTTCGGTTACGCCGCTCATCTTCACGTCTACCAATGACTTCCTTACTATGCATTCGAGCCACCGCAAATCTTGTTATCATCTTCCATAATGTGATGCACCACATACGAGCATTGCACACATGCTTGTCTGCATGCAGAGGTGATGGGCTTTTTCTGGGTGAATGATAAGCCTGTGTTAAATGACAGCTCACAGCTGCACCACTAATGCTACTGGGCCACTAGAGCTCACTGAACGCGCGGTTTCACGAGCCCGCATTGGCCGCCTGAATGAGAGGCTGCTTTCAAATGACTGCTGGGCCACTAGCATACAGTGAACGCCGGTGGAGTGTGGGGGGCGCGTGGATCGTGTGCTTCGCACGCTAGAATGGGTTTGCACATTAATCCGTTCTTTCCATTTACCTACTTTCTGATTGTCAACCGATCAGGCGCGAGTTCAACGATTAGGGATTCAGAGCGCCAAAACAACGATAAACAAAGTCGGTTGACTCGGATTTTTCCACAAGAAGATGGTGAAATTTAATAAGAATGCGTACGATTTAACGATTTTGAGTGAGGTGGCTACTTGTCTGATCCTATAGACAGAGGAATTGTCCCTGTTGCTAAAAATCGCAGAGCAATACAAAGTCTTTTCTTTGGTGAACGGTGATATACTTCGACGCATTCTGATGTCTTCTTTTGCGATGTCATGTTCAATACGAGATAGCAAATCTTCAAAGGCATCAAAATCTATCCTCACAAAATTGTGAAACAACTGTTGGTCTGTCGCTGTAAATTCCTTGAAAAGGGTATGGCATGCACCGTGCAACTCCCTGCGCCTAACCCATGGTCTTACCCATATACCCTGTCTTTTCTTTGTTTTTTCCGGTGGATAATGCATGTACTGATGTGAGCAAAAAACATCATTCCACATAAAACGGCAAAATCATCGTCAGCCATTAGTTTACGGTCGCTACATCAACGATATGTAGGCGTGGCCTCATTTCTGCTCATAGGGAAAATTTATGAGGTTGGCGAATGTGTGCGTGCTATGTAAAAAGGAAGCCATGTGTTCAATGAGCTCTAGTGGCCCAGTAGCATTACAGGTTTTGCACGTGAGCAATTCCTGGAGGAGAGAAAATGCACGTGTCAGCACCTGAGAGTTTGTGTCAGCACATTTTCTGGGCTGTGCACATGGGCTATTTTGCTGTTTAACCAATCAGGCGTCAGTTCGAAGGCCAGCCAGCCAAATGATGATACTGTTAGCGGAGAACATTTTTCTTTTTTGTGTGCCACTTAAAATGGCAAATTTTAAAAGCAGATTTGATATAAATATACTATGGGAGGTGGCTGCATGTCTGATATTTAAAGGTTAAAGGTCAGTTATGATAATGGATGAGTAAAAACACAGCAAAAATGCTCATACTGGCGCCATTATCGCAACCAACATCAGCCATTAGTGTTCCCTCCAAATTGTGTGTAACTGCACAAAGTTTTCAAGGCAAGTGCACAAAGCAAAAATGGAGCACACACATTTTCCCTGAAATTTTCATTGTTTTTAAACATGCAAATGACCAGGGCAGCAAGAGACAGGACAGAAGTGGGAGAAATCATTCAGACCCATTGTCTTACCCAATAATGAACGACGGAAGGAAAGAAAGAAGAGATTCTTACCTATAATGATGACACCACACAACTTATCACAGTTTCTTGTGAACTTGTAATGGCTGCATACTAATACTAACTTCTGGTCTAGGCTACATATGGTCAAAATGTCTTTTATTTAATGATTTGTGGAAGGCACTTGGTTCCAAATATCGATGAAATTGAAAGAATAGAAAGCCAGCGATAGAAATGTGTCAAAATAAAGGTCTGAAATGAAACCAAACAGCGACTTTCACCTATGAGTTCATAGATTGTGGACAGTTTCAAGATCTAGCAAAGCTGACAGGTACGGAAGGAACATATATGTCTGACATACGGTTCTGAATGTGAATGGTGAAAACAAAATGGCATGCTTCCTATGTGCTTAGAGAAAAATTCAATTTCCCCTGTAAATTTTGAACTATTTTATAGTATGTATGCCACCACGAGACCATTCAGTACATAATTCTACTTTTGATGCATAAAATTGTCTTGAAGATGTCTCTGATATTTCTTGTGATTGACGGATGGCAGACTTTGTTCTTCTAATGTTATAAATTGTCTTGTTTTGACAGTCAAGAAAGAGTTTGGTTCTGTTGATCAAGGAACTTTGAAGCAGGTGTACGCTGCATTGGTAGCACTCCTTCTTGAGGCTGCTAAGCTTGACAAGGATGTTGCTGCCATCAGGTTAGAATTACTCAGGACTTCATCTGATAATTAATTAATTGCTTCTGCAGAGCTGATGCTGATGTATGACAATTATTACAAGAAACTGTATGATGGTGCAATTGCATTTAATTTGATTGAATATTTTATTATTATATTTTAAAATCAGTTAATACATTTTCAAGTGCAGACATGATCATGATTATACCTGTGTGTTTATTATATTTGCAGTCAGGTTTTGGAGGACTGCAAATTTAGTCAGGAACGGATAAAACAGATTATAGCAGTCTATCAGGTAACACAACTTTTACCTGTTTATATAATGACTGTTGAATCACTGTTTTTATTCTTATTCATGCCTGCTTTATGCATTTTTTGCAAACCATGTACAGGTTTATTTTTATATATCTGGAATATCTATTGTTCATCATTCCTTTGTTTGCCTTTTACGCATAGTTGCATTTTATGTTAAATAGACTTGTATGAATTCAATGTTACTGAGAGTATGTGATGCATTTTACCACTCTAAGGGAAATGTCATTTAACAGAGAGCAAGATTAAGGGTACTGTGTGATCCTATGGAAAGACTTTTCCCATGACAAGGAATCACTTAGTCTCAATTTTAATAATGTAAACATTTGGTCTGCTTGATGTGCTTTCATCATCACAATTGCTCAGTTAAAATATTTTTGCTGAGCAGTTCTATAAGACTCGGTGAATCACTGTTTTTCTCCATTGCCCAATTGAGCTGCTTTATTGCCTCTTGCAAAAATGTGCCAGTACAAACAGTGGTGAGATATTTAGGTTTCACTGTATAATATCCATGTTGTACTGAACCATTGTGCATTGTACATGAGACTGACAGAAATATAATTTATACTGTATACTAATGGACGCAGCATATTAATTGATTATGTAAATTGATATTGTTTATATGTGATGAGTTGTATTTCATTTGCTGAATTTTAGCAATCCAAACAGCCGCTGAGGAGTATTTTATCCAAGTAAGTTTGCAGTTCTGTATATTTGTATTATCATCTATAAAGTCCTGATAATTAACTGATCACATTTAAAATGAACTAAATGTCCTGTTTTCATTGTTTAGAATTATGATATTTTGTGTTGCTCTGGTGTTGCCACTTTTGTTTATCCTATTTTCTACTACAAATACTTACTGATAGGATAAATGCTGAGGTTATTTTGATCATTTTTAATGATGTTGCTGATGTGAATTAATGTGACATTTATTTGCATCATAATCGGGTTAGACACAGTGAGGGTTTCCATCAATCACCTATTTCACTTTGGTTAATATTACATGTTCTATGCATCCATGTAACCTAACTATGAGAAGTGAAATAGGTGATGCTTTATTGTCATACTTTTGTCAATTCTTGATAGTGATTGATTAAAATAATTTTAAAAGTGTTTTCAAAATAGAAAATAAAATAGTGCAAAAAGTATTTTGAAAATAACAAAATGAAATACTTTACAAAAAGTATTTTAATACAAAATAAAATAGTATTTTCAAAATGTTTTTTGGAAAATCATCTATAAAGTTTGTCTTACGTAAATAAATTGATTCTTGCATTTAAATCACAATATTGTATTGTTTTCTATTGTTTAGATTCAATACAGTCCATTGCGTTTATAAAAACTAAAAACCAACCGCAAATGTCAGTTCCACGACAAAGTTAGCATAATTCTGAACTGTTGAACATACTCACAAGAATGCTGTAAGTATTTTGATCATTTTTGACAACAAACTTAGATAAAATTCTTAAATTTTTATTTTGAAAAATATTTTGGAAAAGTATTTCAGTCACAAATACTTCTTAAAACTATTTTGAAAATAATGAAATAAAATAATTTTAAAAAGTATTTTTAAAATAGAAAATAAAATAGTATTTTTTATTTTCAAAATAGAAATACTATTTTCAAAATAGTATCTTGCCCATCACTGATTCTTGATATATCCAACCGTGCAACCTGTATCCAACTGTGGTAAAACTATCTTAGGAAAAAATTTAGGGATCGATTTTTACGCCTCCACCTCAGCGCCCGGGCGGTTCCCTCTGCCCCCTCGGCTCCCGTCACTATGTCACTGCCTGGGAAGTCTTTCTAGCATTACTTTCTCTATCGATTCTGTTGCAGATTTAAATAAGCTATATAATGAGAGTTATTTGACTTAATGTTTTTTTGTAGAATTGGAAGCAATCCACCGCATGTTGTCGATGTTGACTGGCGATTAGATTACTATATTAAAGTAATACCTTTGTCTTTTAAGCATTTAACTTATGGGTGGAAAATCATCTGAAGTTTGTTTTGTTCCACTGCTGTTTTGCAATCATAATCTTTATGTCATTCAATTGATAAACTGTCTTTTAGGTTTAAAGTTGGCCTTTGTTTTGACTTTGCTAATGCCTCACCTGTATTGATGTAACTGTCATATACAAGATCATCTTCTAGACATGAAACTGGATTAAGTATTCATGATATACAACTACTGGATTTGAAGCAGTGAAGTTCTGAGCAATTATGTGATTGAAATTGAGTGTGGTCATTTTATTATTTTTGAAGAACAATAACCTTGAAAAAGTCAGTCGACCTGTGTTTCTAATCGACCTCAAAACTCGGGTATGGAGCTGAATTTCAGTTGTTAATTTCCTCTGCACTTTTATTTTACTTTTAGAGGACATTTTTATAATGTATCGTACTATGTAGATTTGCTTCATAAAATCATTTCAATGGTTGAGATGTTTTATCAGATGTTACAGTTTTTTTAAATCATTACATTTTTAATCACCAGTTTTGACTTATTCTGTCATGGCTGTAATAGCCCTATATACTTAATCTAACTGAGCCAAGTTTCTGAAGCTATCTATTATCCAGAATGCAGTGGGCCATTCGGTGGTGTTTACCAAGTTTGCATGGTGCAAACTGAAGTGTATCTAGCTGAGATGCATTGCTATATAATAGGTTAAGTAGTTGTTAGGATAATTTTATATACAGGAAATTTGATGATTTCTTCTACAGGTAAATGCTTCAGAAGAGGCTGAGACAGTTCAGATTGCCTGCACACAAGACCAGCTTCAGGTTGAACTTTTGTCAATTATTATTGATTCTGTTTTTTGCTACTGGACTTGCTTTCAAATTTTATATGTATACAGTAGAAGTTCGTTATAACGTACTTAGTGGGTTTGTAAAATTGAGTATGCTATATATCCTAGGTACGTTTTATCCAATATGGTAGCACATCACGTGGGACCATACATTGCGGCAAGTTTATTGTTATATCCATGGTTGAAATTTATGTAAGGCAGCCATTAAATAAGTTGTCCAGTAATGTGAAGGTTTTGTTGTCAAATGCAGTGAACAGCAGTGCATCCAGCATAAATCTGAGATGGGTGGACAAAAGCAGTAGCATAAGATATTAGATATAAAATGATAGGGATAGGTTAACCATATACAGTAAAGTTATTTTAGGTCCAAGCATGTCAAAGCAAAAGTTGGAAAACTTTTTGGTTTGTTTATTATAAGTTGAACTTTGTGTAATTGTGTAAATTCTCTTGTATAACGTTCAACAATCGTTGCAAACAGTTGTCTGATTTTCTTGGTTACTGTATATTTTGTAAATAAGGTGTTACTGTATAATCTATGAAAAAATATGGGTTAATATAATTTCACAAGTTTGTCAATCAAATCAAAATATGTCAGATATTGTTCGTTTTTTTGTAGGATCTTGTTGGAAAGTTGAGAGATGCTTGTAAAGGTCTTGAAAGGGTTGCTCAGCTATGAAAGTTCAAATTTAAAAGAAGTTCCCGACTAAAAGATGCCAGTGGCGTAAAAAAGATGCAGAACCTTGATGACAGCAATTTAACTTTGGGGCAAAAAAGTATACACGCTGGCCACTGAAAGATGCAGACCTTGATGACAGCAATTTAGTCAAATGTATACTGGCTTGTTATAATTAGTTGTATAGTTGTTAGGAGAGTTGAGAGTGTAAATACTTAATCTTTCAGTGTTCCTTATTATCATGCATGTTAGCTCAAGACTATTTCTCATCTTATGATAACATCAGACATATTTAGCCATTGTCTATAATTTGTTTACTGATATTATATCTCTTATCTTAAGAGCTTATAAAATAATAACAAAAGTTAGGCATTTATTTGAAAACAATTATTATTATTATTATTATCTGGACAATTTATATAGCACAATAAGAATGGCAGAATGACCAAAGACAAGATTGCTTTACAATACTACATATGCCCAATGGTGAATAGGTAGTATCAGTAAGAAAACAAATACAACACTGCTTACAATCAGTGTTGTAAAGTATTTAAATATTTTCATATTTAAATACTATTTAAATACTTTGTCCAGCATTTAAGAAAGTATTGAAATACCCATCCAAAATTAAGTATTTAAATAGTATTTAAATACCATAGAGTATTTGGATGTTGGATGTATTTAAGAAATTTAAATACTTGATTTATTGCAATTTTCACGTGCAAGACTTCTTATTTCGTCAGTCGTCACAAAATACAAACATAAACAGCCTGACAGCCCAGACACATTGCACCCGGCAATATCTTTGTTTTTCTTGCTCATGCAGTAATAATTTGTGTGATGACGAGTCTCATGACTAAAAGATGTTACACAAAAATACAATTGTGGCGAATCATGTGTCAAATACATTATCAAGTATTTAAAACTTATTTGCCAGTATTTAAATACTTACCCTGGTATTTGAGTATTTAAATACTATTTAAAATACTACATGAGAACCAAGTATTTATGAAAGTATTTCAATACTTCAGTGAAGTATTTATAACATCACTGCTTACAATATATAGCAATTCCTGAATAAAAAAGAACACCTGACGTTAAGTCACTGAACGTTGTACCTGTTCACACTAGACAGGTAAACTTGCTAACAATAAATGCTGATCTGCATATTTTATTTTGTAAAAACCTTCACAAACTTGGCCCCTATTGAGTGATGCACTTACAGTATTGTTTACTTAACAAATTATTATTGAAATTGTTGATGTATTCATCGAGTTGCAGCTTTTAACAGCTATTGTCCGATTGACACTTAAAAATTGATGGATGCGTGAACTGGTAAATTTGCATCAGACAGCGGCATCTGCTGTAAAAGGAGACTTGGTGTAAAGTTAGGCAAATGGGCTCATGAAATTTGGAAAAATTTGCAGTGGAAAAGTGTTCCCTAATCATAATTGTTAGATTGCCATTTACCCAGTAGTAACTTCGTGTTTGCGGTCACTTTGTGAAAATGATTCAATTCTGCAGTGGTGTAGCGTGGTCTTGTGCCGCCCATGGCTCCTGAAAAAAATGCCGCCCCCAATCTGCTGTTCTTATGCCTGACAAGCAAAAAAGGTCATCACCACTCAATTTGCCGCCCCTCCACACGTGCCGCCCATGGCTCGAGCCATAGTAGCCATTGGGACGCTACGCCTCTGCAATTCTGCTGCCGTTAACTGGATTTGTAGCCTACTGGTTAATGGGGGCAGACATAACAACAAAACAAAGCATTTATTTGATAGCATTTAGATTAGTAAGAAAACAAATACAACACTTTAAAATGTATAGTCCAAAACAAACGACTGTTATTTTGTGGACATAATTAACCCATGGCTAATTATATCCACATACTTGCTGTTATATTTCATGCTTTTAGGCCATTTTGTCTAAATACAGATATAACTATAAGCAGGTAATGAAATTTATCATATTCATGTAACAAATCAATTAACCACTATGGCATATATATACATACAAATTAAACTCGACTTAATCACAGTACCTGAAGCACATTAGTTTTATTAAGAAAGTCTTCCATTAAAAATAGTTGTTCTCAAATAAAATCCTTTTCAAACTGTGGTTAATACCAGCAAATGTGAGGTGAGGATACTACTACTACAAGAAGTGATTGTTCGCTCTAAAGGTTATTCTTCTAATGGACTACTGCTGCATTTCTGTGGCAGACGACACACGAGTCACAAGACACTCAAAAACTATAGTAACTGCACACTAGATTTGGATTTATTAATAGTTCTATTTTATCAAGTCAAACAAAAAATCAGATAAAGTGTAAGCATCACTCGACTAAACTACTATGTTCATATCAAGTTGTCAACTACATAAAGCAGTATTTATTTACAAACACTGAGTGACGTATATAGCCGTAGGTTGTGCTATAGAATTTCTATATTTTATAGCCTTACTTAAAAATTCAAATGTTTGGGTGGCAAATCACTTGAATGCACTGCCTGTTGTAACAGAGTGTAAAGTCTCTCCATATAATTAAAAATAAAAGTTGCCTATGCACTCTGTTTCCTTGAATTTTGATCCATCAGAATTAGCACTAGGTCATAGACAGGATCATGAAGCCAAAGATTGTGTTTTACACTAACAAGATGTTAGATCTGGTTTACCAGTAAAGTATTATGAGGCCACATGGTTCTTGGAATTGCAATTTGCATCCAATTGGCCATAATGCTAAAAAAATGTGTAGGAAATTCACATGGACCTCTCCAGATAGCAAAACTGAAAACCTGATAGATTATATCATCACTAGAGAAGAGTGGTTGACATCAGTGAGAAAGACAAGAGTATATAGATCTGCATCTCTAAAGCCAGGAAACATAGATGATGCAGAATATGCTGATGATACATGTCTAATAGCAGAATGCCTCTCAAGGATTGTAGAGTTAACACTGGCCTTAATAACGGAGAGTGGAAAATTTGGACTAAAAATAAACACTAATAAAACAAAAATTATGCCAATTACAAAAACAGTTGGGGAATGGCCAATAGTATCACACAACGGAAAAGAAATTGAAATAGTGAAGAATTTCGTTTACTTGGGAAGTGAATTGGAAGCAAAAGGAGGCTCGGACTTGGAGATTAAACGAAGAATAGCATTGGCAGGATCAACCTTCAACAGGCTACACACCAATATTTTCAAAAGACATGACATTGGGATGAAAACAAAACTAAGAATTCTCAACACTTGTGTAATACCAATACTAATTTATGGATGTGAATCTTGGACCATAAAAAAAGAATTGGAGAAAAAACTAGTAGCAACAGAAAATAAATGGCTAAGAAGAATACTAAGGATTGGATACAAAGAACATATAACAAATGAAGAAGTTAGAGAGAGAACACTGCAACCGAGCATAGTGGAAGTTATCAGAAAAAGAAGAATGAAATGGACTGGACACATACTCAGAATGGAAGAAATAAGAAACCCAAAATGAATTTTCAACTACAAATCAGAGGGGAGAAGATCTAAAGGAAGACCTAAAAGACGATGGGTGGACGGTTTGGAAGAGGATCTGCACATGGCAGGGATGAACCTCAATGGAAAAACTGATGGAAGACACCGAATGACTTTGGAAGAAATAGCAAAGGACAGAGAACTTTGGAGAGATGTCATGGAGAAGTCAATAGCTGGACACAGCTGGAGGACGAAGACCTGACCTGACCTGACCTGGCCATAATGCTAGCCTTTGTTAGAAATTGCCAGAATTTTCTTTTATACTATTTGAACACTGCATAGCGTAGAGTGTATGCACCCCACTTGATGGTATGGCAAATAGCAGTGGTGTAATCACAAATTTTATTTTAAAATACAGTACTGCATTCAATGAAATAACTTGATTTACTTAATGAAACTGTCTACAGTGTATGTGTCTTTAATCCATTTTAAAACAATAGCTTTATAAGTACAGTATTCTTCAATTTCTGAAGCATTACTTTCAATGCTTCTTTAATATTCAGACAAAATTCTGAATGAAAGAATAAGTTATTTAAAACCTGTCTACAAAAATACAGCAATTCTTGAATAAGCACAATTATAAAAACAGTTGAGCATAAAACAACTAAGACTAGAAGCAAATTTTGTGAATGTCCTCTCTTAGACAAATATGACACCAGTGATGGTTTACAAGATCATAATATCACAAACTGATTAAATTACAACAGCAAGTTAGAATTATATCCCAAAGTAATCTCTTAACATGGGTTTTATTTCAATTTGATTTTAAGTTTTCATGATCTGATCTAAAAATAAGCCAAAGTGCCAACATTTTACTTGTTTTCAGGTTTCAGAAGAATGTTGATTTTTGTATATATTAAGGTCCAGAAACAAATTATTTACTCAAAATTTTCTGTACATCTGACATTTTTCACAACCTGTAATTATTTAGCAGAGAAAGAAATCCACATCCGTGGTAATCTGAGATTCCAAGATTAATTTGAGATTTCCAAACACAGCATGTCACGACACTTAATGCACAAATCAACAACATATACCGGTAATACAAATACATCCAAGATGAAATCACAGAATTTACTACGATTGCGATATCAATTACACTTAAACTCAGAGAAAAGTCTTTGAATATTCAAAAAACACTGCTTAGTGTTGTAAAAACCAAAGCAAATCGCATGAACAAGAAACAGTTGAGAAATGTCAAAAAACTGCCAACCTTTTTTAAACATAAAAGATGCTACAGAATCCCAAGACAACTACGGTACATGGCACAGCTAATTCTCAACCTCCTGGCAGCCAATCCCTGACAGTTTCTGAATCAATGACATTAAACTCTTAACATACTGACACACCACTGAAATCAGTCAACACCCTTGCCTATCAATATCTAAATATGTTCTGCTTAAATTCACATTTAGCACAACAACCATTATATCAGAGAAAATAAAACTAGTTAATCTGTTGTGAAAGCTGTTGACTAATTGCACAGAATGGCAATCAAGTGAAAGCTTTGATTAAATCTCTCTTAAATTTAGAACTTGCTAAAGTTTTTTAAAAATATATCCATAACTTGACAAACATGAATATTTAAAAACACAGAACAAAATTGTGAACCAGCATTTACTGTTCAGGTTAACATCAAACATTACACACCTATAGGTCTATATCTAATATCTATCACATTAAAATTCTTCCTCTGTGCCTCTGTTACCTCTTCAAGCGTTCTCATTGCTTGGCTGTGTGAGCGTTCTGATTGGTTGGCTGTGTGATGTTCTCATTGGTTACCTTCAAGCGTTCTGATTGGTTGGCTGGGTGAGCATTCTGATTGGTCGTTCTGGAATATTAAAACCAAAAGAGTCTTGACACAACCATGGACAGTGCATAGGTGTAACCAAAATTCAGCTATAACTTTTGAAATACGAGACCCATTGTTCTAATTTCAGCTTTCGCTCATGTGCTAATTTATTTCAGATCGTATTTCAGTGAGATATTTGATGGATGGCTGTTAATAAATCGAAAATAAGGGTTTTGAAGGTCCCATGGTCAGTGGCGGCTCCACCAGAATCAGATCTCCGGTATTGAGAGCCTGCCCCCAGTGGCCCCCAGTTGGGACCCTATGATGCTACATACATTAAACAACAAATGGCTGGCCCACAATTAGAAGTTGCCCCAACGGCCCCCCACTTGCCAAATCCTAGAAACTGCCCAAATTCTCTCCGGTACAATAGTATTATCCTGTGATTCCAGTAGCTGGTAACAATAGACGAGAAATGCAAATTCTCCACAATAGTATTATCCTGCGAAGCGAGCGCGAGCAAAGCGAGCGCGAGCGAAGCGAGCATTGTTCTAGTAAGTATATATAGTTTGATTCACAATCACCCATTTTTACACAAAATTCATGGCTTTTAAGTTACTGGATCAAGCAAAAAATCTAGACCTAACAGTACAGAAGAACTACTCCTGAAAGCTAAGAAAAAGGATTAACTCTTTGAAAATAAAATAAGATTGTCTTGTAAATATAGCAATATATTAACAAACAGTAACAACATCTTAGTCAAACTTATACGATGCACCACTGAAATGAGCTAAGCCAGAGTAAAGTAACAACAGTCCAAAGAGACAGCAAAAAGTAACATTATAGTTATTCTTTATTGAATGTATGCAACTGATTGATCACTGAATACTTTCCATTTCCACCTTGTTGTTTTCAACATACGATATTCAGATCACAATTCTTTTGTGTTGAATTTGATGTCTGATCTTTCAACTTCATTTCCTTATTTCATGCTCGAGTAAGATGGTGGTGGACTAGAAGGGTAGTCTAAAAATTTACAGACAGCTACTATGCTACACCATAATCAAGCTAAATGGAGTTCCCCTCTTTACGAATTTATTTTGAAAATCAATACAACAGTATTTACATTAATGATTATATTTAATAGATTAAAGTGAGAATCTAAATTTGATGATAGAAAAGATGTGGAAAAGTCAACTTGCAATTGAGCTTTTCTAAGGAATATCAAAATGCCTCCTGCACATACAGGTAGTAGCAAAAAATCAATAAGACATAATAATAAGCCCTCATGGAGGTTGAAAAAGTACATAGAAGTTGTCACACTTTTAATTTCAAGTTTAATTTTGCAGGTCAAATAAATGGCTAAAAACCTGGCTGCTATTAGACCAGCACAAACTCCCATCATAATACTAGCAACGAGTGAGAAATTTAAACAACTCACTGGTTGAACTTGCGTCTCTTGGATGAGGAAAAGCGGGACCGTCAGTTGGGTATGGAGGATAGGGTGGAGCAGCACCATCACTGGGTGGATAGGGAGGGTAAGGTGGTGCAGAGGCTCCACCTGGTGGATACGGCGGTGCAGGGGCTCCACCGGGTGGATATGGTGGTGCAGCGGCTCCACCTGGTGGATAAGGTGGAGCAGGAGCCGCACCAGGCAGATAAGGAGGAGCACTGGCAGCCGAGGAATTTGGAGGATAACCCATTCCAGGATCTGAAATATACGAGCACATTTGTAATTTTAACAAATTATGATCATTTTGTACGCTTCTCTCTAAAAGTTTCTTACCTATACTGATTCCCTTATGGCAGCTGAGGCTGCTACGCTGTCCAATGTACAGCTGGATCCACTTAAAGTCATGTTGATTAACATTACACTAAATTCAGTGTCACACGAGTTTCCTTAACCAGTGAACATGGGCAAACTCCCATTGAAGTCATTCCTCTCAAAGCCATGCATTTCTATTAATAGCCAACAGCCAGTGTTTATTCTAGCCATCTTGACATTTGGGTGGGGGCATTTTGAGATGTTTGGGGGAAGAGGGCTGAGTCTCCAAAAATCTTGATGAGCAAAAAAAAGGTATCTTCCTTTTAAAATGTGAAATGTGGTGACAAGCAAAAAAGTCATCCTTCCAACAACCTCCCAATATTTTTTACCCCTTTTCCCTTCTTAAATGCCTTGACAAGCGAAAATGTTGTCATCCTTACATTTTTCCCCTCTCCAAAAAAATAAAAGCCCCCCATCACCACACTTTTGGAGGGAAATTTCCATCTCCACATGCAACATATAAAAAAATTTTTGAGGGGGAAATTTTTTAACTTGGGGGGGAGGGAAGAGAAGGCCTAGAATAAACACTGGCCAACAGCTATTATCCAATAGCCACACATTAGCAACCACTGGTTAAATACAGTAGAACCCCGCTATATCAAAGCACAGGTACCATGATAAATACTTCGATATAACCGAGGTTCGATATATTCAATTCCAGAAGTCACCTGAAGCCAAAATTAAGGTTTCTGCAAATATGCATGTCCAGCTATTATCTAACATTTTTATTTTATGTATTAACGAATGTTAAAAATAATAAGATCTATCACTACATAAAACAAATGAAAATTTAAAAATATAAACCATTAACCACTTTTTAAATTATGAAATCTTTTTTTCTAAAATCTCAATATTGAAATGTTGTTTATTAAAGCTGGCAACTAACGTTAGCTGGCAGAGAACTAACTCGTTGACCTTGAGCACAAAGTACAGTAAATAAAGTTTACCCAAGTAACAGAAGTCTGAATAATGAAAGGAGGGTGGATTTGAGGCCCCACTGTGGATGATGGCTTTGTTTACAGGTAGACTCCAAGACGGAATACATGGCAGAGTTTTTGAATGGCTGCAAAGCTAATCTAGACCAGTGCTTTTCAAACATTCTGATGCTGCGACCCACAACTTTCAAGTCACTGTAATGGTTATGGCTTTAGTTACTGATCATTTATAATGACGTTTGTAGGAAAACATTTTCATTGAATTATATTGCACTGATTACAGTACACTATTCACTGCTGTTCTGACTGATCCTCCGGATTGACCTGGCTCAAATTCTCTTTGGATTTAGTGTGCCATCGACTGATGCCCTGAGCATTATGCTAGTGGCACAATAGAAACTTATTGATTAATCGACTATTCACCTAGTTTCTGTCTAATTATATAAAATTTATAAATAAATTTCTTACATCTACGTGACCCAATAACTAAACCTCCAGGGCCGGCACTGGGCCGCAATCCACAGTTTGAAAAGCACTGATCTAGACCATGAAAGATTCATTATATGAAAGCCATCTATACAGAAGCAAATCTAACGGGGGTTCAGAGGGGTCAGCTGACCCCCTGGCCTGACTTTTTAACCCCTTAACTGGGTGCCCCGAGTAACACTCATCCATTTTACATTGGATTACAAATAGTTGCCCAGTTAAGGGGTTAAGTAAAGTGGCCTGTTTTCCGAAAATAACATAGTTTTAATAAATAATCAGCGCCTTTTTAACGTTTTTTTGCTTGTCACGGCATCTAAGAAGAAATTATCAAGTGTTGGTGACTTTGGCCTGAATTTCTGAAATTTAACCCCCCCTGGTCCAAAATCCTGGATCTGCCACTGCATCTATATGATAATGAACGTATAATTTTGTATATTGTTTGATGGCTGCATATCCACATTATCCAGGCATAGGCATAAACCTGGATGAAAAAGTGGGGGGGACCCTAATGCTTTTCCTTTTCCCTAGCCTGCCTTCTCAAAAAGTGGGGAGGGAGGGTCCTTGACCAGCCCAGCAGCCTGATAAGTCTATGCCTATGTATCCAGCAGTGAGGAAATACCCCTCAAGGGACTAGGGATGAAGTCAGCTGCTGGCTGCTAACTATAGGGCGGGAGAGATTAATAGCTGATAGCAGGCTAAACAAACGATTGCCTCATTGCCCAAAGTCAAATATTTACAGTAGATTCCCGTTATATCGAAGCTAAAAGAGACTGTGATAATACTTTGATACACTGGACTGTAGGTAACTTCGGTATATCCGACAGGCTTCTGATTGACAGGGACTGACAAACAGCTTCAATAAAAGTGAAATTTTGAAATAAGTGACTTCAATATATCAGTGTCTCTTTTGTATCTATTAACCCCTTAACCGTGTATTTAAATGTAACTCAATGTAAAATGGACGGATATATCTGGGATCCCCAGTTAAGGGGTTAACATTGTGTTGGGCGGCACCTGCGCTTAAACTTCAATATAAGCGGGATTTAGATATAAGTGAGTTTTAGATATAAGTGAGTTCAATATAACAGGATTCTACTGTACTCCTCTTGACAGCCTCTAAACTATTTCTAAATCTGAAAGGAAGACTATTAATAATACATCATCTAGCATCTATGGTCCTCTGCTTGTTCTGAACCAGCTTCCATGCTCTCCCCAGTCTTGCGTAGTCATAACGTGCATTCTGACAGCCAACAGCATTTTCAAATTAAACATCTTCTCAATGACTGATTTAATTTTTTATGTAAACACGAAGCATTGTGACAGACCACTTACCCATTACGTTTGGCTGGACACCATACGGCAAGTCAGATGACATAGGTGGACCAGGGGGAGGATATACTCCTGGGTCAACTGGAGGATAGCAGCCACTTTGGTATCCAGGAGCAGGCTGTGGCGGGTATCCAGGGGCAGGCTGTGGTGGGTATCCAGGGGCAGGCTGTGGTGGGTATGCTGGTTGAGGGCCCAGTGGCATAGGTGGATAGGCAGGCTGCTCTGACTGTGGAAAGTTAACGATTGGTCCATTCACAGGTGCATTGACCAAGTGAGTCAATTCTGTTTAATCAATAACAAAACCACTTATCAAACAATAAAGTAAGTTT
The DNA here is from genome assembly GCA_018105865.1 of Metaphire vulgaris. Taxonomy (NCBI): domain Eukaryota; kingdom Metazoa; phylum Annelida; class Clitellata; order Crassiclitellata; family Megascolecidae; genus Metaphire; species Metaphire vulgaris. The sequence continues at coordinate 4,346,036 of CM030834.1, forward strand.
CCAAAAATTCGGCCACTAAAAATATATTCACAGTAAGAGCAATCTTTTATTACAACTGGTATTCGGCTCAAATACATCTGAATAATTCTTTGTATTTGATTAAGTAATGATTGTTGTGAATGTCACAGGGTCATTTCAGGGAAACAAGGACTCATGTCAATAACAACTCTTTCACTGTTTTCAAGAATATTAAAGTCATATATGTGCTTTGACAAAATCCATTTGTTACTTCTGGGATTCTACATTGTTTCAACTTCTGAAATTTAATAACTAAATAATATTCGTAGCTGCATTTGGACATGAGCCGCCTTGCTCACTTACTATACAAACAGTAAAAATGCCATCTTGGGAACAGCCCCACTCAACAGTTTCATGAACCCCCATATTGCTAGCATTTCTGAAATTTTCAAGATAAATAGTCAACACCTATTGATGGCCAAGGTACATGGTACCTGGTCAAAATGGCGCAAATGATAAGGCACACACAAGAACGGGTATAGGGTAAATTAGGCAATATTTAGGCCTTCATTATATTCCTCTCTTTTGACCCTTTTACCGGCCATGATGCATATATGTGTCCATTTTACATTACGTTATGTACAATTAAATGGCCAGTAAAGGGGTTAAATGGGTCAACAGTCAAGCAGTGACATATCGATCAGAGATGTTCATTTGCCTCTTTATAGCGTTTCAGCACAACCATGTGATATGGAGCTTATGGGTAATCATTTTATTGAGTAAATGGATATCCATCCACTGGCAATTGAGTGAGAAAACACTTGTGCTATTGAATCTTCTTCAATGAATTCCTTTAGATACTGTATATCGCACTTTGCAAATACACAATACTTTTGATGGAATCAACAAAACAGCACACTAACCATCAATTCTTTCAAAGAAATACTAAAATTAGTTGTTTTGTTATTAATCAAGGACATAATGACATATCCTCTTCTAAACATTTAAAGATTCAAATTAAGCACAACTACTCTAACATAATAATCAAGCCTATCAACATTAGCATAATTTTGAATAGCCTTTAATCTTTTGTCCAGCTGAATATATTTTTCTGTGAGGATTCAGGCTGATGGACTCCAGACAAATATTGCTCAATTTCTATTTCAAAGTGAACCTGTTCAGTCCGGCGAAAATTCGAACCGCACACGATGTGGGTCCAGACTCCAGACCAAATTGCATGTTCACTTTTCAAACTTGGCTTACATAGCTCCGTTCATTGATGGTTCCTCTGAGAGGGGTAAAGGTGAATGATGGATGATGTTCATGCTTTTTTGTCTGCACCTTTTTTCTGTGCCGTTTTGTCCTGCACCATTTTGGCAGGGTACCAGACACATAAATCAACTCCTTATCATTCTACAGTCATGCCTCATAATTGATTTCATAATCATAATGACACTCACCGGCCGTATTTCCCGATGTACCATTTACATTTGGTCGATAATGAACAGTGTGAACAGGAGGAGGTTCTAAGCACAAATATATTAAAGCACAGTGTTATCACATTTTGTATGTCAAAATAAAATTAATAAATGTTACTGCATTACACACATCTGGTTTCTGCTTTGCCTTATTGCCTGTTACTCTTGTTAACAGTTTCTATGTCTGACCAGTACTTTATAACTTAAAATAAGAGGACATTGACAATTATCAAGCAGGATAATAAGAATAGTGAAAACATTAATTACTGAAAGAGATCTGAAATCTTAAATGAACTGTTGAGTGTTGCATATCCTAAATGTCAAATACAACCAAGTGTAGTATTTTCCTGTTATAAGCTATCAAACATCTAAAAGCAACATTTAACAGATCTCTTGTATAATTAATCGATTGATTAGAGTTATTTAATTGCAATTTAGTGATACCACAACAACACAGTGCTCCCACAAGAACATCATGCACTCAGCTGATCTTATCAACAACTGACTTACAAGTGGACTGATAACACGAAGGGCCCAATACATAGCAATTAATTATACTATTCACTAGACGAAGTAAACATGCTGTACATATTATATAATTGGAAGATCTATCCTGTATGTGTATGATAATCGCTGCCACTTCTTTGACACAAGTGACTTGATGTTAACGGAAACCTATGCACGCTGTGCAATTTACATCCTGATTCTTTACCCATTCATATAATTACCACTACAATGATTTATGCTTTGAAAATCATGGCGTCCTGCTCATAATCATGATGGCAAAATGATCAAACAGATTCACATCTTATATCAGAGTCTCTACCAAACTTAAAAACACAAAAATATTCAAGTTTATTCTAAAATTTATCTTGAAATTTGCTGTTGCCACAGTCTTAAAATAACAGAAACTTAATCAAATGAACATCTAGACAGGATCAAGGAAAAGTGCTCAATGTAACATGGCTGCAGAAAGAAATCACCTCGCTTTGATGTGAAATGCTTCTGAAACACTGTCTGTCTTCCATCGGACTTGCGACAACAGAAACAATACACAAGAAGGATCGCGCAGAGAAAGAACAGGATGAGGCCAACAATTATTCCAAACACCCGAGCACCGCTGCACAAATTTATTTAACAAGCATTGAACTCTACTGTAAACAGTTACTACAGGCTCCAAATTACATACTAACTTACACATAACAAAGCCACTGCTGCTAAAATTCAAGACATCATAAATAAAAGTTGATACTAACAGGTCACAACATATGAAAAAAACTAACTAAACAAAGAAAACTTACTTTAAACATAAATTAGACTTATCAGAGTCAAAGTCCTTCCAAAAGCTAATACCTGAAGACAGGGCTTGTAAGAGAGTGTTGATCTTCGTTTCTAAGGTCCTATGGGTATCGAACCTACGACATTCGGATCTCCACACCCATGTTGTTACTGCCCCACTAACTTCCCACCCCAATTAGACTTATAAATATAGTCAAATGATTCAAATCTGCTTAAAATCGTTTCTCCGTGTGATGCATTTTATCCCCATTCACAATTCACTCAACTCTGCTTAGCATCACCCAACTGAACAGTGTCTAAACGCAGCATTAACTGGTTAACTGACAGTAGCAGGTCTACCGGCCGAAGAGAAATGTAAGTGACTTACCTCAAACTGGACTTGCAACAGTGCTGTTGATCCTCATCTCCACAGCACGAATCGTAGTCGTCAGGACTGGAGATGTTGGGGCAAATGAACCACATAAAGTTAGTTCCATTAGCCATGAAATTATCGTATTCATTGTAGCAGATGGTCGGCTCTGCAAAATCATATATTCAATGCAAGATAATCTCTGTTAACTTATATGGCAGCTGCTTTTACCCATCCAATCCAACAGCAACATTTTAATCTTCCATATAATCTCTTTCCTGCTGTCAGCGCTGTGTTTGGCAGAGTACTTGCGCACATACTCTCATAACCAATCAACTGGTTCCATATCATATTTGTGTTGTTGATACATTTATCTTTCTTCCCAACAAGCTGTACACTGACTCACAATGGTCACTGCTGCCAAATGTATGCCTTGTAAATGCATAATTATGTTGTGTCTTCTTTCATGAAATACAGTTGCTACAAGTAATACATGTGGTGAGGAACCTGTACACAAATGTATTGGGGATTACCTCAGCTACAGTGGATGTTATGTCGCTACTGAATATTATCAACTTTGGTCACAATTTGACAAAATTATTGTCAGAATAAAAAGGATTTGGTTTTTATGGCTCAGTTGATTACTCTATAAGAGCATTCCCATAACTGAAAACCCTCCATGTGAGTCATCCTGATGGACCAATGATGGTCCAACATAATGACATGACGGACACTGAACACAAACATTTATAATTTAATCAGTCAGACCAGCACATGTCTCAGTATGTATGTATGAATGCTTGTACAATGTATATGCAATATTATGCATGTATGCACATGAGCTGATGATCTTAGTTTGCTCACTTGGCCACTAGAAAACAATTTTGTGGGACAGACAAGTCAGACTGTATATCCTCCTGCAGCCTACTTACTTTAACTAAATGAAATGGAAAAAATTTAAAAGAAGATGACAACAGCCTCCTAGCTCAGCTGCTAAAAATTTTACTCGGCTATTTTATTTCTATTCACCTAAATAAACCTGGAAAGTTTTGCTCCAGCATAGTAATCCCATTCACCATAACGAGTTAGGGTTAAGGCTTTGGTCGGCCAAGTGAATGGCTACGACTGATCTACGGTAATAAGATCAGCACTAGAATCAGAACTAAGATTCATAGCTGAACTCTGGTCAAATTTAAGATTTAAAAGCCTTCAGGTCAAGAAAAGTGCCACTGAGCTGAATTGAAAGACTGAAGTCACTTTTGGAGGCTGTATGCAGCAATGAAAAAATTTCATGGACAGAAAAAATAACAAACGAGGAAGTACTAAAAGTATTCGGTGTAAAAAGAAAACTGCTACAAACAATAAGAAAGCAACAATTGGAATTTTTCGGACGTCTAATTAGAAAGGATGGATTGGAAAATCTAGTTATAACAGGGAAAATAGAGGGTAAAAGAGCAAGAGGAAGACAACAAATAAAGTATACAGACAGCCTAAGAGAAGCAATAAGAGCTAAAGACAACATTGAACTGATAAGAAAAACCAGAAACGGAGAAGAGTGGAAATCCATGATCGTGGACGTAGCAATACATGGCACATGAAGAAGAAGAAGAAGAAGAAGAAGAAGAAGAAGAAGAAGAAGAAGAAGAAGAAGAAGAAGAAGAAGAAGAAGAAGAAGATGCAGCAGCAATGTAATCATATAATTGTAGTTATCAGTGCAAAGTTCACTGGTAAATTGTAGTGTCCAGCCACACTAGAAATTCAATGAACAAATGATTTTATGACAAAAAATTAACATTCATTAGCTTAAATTGCCACTGTTTCTCACTGGTCAGACTACAATTGCTCTGTCATCTATAATGCCATTCCTTCCTGCAAATTTGTCAGTACAATATATACAAATTCCTTAAACAAAAAAGATTTTTAAAAAGTAAAGATATCACCAACCTCTGTCTCTGTTTGAATAGTAGTGTCTTCTAGTTGTGAAGTAAGTATAGCCATATATGTAACCGGAGCCACCATAAGAATGCCACGATCTTGATCCCCACGGGCGGTATGTATTGGTCCTCACTCGTATTCTAGTGTTGGTAGATGTATATCGAGCACCTGATGATGTCCGAACACTATAGCGCGCACTGCTCGAGCGATACCCACCACCATATCTGGCACCACGCACTGAAAGAACTTCATCGATTGCTGCAGTTCAAACATTGAACAGACAAAGCACATTATTCTCTGGCATGGTACTGCTTCAAATGAGTTACATAAATTCACAAAATTTTATTTACTTACTTACTTGATTGACTTTGACTTTATTTTAAACTCAAAAACATTTTTCATGCTTACGCACATACATCATTTCCAAATTCATGGTACAAACATCGTTTTTCCAAAGTGCTTAATATATATATATATATATATATATATATATATATATATATATATTAAAGTCTATAAGTCTTATATATATATATATATATTATATATCTATATATAATTATATATCTATATATAATTATATATATATATATTATATATATATATATATATATATATATATATATATTATATATATATACATATATATAATTTACAAAGGAGTAAAAAGATATAAAGAATTCTAGTTTCATTAATAGAAGAAACACAAGATCAACCCCTTTACCGAGGATTAAATTTTTCAACGCCGTCACTTTACTGGGGAATTATTTTTTGGAAAAACGTTCTTCAAAAATGAAAACTCTAATTTTTTGAATTTGCTATATCTCAGGCTACATAAGAGCTAAGGAGATGAGGTATACACCATTGTTTAGCCTTTTTTACTCCTCTTTCTAACCATCTGTGCAAAACAAAGAAATTTGAGGGTAGGGTCTACTCTATGGCCTAAAATAGAACCCCCTCCCCAAAAAAATTTAACAGCTCCATAGCAAAAAATTTTCGGTGGTAACCTCAATCGGGTGCGTGGCAAAGTTGTAGGGGGTTATCAGTGGAACAGAATAAATCAAGTTTGAAAATCGGTCAACATTTGGTAAAGATATCTCAATTCTAACCTGAACACCTTTGTCAAAACATAAGTATAAGCTCAAAATTTCGAGAAAATTTTGTAATTTTTTCGAATTTGCTATATCTTAGGCTACATAAAAGCTAAGAAGATGAGGTATACACCATTGTTTAGCGTTTTTATTTCTCCTTCTAACCATCTGGATGGATACTAAAGTGATTTGTAGCATAAAACGTTTCTGATACATCACGTGTGTTTCACGAAATGCCTCGAAACTTACATGACGAGCCTGGCTCAGGGATCCCAAATAAGGAAAGATGACGTTGGACGAGCTAGGCTCGGGGATCCCGGTTAAGGGGTTAACAAATTTAAAACAATCTTCATTTTAAAATAAACAATAATGTATGTTGGAACTAAACATGAACTAGCAAATTTATTTTATACAAATAAAAAAATTAGTTTCAGATAGTAGTATCAGATCTATTTATGAGTGAAAATAGGGTTACCAGAAGGGAAACAATTTCCCATTAGGAGGTAATCCAGATTGTCGTAGTAAGAAAAGTAAAAAATCATTTTGAGATGACAATAATTTAGAGTTATATATTTAATATGCAGTTTAATTTTACAAGATAGAAAATAATATTGGGCAATAATGTGCAATTTTAAGCATTTTAAAATCACAGCAGGTTAGACATATTCCTAAACAGTGTGAGAAACTTGATGGTGTGCATGCACACATGTGTATTATACACAATTACATATTATATCCACAAGAGAATTTGTAGGATCATATATAATTATATTCTATTGTATAGCATTAATTATATATGCGAAAATATGGTGAGACATAAGGTGACCAGGGAGAAAAAAACCGGACATCTTCCTGCCCTCTCAAGTCCCATGGTGTGCATGAGAACCTCGTTATCTGTTGTTATTGTACAATGGATTCCATGTTCCATTGATGACTATATTAGATTCTTTTAATGAATAAATAATGCATTATATCACATGAACACACATTTTAGATACTACCATAAGTAATTAAACATTGAAGCATGTAAAAAATTATTCAGACAGTTCACAGCCCACAGCAACGTTCACAAACACATGTGACAGATTACGTGATTGGTTTCTTCAATTAGTCCTATACTTCCGAAAAATGTCTGGACAAATCATTGGGAAATTTGTTTTGGTAACAAACAGTGCATGCAATCATAGTAATGTGTTAATGTGCAATGTGTTGGCTGCCGGTGGAATGATCATATTACACCCTTTCTTAGAGATAAGCTTCATTGGATAAGAATTCCGGAGCGGATTATTTTCAAGCCATGTCTAATGACCTACAGAGCACTCAATGACCCGTTCTGTCCTGATTTAATCTCCTCACTGGTTATCAGAACTACCATGAATGATCAATAATGATCGATGCTCCGGACTTCGTTCAGGCAGTCAGATGCAGCTATTTGTTCCTTCTCCAGCAAAGACAGCCATGTCTGGTGAATGAACTGGCTTCACGTGGGAACCCTCTCCTTTGAAATGCATTGCCTTTGAATATCAAGACTTGCAAATCAATCATGTCATTTAAGATCAATCTTAACACTCACTTATTTGACAGTTCTTACAAGTGACACATGTCAAAGCACCCTTGACTTAGACCTTCGTTTTGCCATGGCACTACACAAATTGTCTCAGTAATAGTAGTAATAATAATAATAACTAATTATTTTCTTAAATTTACCAACCAGAGCAGAACAGACTTGCCGAGTAGCTTATTCAGCAAGTCTGCTGCAGCCTTAAGTCAACTTCACTAAGCCAAAAATGACACTGTGTCTCCAAAGTGACAAAGTCAAGACAAAAATGGGGACAATCAAAAACAGGACAAAACAGAGTTCTATTTTATGTCAAAAATATTTCAAACACCTGAAAAACGGCACTGTTCCTGGAAAAAACAGGATGAATGGTCACCTTAGTGATAGTTATGAACTTCTTCAGCTGAAATAATTTTCTGGTGCTAGTTCACTTTAGGGTGGGCAATGTATTATCCTAAAACCATAGTGAATATAATTCGTCGACGTAGTGCTAATAGGGTTAGGGTTAGAGTTAGGGTTAGGGTACAGATACTTTGGTGCAAAATAATACATTGCCCACCCTAAAGTGAACTAGTACCAATTTTCTTATTGTTTTGTGGACTGACAGCAAAGACAATTTGTTTAACACTGTTTGACATGACCCGTTGAACATTGAAACATTTTATTAAGATCAGTCTGTAAACTCATTATAAATCTATCCCCCTCCAAAAAAAATCGCATATTGGGTACATGCAGTCTCTGTCATTCATTGAATTTCAGTCCTCAACACCCCCTCAAATTTCACAACTCCAACACTGGATATATATATATATATATATATATATATATATATATATATATATATAAACCATTGTCTGGCTTATCATTCACCTTTCCCATAGCAATTTTAAGAAGGCTAAGCGCCCAAGAATAAGCAGCTACTGTTGAACTACTTTCCAAGCGCCATATAAATCCACGAGATTTTACTTGCTTGCTTACAATGGAAATGTCGGTAATCTCTTTGACAATGTCTATTCAGTATATCTTATAAACAACGTCTGAATTGAGTTAACATAGTTCAATTTCTGTTCAGCAATTGTTCCAGTGACACTTAGTTCGATAGTAGCGTTCTGACTGAAGCTTTCAGTTGATTCTAAAGGTGAACAGGACACAGGCTCAGCGTGTAATACGTGCTGTGCTCAATTTACGAAGACACCAAATTAACACTGTTTTGACCGTAAGACTCCGTTCTACGCCTCTATTCAACCGATACCTACAGATTAATTTAGTCTAAATAAACCAGTTTCTATGAACCGACCGACGACGACGAAGACGACGAACGCCAGAGTCCAGAAGATGCAGTGAGATCTGGCTAAGGCCAGATCTCCTTCTCGACCCGCCATTACAACACACTGTGAACACAGACTGCAGAGCCAACGACAAGCGCCCACCGGCATCATCGCATCGGGTAGGCCGCCCACTGCACACACTTAAGACTCTTTGCTATCTCGACAGATCTTTAACTCTGTATTTTTAACTGCTATCGTCTTTAATCATTTCTTAAGTTTATGGCTTGGCTTAAGGTTTGGTTTAGACATCTAGCAAACAAAAGTAATAAAATGACGGTATCCAATGCAATTGCTGTGCATCAGCGCATCTGGTTTGTTTGCGTTTCCCAGGTGGGTTCTGCCGTTGTTATTACTTCGACTGTGGTGGAATTCCACTGGGAATTAATACGACGATGCAATTGATAACCTAATTGTGCGATTTTTATTGGACTGATGTTCGGCCAGCACAGACGTCTGTTTTTTTAGCGTTGTTAACAATCATTATCAGTTATCACTCATATTAAGCTTATAAATTTCATAACATGCGTGTATGCATAAAAGGCAATTGGTGAAATACCAGGTGCAACTGTGACCTAGAATCCTAGATTTCATACCTAGGCTACCTCTCTACTCAAGCAGCATGCCATCGTTATTACGATGGCATTATCATAACTGTAATCATTAATCTCTCTCTTACCTCAGGCAGTTTGAAGTTTCCCATCCTCGTTCAAAAACTCTTTTATCACTCCTCTCCTAAAAAAGCCTGGCCTTGGTAGAGAAGATCCTAAACACTCGTCAGTCTACCTAATCTACCTACACTAAACATCACTCAAAAGAAACCGCCCTCGCCTGCATTCATGACAAACTTTTAACTGCAATTGGTCTCCGACAAGTTGCTGGCACTTGTCTCCAGAGCAGAGGCGTCATTTGCGGGGGAGAAGGAAATTAAAATATTTATTTATAATGTATTAATGTGAACAAATTGCAAAAATTGTCAAAAAATATTTTAAAAAATGCAAATTTTCCAACATTGGCCCTAAAATTTGCCAAAATTGCTCAAAATTTGCAAAAGATTGCAAAAAATTGCAAAAATGCCTAACATTTGCAAAAAATTCCCAAAATTTGTCAAAAATTTGCAAATAAATTTTCTCGCCCCCAAGAAAAGTGTGAGATGACGCCACTGCTCCAGAGACCAGGGTCAGGCACTGTTTACTCTAGACTCCTTAACTCCGGGGAAACTGACAAAGCCGGGAGGAAACTGAAAAAGCCAGGAGGAATTCTGCTAGGGGCTGCTGTTATAGTCCATGTAGTATGCAAAAATTTCCGGGGATTTCTAAATTTCCGGGGAAAAGGGCAATTTTCCCCGGAAACGGCCTAGATTAAACACTGGGGTCAGGGATATTCAGGGCCGCCGAGAGAAATTCCGGGTCCCGGAACAAAAAATTTGCGGGCCCTTAAGAAAAATTTATCAAGTCTCAGAAAACCTGACAAGAAAGAAAACGTTATAAACTCTCCAAAAACAGCCTCACAAGCAAAAAAACGCTGTCAATTCACAAAAAACACAATGACAAGCAAAAAACAAAAAAGAACCTTATCATCACTGGATCCTGGCCCCTGAAAACTCCATGGGCCCCGGTACAATGTACCGGCTGCAACCCCTCTCCTCAGGCCTAGGGATATTTCTAGGATTGTTAATTTATTTGGGGGTGTCGACGGTCGACCTCAAATTGGTGGGGTGTCCGGAGCTAATTAGTATGCATTTTGTATGCATCCATTGTCACATATTACCAAATTTTGGAGTGTCGACCTCAAATTGGGGAAGGGGTGTTGGGGGAGGGTGTTAGGGGGTATAAAAGTATCCCTGGCCAGGGTTATTTTTAGGATTATAAATTTGGGGGCCGGGTGTCGGTATATTTTAGGGGTCCATCCTTGTCGGAAAAAGCTTGTTTAATCTAGGCCGTTTCCGGGAAGGAAATTTCCCTCCTCCCCTCGGAAATTTCAAATTCCCCCGGAAATTTTGGCATACTACATGGGCTAAAAGCATCCCCTTAGCAGAATTCCCCCGGCTTTGTCAGTCCCTCCTGCTTTTTCAGTCCCCCCACGGAGTTCATGAGTCTATAGATTAAACACTGCTGACGAGCAAAAGAAAAAAGTCATCACAAGCTCATATTTGTGGGGTATCGGTCTCAAATTGGAGGGAGGTGGTGTTGGGGGTTGTTGGGGGGTGAAAAAATATCACTGCTAGAGGCGGTTCTAGGAATTTTAGTTTAGGTAAGCCAGGCATAGTCCATAAAAATTTAGGGTAGGCCAAGTTTGGACCGTGTCTTGAGGTCAAAGTTTGGAAGGTTAATATCCCACCTGAAATTTTGTGGTTATAATTGCAATAACACAACACAATAATAATAATAATAATAATAATAATAATAATAATAATAATAATAACGCTATTTCCCAGATTAGGTGGCCTTACAATAAATCAATTAGGAAAGTGGCCGTTTTAATAAATCATCATCCACGAATGATGCATCATATATATTTCATCAAAATTTGGATAAATTACTTAGAAAGGTACTGTCTAAGTATGGATGAAGCGATTTTGAAAAATTATTAGAAACACATAGTATAACAAAAATGCACGGCCACCTTATCCAAAACTAAACCATAAAACCCGTATAAAAGGGCCGGCCCTTTTCCCGTGCATTTTCCTATACTGAAATGTTTTCGACGATTGCACGGTAAAAGGGCCGGCCCTCTAATGGGGTATCAATAGAGAAAATTATATATAGGCCTACCATAGCTAGCTAAACCGTACAAGAGGATAAAATAAGCTGTTATTACTATAAATATAGGGCCTATATATAGGCCTATATGTCAGTGTAAGTAAGTAAGTGGGTAATCTAGACTCATGGACTACGGGGGGAAACTGACAAGGCCGGGGGTAAAGTCAGCTAGGGGTCTGTGGGAGAGCTGTAAGTATGTAGTTTGCCAAAATTTCCGGGGCGGGGGAATTTGAAATATCCGGGGGAAAAGACCATTTCCCCCTCACGGAAACGGTCTACTTATAAATATTCAAACATATGATAATCATTTAATATATATTTATATTATGCGCATATACGTATTTATGTATACTGTAAATGCCACTAATATATAATATGATATATATGTGACAGCAAGTATAAAAATATAATATGCAATATTTAATAAAGCATAGGCCTTTATGAAAATAGATAATGATAAATGTGCTATCTGCGCGGCAATCGGATATGCTGCTAATCCATATAATATGCTGATCATATCACCATATATACATATATTATAAGGATATATATATTAAGTGCATTAAAAAATAACTATATATACCGTATATAATCTCTATACATATTATGCGCATATGTGTGCCGATAATATTTATGACACACAAATATATATATATATGTATATATATATATATATATATATATATATATATATATCAACAGCATACATGATATATTATGACAGCACATATATAGATACAACAGCATACTTAGTCTCATATATATATATATATATATATATATATATATATATATATATATATTAAAGCAGCATAATTATATAATATTAGTATGATATATACCTGGCAGCATGTATATGGCAGCATATATATAGCATGTACTTATGCTATATGAAATGTATAGAAATGCTTATCATGTATAGTCTCATATATATATATATATATATATATATATATATATATATATATATATATATATATATAAAAGCAGCATAATTATATAATATTAGTATGATATATACCTGGCAGCATGTATATGACAGCATATATATAGCATGTATTTATGCTATATGAAATGTATAGAAATGCTTATCATATATATATATATATATATATATATATATATATATATATATATATATATATAATATATAACTGCCTTCGTTGCTCCGTTCATGCCAAACTTCTGAAAGTGGATGGATAGGGCTTCAAAAATGGAGATAATATATGTGTATGTATATAAATATATATATATATATATATATATATATATATATATATATTCTGCTCTAAGTTTTCAAAGTTTCAAAGTTGTTACCACTGCACTCTTCTATCTATAGCTTTATATGCATATATACTTATATGTGTCTATGTAATGGACGCATATATATAATATAAAATGGACGGAAAGGGCTTACAAAATGGATATAATACATACATAGAACTTGTCATTGATCATGGAATAATGTGCAAGGCGAGCTGGTCCGAGTTTGCAAGAGAGTCCGTGAAATAATTTTTCCTGAACCAGCTCGGAGATGTAAGCGCCCAGACGGAGACCCACAACGAGTTTTGCCAGAAATTGTATCAAATCCCGCAACAATTGGTCGCCCAGAGGTTGTTAGTACAAACATTTGTAGATACTATATATAAGTAAGTAAGTATACTGTATATCTAATTAATTAATTAATTTAGTATTAAAGGTAATTGAACTAATCATGACAATCCCAACCATAGGAACTGAACCATTGGTCGACAAAGTAGCCCAAAAGCCGCCCTATCATCAAAATACTGGGACTTGTTTATCGGTAAGGTATTTTTCCATAAAAGAAACTGTTCGCGTCAAACCGCCTCCATCTAGGCCTAAATTAGCTATAGCGCCGTGATCGATTACATTACGAAAGACAACTCTTTCCAATTATAATCATTTATTAAGACATATAAAACGTGACGTCATGAGCACAATAAGTCCTTTAAACAAGACTTTTCATACTCAATTGACATTTCACTTTACAAGGTTCATTTTCCCCTGTCAATTAAATCAAAAAAGCACTAAGCAGCTTCTGTTAACCTATACACAAAAAAACAATAAATCAAAGCAATCTAAATATCTGCCTTACTTAACAAAACCAATAAGTATTCTGACAGTAAAACACAGAAATACACCCAACCATAGCAACTTTATTCAAGACATCAAAACATGAGCTCTTACTGGCATTGGAAAAGATATCTAAACAGTATATTTATTCATTGTCAAAACAAATAATACTACGAAATAAATCAAATCTAATGATTAATGTATTGTCCATAGTATTCATCAGATCTCGGATAAACAACTGTACGTACTAATGCTTTTTATGCTTGAACAATAACACACAACAAATATACTGGTTCTCTCAAATATTATTTAATATTTGCCGCTAATCTAGAAAACACACCCAATAAAATCTGAAAAAATCATAACACACAACAAATTTACTATTTTCTCATCTCCATTCCTTAATGATCAAACCCAAACAGAAACATGAGACATCTCTCAAAAACAACTATTGCACAATGCACATAAGGATCTTTTATAATCAATGAAAATATAATTCCATAACTAATGTTCCTTGTCCTCACTCTAAATCAAATCAATTTCTTTGTTTACCAATAAACAAAAGAAACAAACAAAACAATGTCATTGCCTACTAACACACAGCAGCACAAACTAATCTCCGCACTAACACAAAACATTAACCAATTTCAATAAGCAGCCAATCAATGTCACTGCAGATCAACACACACAAAAAATAATTATTCACACTAACCCAAAACACTACTTAGAACGATCCACAAAATCATCATGCAATTTTTTAATCCAAAAGTGCAATCCATAAATCCAAATAACAAATAGAACATAAAACTTCCCCTTATCAAATACAATTCTACAAAATCTTTCACCCCTTTTACACATAGAATCCAAGGTCATATATATTTGATTCAAATGACCTTCAATGCATAACAACCACCTTGTTACCTTACCGAAACAAATCACCTTTGACTTGACACTGGTTAGCAACAGCAAATTACCGATCATGTAATCTACAAACAACTCATCACGATAATAAACTACTAAGAAAGACTAAAACGCTGTGGATTGACAACTTTGGAAAAAAGAACAAGAGGGGATCTAATTGAGACTACAAAACACTAACAAACAAAGTGGATGTACCAAGAGAAGGTTATTTACAACTAAACAATATGATGGTACCCGAGAATGCAGCATGAAACTGTTTAAGAAGCGGATTGGGAGATACAAAAAGAATTTGCTTAGTGCGAGAGTGTTGGACAGATGTAATGAGTTGGATGAGAAGGTAGTAATGGTATCTAGTGTGGATGATTTCAAAATAAACCTTGGTACTATAGTATACTAGATTGGATGGGCTAAATATAGTGGTTCCAAAACAGGGCAGTGGCGGATCCAGGATTTTGGACCAGGGGTCAAATTTTGAGAAATTCAGGCCAAAATTTCCTGACGACCTTTT
This sequence comes from Metaphire vulgaris, assembly GCA_018105865.1. NCBI lineage: Eukaryota > Metazoa > Annelida > Clitellata > Crassiclitellata > Megascolecidae > Metaphire > Metaphire vulgaris. The sequence goes on from CM030834.1 coordinate 4,361,314, forward strand.
TTTGCTCTCCGCACAAAATTTCGAAGTTGCAACTCTAAAAACGAACGTAGTGACGACCTTTTTTTTTGCTTTCACTGGCGTCGCTGCACATTGCCCTGTTTATTTACCAAAACAATATTACATTATTATTTCTGAAAACAGGCCACTTTCCTTCAAAAATCACGTCAGGGGGGTCAGCTGCCCCTGACCCCCCGCTAGATCCGCTACTGAAACAGGGGATACCCTTCTGAACCACTGTAAACATTGTTGTTATTTATTATTATTGGGCCGAAACTATAACCACTAACTGTCAGATTAACTATTGCATCGAGAACTCGTCAAGGCGAATTTGTTTCCTTTTGCAAAGGCTTTTTGCTCGTTAAGAACTTTGGTTCGTATGACTGTCCAGTCATGTACGATATCTGCGTGCCGCTCCTTGAAACGCAGAATATCTTTCTTACAAGGTAGACCAGCGTTTTCCGATATGTGTCGATGAAAATATTGACAAACGGTCCGTGTATGCTCTTGATTCCAGCGAGTGAATTTCCTCTTTTTTTGCCGGAGGTGAATTCTGTGATCCAGAGCTAAAAGATAAATATCTAAAAATTAAGCTAAAAAGGTATACATTACGTAGGCCTAAGTGTAGCCGTTAATATTTATTAAATAATAATAATTAAGACTTTTTCCCCTTACCTCTCCTTTACTGGAGCATTCATGAGACGTTTATGTAGACGGTTCCCTATACCCAAGGTCACTCTGGTATGTTTAAAATCGCCGGTACCATATTTTGAAGACTTAACTAAATCCGACCGGTACACAAGTTAGCACTTAGTGATTTGATTTGATTTGGGTTGGTTTTGATTCTTTAAGTTGAAATGTGATAACCCTTTTCCATTTGCTTGTCGGAATTTTTATCTTTATAGGATTTGAAAATTATTACTAATTATTCCTTGGTTTATTTTGGTAAAAATTATTATTCCAATAAACCTTTTTCCCCTTCCTGGCAAAAATTACGGGGCATCTGAGACTTTTATAATTATAATTAATCAATCCCACGAATCTGTTTTCGCAACTAATAGACTAGTACATATAGTGACAATAATGACTCTGATGGCCTATCTGAGTTTCTGTTTTTCAATGCATATTTGTTTTGAAATGTTAAGTACACAGTCACATTACGATCTTGACATCTGGATATTTTATAATCGTAAAGTGCAGATGAAACAGTTTTTCTTACCCGATAGAAATGATTTGGCTCCATGTCTGTTCAGAAAATCTTCAGATGTGTCAACGTCACGTGTAGATAGCTTTTCTTCAAAATTTCGGCTTAGACAGCAATGCTTGCGCAACGAATACGATGACCGTCTGTGACTGTGCGCGCGTTGGTCGGACTATATATACACACCCGTTCCAAATAGACCGGCTGTCTCCCAGTTTGACATAATTATACAAGACTTTCGTTAGACTTTTGTTCCAAAGGTACAATAGTATCATACTAGATTACTAGTAGTAAAGAATCTATTGAGGACCGCCTGTCACTACCGTTAAAAATTCCTCTGGCAGAATGTCTGATGAAGCCTTATCTCTCCGTATCGTGCCTTACCTCCCCGTATCGGGCGGATTGAGTATAGGCTATAACTAAATCTGCCTGTCTGCGTTAAACCATTGCTGGAGCGATTTTGGGAAATCTTCCGCTCTCGGGGGTCTTATCAAGGCATCTGGCTGATTTTCTGTGAATGCGTTATCTGTTCGTATCGATTAATGAATTTTCCTGTCACAGTGAGGGGGAGAGTGACTTCATGAACTTGACTTGTAGTGCGAATTGGCCGAGTGTTTATCTTAATATCAATTCCTTATCGATTATGTAACTGTAGATTAGGCTATGTTAGCAGGTCGATTCGCAATTTCCTATTTTGACGTTGAATCAAGTTCAATCAACGATACTCCGCTGACCGCTATGCATGGTCTAAACTGAAGTGTTGAGGGTTGATCGCCAGCTGGATCTTTGCTTATCTTAAGCGACCACCCATTGACATTGATTCTTTTAAACTGGGAAGGGGTTTAGGGCTAAGGTGTCTGTCCAAAACAGGGGTGGGGTGTAGGAAAATCCCTGGCAGATATAATACGACAAGCGATCGAAGAATCATCTGCCCACGACACAAGCGACCGTTATCGGATCGAACGCCAGTATGCACAGGCGATGGATACAATTGAATTCAACCTACACTGTCAGATAAGCGGGTAACCCATGAACTAGCACAAGGGCGCGGCGCGGGAGAGACAGAAAGAGACAGACAGACAGAGAAAGAGAAAAACAGATAAAGACAGAGACAGAGAGAATAAAACTGACAAAAAATACAGATTTAGTGACGGATAGAGAGAGGGTGAATAATTATTATTATTATGCGTTTCAAATTACTGTTTAGATACCAATAGGCATCATGTTACAGGTTGAAATGTTGCATGCATTCCTCCGAGGGGCGGAACTATTGGAGACATTAGCAATCTAATTTTTTTACTTTAACACGGTTGGCGGCAATATTTCCGCACCTCGTTGGAACTTGACCTGCCTACGCCACTGCACTAAACTACCTTCTTAACTGCCTACCTATATGTTCCTGATGCAGTTTGTTACAGGCAACGTGAGGCAGATTTGCAACACAATGAACGCTATATATCATGTAGGCCTACAAGGTTTTAGCAGTTAATGGACAGACAATTTTAATTTTTAATCTCGGTATTTACGCCAAAACAGTTACAACTAATTGTGATAGTCGCTTTGCCTAGAAATTTCGTTAAGGCGAATTTTTTTGGCCTTTCTGCGAATGCTTTCTGCTCAGTAAGAACTTTCGTTCTGATTACTGCCCATTAATGTGCGATATCGGGATGACGTTGTTGGAATCGCAAATTATCTTTCTTGCATGGTAGACCAGACATGGACTTGGGTTCATTTTTTAAAACCCAACCCAAAAACATCAACCAAACCCAACCCACGTAAAATTGAAAATATCTGACGCAATCCAACCCATCACTTTTCAAACCCAACCCAACCCACGGAAACTGGGCTACATGACAACGCAAGCCAACCCATCACTAGTCAAATTCAACCAAACCCATGCATTAAAATTTGTTAAAAACGTATTTGATCGTAACCAGTAAGTGAAGAAACGTTCAACAGACTAAAAGTCTCGCTCAGACTGAGCTGAGCTGGCTGAAATACAAGCAGGGTTGTTTGAGTAACACAATGTCAAGGGGCCGTCCATAAATGACGTCCATAAATTATATAGTCGGGATACTTTCGTTATGATACTTTCGATAGATATCATACCGTTTAGTATGTTCTTAACCCATTTGATAACCCTAGAGGCGGGTGCACTAACCCTAACCGACACAGGATAAAAATTGATAGATATCAAACTGTAGTCGGGTTAGTTTAGATAGATATAATACAGTTTCGTTAATTCTACTAACCCTTTGCTTTGGGAGGGGCTTATGTCCGGGGGCTAATGTCCGGGGGCTTTTGTCCGGGGGCTTATGTCCAGGGGCTTATGTCCGTACCCCAGTCGGAATACTTTCGTTATGATACTTTAGATAGATATAATACCGTTTAGTATGTTCTTAACCCATTTGATAACCCTAAAGGCGGGTGCACTAACCCTAACCGACACAGGATAAATTTATTATTATTATTGATAGATATCCAAAATGATATAGTCGGGATAGTTTAGATAGATATCATACAGTTTCGTTAATTCTACTAACCCTTTGCTTTGGGAGGGGCTTATGTCTGGGGCTAATGTCCGGGGAATAATGTCCGAGGGGACTTATGTCCAGGGGGGCTTATGTCCGTACACCATTTAAAACATTTCTTCTAAGATTTGTAAACTTTATAAGATTTTAAACGTTGCTAAGTTGTTTTAAACAATATACGATTTTAAAATTTCAAAGATTGTGTAATTTTAACATGGAACATAGGGGTCAGCGCTTTGTGACGTCTTTTTGAGGGAGGTCTGGCTTTTTGTGACGAAGTGTGACGAGGGGAGGGGGTCAAAATGGTCCAAAATCGCGTGACGTCAGTTATGGACGGCCCCCAAGTTCATGTTGGGTTGCTTGTTACAACCCAACCAAACCCACCAATACATTAACCCAACCCAATCCAACCCACCAAAAATTAAAAACTGTGACCCAACTCAACCAAACCCGACCCAACCCATGGGTGGACCCAGCCCATGTCCATCGTTATCGTAATCGTTCTTGACATTTTCTATAGCGCCGCATCATGGCCAAGGCCAAAGTCAAAGGTGCTGCCAACAACGTTGACAAGTCAATGCAGAACGTAAGATGTTAGTCTACGAAAAATCCGCTCCGATGGTCGTGGTGTCTGGAAAAAGTTCGTTGCATGTCTGTGGTAGACCAGCATTATCCGAAATGTGCTGGTTGAAATATTTGCAAAACGGTGCGCGTATCATAATATGCAATAAACAAACCAAGCCATGAAAAATTTATTAAAATAATCAATCGATTAATCGTTCAAACGATCTATGTATGTGCATCGATCGATCTTTCAATAAAGAAAGACGAGAGGTTTTTCCATAGCGCCTATGGAAAAAGATTCGAAGCGCTCTACAAATGGGATTTTTTTTGAGACTTTGGTTATTTTTTGCATAATTGCAAAACTATATGAAGGAAAAAACTATATGAAGGAAAAGTTTCGCAAACGAGGGTTTTTAATTTTCTCTGAATTATTTCAAAAGTCAAAGTATGAAGGTTGTGTGTTTGCAGATTGCTGTATTGTACGTATTCTATGGATGAACCCCAATTGGATAGACCCAGAAGTGACATTAACATATTTCAGGGTCAAAGAGCTGCCATGCATCGCCTTTTCCTACCAACCGGCTTAGGTACAAGTGCACCAAGACGGTCATTGTTGTCAGCCCAATGTCCAACCGGCGGCTCAAGGCCCCTCAGGGTCCATCTGCCCGTCAAGAGATTACGCTGTGCATGGGTAACTGGGTCAACTGAACTTGAGTTTCGAAAGCATACAGGTGTAAGGAATTTTAATGTTAAACGTGGTAAACACACACACACACACACACACACACACACACACACACATATATATATATATATATATATATATATATATATATATATTTCAGTTCAAGTGTGTTCAATAAATAAGTCATTACACGAATTCCTAGCAAATACAAATACAGGAGTAGTAGCTTTACGAGTACTTAGTTAGTTTATGTCTCTCACGTCTAGTTGCAAATAAATTTTCTCATCGCAAACTAACGCTGCATTTACTAGAGCTGCTGTTGTGGTCCTTGTGGAAGCACGTTTTTTTGGTTTCTTTCAAACGTAAGCATGGAATCCTAGATTAATCACCTTGACGGTTAACTGGTCAAACGCCAAAGTCTGCCAAAAAGCAGACAATACATCTGCTTTAAATCTTGCCAGACCAGCTCTCTCTCTCTCTCTCTCTCTCTCTCTCTCTCTCTCTCTCTCTCTCTCTCTCTCTCTCTCTCTCTCTCTCTCTCTATATCTCTCTATATATATATATATATATATATATATGTGTGTGTGTGTGTGTGTGTGTGTGTGTGTGTCTGTCTGTCTGTCTGTCTCTCTCATTTTATCTATCTACCTAGATGTCCCTCATTCTCTGTCTGCCTCTCTTTCTCCGTCTCTTTCTTTATCTGTCTTTCTCTCTTAACATCGATTTATCTTGTCGCTTTCTCTCTTCCTTTCTATATGTGTGTATATATTATTAATTAGACAATTTTATATAGTGCTGTATGTATATGTATGTATGTTTGTATGTATGTATGTATGTATGTATGTATGTATGTATGTATGTATGTATGTATGTATGTATGTATGTATGTATGTATGTATGGTGTACGGACATAAGCCCCGGGGACATAAGCCCCGGGGGACATAAGCCCCCCGGACATTAGCCCCCCGGACACAAGCCCCTCCCAAAGCAAAGGGTTAGTAGAATTAACGAAACTGTATGATATCTATCTAAACTATCCCGACTACATCATTTTGGATATCCATCAATTTTTATCCTGTGTCGGTTAGGGTTAGTGCACCCGCCTCTAGGGTTATCAAATGGGTTAAGAACATACTAAACTGTATGATATCTATCCAAAGTATCATAACGAAGGTATCATGACAAAATGGGGGCTTATGTCCTAGGTTATCACTTTTTCGGGTTTACACCGGGGGGCAATGTCCGGGGATGCTTATGTCCCCCAGGGTAGCTTATGTCCCCCTGAGTTTATGTCCTGGACTCGTATGTATGTATGTCTCCGTCTGTCTGTGTCTTTCTGTATCTCTTGAGTTCTGTGTATCGCTGTCTGTCTGTCTCCCTCTCCCTCTCTCTTTCTGTATGACCTTGTGTCTGTCGCACCAACTGTCTATCACTCTCTGTCTCCCCCTTTATATGGCTCCTCTCTCTCTCTCTCTCTCTCTCTCTCTATATATATATATATATATATATATATATATATATTTATATATATATATATATATATATATATATCGCTATCTACATCTCATCTCTACATCAATGTTTGGAATGATGAAAAGAACAATAGTGGGTCGAGACAAAGAGATAATCATAAAACTATATAAGAATGTAGTAAGGCCTCATCTAGAATACTGTGTTCAGGCATGGAATCCATTTTATAAAATTATAGAGCCTTTAGAACACGTGAAAGACGAGAAACAAAGATGGCCAGTAGATGCCATAATTTTAGCTATGAAAAAAGACTTGAAAACTGTGGATTTACAACATTAGAATGGAGAAGAGAGAAGGGGATTGGATAGAAACATATAAAATAATGACTGAGAAAGTGGATGTGCCATTCGATCGGTTTTTTCCATTGGCACGCTATAGCAGCACAAGAGGTCACAAATGTAAGTTGTTTATGAAGAGGGTGAGACCAAGAAAGAAACTTTTTTAGTGCGATGTTTGTGGAACAGTATGCAAAATTTGAAATTAATAGTTCCGAATTTGAACTCTGTAGGAATAGTAGGATAGATAACATAAGACTGCTGCGCTGTTACTGAGTGACTTGTTGACTTAAAAGTGACTAATCAATAATTAATCTATGGCTCTTTCTCACTTTCCGCTGGCAGCAAAATTTATGTGAATCGGGATTGTGATTAATCAGGTTTATGAATAGAGATTCCGTTGTTTTATAGTTAAGCAACCTACGTAGGAACATTAATAATGTCGCATAATATTACAAATAATATGACGGTCGACTAAGGTTGAAGGAAGCCAGTTCAATTCAGGCAATCTGTCTGTTCGTCTCCGTCTCTCTGTTTATCTCTCCTGTCAGTCAATTTCAAGTTAAAGAGGATAACAAATAATATGACGGTCGACTAAGGTTGAAGGAAGCCAGTTCAATTCAATGCAATCTGTCTGTCTGTCTCTGTATCTCTGTTTATCTCTCCTGTCGGTCACATTCAAGTTAAAGAGGATTACTAATAAACGCGGGCAAGGTGTTGAAGCCCAAGCATGTAAATTACCCTTTGTTCAAGCCATGTCTTAATTGGCAGCATTGATGCAGCTATAACTTAGACTATAACTTTCCAATTATTCGTCAAATCGTCCACGTTATTCCCTAGCTGCCGTTACTCCTAAATTTTATATGATATAGGCTTACGAAGGCACTTCCGCCCGGTTGAAAAAGGAAGAAGCCACACACATGTATGCACCCAAACACGCACATAAGAAGTGTTAAATTGAATGCTTTCAAACTTCTGTTTGTATATTAGACTGCCTGTTTTTATGTCGGTCTATGGGTTGGTGTCCTCTTCATTTCGCAGCCAGCCATCCAGCCGCTCGGTCGGTCAGTCAGTGAGTCAGCAGTCAGTCTATCTTTCTGTCAGTCTGCCTGTCTGTCGGTCTATCTCTGACTGTAGCTCTTTATCTCGGTGTATCTTTCCTCTCTCACTCTCTCCCTGTCATTCTCTCAAGGTCTGTCTGTCTGTCTCCCCTCTCTCTCTCGCTCTCTCTCTTTTTCTGTCTATTCCTCTCTGTCTATTCCTCTGTGTCCCGGTCTCCTTTCTCTGTTATGCCTCTCTGTCTCTCTATCCTTCTTTCCATCTCCCCTTCTCTGTCTTTCTCTCTCTCTCTTTTTCTTCATCTCTGTCATCCAATCACTCTCTCCCTCTTTCTCTCCATCTCTGTTTATCTGTCTCTCTGTATGTCTGTCTGTCTAGCCACGTCTGTCTGTCTCTCTCCATCTCTGAGTCTCTCTCTCTGTCTGTATCTTTTTCTCTTCGCCTGTCTCTCTCTCTCTCTCTCTCTCTCTCTCTCTCTCTCTCTCTGTCTGTATCTCTCTCAGTCTCAGTCTGTCTACTTTTCCAACCCTCTCTGTTTTTCTGTCTTTCTGTCTGGCTCTCTCTGTGCGCGTTTTTCTGTCTCTCTCTGTCTTTCTATTTACAGTGACTGACTGACTGACTGACTAATAGTGACTATTAACTGATGGAAGGAATATTTATCTCAGCTGGTGGGCGGAGTTTATTGGGCACGGTAGAATGTGCTCTAAGCCGGCCGGGCTGCACAGGCCTCCACCTTTATATTCCGGCCTTTGGGGGCGGAGCTGCTAAGGAGTTATACTTTATGTTATCATTTCGGAAAGCGGTTATTTTTTATGCATATATCGATTTCGTCGGAAATCGATGCGTGCCGCAGTAAATTTTATCAAATTCGACGCATGTTCATGCATTAATTTAGTATCAATAGTAAAATTTAAGACATAATTTCATTTTCGTCAAGAAAAAGACATTTTGTGGAAGGCCCTTTAATCCCGCTTTTAATAAATTCTAGTATAATTCAATAATAATTTCTCAATTTTTCCTTATTTATTTCTTACAATATTGACATTTTTTTCAAAAAAACACAGTTCCCTATTCAACTTCGAGGATCACTAAGCACGTTGGTATATTTCAATTGCAGTTAATTTCCTGTATTCTTGGTTCAGTTGGTAGCTAAAAGTTAGGTGGCCGCTAGAACGGCCACAATCCTGACACGGCCGCTTAACCCCGGAATTTTGACCACGCGAAGGCCACATAACCGGGTCTTAATACTTATAATAATAATAATAATAATAATAATATGTATGCATGTATGTATGTACAGTGTGTGTGTGCGTGTGTGCGCGTGTGCGTGCGCGTGTGTGTGGCGGACTGTGGCCTAGGTCTAGCCCCTCGGCTGCTATGCTATTGCGCTGTGATAATTAGTGATCGACAACGGTGAACGTCGCCTAAAACGAGAATGCGCACAGCCAGGGCCGCCGAGAGGGGGGGCAGGGAGGGAAACTGCACAGGGGCCCGGCGGTCTGGGGGGGGCGGGCCGATGATGAATATTTATAATTAACAATAATATGAACAATAATACTAAAGTAGAGGGGGCCCGGCGAGCAAAAGGGGCCCGGCGTGAAAAAGGTTGACAAGCAAAAAAATCATCACCTAATTTTAAGATGTAAAAGAGCCTGTCAAGCAAATAAAAAAGGTCGTCAAGCAATTTTATTCTACACTGCACAGAGGCCCGGAATTTCTCTCGGCGAGCCTGGTCAAGCCTGAGGAGAGGTGGTGCAGCCGGCCGGTGCATTGTTCCGGGGCCCATGGAGCCCACAGGGGCCCATGGAGCCCACAGGGGCCCATGGAGCCCACAGGGGCCCATGGAGCCCACAGGGGCCCATGGAGCCCACAGGGGCCCATGGAGCCCACAGGGGCCCATGGAGCCCACAGGGGCCCATGGAGCCCACAGGGGCCCATGGAGCCCACAGGGGCCCATGGAGCCCACAGGGGCCCATGGAGCCCACAGGGGCCCATGGAGCCCACAGGGGCACCCGTGGCCGATAGTTTTTTGCTTGTCAGACTCTTTTTGAAGATGCGATAACGTTTTTTTTGCTCGTCAGGTTTTTCGAAGAGGGGCTGTCCATTAATTATGTCAACAATTTTTGGGCAATTTTTGAACCCCTCCCCCTTGTCAAATGTCAACAACTGTCAACTTTCAGTTACCCTCCCCCATAATTACGTCAAAAACTTTTGAACCCCCAGATCAATGACAGGTCCCAATAACAAGGTTAATATTTTTGCGACGATGACCATTTTTTCTCTTTTTGCTCGTCGAGTGTCAAAATGTGATGGTTATGAACTTATGACCTTTTTGCCATGCTTTTTTCCATTATAATGAGTAGTATTCCATGAAATTTCCTAGTTTTTGATTAATTATTTGTAAAAAGTGAAATTGTTGACGTCAACTTCTCTTGACCTCCCTGTCAACTACTGTCAAACTTTTCAAATCCCCTCCCCCTAAATTGTTGACGTAAATAATGGACAGCCCCTTAAGTAATTAATCAATGCTATAAGCCACAAAAGACTGACAAGCGAAAAAAAGTTCATCAACTTTTTAACACACTTGGCAGATCAGGGGCCCGTGACAATTTTTAATTTTTGTACCGGGGCCCAGAAATTCTATCGGCGGCCCTGATAGTACGTCTTGTACATTATGACAAAAACTTCACTACCGGTACTCGAGAAGTGAACCCGAAATTTTGTAACGTTCACAATCACAGAGAAGAAAGTGGTAGGCCTACATCCAAAGTGTCTTTTTGTGTAGGCCTATCTAAAATGCGCTAAAATTCACATGCGGGCATACGTGATTTTTAAAAATTTCCGGGGGTTATATCTCCGGACCCCCGTTAAAAAGGGGGAAGGGGAGGGAGACCGGGAGAGGAGGCGAGAGAGAGAGATAGGCAGAGAGAGAGAGAGAGAGAGAGAGAGAGAGAGGCCGGCGTAGTGACGGGGGATATATCGGTATATATACACCCCCAAAATCAGTCTGCCTTAAAGTTTTTTTATGTGATTTATATGTGGTTATATATGGCTATATGTAGTTTATATGGTTTTACTTTATAGTTAAGGTTTATAACCCCCCAAACATTAATACCCTCCCAAATCAAATTCCTGGCTACGCCCCTGGAGAGAGAGAGAGAGAGAGAGAGAGAGAGAAAAGGGGAAAGAAAAGAAGAAAAGGGAGGGAAAGGGGGCGGCGGCAGTTGCACCAGTCGGAATTTTTTCCTAGCTACGCCAATGCCACCTATTGTCCTATTACATTACGTTTTGTTTTTTGGGAGGGGAAGGAAAAAATGAAGACCAAAGAATACATGGGTAGAACAGAGCCGTAACTAGGGGTAGCAGGGGGGCAAGTTGCTCCGGGCGCCGACCCCGGGGGCGCTTTTTGAGCGTGAATAAAAAAATTACTGGGTGTAAATAAAAAAAGAGCCGTGACGACTAAAAAAGGTCATCACCGAAATTTCGAAATTGAGGGGCAGGGGCGTAGGGACGGGGTATATCGGTATATATACCCCTCCCCAGAAAAAAATCCGATTACCTAAAAAATTTTTATTGGTTACTTAGCCGTTTTGTTCATACGCGTGACTGTAACATATTGTGACGGGCGCCTATCTCTCTTTAATGGTTATCGTTATCGTCTAGGGGTTTTTAGTATTAATGGAGAATATTTTATCTCCTAGGCCAACCCTATCAACATTAATTCTCTAACAACTCCCTTCTTATGAAATACATTTTAATCTTAACTAATAAATATCTCTTCAACAATAGCGGTCATCAAATCAAATTAGTATTCAGGACCTACAAATTGTTCACTAAGCAAAGCGACAGTACTAATATGGCAACACGTCGCTAACGACGCTAAGCTACAACAGCTGACTACTATCAGTTTTGAATCAACAATAAAACAAGAGTCCTGTAAAACACAGTGACTCTATCAAATAGTTCCTGATAACCACAACCGTACGACTTCGCTTCGATAAGATTATAAATATGTAATTCAACAGTTTAAATAAACAAGAAAACAATTTTCAATCGTCGCCGAATTCTCTTCCGATCGACCTTTGCCTTCGCCGCGTTCCATCGACCTCGTTTCAAACACCAACCGTCGACGCTTTTCGTCGTCCACCAATCACCGTTCTCCACGCTCGTCAACTGCCGAAACGACGTCTTCTTATTCGCTGAAACGATACATAGAAGCAAGCACACACACATAGTTAACTTATGCATCAATCTATGCTAATAACCTGCTTAGTAAGGCGCGAACTTGTTACCATCACACCCCTAGTACACGAGCCTACGGGATGGATCATCACGTCAATTTCAAAAAAAAAAATCAGGAACAATCTCTGAAATGAGCTTGTGAAGAACATCTTATACTTCTAACAACTCAACTAATAAACTTGGGGTAACGGTAGAAGACATCACCTCGAGTCAAAAACAACCACTCCACAAAATTGAGCAACTCCTTGTAGTTATATTACATTAGTCAGTATCTTACTTACACTAACTTAAACTCTTATATCCTATGCATTACTTACACGACATTACTCGAATGAAAACCTAACTACAGTATGAATATTACTTAATCTGATGGCCTGCTAAGAATATCTGGCAGCAAGTTATCTCTGCCGGGCCTATGTCTTATCTCCAAGGAATATTGCTGGAGTTCTAACGACCAACGCAGAAGCTTCGCATTATGTCTTCCCATCTTATGAATAAATGTCAGTGGACTGTGGTCTGAGTAAATAATTGTTTTGTCAGTCCCAAAGTAAACACTGAAGACTCGTACCGCTGACACTAAAGCTAAAGCCTCCTTCTCAACAGTCGCATAACGACACTCATGAGTGTTAAGTTTCCTACTATAGTAACACACAGGGTGTTCTATATTATCATATACCTGGAAAAGAACTGCACCAATTGCTTTGTCACTGGCATCCACTGCAACTGCAAATGGACGATTAAAATCTGGTGTCTTCAGTATTGGTCTAGAAGCTAACCTAGACTTAATATCAAGGAATGCATTTTCTGACTCTTTCTGTCCAGTCAAACTTTGCATTTTTCTTTAATAAATTTGTCAGGGCTATGGACAAGTGAGCATAGTGTGGCAAAAATTTGCGGAAGTACCACCGCAGACTCCAAGGAACGACTGCAATTGCTTCCTTGTCTTAGGCCTTGGGAAATTCTGGATGGACAATATCTTATTCTGCAAAGGTTGGATCTGGCCCAACCCTACACGATGACCCAAATAGTCTATCTGAGCGTTTGCAAATTCACACTTGCTCAGTTTAAGTTTTAAGCCAGCCTTATGAATTTTAGTTAAAACTGCATGAAGATGTTCCAAATGTTCAGCCCAGGAGTTACTGAAAATTATAATATCGTCTAAGTAGGCATCTGCAAATTCTTCTAGCCCACATAGAACTTTCTTAACTAGCCTGGAAAACGTTGCGGGAGCATTTCGACAGCCAAAGGGCATGTACTTCCATTGGAAATGGCCATTTTGGGTTACAAACCCAGTAAGTGGGACTGACTCAGGGTCCATACGGATCTGCCAGTATCCGCAGGTCATGTCGACTTTACTTAAGTATTTGCTACGCCCTACTTTGTCTATCAATTGTTCTATCCTCGGCATTGGGAACGGGTCAGGGATGGTTTGATCGTTTAACTTTCGCAGATCTGTGCAGAGTCTTAGAGATCCATCTGCTTTGGGAACAACTACAACAGGAGCACCCCAGGGGCTGTCACTGGGCTCAATGATCCCATCTGCTAACAATTGCTTTATTTCATTATTTACAAACTTAGTCTTATCAGGGCTTAGCCTATAAGGAGAAAAGTACATTGGCTTGGCATCAGTTTTAAGATTAATTCTATGTGAAATCAAATCAGTTTTCCCAGGTTTATTACTGAAAACCTGTTCGTGTTTGAGAATTAGAGATTTCAACTCTTGGGATTGAATGCAATCCAAATGTTTTGCTTTATTTTCCAACTGTTCTTCAAAAGAACATTGAACTTTCTCTGCAATTTCAACTAGATTTACAACTTCTTGTGTATTGTTATTGTCTGCTGATGAATTCCTCTCAAAATAAGGTTTCAACAAGTTCACGTGGCATAGCCTAGTTTGTTTTTTCCTATCAGGTGTGGAAATTACATAATCCACGGATCCAACTTTCTTAACCACTTTGTATGGCCCATGGTACGCTGCTTGTAATGGTTTACCATCCCTGGGTAACCACACTAACACTAATTGTCCGGGTTGAAATTCTATTTCAACAGCTTTTCTGTCATAATATTTTTTAATCTTGGCTTGCTGCTGAGCATACAGCTTATTCGCTATGTCTATGGAAAATCTAATCTTTTCCCTCAACGACATAACAAATTCTGACACATGGACCTTTTTGACGTGTTCCAGGGTGTCTGCTTTTTGGAACCACTGGTCTTTTAATAAGGACAGAGGTGAATTGACGTGCCTTCCATAAAGCAAATCAAAACTTGAAAATCCGAGGCCTTCTATTGGTACCTCTCTATATGCAAACAGAACCCATGGGATTAACACGTCCCACTCAAGATTGGAATCCTTTTTCACAGCACGTATCATCTGTTTTAACGTGAAGTGGAAACGTTCCAGAGAGCTATTGGACTGAGGATGGTATGCGGAGATTTTAACATGTTTGATGGCACATTGATCTAAAAAGTGCTGCATTACGTCCGACATAAATTCTCGACCTTGGTCAGTAAGAATCTCATTAGGAAAACCGCACCGGGCAAAAACATCTGTTAACATTCGGCAAACAATAGGCGCCTTATGCTCAGGTATAGGTATTGCCTCAGGTAGTGGGTGCATAGGTCCATTATGGTTAACAACCACCTGTTACCGGACTTTTACACTCGGGTAGTGGTCCGACGACATCTACAGCTATTCTATCAAAAGCATTGGACATGATGGGTAAACTGTGTAGCTTGGCAATATTACCATATTTACCTTTATTAAGTTTTTGGCAAATATCGCAAGTTTTAACATAATCCTTTATGTCTTTGTTCATTGAAGGCCAGTAGAAATGTCTTATTATTCTCTGTTTTGTTTTTTGTGTACCGAGGTGACCGGATGCTGGGATATCGTGCGCTACTTCTAACAACCTACGACGAATCTTCCTGGAGCAACGATTTGAACAAAACCCAAATCAGACTCCTGTGGACAATCGGATTCCACAAATTTTCTCACCAGAAGACCGTCATGCACACAATAAGAAATTTTGTGTCCTGAAGTTTCAAAATCAATCACCTCTTCAAACAATTCTTTGAGAGTTTCATCTGCCTTTTGCAGCTGAATCAATTCATCACGAGACAAAGCCAACTCCCTACCAACTACATCTTCATTGAAAGCCATTGGATCAACTGGGCGATGCAACACCATCGAACCATTAACCACCCCATCCTCATGAAAACCAATGTGAAACTGTGGATCAAAAACCTCCAACGATTCACCAGAAACAACTTCATCATGAAAACCATTTGGATCTGCATCACACGAAACAGCAAAACGTGGATCTTCATCAGAACCCAATAAATTTCTCTCAAAAAACTCCTCTAAATTAAGCTCTATATCATAGAATTCATTTGGATTATGGGTGACATCTTCCTTTCGACCCAACAAGTCCTTCTCCAGTTCAATTAATGATTTAGTTTGTGCCCTAGTAACAACACACGACTCAAACGGATCACCACTGCCACGACAATCAACGTCTGCACCAATCAGGACATCAATGGAATGTGGCAAACGATCAATTAGCCCACACAACACCTCTCCATTGTTATACACACAATTTAAGTTAATCAACACCAACGGAATCTTCACAACTTCCCCGGTGATACCGCGAATCATTCGAAATTCACCTGTGTCTTGATATTCACTTGGATTAATTAATTCTTTACTAATCAAAGTCTGCGCTGAGCCGGTATCTCGAAAACAGGTTATTTCTCTTGACTGATTGTGTTTGTTAAAAATTACTGCTTTTGAGCAGAATGGTCTAAAGCTAGGATTGACTGTATTCAAGTTATTTGTTACCTGCTGTACAAAGTTAACATTGGAATCAGGAAAATTTGTGTTTGGACCAAACTTAGCAGTTTCTTCTCTTTGTTTTTTCAAAGCAAAACATTCATTCACAGTGTGATTTTGCTTGTGGCAAAACGCACATCTGGGTGAGGTAGAAAACAGATTTTTGTCCTCTTTGTAACCTGATGTTCTCCCCTGTGTGTTAGAATTGGACGAATTTCTAAAACTTGTATTAGTCCCAGGCTGCAATGCTCTTTGATTAGCATTGTGGTCTGCTGAAATCTCCAGTTCATATTATGGTTTGCATTGTCTCTGCCAGTGTGAAATTTGTTTGTTTGATCTGAATTAAATTCTGGTCTGTATGCATTTGAATTGAACCTGTTTCTGCCAAATGTGTCATTATTAGCAGAGTAGTTTCTATGGTTTGCTATGAATTGATCTGCTAATCTAGCCAATTCTGCAAGTGTTTGTGCTTGTTTGTCTAAAAGCCAAAACTTTAATGCACTGTCATTAATCTTAGACAAAAATTGCTCCATTTTAAAAACTTCTTTCAGTTTTTCAGGGTCATCTTGAGCTCTTTGGCCCACTATCCACCTTTGGAATGGCCAATTCAAACGGGTTGCAAAGTGACTATACGTTTCGCTTGGGTCCTTGGAAAGCTGTCTAAACTTAACCCTATACGCTTCTGGGACCAATTGGAATAAGTTCAAAATAGCCTCTTTGACATTGTCATAATCACGGGCTTGCTCATCTGTCAACTCAACAAAAAACTTTGATTACCCTCCCAGTGACTTGTGACTGTAGTACTGAAGGCCACTTAGTCTTATCAATTTGAAAACTTATCATCGTCCTCTCAAAAAGTGTTAGATAAGAGTCTATGTCACTTGTCTCACTAAATCTAGGCAAAGATTTCTTTGCATTCTCTAGGGACTTATCAGAACCCCCCAAATTAATTATGTCTCCACTTACTCTCTCACTCTGTACACTTAATTTGTGAATTTCAATTTTTTCATTTGCTTCTATTTCTCTTTGCTTGGTTACTGCCTGAGTCTCTAACTCTTTTGTGTGTCTCTGAGTTTCTAACTCTTGTGTGTATCTCTGAGTTTCTAACTCTTTTCTTTAAGTTGAGTTTGTGCAGCTAACTCATTCTCTTTAAGCTGAAGTCTATGCATTTCTAATTCTACTTCCAGTCTCTTAAGGGCAACTACCTCTGATTCTACAGGTGGCATTGTGTTTGTTTGTTGGGTGGAGTTTCTGCTACACACACTTTCTATCATCTCTGACTTCATTCATCACACTACAGCTCAATTTTATCAAATGGGATTGAAGCTGACATTTTGTCATGCCTTTTTGTGACAATTCCTTGCTGGATAAATTTGTTCTAAGCTCCTCTAAGCTCATTTCAAGGATTTCTTCCAGGGACAAAGCTGAAGGTAAATCTAAGCCTATTTGTTCTGAGGCCATGGTAACAAATTAGCAAATACAATTCAATGCAATGCAACACAATCACAAACAATAATCTTACTGCAACCTACAGTTAATCAGCTACAATTAATTTTGGCTGGGTTTAACTGCTCCACTATGAGCTAGGTTCAAATCCTGCGGCACTAACTCCCAACTACCAGAAGGCGAGTAGCGTCAAAAACACAGGTTCTATCCCGGACGAGCCCCCAATAATGTGACGGGCGCCTATCTCTCTTTAATGGTTATCGTTATCGTCTAGGGGTTTTTAGTATTAATGGAGAATATTTTATCTCCTAGGCCAACCCTATCAACATTAATTCTCTAACAACTCCTTCTTATGAAATACATTTTAATCTTAACTAATAAATATCTCTTCAACAATAGCGGTCATCAAATCAAATTAGTATTCAGGACCTACAAATTGTTCACTAAGCAAAGCGACAGTACTAATATGGCAACACGTCGCTAACGACGCTAAGCTACAACAGCTGACTACTATCAGTTTTGAATCAACAATAAAACAAGAGTCCTGTAAAACACAGTGACTCTATCAAATAGTTCCTGATAACCACAACCGTACGACTTCGCTTCGATAAGATTATAAATATGTAATTCAACAGTTTAAATAAACAAGAAAACAATTTTCAATCGTCGCCGAATTCTCTTCCGATCGACCTTTGCCTTCGCCGCGTTCCATCGACCTCGTTTCAAACACCAACCGTCGACGCTTTCGTCGTCCACCAATCACCGTTCTCCACGCTCGTCAACTGCCGAAACGACGTCTTCTTATTCGCTGAAACGATACATAGAAGCAAGCACACACACATAGTTAACTTATGCATCAATCTATGCTAATAACCTGCTTAGTAAGGCGCGAACTTGTTACCATCACAATATGTTTTGAGTTTGAAATAGCAATGACTAGTTAAGATTTATACCACCCCCCACAAATCAAATTCCTGACTACGCCGCTCAGTTCAGACATCAGTGTCAGTGCTCGGCTAACAGTAAATTTTGACCGATTGATCAATGTAAACAAAGTCCAGTAATAAAAGTGTCTACTGTACAGTATATATCTGCTTCCAAAGGCATAGATTTAAGGTTGGATTGAGCGAAACCCGCTATCTTTGTTTAAATAGTTTCATAGGTAGCCTATAGAAACCAGCTACTATAATGGAAGGAAATTCATGTATACATACAGTGCTGAACAGATTATTTCACGACTTTCACGTCCAGCGGTCATTGGCAGGCTCAAGGGAGTAAAGAATAACGATGCAGCGCGATGTTCGCTGTAAACTTAAGGGCGGCGCGTTAAGATGTTATTAGCCTAATGCGTTTAAACAAACTGCCCGTCCATTCGTCGACCAAAGTGAAAGATTTACATTATAATCCAGTTAAATTGAAGTTCAAGGCACCGTGTTACAGTGATGTTAACAAGGACCGACCCCCAAGGACGAGGATAAGGACAAGGACCGACTCCCCAAGGACGAGGATAAGGACAAGGACCGAACCCCCAAGGACGAGGATAAGGACGAGGACCGACCCTCCAAGGACGAGGACAAGGACGAGGACTTACCCCGCAAGCACAAGGACCACAAGGACTGACCCCCAAGGACAAGGATCAAGGACAAGGACAAGGACCAACCTCTGTCAGATAAAAAAGTCGGATAGGAAAAACCAAACACAATTTCAATTCGAATCACAAAATTAGAAAAGCAAATTTAAAAAAAAAACATAATGTAGTCAACAGCAATGCTGCATTTCAAATGCGCCTTTGACTTTAGCCACCTAGCTATGTTACAGCGCTTAAGAAATTGTCAAGTTTAATAATAATAATAATAATAATAATAATAATAATAATAATAATAATAATAATAATAATAATAATAATAATAATAAATGAAAAAGTGTTTCCAGCAGCTGATCAGTCATGCACACACGGTGAGGTCTAATTATGAGACCACTTTGCGAAAAACACTCGTTCAACTGGAGCCGACGTCGCAGGGAAACAAAGAATTCTGCTAAAGAATCAACTGATATTTGGTATTATAAAGGAATCAATGACTAAACATTTAGAGTAACTCAACGCAAGTATGTAGTCAAAATATAAATCCACATACTATTCTTACCTTGGAACATAATTATCAGTACAATTGAAAATGGTATACAAGTAATTTGGTCCTTATAAGGACTTTTCAAGGACTAAGTTACAAGGACCAGGACAAGGACCGATCTGCAAAGACGAGGATAAGGACAAGGACCGAACCCCCAAGGACGAGGATAAGGACGAGGACTGACTCCCAAAGGACGAGGACTGACTCAGTGACTCCCCAAGGACGAGGACAAGGACAAGGACTTCAAATTGGTCCTTAAGGAGTCCTTAAGGACAAGGACCAGGACAAGGATTAACATCACTGCCGTGTTACTGTAACTTTATATATATATATATATATATATATATGTGTGTGTGTGTGTGTGTGTGTGTGTGTGTGTGTGTGTGTGTGTGTGTGTGTGTGTCCGACGGGCTTCTGAACGACACGGACAGACAGACAGCTTAGATAACTTCTGTTGGGACTTGGATAAGTTGGGAGGGAGTAGGGGCCTAGTCGTACCTTGGACAACTTGGCCCCGGGCGTCAGTAACCATCTACCGGTAACCGCCACTGACTGCGGATAATTGGCTAATCGAATCGTGAAGAACGGTACGAACACGTCTGTCGGCTTATTAAAAGCAGGGGCGTAAACCTGGCGTCAACATTGGGGGGGGGATAGAATAATTTTTAAAAAGTTGACCCCCCCCAGAAATATAAATATCCCCCCATTTTGGGGGGGGGATATTGCATAGTATGGTGGGGACTTTAAATTGCCCATGAAATAGGCCTACGTCTTGACAAGCCAAAAGGAAGGTCATCCTGATATTTTTATATTTTTCCCTCTCCAAATACCCTGTTAAGCAAAAAAAGGTCATCCGAAAGGAGAGAATGTGGATTTGGCGTAATTCTGGCATCAACATCATGGGGTAGGATACAATTTTTTTACCATATAGCCCAAATATTGGGGGGATAATTGATACTCTGTCCCCCGCCCAGTGTTGCGCGGTAACGAAGTAAAAGTAACGCGTTACATTACTTAAGTACAATTCTGAGTACTTCGTACTGTAACGAAGTATACAACTTACCAAGTACTTTTTACTTGTAACGAAGTAAGTTTTTATTCAAATATTAGTACTTTTACTTCGTTACATTATGTCTTTCACGTTTCGTTACAAGTAAAATTTCTCATCACCAAATTTCGATACATTTACTGGAGTACCTGTTTAATTCTTCACAACTTCCCGTGTTTAGTCGTACAGGGTTGACAATGACCAACAAACGTACACGCATGACTGACAGATTGTTTGAAAACTTGATCTTTCTTAGACCTACATGCAATCACAGAGCCGCAGTTAGAGCAGTCGGCGCCCGGGGCAAGGTATAAATTCTGCGCCTCTAAATTCCGGTGATGGCCTTTTTTTGCTTACCCGAGTTTTCACGGCAACGTACAACATACACATTTTAAGCCTGTGACAGTCTGAAAACCGGCAATGACCTTTTTTTTACTTATCAACATTATTTTCACGCCGGAGGAAAGCGGTATGAAAAATTAAGGACTTAGTGTGAAAATTGCGCCTTCGAGGACGGCGCCCGGGACAGCTTGCCTCTGCCCCTAGCTACGGCTTTGTGAAACCAGCATTTGTGCTAATGCAGTTAATGGTGTAAATGTGTACGTGTTGACTGCTGAGGCTTCTGCATGTTGCTTAAAAGTAGTAATAAAAATGTGATTTAGCATGATAATGTGGAGTTGTTGATGATTCCGTCTGTCACGGTACTTTTTACTTTTTACTTAAAAAGTAACTTTTTGAGGAGTACTTTTTTACTTTTACTTGAGTAACTATTTTTATAGGTACTTTTTACTTTTACTTAAGTAAAAAAATGACATAATACTTGTACTTTTACTTGAGTACTCAAACTCAGTACTTCATACAACACTGCCCCCGCCAACTAATTATTTGCGGGGACCGTCCCCGCCGTCCCCCGGGTTTTACGCCCATGATTAAAAGCTATGAGTAGACCTATACGACCTGTAAGCAAACAGCCACGACTGGAATATTTTGTTCGATCGACAAAACCTACTAACGGAAATTAATGTAAGAGACTTTTTCAAAAATCAGGTAGAATCTCAGATCTCTATATATAGTCTATATATATATATATATATATATATATATATATATATATATATATATATATATATATATAATATATAATATTAGTTATGTATACTATACATAATATATATATGAATAATATTTGTATAATATAGACCTATATAACCTGATATATTATACATATGTAATATATAACAATATATACCCCAAATTTTATACCCCCTCCCAAATCAAATTCCTGGCTACGCCCCTGTTGAGGGGCGCAAAATGGAAATCTTGCCTCGGGCGCCGAAAACCCTAGTTACGGTTCTGGGGTAGAACAATTAGACAATGAGCTAAAGACTAATGAACTCAACTTGAATGACTTAATTATAGTCCCATAGTCAATCAGATTAAGGCCGAACTGTTTGGAAGAATTCAAGAATCTTGTCAATGGCCTATGCTGCACAAGGAGTGACAAAGACTGATGATGATGATGATGATGATGATGATGATGATGATGATGATGATGATGATGATGATGATGATGATGATGATGATGATGATGATGATGATGATGATGATGATGATGATGATGATGATGATGATGATGCCTACATTACGTTACTGCTATTGGAGATATTATGATATATGACGTCAGTGCGCGCTATTGATTTCCCAGAGTTCATCGACCAAAATGGCGGCTGTGTGTATGACACAGTGGAGGAGGTTAAATAACGTCGGTGTTCAGCTGTCGACTGAAGCGTCGTTCAGTTGAAGACTCGTCCTCCTCCTCTCAAGCACAGCATTAAGCATCTCAGCCGCGCTCTGCTTTGGCGTCTAATTCCGATGTCGTTGGCTGTGTCTGTCTTTGTGTAATACTCTATCTTTGCCTCTTTGTTTCGTTATCTTATTTGGAACTGTGTTCAGAGACGAGCTTTAGACGAGTTCTTTATAATGTTAGAAATCGATATGTTTACGCACGGAAGACTCGTTTCTAATACTTATTTCGTGCGTGCGTCGTTGTGTAATGTTATTTATGTAGCGCCTTTTGAGTGCAATGCGTAATTTGTTATGTTCACGGACTATGTTTGGGTGATCCCGTAGTTGTCTTTCCAGGTGGTATTTGCAGTGTGTCGTGCCATTTACATCCGCCAAACCGTGACATCGTTATTGATACTTTTTCAATTAATTGCATGCACTCTTAGCCAGAACCAACCACTTTTGGAATGGTCTATAGATTTCATTCATGCACATGATTTCTGACTGTGGTTTATTGTTAATCTACTATTAGCTTACAGCATGTTAGGGATCAAAGTAAAATATGCATTGCAAGTGTAGTTCTGATGCATGAACCATTATAAAAATCTAAGAAAAATGTGAACAAAGTACTTATTCCCATATTTTGTTTTTGTGGCTTAGAGGTTATTGCATGCAGTAAATGAAGTCTACTTGAGCACTGTTCTGTATTCCTTTGCATATTTATTATACACTAAATTCAGAATTGATATAAATGCTTTTGCAGGTAAAGTGGAGGCCTGAAGATTTGACAACTTAACTTGAGCTGATCTTTTAATTTGGCACTCACTTGTCATTGATGCAGTGTTGCCATTAAATCAACATCTTTGCACATTATAATTGACAATGGGGAGTAGTTCTTCAAAGTTTCGTAAGCATCTGCAAAACGGAGACGAATATGCGGCGATGCATTTGTTTACGAGCAGCAGTGATCTTCACAAGGGCCTTGACCCAAACTCATCATATGGAGACAGTCACAGTCATAACACTCCAATGCACTATGTCGCTAGACATGCAATGAAATCACTTCTTAGGTATTCATTTTCACTTACTTTGGAAAATTGAAGGTTTTTGTGTTCTGTAGAGCAGGGACGTAGCCAGGATTTTAGATTTGGGGGGGCTGAAGCCCAAGGCTCCCTGCCTCCATTGACGCCCGCACATTAGGGCAAGGGGACACCCCTGGAAAATGCAAATACCAATATTTCATATTGAAATTTGAAAGCCTTGCTAAAATATTACCCGTGACCATTGTGCTAAAATGTGTGTTGCCCCTTTTGGAAAAATTTATGTGCTGTACCTGTGCCATTATGTGTTTGCCACTGTTGGAAAAAATTTCTATGGGCATGGCCCATGGCCCCCTCTCTTCCCCTCCCATTTCCTTGTGTTACACTCTTTTCAGCCGTGTTAGACGCGGCCTCCTTTGGAATGGGGGTCCGGGGGTTCTACCCTGGAAAAAATTTTTAAAATTGTAGATGCTCATTTGTGTGTTTTAGAGCATTTTGGACACAAAATCACAGGTCTGGTATCAATAGGTTCCATGTCTGTAATTTCTTATGTTTAAAAATTTAAATTTAAAAATAATTAAAATAATTAAAAATAATAAAAATTTAAAAATAAATTTCAAATAATTCTGCTTAAATTATGTGCGTGGTAATTCAAAAATTACATGCATTTGGCCCATACTGGTGTCAACGTTACTAAGAGTAACAGTGGCAGATGCTACTGCTAAATGCAAAACTTGTCTAAGGGTTCATCCATGTAGTATGTATGCAAGAAAGGTATATTTCACCCCCCCCTCATTGCACATAGTGTGCATAGGAAATCTCCAAAGTCAGACCCCTTTTCCTCAATGTGCACATAGTATGTACTATATGGATGAACTCTAAAACTGCTGTAAATCCAGTGTCACAACTGAAAAGTGACAAAATGTAGACAGCAAACAACTAAATTGCCAATGAAATCTTCAAATCACTTAGGCCTAATAGTTAAAAAGCAGTACCGGTAGGCTAGTTAAGCCATAGCAATTAACAGACATTCAATACTATCAATCATTGTTCACTTATAGGTCTTGTACAATTGCTTCTGGTCTCAAATTATAACACTATATTTAATAGAACTTTGCTCGCCTATCTAGTCATTAAGCAATGGTGTTTATGAGCTTTTCAATATCCAGTGTATGATTCTTGTGAACAAACAGAATTGCCAAGTCACTCAGGTGATCATCGCAGTTTTGTTACGCAAGCATGTTTTGATGAACTTCATGGCAGAAAATTATTGGCTCACTGCCCACAGCAGTACAGCACCATAGCAAATTAATGACACCACAAAATCATTACCATTAGGTCACAAAATTATTGGTATTATGGGTGCTGATCACTCAAGACTGCACTAACTGCACCAACAAAACTTTTGAGCCTGCAACGCCATTTGGGCTTGAATTCATTGGGGGCTAGCTAGCTTCAGGTTGGGGGCTTGAGCCGCCCATGCCTAGCTATGTCCCTGCTGTAAAGAATTATGGCAATTGTTTGAAATGTTTGTCTAAGTAAAGAAACGTGTTTTTGAGAAACTAGTTCTAAATTGATGTTTTGCCACCTTTTCTTACTGTTAATTTGTTTGACAATGAAATCTATTTATTATTTGTTAATCTGTATCTTAAGTCTAGGACTGAATTTGCAATTGCTCAGAAATTGATTATAAGAATCCTATTCTGATGTCTATGTGCATTTCAGTTTTACTTTAGACTGCATTATGGAAATATGGAACTCATGAATGGATTTTTATAAGACTTACCGTATTTTCGCGTAAATAAGAAGTGTCCTATATAAAATGTATATACCCGGCACCATGGGTGCATCTTATATTCACGGATGTCTTATCTAAATTGACCAAGTTACTGAATAGAGATTTGGTATTAGATGTTTAAATGATTGACATAGGTCTATTATAGTGCTATGAGGGGCCACAGAACCCTTCTAATTAAAACAATCTCTCCTCCCTGTCTATCTATCTGGAAACAACAACATTTCAGTGAAATAGGATTGCAATTAACCACTAACCAGGTTATTGAATAGAGATTCAGTATTTGACTCTGTTGGTGTAGCTTATATACAGGGGGAGCACCTTATCTATAACTTTTTTTACACAAATCATGAAAACCTGCCTTCTCATAATTGGACGCGTCTAATATACACAAAAATATGGTACTTGGTGACCATTTTGTTACTTATTAACCCGTTCCCGGGGGAATTAATTTTTTCAAGTCGTCCCCAATCGGGGACGTAACCGTAATTTGGGGAAAGGCGTTCATGTGAAAATGTGAACGTACAAGTTTTAAACTTAACTATATTTCAGGCTATATAGAAGCTAGAAAGATGCGGTTTGCACCGTTGTTTAGCATTTTTATTGCTTTTTTGAACCATCCGTGCCAAAAAAGAAAATTTTGGGGGTAGGGTCCACCCTACAGTCCAAAATAGGACCCATCCCCAACATTTTGGTCAAATTTTGTTCAAAGCCCCATAGCAAAAATTGTTCCGCGGTAACCCCAAAACTGTGAGTGAGAAAGTTGTAAAGGGGTGTAATTGGAACAGAATAGTGCAAACATTTTGAAGATTGGACAAAATTTGGGGTAGTTATGATTTTTAAAACCCTACTACTCATTGCTCGAAGAAATGACAATTTTGCGAACAGATTTTCAATCTGAAAAACCGAACAACTCAGTATATTTTGGCTATATAGAAGCTAGAAAGATGCGGTTTGCATCGTTGTTTAGCATTTTTATTGCTCTTTCGAACCACCCATGCCAAAAAAGAAAATTTTGGGGGTAGGGTCCACTCTACAGCCGAAAATCGGACCCCCCCAAAAATTTCAAAGTGCAATAGCAAAAATTTTTCAGCGGTGACCCCCACCAACTGTGAGCAAGAAAGTTTTAGGGCGGTGTAATTGGAACATAATAGTGCAAACATTTTGAAGATCGGGCCAAAATTGGCGGAGTTATGATTTTTTAAACCCCAGACTTGAGTCTTTTTCGAGACATTTCAATGCAAAATTTCAGCATTTGGACGATCAACAGCGAGTTTTCTTGCTTATATAGTCAACAACAGCGAAGAAAGTGCTGCTATCTATTAAATGGATAGTAACTAAATAGAATAGTTACTTCGGGGCGGTTTAAAACTTCAATGTCCGGGGTACACACATGCTTATGTGGTGCGCCGTTTACAAACGGCGTTCGCCGTTTGGATATGATTTTCGGGCGCCGTTTATAGATGGCGTTACCTGGGAACGGGTTAAAATGGTTTCATTTCTATTATATTTCTCTTGGGTGGATGACTCATAGGTAGTTGCAATATGATCTACTTACTCAACTAAGACTTCTGCAAGATTGATTTTACTGAATGCTTAGTCAGATGTAAGGATTGTCTGAATGCATATTGTTACAGGATATTTCTTGTTGAACTTGGGGGTAATCCAAACAAGAAGAATGCTCACAATGAGACCGTGCTTCATTGCCTCTGTGCAGTTGACAAGGGCCTAGGCATCATGCAGCAGCAGAAGCGCGTTGATTGTCTTATATTGATGCTTCAGTGGTGTGGACCTATTTTGCAGGATGGCCGTTTTGAAAAGGTGAATCTTGGCGCTGCTGATGAGGTTGGTTGCAATCACTTCTCTTAAACTATTTCTGTTCTGTAACAGAATTGTCCTATAGTTAGCACTTTTGTTTATTCTGGTCAGTATTTGATTTCTAAGAATACCTCTAGATGTTTACTTAGGTCCTGTTTAGAGAAATCCAGTTATTATTATTATTATTAATTCTGACAATTTCATATAGCGCAATCGCATCTAAAGTCAAGAGCGCTTTACAAATGTCCCTAATAGGAGATATTAAATAAATATGTTTTAAGGTTCCTAGTGAACAGTTCAGGAGATGTCACCCTAGTCACGTCCGCGGCAGGGAGTTCCAAAGCAAAGGGTTGCCCTCGAAACAGACCGATCCCAAATTTTGCTGTCGTGAGACGGGGTGGAACCACCAATGAGAACGGCTGCTTGATCGGAACTGCGGATCAGACGACTTGGGCTTACAGACCAGAGCCGTTAAGTACTTTTTAAAGGCTATAAAGTCACATGCTCATTCCACCTAGCGCCAAGATCAGACGTGCTGAAACATTTAGCACCATCTGAAGACGGTTTAGCTGGCTGACAGGAAGTCCGAGTAAGATACTGTTACAATAATCCACTATAGAATGAGGGATCGAACCAGTTTAATCACGTCCGGTAATGGCAGGTAGCGGCGAATCTCCGGATCCTGCGTGGCTGCAGGTGTGAATCACATTGTTTAAGTGACTGACAAACGAAAGTGACTCATCCAAAAGAACGCCTGAAGACGTAGTTGGTACAAGGAACAATGTCTACATCTTCAATTGAAAACGGATTTCGTGGTATGAGATGTTTCCTTCTAGGTGTACTTAACCAGAGGAACTCAGTCTTTGCTGGATTCAGGGATAACCGATTTTCATCCGTCCACTGTTCGATCGTACAGTCCGTGATAGAGGACCGTAGTCGCTTCGAGTCAGATGGGTTACACGAGGAGTAGACCTGAACGTCATCGGCATAAGCGTGTGAAGTAAGCCCACACGATTTGATGATTTGCCCTATATCTGCCACATATAGGACGAGCAGTTGGGCCTAGTACCGATCCTTGCGGCACTCCAAGAACACGGGCGCGAGTCTGACGTGTGACCATTCCAGCAAACCGATTGAGATCTAGCTGTCAGGTAGTCTCGAATCCAGGATAGCGCTCCATTTAAGCCGTAGTTCAAGGCGAAACGAGAATGTCATGGTCTACTGTATCAAAAGCCGCAGAGAGGTCCAGGAGGCAAAGAAGGATAGTAATAGTAGTTTTCTGGTCTTTAAATCAGTTAAAATTACATTAAGACTTTCGATACCAGTCCTTGTTAAATGGTTTTTGGCCCCTGACTGAAGCAGAAGATGCCATAAAGCATGTTTCAAAATCAGTGTACTGTACATCCTTTGCCATTTTGAGTCTTTGGGGTTTCAGGTCTGTTTTTTTACACACTTTGTTCTACTCAGACAGCGTTAAATCTGTCATAATTTTGTTTATGTACACTTTCTCATACTCAGAAGCCTTGAATTTAGAAATCATTTTCATTTTTTTAAATAGACAGGTAGTTAAATACAAGTACATTGTTTTGATGTACCCTAAAAAGTTGATTCATGAAATAAATTTTGTTTACAAGATTTCATCTGTGTTCCAGGCTGCTGCTGATTTGCTATAAAAGTGACTAAAATGTAGGGAACTGACATGCATTGAGCAACATGCGAGTTGAAATCAACATGCGAGTAAAGTGTCGAGTTTACAGAGCCTGTGTTGATAATGGTGCTGCTGTGATGTATGGTATTGGTAGTGGATCATATGCATTGACTGTTATGGCTGAGAGAAACTCTGGCAAAACAGACACGAGAATAAGTCTGATTTGTGTGATAGAGGAGATAATAGCCAGAAGTAACATGTGGTTTCAAATAAAATTATTACAGATGCAGAAAACAGTTGGACTGACATGGTTCTGACAATTATCATGGAGAGAGTTTCCTGGCTGATAAAGGGTTACTTGTCATTAAACATAGGGGAAATAGCCATGTGGTTATAAAGAGACTTGGAATAAAGAGGTATTAAACTCGGAATGTCAGATTGGTTCTTAGCAGCAGCAGCAGTGTGTGCACTTGTGAATTCAGCATTACAGTTACCAACATTTGCAGGTGGAATGAAGAAGAAGGACATGTTACACTTTCAACACTACTGTTGTTATGAAATAGAGCATTGCAGCTGCTGTATTACATTTTATACATTCTGGAACCACTACATTTTTATTTATTCTGAGATTCATTTTTATTTATTCTGAGATTCTTGTAATTTGCCAGTTTATTGTCAATTAGTGGACGATGAGGTGTCGTTGTTATGACCATTGAGATTCTGTATTTTCTCTAATTATAAGAAGTTCATTGGCTGCTATGAAAGTCTCGGTTGCACCATAATGGCTCTAATTGGAAGCTATTAACTGAATGCAGAAAGGACCAAGCATATAACGTTATACTTTCCAATTTGTACTTTGAGACATGCTGTTAGTCAATATATTGCAGTCACTGTTGTTTTGATTGAGAAGATGTCTTGTTATTCGCTGTTTTGCTTTTATGAGATGACTTATGTGTTTCCCTGTTGTCGGCACTTTAATTAGTGCTTTGCTAAATGGAAATTACTGGCGATAAGTTCCTGCTATCTCTTATTTTTGTTTCAGAAGGAGAATACTGCACTGCATTACTCTGCCATGTCTGGAATTCAGAGATGTGTTGAGGTCTCTTCATCTGACAGCATTCCAAATTTTTTTGTCTGATTTTTCCAGGAAGTTATTTTGTCAAGCACAAACCAGAGAATTGCGGATTTTAAAAAATACTAAAGTGTCAATATACTTGTCTTTCCTTGATATAAATTGCATGATACACATGGGGCATTCTTTTGGTGGGAATAGCACAAACATTTATACATAGTTGAAATGTTATTGATGAGTCCTTAGGATTGTTTTGGGACTAAATGGATTGAAAATATAATGACACTGGTCTCTGTGAAATCATCTGGATCCTTGTTATCTTTTAACCCCTTTACCATGTGTTAACTGTAACTCATTGTAAAATGGATTTTTATTTGAATGGTGGGCAGGTGTTTTGTTTCATCATAGTTTCTGATTGCTTTCGATTGCATTATTGTTTCCATTTATGATGCACTGTACTAATGTCTATTTGGATGTTAGTGAATATGCAGCAGCATCAAACAGACATTACCATAGATCTGTTTATTTTGCCAGATTAGTTTATATGCCGATGAATTTGTATGAACTTTGAGAATGTTATACATTGTTTTGATGTCTCAAATAAGAGTAGTTGACTGTGAACAGTTGTCATACTGTTTAACTCTTTCACGGCGGATGTTGAATTTTGTCGACGTCTAGGTATAGCGTTGAAATAATTCCGCCTCAAAAGAGTTAAAGTTGTTTATTCAAAGGGTGCTGTTTGGTGTTTTGTGACCTCAGTTGCTGGTGATGAATGGTGCTCCGCTGTTTGTGGAAAACCTGCAGAAGGAGACTCCTTGCGACTGTGCTGAGAAGACAGGGCACGGGAAATAGCCTTGTACTTGGAGTCAAAGATGGTCTTTTCAGTAAGTAAGAATCTGTTGTTTTATATCCATTCTGTTCTCATGAATTTAGAGTCAATTAAATATCATTGTATCTGTTTACTGCTTTCTTGTGGAAGTCACGTTTGATGATTCCTGTTAATTCAGTTTACATGATTATGGTCAAAGAATATGAAAAATGTTTTTCTCTTTGTAATTTTAACCTTTTAAAGGGGGAATTAAATTTTTAAAGTCATCCCGTAAATTAATTTTTGGAAAAGTTGCTGAAAATAATAACATAGAATAAACTTACTAAATTTCAGGCTATATAGAAGCAAAAGATGCGGTTTGCACCGTTGTGATATTTTATTGCTGTTCTATCCATCCGTGCCAAAAGAAAAAGTTGGGGGTAGAGACCACTCACCACCCCAAAATCGGACCCTAAACATTTTGTTGTTATCACTAATCAATAGCAAAACGTCTTCAGCGGTAAACCCCCAAATGTTAGAGGAGTGTAACAGAATGGTAAAAATTTTGAAGATCGGACCATTTTGGTTTTCAAAAAATTGCTTGCTGAAATGACAATTACATTTTCAATGATGAACAACTCGGTATATTTCAGGCTATATAGAAGCTAGAAAGATGAGGTTTGCACCATTGTTGAGCATTTTATTGGGCTTTCAACCATCCGTGCAAAAAAAAAAATTTGGGGGCTAGGGTCCACTCTACACCCCAAAATCTGACCATCGACAAAAATTTTTCAAAGCTCAATAAAAAAAAATTTTCAGCGGTGACCCCCAACTGTGAGCGGGAAAGTTGTTGGGAGGTGTAATGGAACAGAATAGTAAAAATTTTGAAGATCGGACCATATTCGGCGTAAATTCTAGCCTTTTTTTCCTAGCCTTGGTCAACAGTCAATATTTTATATAGTCAGTATTATCGAAAACGGTCCTGAAATGGATGTGAGCTAACCCGGTTGCGCGTTGGATTTTTGAAAATCGTGCAGGTCCGCAACACGCAGTCGCTAGCTAGCTTTATAGTTAACTAAACCCAGTTTGGTCAAAGTTTTCCGCCCTTATTAAGTAACCCGAAAAGGTTAAAGTAATTTTAATTTTGTAATGTAGTCAAGTGCTGAATTAATAGAGCAGAAAAGTTGGTGTTGCAATGAACAAAGTTGTCGGCTGATATTTGATGGCTGTACACGAAGAAATCAGTTATCTTGTTATCACTAATCAACTCCTTTAGCAACTGTTATTTATAGGCTTTGTTTTTTAAAATGTCTTACAGCATGATGAGCAGAATACTGAAGATATTGATGTACTTTTAAATCAAATGGAATCAGACGAGGTAACTGCTTACTACCATCAACAGAATTTTAGTTTAAGAGATTTTTTAATAAAAATGACAATAATAAAACTAGTAGCAAATAGCTTTTTAGTTAAGTAAAATATTTGTTACTGTGAGTTAAAAAATTGTATATAACATGGGGTGGCCAAATTGCGGCAAATGGAATCAGATTGCAAAAGTTTAAAATCTCTCACCTTACCCTTCCCCTTCTCATCTCTCACCCCATCCTTTCACCTTCCCTCCTCCGGGCAGGCCAAAGGAACACCCATTGGAGATGCCTTCAGACTCTGTGAGTTAAAATTAATAAAATTAATGTGTTGGCAAAATGCAGACAGAGTTTTCCTATACAAAATATTGTTATTACTTAAAAGTGAAAGTCAATGTGCTTATTAGAATCTTTTGTTATAGCTTCTTTGGTGACTGTACTGTAGATATAATATGATAGGATTGCAGTAATGTTAATATATGATTATACATTTAATAATGATTAATGTGGATTAATAGGGCATCGTAGGGTTTGCTTTTATTTGATCTGATTTAATTGGTTTCTTTTGTTGAATTTTTGTGGATTGTTGACGATGCTTTTATTGATGCTGTGCATGGAACTGGTGCAGGGCTACAGTGGATTGAGAGCACAGGACCTTCAAGAGGCAAAGGATCAGCTGCTGGTTGAGACCTCCGACATGCTCCACGTTCCACTTTTCACAGCAGAGGCTTTGCTTCGAAATCACGGTAAGTTCTTAAGAGGATTGTTTGAAAAGTTCTCAGAATGAAACAACAGAAAATGATGTCTCAAAATCTTCATAGAAATTTCTCTTTTTGTGATTAGCTGTAGTTAAAGTGCTCACTGCTGCACATAACCAATGAGGGTTGTTGTGACCACCAGGATGACTGATTGTGGTTGATCCATGGTTGACATGAGGATACATGATTTCCTTGGTACGGGATAGGTGTGGCCCATTCCAGGAATGTAGTCAGTACTAATGGCCCACACCTGACAGAGTAAGGTCATTGTCAATTGGCATTGATCCTCTGCCCGTTGCTCCATTGGAAAGATGTTGCCGCTGCCTATTGTCCACCGTGCCTCTGTTAGAACAGGGCACCACGTGAAGGTTGCACGTGGGCTCGGTTGGTAGAGGCCGTCAGATGTATGCTGACCCGGTTGCCCCAAAGTCAAAGTACAGTATTCGATAAACGTGCGATGTTCATTTTCTCATTTCACAAAGCAAAGGCCAAGCTCGTTCTGGTACTGTTTGCAGCTCAATGGTTCATCTCTAATGGAAGATAATGTTCAATATGCTGATTAAGAATGGAATTTTGAATGTTAGAACATCTAAACTACTTCTACCATCTTTGTTCATTCCAAGGACTTTTCAATTGGCCTCTGATTTTATTCCTTTCCAAATGCATTTGCAATTATATATCAGTATATATTGCTTTTGATCATTTGGCAGTTTTGTAAAGAAATATTTCTTTTACCAGTTGAATGTTGTGATTTCAGTTACACTGAAATTCAGATTACTAGAGTGTTCCTGCTGATAGTTTATTTTTTTTTTACAACTTTAAGAATGGTCGAGAGAAACGTTACTGGAGTCTTGGATAAAAGATCCATTTGCCTGCTGTGAGAAGTGCGGAGTTACGCCTCCAGTGACACTTTGCTTGGAACATGATGCAAGTCCAACAGCCTCTGATTCATTGAAAGGAGCAGCAGACCATGACCATGACCTTGGTAGTCCATCGGTCAGTTTTGCCCCATCGCTGTCTGATGCAGAGGTGAGTGAGCACTTAAGTGGCGAGTGTAATCGGATAATTATTAAATTTAAACTCAAAAATAGATTAGGATTTTATTTGGAAGATATGGGCACTTTGGGCAGTTTATGATTTGCTTTCAGATTTGGAGGGTTTAACTTTCACTGGTTGAGGCTGGCACCCAATAGAGTAGAATTTTTTTAAAGAGCTGTCCAGCTCTTCTCACAAATAGAGGTTGAGAATTTTGTGGTTGGGTTATTCCAACCCCTATGGTTTTGTTCAAATTAACCACCATTGTTTCCATTGTAGTGTGACATATGTACTGGTTCATTTCCTGCTTCCGAACAGCCTGTTTTGATGTCTTGTGATCATCTCTTCTGTCATTCATGCTGGAAAATGTAAGCTTCTGTTTTGCACATCTTTTGCTGCCTTTGATAGTTTGTAAGTTTGAAAGGTATTTCAAAGGTAGTTGGAGTGGCTATCATTGTCTGGCATATCTACCACCTCAGATATCTGATTAATTATCTGCAGCTATGAGTGTTCTCACTTGTTGGCCTGTTGTAGTTGATTGATTTTATGTAATTAAAGGATTGTTACATGTGCACGCGTGCACATGCACAATTGCACATACATGTGTATGCATCATGTTTGAATGTTTGTGAAGTATAAATTGCATGTAAGAGGATGTTATCTAAATTTAGTATACAGTTTATATGAGGTGCATTCAGTTTCTCTCGTGTAAAACCAGTAGAAACCTGTGTGTAGTTTTTAATGAAGTGCCCGACGCCCGTATTATCTGTGTTATTTGTAGGTATCTTAGTGGAAAGATAATCGATGGAGAAGCACACAACATCACCTGTCCAGGTTACGAGTGTAATCGGCTCGTACCTGTTGACATCATCGAGACGCTAGTAGATCGAGATATGGCGCGTCGTTATCTACAGTTTGACATTAAAGTTTGTGTTATCTCTCTCTCTATCTCTCTCCTTCTGTCTGTCTATCTCTGTCTCTGTCTCTCTCTCTCTCTCTCTCTCTCTCTCTCTCTCTCTCTCTCTCTTCCTCTCTGTGTGTTCATTTTGGTAGTGATTGCTCTATAGTCTTCCTACGTAGTTCAATTTTTTAAATATAAAAAACCAGTTCAATACAATAGTGAAGTTATTGAAATTTTTACTTGGAAGGCTATTTCTCCATTAGCCAATGCTTATTGCATTTATGTTTGTGGTGATGAGTTGAACTCTTTCTTCTGTCTTATGGTAGTAAATTAATGGATCGTGTTGCCACGTTGTTAGGCTTTTGTGGAGAGCAATCCAAGCATCAAATGGTGTCCTTATCCCGGTTGCGGTCGAGCCGTTCGGTTGCCGGACGCGGACAATCTCCTGTCGCCGACATTTCGTGCTTCTAAAAACGCTCTGAGTCCAAGTGACACCTCGCATGCAGTCGACTGCGGCAATGGTCACATGTTCTGCTGGTAGGTAACATCGACTATTGTCGTCTTTGCTTACACGGTAAGACTTTATTGTCACAGACTCATGTTAGCCAAGACTGAATAGATTTCCATATATGCATCTAACAAGAACATTAATTTTTCAAATATTGGTGGGATTCACAGCTGGATGACCTTAAAGCAAAATCAGTGGAGGCACATGAATTGTGGGTGTCGATGGGTAAACCGAGGCATGGGGCTGTTTTTCATAAAATGAGAAGTGCTAAGGCAGAGTATAAGTCTGCTATAAAGCAGAAAGAGAGGGACAATAAAAATTATTTTAGTGATACATTGAATGATGCCCTCATGCAAAAAGATTTTACTACCTTTTGGAAGTCCTGGAAAAATAAATTTGGGGGAAGGAGTAATAGTTGTGCTAAAACTGTGGATGGGTCCTGTACCGAACCTGAAATTGCCAATGCATTTGCAGATTTCTTTCGATCTGCCTGCACACCCAATAACAGTAGTTGGCACGATAATCTCAAACTGCAGTTTGAGGGCTGTTACTCAGGCTATAGGAGTCAGAGTATAGAGTGTCCTGTGATCTCAATTGAAGAAGTGGGCATAGCAGTTAGTAAAATTAAGCTGGGCAAAGCAGCCGGGTTTGACAGGATAACTATAGAACATTTACTGTATGCACACCCAATTGTATTATCTTGTATAACTCATTTGTTTAATCTAATGTTGAAAGCAGGATATGTGCCAGAAGGTTTTGGTAATGGTATCATGATCCCTCTGCTAAAAAATTGCACAGCAGACCCTACAAGGTGTGACAATTATAGGGGCATAACCTTGAGTCCAGTAGTGTCTAAGATTTTTGAGCATGTATTACTGGGGAAATTTGGGGCTTTTGGGGAGCTCTGACCTGCAGTTTGGGTTCAAAACTGGGGTAGGATGCTCAGATGCCTTATACACATTGAGGGGGTAATAAGTTATCTCAATAGAAATTCATGCACAGCTGTCATTTCTGCTCTTGACATTTAAAGCTTTTGACAAAATTAGTCACTATGGGCTGTTTTTGAAGCTGATACAAAGGAAAACCCCTTGGTATTTCATTGAAGTTTTACTCAACTGGTATTCCAAATGTAATGTTATGGTTAGATGGGGTAATGCCTTATCAGAATCTTTTACTGTAGTGGCTGGGTACGACAAGGAGGGTTCTTTTTTGCTATTTGCTGTTTATATTGATGATGTAATTTTAAAGTTGCAAAATTCTGGATATGGCTGCTATATCAATGATTTGTTTGTTGGATGTTTATTGTATGCTGATGATATCTTATTGGTGTCACACTCTATATCCGGCATGCAGCACATGCTGGATATTTGCACCAATGACTTTGTGGATTTGGATTTGAAATTTAATGTGAAGAAATCTATGGTGATGAGGTTGGGACACGTTGCAATATCGCATGTGCTGTATTGGTCCTGGATGGTGTTGCCTTGCCATTTGTGGAGGAAATTAGGTATCTCGGGGTGACACTGAAAAGGGCAGGCACTTCGGGTTATCTATTTCGAAGCTAAATTAAAATTTTTCCATAATTGCTTGTATAGTCGCAGAGAGCTGCCGCTTCAGAATTAATATCGTTAACCTAGTAAAGAGCTACTGTCTACCTATTGTATTGTATGGTATGGAAGCCACATTTCCAAACAAAAGTATTCTTAATGCTCTTGACAGACTGATTCGAGTAGTTGTGTGCAAAATTTTTAAAACATGTGAGGCAGATAATGTCGAGTATATCAGAGTCCTGACGGGTTTGGATAGTATGCATGCTATTGTAGAAAAGCGACAAACATCCTTTGTTAATAGATATGAGAAGAAGCCACTGTACTTTGCTCAGTGCATTACTAGGATTTGTCTGAGGTCAGAGGCTGTACTGTGTAAAGTTTGTGCTTAGTTTATTTGTTTATTATTAGGTTTATTTTATTATTATTATTTTATTATTATTATTATTTAGTTTTGTTCAGTTGATTTGTGTTTTCCTTGGTTGTGTACTACTGGTTGTGTACTACTTTTTATGCTGTGCTTGTCACGAATAAAGATGATTATTATTAATTTGAACCATTTTCTTGGTCCCATGAAGTCCTTGCTAATGAGATTTACGGTACTTTTGTTTTGGTTTTCTTTTGTAATCTTTTGCTTGTTTTGTGATTTGAAGTGTTAACTTTCGTTGTGGAATAACAGGAAATGTTAGCCACTACTAGCAGTGTCTGATGTTTAGGGCAGTGTTATTGGCTTGACACCTCATTGGTATAAGGTGAAGTAGGAGTCTTCTGAGATTCTAATGACATGAGATGTTATTTGTTTGACAAAAGGGAATGTCTGGGCGAGGCACATGAACCAGCCAGCTGTGAAAACTGGAAAAACTGGCATCAAAAGATCACCGAAGTGAAGCCTGAAGAATGTACGAAGATACCTGCTTTATATCATGCAATTATATGATTGATCAGATTATGTTATTTTGACGATTTGTGTAGCTAAAACCAAGCCAGGGGCACTTTAGCAGACACCTTCAGTCAGATAAGACACAGATTTGTCTAATTATGTTCCCTGAATAGCACAATTGAGTTTGTGACGATTCAGTGAATTCCGAAAGAACCGTATTTTCACAAGAAAATATGTCATAAACATCAACAGTTCTAGCAGGAAGTGGAACTGTTGGTTGGTCGTGACTGGTGGAGTCATTTGAGATAGATTTGGCATCATGTAGATGGATGTAATTCAGGCATTGATGACATTTCAAATGTGAAACAAAGCAGCGCGTGAAAATTATGCATTCTGGAAATCCGAGTTATTGTGGTTGATCTCGAAAGAGTAATGCGACAGTTCCAGATATGTCCCCTGATAACAGATGCTGAATATTGTTGTTTTTGTTAAAGCTGCAGACACTTCCTTCTTTTGATATCATATTATGATTCAGTGAAACACTGTGTTTATTCTGTTTGGGTTTCATTTTTAAAATGCAGTGACTGGAACTGATGAAGAAACTGAGAACTCGGCCAACTGTCTCTGGCTGGTCACCAATTCAAAGCCGTGCTCGAACTGTAAATCTCCCATTCAAAAGAACGAAGGCTGTAATCACATGAAATGTTCTAAGGTCATATATTGAGAGATGATCATCATCACTGTTTGATCTTCATTTTCTAAAACTCTGTATTTTCCGTTTTTCAGAAGTACTTAGATAATTTTTTGTTTCATGCACTAACAACACAGTCAGCAGGTTGGCAAGGTAGACAGAGAAGCCAAAGCCAGACTGAGATCATATTAATTTTTTGTCACGCTGTTAAATGCACCTGCGTAATTGACAACTTTTCTGAAAATGTTTTTCATTTTACCTCACCCTCTGGTTGATGGAATTTAGATTGATGGGTTCTGTAAGCTTTCGTTTATTTTACAGAATTTTCAAAACTTGATCATTGTTATGTGATAGAGACTACTAATGCATACATTTACTGCAGTCACATTTTCATGTGACCAGTGCAAAGAATTTCTTTCACATGGCTCTTTGTGTGGCACCCGTTTTAATTTGTTGCGGTGCTTTTTTCTGTGAATGCACTCGTATTTGTCTGGTCATTGCACTTTCTGTTGTACTTAATGTAGAGTTTGAAGTGTTTGAAATATAGTCTTGGTTGAGAATTAGAATCTTCTATCTTCTGGCAATGACTAACATGAAAGTATTATTGTTGTGTCTGTGCAAGTGGACACGATTTCTAGCATGTGTAGAATGTTTCTGGATCATGCCGTGAAACGTTTCTAGTACGGTTATTTGTCTGTTTTAACACACACAGTGCAAACATGATTTCTGTTGGGTGTGTCTGGAGCCGTGGAAGAAACACAGCACAGCAACTGGTGGTTACTTTCGATGCAATCGCTATGAGGTGGTCAAAAAGGTGGAAGAAAATCAGGACGTGCTTAAGTCAGAGGTTCTGTTTGCAACTTTTAAACATGTTAAAATATCATTGGCAATTTGAAAAATCGTTTACAAATTCAACAAATGATGTTGAACTATATATGTTAATTATATAGGAACTGCAGAATTAGTCAGTGACTTGTATTTAGTTAAATTCCGTTGTGCTGACAGATGTTTTTCTTAAAGTTATTTCAAGGAATTAAGGCCAGTGTACTATGAGGGAACTGTGTGTTTAGTGAAAACCTTGTTATGACTTGCACCTGTATATTTCACTCGGTGGATTTTAAACAGGCAGAAGCAAAGAACAAGAAAATGCAAGAATTGAACAGATTTGTCCACTATTATACACGCTTCAAAAATCATGAAAACAGCTACAAAGTCAGTGATCTTTATTGTGATGGTATTATTTAGACAGTGAATCCACGAATGCCCTGTAATTATAACCCTGCTCACAATTATGTAAAGTTCTAGTTGTTTTTCATGCTGATTGTAAGTGCAACTATATCCTTTTTAGAAACAACTTTTGAGCAGATGAAACAGCTGGCATTCTTAAATAATGATTGAGACTGATTTGGTCATTGTCTGAATTATGAACTGTAGTTGTTTCTAAGTATATCTTTGTTTGCCAATTTATTAGTTAACTCATCTTGACCTAACTGCCTTTTCATGATTGAGCATTATCTGTTGATAGATGGTTATTATTTTATATTTATTGATGAATGTTGTTTAGCAGTTGCATGTAACTGTAATGTAATATATAGTATGTCCTCGGTACTTAGTTCCCGAGGGACTTATGAAAAAAAGTGTCCGGAGACAGATAAATATATACTTTTCAACTCTCATCTAGATCCGAATAAGAGTCAGGGAAAAATTCCTTGGAAGGCAATTGTTTTGAAGCAAAGTCATCAAAATGCTCCAAAGCAAAAACTTATCTCCCTTTTGTCTCCGGAAAAAAACGGAAAGATAATGACCCAAGAGGATATATATATATATATGTGTGTGTATATATCTACAGTGTATATACACACATACACACACACACACACACACACATATATATATATATATCCTCTCTTATTTAAGAGGTGATGTTGGTAACGGTCATGTAATAATTGTGATTCAGCTTGAGATCCCTCTTTTCGATACGGCCAAGGAGAAGATGATGGTTCTCGCAAAAGCTGTGACTGATCATGACTCGGCAAATCAGGAGACAAAGTTTGTCCAGGATGCTGTAACGCAACTGCTGAAGGCTCGACACGTTCTGAAGTGCTCGTATGTCTACGGTTATTACCTCGAAGAGACTGGATATAAGAAGCCAATATTTGAATTCATGCAGGTAACTTTACTACATTTTTCAGTTTTCAATTGTTTTTATTTTCTAAATCAAATACTTATTACTGAATAAACTATAATTTCATGATGTTTTTGTGTCACAAAAGACTGAATTAGAAGAATGTACTGAAACGCTGTCTGAAATGGTTGCGCGTCCGTATTTACGAACTCCACGTACAAAGATAGTGCAGACAGCTCATCTGGTGCAGCGCAAAAGACACGAGTTTGTGACTGCCATTGCCAAGGGACTTGTTCCACCGGACACATCGCCAGCATCTCGGAAGAAGCGTAAAATGTTCAGCGTAGAAATTGATGTGAGTTCTCAATGTTGAATTGGTGATGAGATATTTTCATATGAAACATGTTTTGTGCTGAGAAGCTTCTGATAACACCCATGTGTTAGATCTTGTACTGCTTGAATTTATGTATATATTATTTAGGAAAGCATACACTTGTCTCTCAGACCAGAATCAAAATGTATATAAGTCTGTCACAGCTTTTGACTTGTCTTGTTCCTTCCTGGCATGATGTTGTATGTGTAAGAATTTGTATTAAAATGTTTCCATTTGATATAGTTATGTAGTAGAATCCTTTTGTAATATGCTTCAGAATGTTGTTTTATTTCTTCTTTTATATTTAAAGTATATTCTGTATGTCCCTATATGCAAAGCTGCAGTGCCATGCCAAATGTTAAGAAACAAACGACATGGTGGAGAAGCGCTTTGCAGCTGCACTGCTGACTTTTAATTTAAATATTCATAAAGCGGTTAATCCTATTTGAATCAACTTTGCTGACATCATCTAATGACATCACATCTTCAATGAATCATCCTCTGTTCTGATTTAAACCGGGTTATAATGTAAGTAAAAAGAAGTTTGGCGTGATGCCATGGAGATGCATTACATTCAAAGGTGTGAGATTATTGTGGTGACATTGGACTTACAGAGTTAAAGTTCAAACTAGTCAACCAAGTTTTTAGCCACTTTTGAAAATGTTATTTAGGCCGTTCCAGGCTAGCGGGATATCTTAGAAGACAGTTTGTATCCAGCCAGTAAGGCAGACATGGCGGATCTCAGGCGTTGCCAACCTTCCAAGTCGGTGTGGGGATATTGGACTTTGTCAAAGGACATTCTGCCAAGAAGAATTTACTATATCTTTGGATGACAATGCATTTCAGTTGACTTTATATTTCTGGATGACAATGCTCCAGTTCATCGGGCACGTTCAGTGATGGCACATAGGCAGAAGAACAAGATCAAGACATCAACATGGCCGGCACAGTCCCCAGATCTGAATATTATTGAAAATGTTTGACTGAGATTGAAAATGGAGCTGCAATGCAAAGCGAAAGACGTCTCATGTGCTGCTGCTTTGAACTTTTCCATTTGCAGCATTTAGGAAAACCTGCTCGTGGATTACATAAGGACACTGTATAATCCAATTCCTCTACGGATTCTAGCAGTACTAAAAAGCAATGGAAATATTACCAAATATTAGCATGATTGCACATATGGTTATAATTTAAATCTGTTGAATTTTTGCATCTGCAGCCGTTGACATTTTTTCCGTCCGCCATGTTGTTTCTTAACTTTTGGCGCTGCACTGTACCTCTAGCATCTTATTGTTGTGGCATTACATTAGCAGTTGTTACTTTGCTTGCTATCTC
The DNA here is from genome assembly GCA_018105865.1 of Metaphire vulgaris. Taxonomy (NCBI): domain Eukaryota; kingdom Metazoa; phylum Annelida; class Clitellata; order Crassiclitellata; family Megascolecidae; genus Metaphire; species Metaphire vulgaris. The sequence continues at coordinate 4,403,333 of CM030834.1, forward strand.
AGCAGTTTTCAACAGTAGTGACATGGTAGCACTAACTCACCTGGCAGAGAGGACAGTTGAGTCACCAGATTACCTTTAAGGTGGAAAGGAAATTTTTTGATATCTACCATCTTCATACGGGCTCTCTGTGCTCAATATTGACATGGTCTAACCGTCTAAATATTGTGTCTACTTTGTTTTAGGAAGACACTAAGAAGGCTTTGATTGCATCACTGCAGGATGATCCAGGCAATCTTTGGGTGAAGGACCCTTCGGGTAAACACAAGAATGTGTCCGCTCTTCTTGATTGGCCCGAGGAAAGTGATGAATCAGATTCAGAAAATGCATCTCCATCAAAGTTTGGAGTTTCGTGCTTGAAAATGACAGATGAAGTCGACGTTAACCAAACTGATGTCGCTGGTCTTGTTGTTACAGGTTAACTGAATAAATGTCCAATCTGACTAGTTTGACTGGCTTTCAATGATTATTTTGATCTGAAATATTGTACTTCTTTTCTTCTTATACTTCTTCAATTTGCTTGTTATTTATATCTATATTACATCTTCAATGTTGTTGCTATATATATAGTGCTATATATATAGATGCTTTCTTACATTCAATTTATCTCTCTTTATCTGATTTCAAGCACCGTATTTTGTTAGTATTTTTCTTACATCTTTATGGAGCAGAGTTAGTGCTTCACCACATGCTGTTGTTGTGCTGTGCTGGGAGGAAGGGGAGAGAGGGAGGGAGGGAGAGACAGAGAGAGACTCAGGTCTTTCACATTTATTAATAAAAAAGGCTGGAGAGAATTTTTCTAGTCAAGAAATGGAAGTTATGGCAACGGGAAGAGGCAGAGGGACATATCCTGTTTGTGATTTTTTTGTGAATTTTCAAAAAATTTCTCTGTCTACCAAATGGTTTGTTTTGTTTTAAAGAAAGTGGTTATATTGAAATGCTATCATATCATCGGTCCTGAGCAGTAACTGTGAATTTAAATTTTCGTTATTATGATATTGTTTTTTGTGTTTTGAGATTAGTTATTGGTTGGTCATATATTTTGAAGGCAAATGTTCTCGGGTGGGGTGTCTGCATCAGTGCGCTCGTAATCCACGAACCGGAGAGCTTCATGAACACTGCACCATGAAATGCATGCATCTTGATCGTTTGGAAAGTGAACTTGGAATTGGTAAAACTGGTTTACACCTGCTGCTGCTGCTGCTGCTGCTGCTGCTGCTTACTATTTCATTTAACGTGTTCCATAATCCAGGACACAAAAGACACTGATTTAACTGAATGTTTATTCCTGTGATATTCTAACAGAATTAATTTCTTGATTTTTTTTAGATGTCTTGAATATAAAATCTTCAGATACGAGTGTTTGCTATGAAGTAGAAGTCTGTCTGCTACAGAAAGTGTCTGAAATGCTCTGAAATTTTTAGCGTAATTTTTATGGCAGCGTAAAGTTAACGTGCAGCAGAGAATTTTGATAACCATGTGATATGTAGTTAGAACTATGAGATTTAAGAATGTTGCCGGTGTGTTTGGCTTGTTAGACATGAGTTTTCAGTCAAATGCCGAATACTTCACTGACTACCACATGGATCTCCTGAGAGCCCTGGAAATGTCACGTCTGCAGTTTCTAAGGGAGATGGGATCTCTGCATCCAGGAAGTGGTGAAAGGTAAGCTGTATGGACCATTTGCTCTATAGACCATTTGCTGTATGGACCATTTGCTGTATGGACCATTTGCTGTATGGACCATTTGCTGTATGGATCATTTGCTGTATGGACCATTTGCTGTATGGATCATTTGCTGTATGGACCATTTGCTGCATGGACCATTTGCTGTTTGGACCATTTACGATGTGGACCATTTGCTGTTTGGACCATTTGCTGTATGGATCATTTGCTGTATGGACCATTTGCTGTTTGGACCATTTGCTGTATGGACCATTTGCTGTATGGACCATTTGCTGTATGGACCATTAGCTGTATGGACCATTTGCTGTATGGACCATTTACTGTGTTGACCATATACTGTGTAGACCATTTGCTGTATAGACCATTTGCTGTATAGACCATTTGCTGTAGTGAATTTATAGACATTCAAGTAATAAGATACATTCATTAATATTGATGTTTATTTATAAAAATGTAAAAATGAATTTATTTGATTTATATATAATATCTGAAATGAAGTTTTATGTTAAATGGTCATTTTTATTTATTTATTTATTTTTAGATGATTTTTATAGCTCAGTAAGACATGGCTAAGGCCAATGACAAGAGCTCTTTAACACATGTCACTTTCATGCAATGTTGAATAAGCTTGTTTTTAAATTACTTATAAAAGCCCAGCTGAGTCTTCTTTAGTACGGTACATCTTTTTGTATAATAATAACCTGATGTAGTAATTTTCTTAGCAATAATTAAATACTTTATATACTAAGAATATAAAACGATTTATATTTTACAGACACTGTTGAGGGATTTATAATCTATTGTTATCGACATTCAGGAGCGCAAGAAGTCCCATCCCAAGCCCTCGCCTCAGTCCATGTCTGTCTCAGTGTGGTCCAAGGCATGCAAGTGCAGGCAGCGATGTTGACCTGCACATGTCCGATAGCCTTACGATCATGGAGCCACTGCCGCCTCAGGGACGAAATCGTGTTGCTTCAGCCTTCATCGCCTATCCTCAGTCGTTGTCATCATCTTCACAGATCAACGGTTCAGAGAACTTCTACACGGTCTCTAATGATGCGGAATTACAACGCGCCCTGGAGATCTCACGTCTTAGTCTACAAGGTTGCTTTGAATGAGACTGAACAGTGACTGTTATACTTACTTGCCAATCGATGGCTTATTGGTTAATTAAGGTGATGTGCTGTCGAGGTAGCTGCTCCCGATGATGGCTATTATTCCTGTTACTATGTTAAGAGTTATGGTCGTGAAAATTGTAGCCAAATCCGATAAGAAACTTAATTTTCTGAATATGTTATGTCGTTAATTAATTTAAATTTCTTGTGTATTATGTCGAGTTTTTTTGCAATAAATCTGAATACATATATTTTTTATTGTAGAAGAAGAAAGAGAATTATGTTTGGCTATTGAGTTATCGATGAAGGACCCTGGTGTGATGTCAACGCTGAAATCCGTCTCACAGCCACAGCTCGACTATTTTATCTCGTCGTGTTCCACCCCTCCTGCTTGGTTGAGTCAATCACGAACAAGTGAAGACCTGAATCAGAGCAGGACCGACACTGTGGCCAGTGTGGCGTCTGTGACATCTAGCGGTGTTGCAACCGATTCGTCGGCAGCCCAGGCGGCGACTGTTTGGGCAACACGTTGTCACCAGACAACAGAGGCTTCAAGCCCCAGAACAACAGATTTGTGCACTGCTAAGAAAAAGAATGTCTGTGGAAACGCGTCCGATGAGTCATTCGAATGCACCAGGAGATCTGTGAATCTTTCCGGTAAAACTAATCGTTTCGGCGTCTTAAAGGACTTATCCGTAGCAAACATACATACAACCGATCACGACAAAACTCAAGACTTTGCCGGGAAGGACTTCAGTCAGATTTTTGGTAAGTATGTCATTCCAGGAGAGATGGAGATTGAGAATGTTTTTGAACCTAGACCACCTCATCCGGAACTTTCACCTGTGCCTACGACACGGGATAAGTGCATATTCACCCAGAATGAGACCGTCAGCATGGTCGATCCCTGGCAGCAGATGCCCTCTGCCGCTCGCGACTTTCGAATCACGAAACTGCCGAGGCCGCAGTTTCGATCGTGGAAGGAGGGAGCGCGAAGTTACAACCGCCACTGTCACTGCCCGGTGGGAAATTTCTGCGGCTGCTGCGGAGAATCTGATACGGACGATCCACTAAGAGGCGAAACGGCCAGAAGAAAATCCTCTCAGGGTCTGGAATTTGCGAGTGGTTTCGTAAAGAAAAATTCCAGCGGCAAAGATGTTATGCTGTCTAACGAAAGAGCTGCCATACAGGAGTGTCTAGACCCGGCAGACATCGTGATCAGCTCCGAAATCCTAGAGTCCCTTCTTCAAGGAGCCGAAGGCTACGATTCGAGCAAATGTCCCACTCGGGGATATAACAGTGCAGCTGATGAAAGCTTAGCGTTTCCAGGTGATGAAGTGGACGAGATGCTTCCACTTCCTCCGCCTCCTGAGGATCTGTTGGTGGATGCTGAGGCCACAGTCGCCTATCATGAACGTCCAGTCCAGCCTTTTGTCTCTCAAGATGCAGATGCTGATGGAGATAAAGATGCAGTGTTTGTTTAAAAAGATGAGGTCATGTTAATATGTGATGCCATCTAATGCATTACAGTTGTTGTGGACTGGTCACATTTGATGTGATATAGCACGATGTCATAATTGTATTTGTATAATTTATTTTGATTTGCATATTGTCTCTTCACTGTAACAGTATTGTAAAGGTTTCCATTTTAGTCTACTGTATGTATGAAATGTCTCTATTGCGTTGTGATTCTATAACAAATCAAATCCTCTTGTTTAACATGATTAATACTGATGACAGCTTTCTGTTGCTCAGGATGCGATGTGCAACCCCACATTCACCCAACTCACTCTGCCTGCCCCCATTATCTCATCACTGTGTCTTTGGAGATGTATCAGTGCTGCTGTTGCTGTATTATGTATGATAATGTTGTTTGTTGGTGTTTTGTAATTTTGCAAGATTATAAGAATTTTAGATGTATGGTAAATGTTCAGATAATTTTCACATCTCAGACAAATCTTTGCAAATGAGATTCAATCCTGAAATGGGTGACATCTCAAGGGAATTCTTCTTATGGATGTGGACATATGTTTTGAATTTGACTGATGGTTTAAAAAAAAAATTCATTATGTAGAGAGTGACATGGGGACAACGTTTTATTCCCACCCCACACCCAAACATTTCTCCCCATCCCGACTAACCCAGCATTGCTTCTCCCTATCCCCCCTATCCCCACAGCATCTGTCCCCTCACCTTGTCATCCCTGCACCAACCTGTTTTGTCCCCTCATTGTCCCTGCAGTTAACCCTTAACATATCTTAACAAAAACACTTATAGTAATACACTATTATGTTTTTGATGCTAAATTATAACATCCTGTTTTTGACTTTTAAATGGTAATATAATTTAAGTTTAAGTCCATGAATAAAAATGATTGATAAAGAGCATCAGCACTCAGCTGAATGCGGTTGTCCTCCACTGTGCAACCTTCTCGTAGTGTTTCCACACATCACTCACTCCGTTATATGTTTGGAAAGATATTCACTAACTTTTACTTTTAATCAATTTATCGATATCACATTTTTCCATTTATAACTTTGAGTAATGAAAAATAACAAGCCATGTGCCCAAGACAATAGAAGTTAAAAGGAACATGTGAAAAGGAAGTAGGCCAACTAGGCAGTACTTCTGGCACATTGCTAAGTCAGTTGGCTGCTCTAGCACAGTGTTTTAATTGCACCCATACCTACTTAAGGAGCAACCTACTGAGTTACTAAAAATACTATGCAAGAAAAACAAGAACGCTTGCACAGCGTCATTTTATCAACTTGATAATACTGATACCGTTACTGCAGTATTACCGTAGTAAATGTCCCGTTCCCATGGTATTACCTCACGACAAGAACCCGTTACCACGGTAATACCGCATTTTTGTCCAAATTGTCCCCATTACCACAGCAATTACCATGGTTACCGTGGGAAATCAGCGGTAACCGTTACCGTGTCACTCTCTGATCATAGGCCCTTTTACAAATGAAGTTGTGGAAGAACAATGTGATGAAATGTAAAGTGAAAATTTGATTCTCTATAAATATTTATTTCAAAGTCTTGACATATTCCTTATGTTTTTGGGGAGGACTAACCATTCAAAAATCACAGTTCCAAAGTTGGAATTGGTCTTTGTTCGACCATTTCACTGTGTTAATGTGACGCATCATCCACTGCTATTCGATATTTTTGACGATCGGCCGTAGGAATGTCTTCGCAGTGGCCTTTATATTGCAATTATAATAATCTTTATTTATTCGTGACAAGCACAGCATCAAATAGTTCATGAACAAGGAATAACACAAATTATGACAACATGATTAGTAAAGGAAATTTTAGAAAATGCTGAGAATTTATGAGGAAAAAAGAAGGTTTAGGGACATTCTCTGACTTCAGTAGGAATTGAGTGACTGTGAGTGAAATTACAATGCTTGGCTGTGCTCAGATTTTGTTAAAATTGTACATTTAGCACCAGTGTTTAGAGTTCATTGACAGTTGCTGCAAAAACTTTGTAATTGCTGCAGATACGCTGTCATTGCAAATTAGATGGCTGATGATGATAATGTTGCATCATATTTGATGATTACTCCATGTTTTTTTAGTTTTTGACCTGCTATAGAGCTGTGATTAATATACTGTGAATAGCAGTGTGAATAGTTTCTTGTTAGGACAAAGTTACATGTAGTTTCATTTCAGTGCAAAATTTTTGTGATTTAAAATTGTTGAGTTTTTCCATGTTTATCACTTGTTGCTTAGGAATTCTTTGGTATTTGAGTTTTTGTTTCATGTAAGAAATTCTTTCTAAGCAAAAATCAATGTAAGATATCAGTTATTCCATGTTTTTTTTTTTTACATTTTCCCTTATTTTATTTTAGTTGCTTTGCAGGGTGTCATTGTCTTGTGTTAAAATATGAAATCAGACTTTTATGTCACAGATTGGTTTCCAACTCTTGCACAGTTTCTTTCATCATATTCAATGTAGGCCATTGTGTATTTTGGGACTTTTATAAAGGTTTTCACTGATAATTCCTGTATCAAATCGTATTAATAATGTCTTTTTCATACCAGATAATTAGTTACGGATATCTATTATTTAAATTTAGAGGTGTGCTTTTCTCTTTTAATCTTCTGTCAACATTTGAAATTCTATCCATTTAATTTTCTGTAGCCTAGGGCTTCACAGTGAAAATAAATTCCACACAAAATTAACAGGCAAAGTCTACGGTAGTAAAGTCTGCTCCAAGTTTGTAATCAGTAGGGGGCCTACTAAAACGACAAACTTTAAAGCATAAAAATCGCACGGGAAGTTTTCCTGGCTGGTAGGCCCTACAATAAAAGTCATAATCATTCATTCTGTGCGTGTTCGTCACCGTTGCAGTCGTGCTCTTCTGCCACGTTGGCTCCTGCTTCCTGTGGAGTTTCTTCTATTTTATCACCGTCGATCTCCATTATTCCCGCTTAGTTGTTCCCTAGATGCACGCCGCCAATGTTCATTTGAACAAACGACCCGCCGCGTTTCACCTCATCAGACATCTTTAGGATTTCCATCACAATCTTCATCTTCTTCAAATCATCCTCGCTCAAATTACGAAGCTGCTCCAGGGTCAATCCCTCACCACGTAAATCAGAACTTGCTGATGATCCCGAGTTTCGCGAAGCCATTTATATAAAGAATCTTGCCAAAGAGAAAAGCGTAAAATTCTCAAGGAAAATTAGGAAAATTGCTGATCTCTTTCTGGTTTAGTGAAGATCTGAGACTTTTATGTTTCCAGGCGCTTCACATTTTTCACTTTATGTTCAGCTTTTGTGCCTCTTTTTGATTTATTCTGATCAATCGAATTGACAACTACTTGATATTAGGGACAACGAAATTGCTAGACAGATTTTAAAGTAAGGGTTACTTGAAATATTTATATGCAGGTATTCAGAGTAGATTTGATAACAGTGTATAATTTCAGTGACAATGATATTGTTCAAAGATATTTATAGTTTAAAATTTTTTAAATCTTTTATGTTCATAATTGAAATTATTCACTCATATATGATTTATTTCAAATTATAATTTACTGTCTATCGCCACTTTCCAGTTTTGGTTATTTTTTAAACAGCGTTGAATTCAATTTGGTTTAACTGTTTCTAAATGCTTGTCAAAATTATTACTATTGAAGAAAAATAGTAGCGGAAGTTATTTATTGGAAGTTGATAATTAGGATTTGTATTTGTATGATGTTTGATTTTCAGAGTTCTGTCTACTGTTCTTGTTCCTTGTCATTTGGAAAAACATTTATAAGAAGTTGTGTTTGTGATCCCTGTGATGTGATTTTTCACGGTAAATGCTTGGATTTTTTTACATTTCCACTGAACTGTTGACAGACACTGGATGAGTAGACATGGTTGCTGTGGTCTTTGTCTTCTTTGTTGTTTATGTTATCATTGTACAGAAATTCGTTATTGCATTTGTTAGTGCTTATGTTTGGTCGTTTAATTTATTTGATTGTTTACTCTGCACATAGACAACAGTAAGTTTATTGAAACAGATGTAGTGTTTTGTACAGGTAACAGTAGACTGCATTCTTTACTGCATTGCCTGTAATTTTTGAATTGCAAACATGTTAGCAGATATTTAGAAGCTGTTTCCAGCATTTTCATGGAGGGTAAAAGATCAAAATTCAACAAAGATCAAAACTATACAGACATGTTCAACATCTCTGTTCTCTATGTTCTATTATGGGTGGTGATTATGAGAGAATTCTGTATCAACATGAATAGCCAAGCCAATTAACTTAGACTGAAAATTAGTTATAATATTATTTTATCAAAGTCATTTGGTTGTTTGCAATTATTGAGTTATTCAGAATTTATTGATTGTATGAATGTATTAATATACACATTGCTTCTTTGTTCTATTGGCAATGACACCAGAGTTTGTAATATTTTTTAATCAATGTAAAGCTAGATTAGTTGAGTTGGTTTTCAGAGTTCTGTTTTACTGGACATTCTGATATTTATTTGGAAAACATTTATAATTGTCTCCATGAAATTTATTGATTTTTCATTTTAAATGCTTGGCTTTTTTTACATTTCACTGAAATTTATGAACTCTTTCCCTTGATCGGTGACTGGTCATCATGTCCGATTCTTTGTGATTCAAAAATTATTTTCATCTGTTATCCTTTTGCCTGATTGGTGGAATTTGTTGCCATATTTGTCATTGTGATGCTTAGGACTTGTGATAGCAAATAGATAATGCTTCTTTGAGTCTGGGAATTCCATTCACTGTCAACTGTGGCGTCCACTGTTCTTGTTTTATTCTCAGCCTATTAAGTGAAGTTGGATAAGTCTGACAAATAGAAGAGTGATGAAATTTTCATGCTGACTTTAATTGCCTAAAGTTGTTATGGTATCTTTGTCGTTGTGTTCTACTGTGAAATAATGAATGATTTGGTCAGCATATGCTTAAATACTGTATGAAAGAATGTCATTTTGGAAAATAATTATAATAAAATGCTTAATTCTCTTTCTTTTGGAAGCTTAGACTGAAAATAAATGGTGTTTTATTTTATCAAAAGTCCCTTGGACTGTGTTTTGAGATTTATTTGACATATGTGACAATTTATTGATTGTATGAATGTTTTTATACACATTCCCATTCTGTTCATGATGTTTAGAGCGAGTGGATTTTTTGAGTGAGGTTGCTGAGGTTGATAATTAGGGCTGTGAGTTTGATGCAGCGATTTTTCAGGAAATTTGCGGGACTCAGAGGTCCTAAATATGCAGGGAAATGTGGAAATTTCCCATTTATGTGTCACATGTTTGCGGAAGTTGCAGTGTTTTTGGTGAAAAAGGACTGGCAAGCAAAAAAAGTCATCCAGGCAGGTACTGATCCGTGTAAATCTATGCCTATATTAGGAAAATAGCAAAAAAGTGCTATATATGCAACTAAAATAGTGAAAAAAGCAGATAACATTGCCACATATTTGTGGAAAAAATGCATATGTGGAAAAAACAGCTGAAAATGCAGTGCATTGCAAATTTTTTTAAATATGCATTCTGTCAATTGTGGCAAACCACCCTGATAATTGTTTTATTATCCACCAACTATGATATTAATTGGAGACTGTACTAGTGAAAAAGGACGAATAATTTTATAGGCAACTGTTTCTATATTTTAGACTTGCATTGCTAGCATCTGTTGCACAAGCGATATATATTTTATACAGCCCTTGCATTTACTTTCAATGTTTAACAGAAGTCGTTTGTCTTGGCTGTTTGTTTTGTTTGAAGGAATGTTCATTTAAAATTCAAAACGTTAAATTCTTCTTTTGTTTGTGAATAATGAACAAAATTTGCTGGTGTTAATGTTCAGTGTGTGAAATAATGCAAACTATTTATTCAGCTGAAATGGTTCATCTATTCATCCTGCATATCTGGCAACATCAACTGTATCATTCTTGTCATTATAAGTTATTATGTTTTAAGCTAAGAAAAGGGCATATTATTATTATTGTAATATTGTTATTGTTATTGTTATTACTATTATTATTATTATTATTATTATTATTATTATTCGATTTAAAGAGGCTTATAAAGTATGAGGCAGTATTTGCTTTCATACACTATAAAATGCTAGATATTTATTGAAGATGTTGACTTCACATAGACCTTTAAAATTTCTATTATCAAATGATTTAGCCATGAGATGCAGACTGTCTCTTTTGATTACCTATATTAGTAAAACCCAAAAATGCATTACATGCAATGCAAAATAGCTGAAAAAGCAGATAAACTTTAGCCAATTAATATATAATAATGGTTTTACATACATGCATACACATTACAGTTAAACCTCTTTAGCTCGCCCCTCTTTAGGTCGTCAAACTCCCCTCTCGCCATTGATGGGTCAAGAACGGATTTCCACTCATGTAAAATAACTCATTTAGTCGCCAAACTCGCCGCTCGCCGTCGCCACAACTTTCAAAATTTTATATGCCTGTGTTTATGACCTTTTTGACTTGCATTGCAAGCATCTGTATCGGTTTGACCGTTTATATTTTATCCAGACCGACTGTTTTTACAATCAGTGACCAACCCCCCCCCCGATGAATTGGCTGTTTGTTTTGTTTCAGCTATTAACCTGTCAAATGTCTGGTGAAGGGTTTGTGGTTTCTTTTGTCTGCAATAATTAGGGGATTTTGAATCTGATAATGTTCAGTTGACCTCCCTAATGCCAACTATTTATTCACCTGAAATGGTTCATCCCGCATCCTGTGGCTTCTGTCTCATCAACTGTAGCTTGTCCCCGTTATTATGTTTTACAAAAAGGGCGGATTTATTAAACTTGTAATATTGGGCGTGTTATTGTTATTACTGTATTACATCATTATTATTACTATTATTCTTATTATTATCAACAATACGAAACACCGACGCAGCCTAAAGTAGCTTAAAGCCTTTGCTTTCCACTATGAAATGCTGATATTTTCTCGTGAAGATGTTGACTTCACTAGACGTGAATATATAGCAACAAATCATTTGTTCATGAGCAGACCCGTCCCTTTGGTTACCTACTTTGGCAATAAATTACTAATCCATTACATGTAATGCAATTAGTTTCAGTAGTGAGCATTGTATTCGTTAAGCCAATTAACTATAATAATGGTTTTACTTTTCACCCTGACCAATAGCGGCGGGCTAAATTTTACACATTACATACATACTGTTACATCTGCTTGTGTAATACCAGTATTTGCTTTATCGATCAAAGTCCGTCTGATATTTAATTATCTTTGTTGCTCACTGGAGATTCGTCTGTCAAAACTCAGATATTTTTTTATTTTATCGTGCTACAGTAGAATCCGGATATATTGAACTTGCTTATGCGGAAATTCTGCTTATTTCGAAGTTTAGGCGCCGGTCCCACCAAACACAATGTTAATAAATGCGATAGAGACCCTGATATATTGAACTTGCTTGTTTTGAAATCTTCCTGTTATCGAAGCTGCTTTTCAGTCCCAGTCGATCAGAAGCCTGTCGGATATATCAAAGGTGGGTTCAGTATATTGAAGTACATGCATTATCATGGTCCCTTGAGCTTCGATATAGCGGGATTCTACTGCAGCATATACGTAGTGTGTAATACTGTGTACGTTATGAATGTTCCTTGTGTCTGGTATTTCTCTATTGCTCTATTTTTCTAATCAAGTCAAACTTGTTTTGATTGCATTCTATCATTGAGTAATTATATCTGTATGAGCTGGCATGGAGTTATTTCACTTGTAGATTTAAACTGTTAGACTTGTTTTTGTGAAATGGAAGACCTAAAATACTGTCTGTCGACTTGATTTGACCGTATCTGTGTGACGTGCGATGTTCATAATGCCGTACTTGCCAACACACACACACACACACACACAGGTCCTTGGTCGCCCACTGTCTCAGTGGTCAATATTTCAATAAAGCGGTGGGGTACTCCCACTGCTAAATTTTCTATCCCACTGGGGATCGTAATTGATCAGTGAGGGACTGAGCCCCAGAAAACCGACCCTGGCCTTGCCACAAATGTGCGTGAAATTACTACCCACCATCAATCAGATGCATATATACATTGTATTCCCTGAGACCGTGACACAAGTTTCCATTTATTTGCAGATGTACCTAGCCATGTCACTTTGGAGAGTTGAGCATTTTGCCTGAACATTTTCCTTCACATGGGATTAATATACAGTATACAATTAACTTTTCCTCACAAATGCTTGCCAAATATGTATCTACAGTTGAAAGTGTAGAACTGTAGATAAGTGACATGGCATTCAAATGCTTCCCATAGGAAATCCGTAGGAACCTATACCGTAACTGACCATAAAAATTGTTACAGAAAACTTTAATCTGCAACAGCTGACCACAAAAGTTACAAACTTCTTAAATGAGTCAACGGATTCAAATGAGATTTTGTGCTAATGGCACATTTAGATGTCTCTGTTTATATTAAAAAATTTTGTTTAAGTGGGTGCAGATTTGTGGTAGTTTTTACAATATGTTTAGGGGTCACTTTTTTAGAACACAGCATATATGACATGCACCTACATTTTTTGTCTCGGGATAAAACGTAATTCATGTATGTATGCGTGTGTGTGTATATATATATATATATATATATATATATATATATATATATATATATATATATAAATATATATATATAAATATAAGTCTCGATGTCCGTCCGTCCGTCGAGTCTTTTGTCCGCAATTGGCACATTTAGAAGACGCTGTTGTCATATTAAAAATTTTGTTTAATCAAAAATGCAATAAAATCAACAAAGCGTTTAACGATGCGTCTTAGTTGCAGCTTAAACCCCGACCCCTTCCTCACCTCATCCCTTTCCCAATCACCCAGGCCTCAACCCATTCCCGCCCTGGCCCCAAATCCCGGAAGGAAGGTAAATGGCTTTCCCCATCCCCTTCCCCTCTACCGAAAATCCCAATCGAGGCGACCCCAACCCATTCATTTGCGATATTGCCCCCGTAATGTCCTCCTCTCCCCAACCCGTTTCCCTCCCCATCCCTAGTGGCAATCGTAGAGGCCCCAACCCATTCCGGCCCCGGGTCCAAAACTCCCGTTTTTAAATTGTCCCCTTCCAAAACAATCCCCTATTAAAACAAGACCCCAACCCATTCCTCAGTGGTAACAAACCCCCGTTCCTCTTCCCTTATAACCCTTTTCCTCCCCCCATCCCTCTAAACCAGGCCCCAACCATTCCACCCCGGCCCCAAACCCCAAGCCTTTTCCCTCTCCCCATCCCTTTTCCCTCTCCCCATTCCCTCTCACATGATCTCTTTTCCCAATCGCCCCCGACCCAAACCATCACCAACCCTACCCCACCGGTCCCAAATCCTGTTCCCAAACCTAGGTCACAAACCCCGTTCCAAAACCTACACAACGCTGCTCCGAAAAACCCGTACAACCCACTTTCCTCCTCCCAAATCTCCCTCCAATCCCAATGCCCTGCTCCCCGTTATTATATATATATTTACTCCTTCCTAACCTCAAACCCTATTTTTAAATTTTAATCTCAAAAAAGGATTACATTTTCAGACGTCGTCACCGTACTGGGGATTTAATTTTTGGAAAAGGTTCTTCAGAAATGATTGCTGTAACGTTTTAAATTTAGCTATATCTCAGGCTCTGATAACAGCTAAAAAGAGATGAGGTTTGCAGATTGTTTAGATCGTTTATTCCTCTTTCTAACCGTCCGTTTTTACAAAAAAGTTGGGGTGAGTCCACTTTAAACTAAAATATCACCTCTCCCCAAAATATTTTTATAACCCCTGAAAATATTTTCAGTGGTAACCCACTTTGGTCAGCGGCAAAGTTATAAAGGGATGTCAGAGGAACAAATAAACCAAAGAGTTTGAAAATCGGTTGATTTGGTAAAGATCTATCAATTCTAAAATGACCCAATGTTTGAACATACGATTATAGTCATGAATTGCGAGAAAGTTTTGAATTCTGAGAACTCTGATCAAAATTACAATCCAGCGAAGGCATTATGTCCATTCCCATTGATGCTATTGCTGTATCATGACTGAATTCTAAATCGATTTCTGTTCCATTAAATATTTTAATTTTAGTTTCCTACTTTTTGAATATGCTATATCTCAGGCTAGTAAGAGCTAAGAAGATGAGGTTTGCACCATTGTTTAGCCTTTTTATTCCTCTTTCTAACCGTCCGTGAAAACAAAAAGTCTCGGCGTTCAGAAACTTTCCAACATTCAAGTGAGAATGAGGAGCAGGCTGTTGCTCGGCGTGCAACAGCAGCAAAGACCTAAAGATGATCAAAACTGCATGTCGTTCGACACTGCCAAATCATTACACTTAAGTTGACTATCAAGTTTATCCATAGATGCGAATGGGCGTTAACTCGGTTGAAGGAAAAGGCGGCGAGTTAGGAAATTAATTGCGCAAAATCTTTTGCATTTGCGCAAAATCGGGGGCAAAAACAAATCAATCTTCCCCGTCATTTTTGACATAATAAACACCTAGTATATATATATATATATATATACAAATCTTAAATGATTCGGTCCATTCAAATGAGATTTTGTGCTATTGGCACATTTAGATGTATCTTTATATATTAAAATTTTTGTTTAAGTGGGTGCTTCAGAGGCAGAACAAAGCGTTTGGATGGGGAGGGAGTCCTTATAAGCGGGATGACTGAATTGGCGAAATATTTTTGCCGCATGGCAAACATCTCACATGAGGGTAGGCCTAAATAAGTAAAATAACGGAAGGAAGGTAAATGGCGTAAGGAGGAAATGGGAAAATCAAGATAGAGGCGGCCAGTGGCTGAATTCATTTGCGATATTGCTTTTGTAATGTCCTCATCCGTCCTCGACCGTGCTTTCTGCCAACTCTTTAGTGGCAATAGCTGGAAACAAAACGTTTCCAAGAATCATCATCATCATCATCATCTTGCTCTCTGCCAACTCTTTAGCGACAATAGCTATAGTTAGACACAAAATGTTGATCCGCCTTCCGTGGTTCACTTCTTGTGTCTTGCCATGACCCTGTTTTCGCCGAGCACTGGCCAGTACTCGGCAGTGCTTTTTCTAGGATAAAGGTTTGGGAACCCAGTTCCAGGACCGTCATCGAGAGAAATTCCGGGGACCCCTGGGCAGAGCAGTGACAGGCCCCTAAAAAGTTTTGACACTTTATTTTTAGTGGCGATGACCTTTTTAGTCATCAAGTGTCAAAAAGTGATGATGACCTTTTTTACTCATCGACAAAAACAGGCGTGCGAACGCCATAGGCCAAACGCATTATTACATATCCATAATTATTTATACAATCTGGCAAAAAAGGCGTGGGAACGCCGTTACGCCGTTGCCGGGCGTTCCCACTGAAAAGCCCTGCTTTTCGGTTTATCGAACTGGCTGCAACATCCCATATATTTGGACACGCCCCCTCTGCTTGCTCGACAGCGTACGGAAGATCTTAGGCTACGTCAGATCTCGAGATGCTGTTCTTCCATACTCTTAAGCAGTGGCGGCTCCAGGATTTGGCAAGTGGGGGGGGGCGTTTGGGTGGCAACTTCTAATCATGGGAGCCAACCATTTGTTGTTTAATGTATGTAGCATTAAGTATAGGGTCCCAACAGAGGGACCACTGGGGGGCCAGACACTCAATAGGGGGCACGGGCCCCCTGTGGAGCCGCCACTGCTCTTAAGCTGAATACATCCACCATCCCTGTCGTTGTCTTGTGGCGAAATCATTAAAATTATGGCTAATAAAATTAATAATTAATAATAATCAGAGTTGAGATCCTATATAGATAACAAGTCGAAAATAAATGGCTAAACTTTGCTAAAGGGTCCCTTGAGTCTAAGTCTAGAGCATTCAGTAGGTGGCGTTCACGATAAAGATATAAGTAAACAATGATATGTAATTTAGCACGCCTCTTCTAGACGAGCTCAGAATCACCTATGAGACAACACAGGGCCTGGTTGAGAAAGGAGGAGCCAAACACACATACAAACACACATAGACGCCCATCGTCTTTTAGACGGACGCGTCTATAAACAAACAAACACACACACACAAAACACAGGGCCTGTGAGCTGAGGGTCAGGGTGTGTAGCGGAAAGGTCCTGGAGAAATAAAGAAGAAATTAAAGATTTGATTAGATTAGATAAATAAACTTCTAGGCCCTTTGTGGCACCAAAGCGCCGCTGCAGTCAAATAAAACTCTCAGACATATATATGTCTTTAGCTGAGATACAGTGGCGTAACGTGGGAGGGGGCGGGGGGGCACTTTGTTGAGCCCCGGGCCCCGGGCGGGGGCCCCAAAGAGGGGGTCTAAGCTAGGGTTAGGTTAGGTTAACCACCCTAACTCCTTAACGTGCTGACGACCTTTTTTTTTTTTTTTTTTTTTTTTCGTCAGGGTAAAAAAGGAGGTGATGACCTTTTTCTTTTGCTCGTCAGCCCGAAACTTTGAAACTTTGGGGCCCCCATGACAAAGATGCCCCCGGGCCCCCAAAAGTCACGCTACGCCACTGCTGAGATAGAAAGACAACACGGGATGGAGACGCATCACGAAGGTCTGGAGGAAGAGAGTTCCACACGTTTGGTCCTGCGATCCTAAACGACCTGTCTCCCATTTTAGTGGAAGTCCTGTGGGAGACAAGCTTCCTTGTGTCATCAGACCGCAGGCGTGTGCTCCGATTTGTCGAGCGAAGAAGTTGACAATCCTGGATTAGATAATCCAGAGATACTTGTCGCAAGCACTTGTCGACAAGAGAGATCAGTTTGTAGTTTATCCTCTTTCTGACCGGAAGCCAGTGCAGTTCTCGCAAGATTGGTGCAATGTGTTCATTTCGTCTGGTACCTGTGATCAGTCTCGCCGCCGAGTTCTGCACCGCCTGGAAAGTGGAAACGCTTTATTTGGGCTTCAGTGATTTGGAACAGGAGACTATTACAATAGTCCAGCCTCGTAGGCCTACTAATCCAGGCATGGCCCAGCGCTTCAGCGGTATCGCTTGACATTGATGAGGCGTTACTAACACGCATAAAGGCGTATTAGTAATAATTCTTTTCATATCATTCTGACAAAAAATTCCCCTGGCCCCCACCAGACCACCTAGAGCTGCATCTATCAATCATAAGCAAAGACCACTAGACATATAGACACCTTAGGCACGCTGTCTTGAGCGCAGGAGGGACAATCAGTCCCCAATAATTCATCATCAATGAGCGATTAAGCCATTTTATTAAATCCATTCGTTTTCAACCAACACTTGTCGAAGAAATCAATCTAAACCAACATGAATATTCTTTAAAATAATCGGACTAACATACAGTATTCAAGTTATAATACACTCATAATTGACACTATTTGTCCATATATAATGCAAGTAACTGACGAAACGAATGAAATCCGAATTTACAGCTGTGTTATTCGAACAGTTAAACAGCCTTATTGTTTTATTCGATCAAAGAAATGATTATACAGTAAAGGTGTTCGGTGATAGAAATTCGCAGGGGCGTCTTTAACCAGTGCGGGGCCCCGGGCACCTGGCGGCCTGCGGGGCCCTAGACGTGAAGATCAATGTTGACAAGCAAAAGAAGGTCATCTCCAACGTTTTTGAATATTGACAAGCAAAAAAGAAAGAAAAGGTAATCCTACGTTTAAAAAAAGTAGCTTGCGCGCGGCGCGGGGCCCCTAAGATGAGCGGGGCCTCGGACACTGTGCCCGAATTTTTACATGTAAAGACGTTCCTGGGAATTCGAATTGTCATCAGGCAAAATGTCATGGGGACAAAATGTCCGCAGTTTAGGGTTAGGGTTAGTGTTAGGGTAAGAGTAATGATGACATTTTGTCCGCGGACATTTTGTCCCCATGACATTTTGTCCCCATGACATTTTGTCCTTGTGACATTTTGTCCGTGACATTGTCCGGTGACATTCTGTCATGGCACCGGTTCATGTTCTGAAAACGCTTGCGATGCGGTCGAAGGCGTGTTCTCAATCTCATGTTTTGTCAACAATTCCAAATTACTACCAATATCAGTATCAGCAATGTCAGTGTACTGTAAATTTCAACGCCTTGATTTTCCTCCACTTTCATCCCGTTTCCTGAGGATACATCGGATAGGCCTACATCATCACGCATCTGTATGAAACTGTCTAACACCCCCTCTGCTGGGCACCTGCTTCTTTGAAACGGGACTTCACCAAGTTCACCGTCCGCTTCTCAGTACCCGATGCAACCCTCTTCATTGTTGAAGTTCTGTAACTAAACTTCGATATGTAAATTCCAATCGATTCAAAATGCCTTAGCTCGTGCAGTAACTAAATCACCTAAATTTTGCCACATTACGCCATTACTCAAATCTCTCCACTGGCTCAAAATAGCAGAACGCATTGAATATAAAATAATATCGATGACTTATATTAACTCACTTCATACATCAAAACCTGTCTACCTAAGAAATCTGATAATTCCACAACAACCTCGATCTACTAGATCTTCTTCTCATCTAACTCTCCTTCGACCTCTGAATCAATCATCTCTCAAAATTTGCAATCGTGCTTTTTCAAATGCGGCACCTGAGCTTTGGAACTCAATTCCAATATCTATCCGCTGTCTACATCAAAGCCAAATAACAAACTCTGAGTCACAATTTTCTCCCCCTTCTTGCAACATCTCCTCATGTTTTTCTTTCTAAACTAAAATCATTTCTCTTCTAAAAATCATTTCCTCCATAGCTGCAGCGTCCTGCCCACTAGTCCTTTTGATCAAATGATCCGGCATGAATGACCCCACCTTTGGCTATAGCGCTGTACAATCAACACTCAACTAATAACTGTACGATCTGGTGAACAAGTACGTTTTTAGTTTTAGTTCTTTGGCGAACGTTTCAGGAAAAGTAGTCCCGGCCAGCGAATCAGGGAGCGCATTCCACAGAAGTGGGTTACCGCGAGTCATGGAGCGCTCGCCAAACTTCCAAGTCCTGGCCGGAGGAGGAACGTAAAGTCGATGGCGACTGCTAGATCTCAGCTGGAGACGGCACCCGGTCGTAACTTGTTTCCGTACCAGGCATGACAAGTAATCAGGACAGGCAGGGTCCCGAAGCGCGCGAAAAGTCAGCCAACACCGCTTGTAAACTATGCGCTCCGGGACCCGAAGCCAATGGAGCCTGTCCCTTAGCACAGGTGTCACGTGGTCGTGCCACCTCAAGCCGAAAATAATCCGAGCAGAGGTATTGATAACCGCCTGGAGTCTGATAAGCTGGTTCCCAGGAAGTCCGAGAAGGACACTGTTACAGTAATCCAGTCTTGAAAGTACGAGAGCGCGGACGAGATGGATGGCGGCCGGTATTGTTATGTGACGGCGAACTTCTCTAATTCGCCGGAGTTGGAAGAAGCACGATCGAGTCACGGCGCTAAGGTGCCCGACGAGTGTCAGCGAGGAGTCGATAAACACCCCCAAGAGGCGAAGCTCGTTGGACGGAGCAACTTCTTTACCACCTATCTCGAATGGTGTTGGGTCGATAAGGTGTCCCCTCCTCGGGGTGCTCAGCCACAGGAGCTCCGTCTTGCCCGGGTTGAGGGCAAGACGGTTCGATGCCATCCATTCCGCCACCTCGAGCACACAGTCCTGGACCCGAGTTCGCAGCTCGCCGATCTCGCCTGGGGGGCAAGCAGCATATCGTCGGCGTACGCGTGGGAGGACAGGCCGAGCGAGTCGATGACACGCCCGACATTGGCCACGTAAAGGACGAATAACAGCGGCCCCAGGACAGACCCATGTGGCACGCCTCAATGGACGGGACGAGGGGTCGACAGAGAGCCGTCCCAGGAGACTGTCTGTGATCTGTCCCTGAGATAGTTTTGTAACCAGGCCAGCACCGGGCCTCCAATCCCATATGAAAGCTCGAGCCGTCGAATTAGGATATGGTGGGCCGTTAACGTATTGAAATTTACGCAGCAAACGAAATTTATTGATTCAATTCAAGTTAAATATAGTCCGCAGGTTCATATTCCGAAAATAAATTTATTCCAAGAAAGAAATAATTAAGAAGACATTTTAGGGCCCCTAATTATGAAGTTGTGCCCCTAAATTTTGATTTTCCTGGTGGACCCCGAGACAAATGCACCAGTTGTTTCGTAGTAAATCTGTCACTGCTGGATCCTACGGTCACTTGTTCCCCGAATGGATTTTGAAATGGTTGTGTAATGAGTCAAGTTTCACTATGCTGACATGTTAGCCGTGATAGCCGGTGATATTGAGAAGCCCGAGAATAGACCCCTTAAGTAAAAGACTGTCGGCGGGCGGCGCTCGGGTCCGCGAGCTTGGGCCCATTGAATTTTTGACACCACAGCATCTATTACAGTCTCTTACTTAAGTCTTAATGGGGTCTATGAGCTCAAGAATGCCAGCAATAATAAATACCCGTCAAAATAAGCACCACACAATAATTAGGCCTATAATTAATGAAAGCGCTTACGAAAGCCGATTGGTCCCAGACGCGCAGAAGAGGAGGGCAAGGACTTGAATTTCATGAGAACACTGTATAATATAGGCCTACGAGTACATACATAACCAGCTACTTGTATTCTCGTAATAACGTCATACAAATGATAGACAATTTTTACCGTGTGATTGTTGCTGATTTTCCTATGACTTTTCATTGTATTTATTGTCACGTCCCACAATTTGAAGATTATTTTGAAATTTAAAACCCAGCGATTACGGAGGACATTTTCGGCATCAATGAGAGATTAAGCCATTTTATGAAATCCATTCGTTTCCAAGCAAGACTTGTAGTTAGAATACACTAAGTTTATGAACAATAATTGTCCAGACGTAATAAAAGTAACTGACGAAACCAATAAAATCCGAACTGACAGTGTGTCATTCTAACAGCTAAATCGCCTTACTGTTTGATTGGATTTAAAGAAATGATTATACAGCTAAGGTGTTCAGTGATAGGAATTCGAAGTGTTGATTCCATCAATTTGATCCTGCGACGTTGATCAAATCTCCGTCGGTTGCTCTGTGACAGGACATAAACCTTTTTGAAGTTGACATCTTTAAAATATTCTGCATAATTCAGGAATTATGTGTAATTACAGAAATCTGATATTAAAGTCTTCATGTCTTAGGTCATAATGTTGAAATGGTTGAGGAAAACGTGCCCGCCCAAAATGGATAAATCAACAAATAAACAAAATAGAAATTTAACTTAAAACTTCAAATTGATTTTCCTTTAAATTTCGTATTTGGGAATATTCTAAATAATGGAAATATAAAAAAACGGTGTCCACCCAAAATTGATAAATTAACAAATAAACAAAATAGAAATCGAACTTAAAACTTCGAATTAATTTTTATTTAATTTCCATATTTCTAAAACTTTGACCCCGTACATTGTGGCAATGCGAAGAGAGAAATGGAAATTTAGAATAATTATTGCTAAGCACGACTACACAGATGCTACAACACAATATCACAACTCTCAAGAACTCAAAGATTATGATATTTTTAAAGATCAATTTTGAGAAAAGATGACACGCTGTATGAAATGATGATGATGATGATGATGATGATGATGATCATCATCATCATCATCATCATCATCATCATCATCATCATCATCATCATCATCATCATCATCATCATCATCATCATCATCATCATCATCATCATCATCATCATCATCATCATCATCATCATCATCATCATCATCATCATCATCATCATCAATAACCATAGGCTCAGTGTTCGTTGTTGTCAGACGCGATCTTCACATTCCGTTCCCAGTCCCTTATATTTGTAGCTCCTTGACTGAGTTCTTGCAGACTGCTTACACGCCATTCCACAACGTCGTCACACCTTTCTCTGTGTTGCCTTCCTTTTTTGCTGGAATCATCCATTAATTATTCCTAACATCAGGGCTTTGATGTTTCTGTCATCTTTCATTCGGAAAATCTATCCAAAGAGACGCAGTTTTCTTTGTATCACCTTCTGCATCAAGGTCTCTTTTGGTTACATTATTTTGTATAGTTTCTCATTTCTGGTCACTTCAGTCAATTTAATCCTCAATATCTTCCTGTGGCAATTCTTATCAAAATTGCGCATTCTCCTCAAATTCGTTGTAATGGTCAATGCTGCACACCACACTTGGAACCGGGTCACTGGGTCACTGGGTTATTCGGGTCACCTTTGACCACCGGGTCACCGGGTCTTTGGGTCATCTTTATGACCCGGTTATAGACCCGGTATTAATTAAAATCTTCTTCAGATGTTAAGCATGCGGGTTCATCAATCCTGGAAAGGCTGAAGAGACTGTCCGCTTGATATTAGTTAGGTCCACAGATACTGTACAAGTAATTGATTTTACTGTATCACTGAGGAATATTGATCATATTGACATTATTACTCTATGGAATGTTATAAAATGTAATGAAAAATTCTAGGGTGTGTTGACCACGTTTGCTTGACCTCATTGATAAATATTCAAATATTCACTGGGTCACCGGGTCACTGGGTCACTTTGTTTTCGGGCCACTGGGTCACCGGGTCTCAAAAGGTGATCCGGTTCCAAGTCTGCTGCACACCCATAAAGAAAGCTGCTAAAATGCATGTTTGAAGAGCTTCCTTTTGCAATACATCTGCGGTATTTCAACGCTCTCTTCCTAGTCAGCGCAATTATGTGATTGATTACTGATTATTGATTGATAGTTACCATCGGTTCTCAACCCATGGGCCGCGGTTCAAAGTTGGGCCGCGAGAGTGACGCTTGTGGGCTGCGGTAAAGTCTTAAAACAGGAAAAGCACTAGTATATAAAATAAAGCAAAAAATGTCATGACAGGCAAAAAAAAGGTCATCCTATTTTTGCACCTGATCTGTGTACTGTCACTGCAAAATTTGACAGGTAGGCCGCAAAACCTTTTAAAACTTCAAATGTGGGTCTTGCCACAAGGGGACCTGAGTACCGCTGAATTAGAGCAATACCAAATACTTACAGTTTCTATCTGTTCTAGCGTAGACTTCGACCTCACACAAGGTGAGGGATCCGACTCCATTACTTGGCTGTTGAATGATGACATATTGACCGGCTCTTGTGCAAGGATCACAGTTAAGGATGACTCTTGCACCAAGCGCTACTGTTGATGGATATTGGCCGCACAGAGGATAGGCTCCTCTCACTGGATCCACCGTTGAATTTGTCACTCCGACGATGAAGTAATCCAAGCGACTAGCTGTTAGCGACCAAACAATACGAATAAGTAAATTCTAGTTCTATTAAACATTGTATTGCCACTCGTCAAACCGAACTGTAAAATTATGCTTTAGAAATCAGCATGCCTGGAAGTCTATAATTTAGACGAGTTCCGACATACTGTGTGCTCATTTTGGTCATGCCAGAGATGGTAAGCAAATTCCAATTCTAATTTGAGAATAGGAAGAATATTATTTTGTTTTCATTTCAGCACGATCGCTTACCACAACAGTCCTTTCTGTTAGTCACAATAACTCTTTCCACACGATACGGTCGGTCAAGTTGAACTCTCCACCAGTTTGGACCTCCTGCGCCATCGATGGTGTGTGAACACGGCGATAATCCCCCAGTTAAATCATGGTGATAGTTACCATCAACCGCTAGACTGGCATCACTGTTCGCATGTGTGCTACTTTGTGTGGCTGGTCTACTACGCGCCAAATTATCCGGCGAGACAATGTCTATGATAACCAAACAAAATAAAATGGCATAATCTGCTTGAACTAAACAATTAAATTAAGGGTTTAGTTAACATTCATGAAAATGTAGTCTGCCGATTATAGTAGTGCAGTACTTCAAAGTATCGATAATAGAAAGTAGGCCCATAGATCAAGAATTCAATTTGTCCGGTTTAAAAAAATTATAATACAATTCAAGGATTTTACGTTCACTTAAAAACTCAGTAGGCTAAAGACAAAGTAAAGGGAGAGGAGAGGAAGAGAGCGAGGAATGAGACGAGAGAGGAGGAGGGAGAAGACGAGTGGGGAGGGAAGGAGGGACGGAGAGGCAAGTCGGAAAATGGGAAGAGAGGGGATAAAAAGAGTGGATGGGAATAAGAAATTAAGAGCGGATAAATAGATAGAGGTATACAAAAGAAGTAGAAGTGAAGAAGAGGCAAGCGAAGAGTAGGAGAAGTGGATGAAGAGAGGGAGCGGAAGAAATAAGAAACTGTTTGATAGTGGGTAGGAGATAGAGGATGACAGGGGAGATGGTAAATAAACAGAGTTCATCCATCCTCATTATCATCATCACCTTCATCATCATCATCGTCGTCATCATCATCAGCAGCAGCATCTAGACTCCATCAGTGCTGTACCCGGAGATGTCGATGGCCTGGTTCACAATTTGTCTCCATCTTGCTCAGTCTTGTGTTTCTCTGGTTAATAGGTTGTGTATAACTCCATGTCCCCATTCAACGCTGTCATCTGAAAACTCTCTCCTCGGTCTGCCTCTTTGATTTTCATCATCCTTTGTCCCCAGCAGGATATATATTCTTCACTGATCTGTTGTCCTACATATATGCTCAAAGATGTCTATTTGTAAGCGTTCAATTTCCTCCATTTTAATGTTAGCGAGTTGTTATTTTGGCCTTGAATCTTTCTCGTTTCTTTGTGTTCTTTATTTTCTGCTGCCATCTGATGTTCAAAATAATAATAATAATGATAATAATGAAAATAATAATAATGTGATTTTAAGTGGTTTAGGTTAGGTGGCTATGTAAGCTTGTGTGAAAACTACTGATGTAACCATTTGCATTCAATAACCTAGTTTATCGAGATAGCATTTTTCTATAGCAATTCATTTCAAAAACAAGTAGACGTTCTTGATCTCTTTTCTTTATAGTCTCTAATTCTGACGCCTAAAGTAGCACTCTTTTTAGTAGACAGCAAAGCCACATGAACACAAAAACATTTTTGGCCCCGGCCGGGTGCCGACCACTCTCTGCACGCCACTGCTAAAGTAGAACTCTTTTGGGGTAGACAGCAAAGTTACTCGAACACTACGTAAACAGGTGTCGTATAAAATAAGTTCCGCCATAAAATAAGTTCCTGGGCGGAGCCTACGGTTGCTACGGAACTGAAATTGTGCGGCTTATGGTGGTGGGACATTAGCGCGCTTTGCGCGAGTTCATTTTGACGTCCTTTGCGAAAGCGCTTTCAATGTTTGAATGATAAGCTGCTTTCGAATGGTGACTGGGACATTAGCATACATTGATCGCGTGCAAGCACACGGAGGGGAGAAAATCAACGCCGCCGCGCACGACTGATTGTGGTTGCACATTCACCCGAGTTTCGGTCGCGTTCATTTTGACTTTTCAACCAATCAGGCATCGATTGAAACGTCTGCCCATAGACTTTAATATATTAATAATAAATCTATGGTCAGCCCCCCAAGTAATTTGAAATAAAGAGAAGACAAGAGAAAATTAATAATGGCTACAAAAAGTGAATTTGATATAAATTTGATATAAATATATTGAATGAAGTGGCGGCGCATCCCATTTTTATGGGAATGGGATAGCACATGCGATACGTATAAAGAAAGTGATAAAAAGCCATCGATATGGCTCGAGGTTGCTGGAAAACTCCAGTCCACACCACATACGTGAATGTATATATTAAACAATTAATCTACACGCAATGCAACGACATGGAATGAAATAAATTTGAAAGCTAAACGCTTTTTTATTTACCGGTATATTTTATTATTATTATTATTATTATTATTATTATTATTATTATTATTATTATTATTATTATTATTATTATCAAGACAACTTCTGTATCGCCGTGGTCATGACCAAGGCCAAAGTCTAGCCTTTCTGGGTTTCTAAGACTTCTTTTCTTTCGACAAAGCAGGTACTGATGCGATGATACATGTTGTTAAAATCATCATTCCGCAATTATCAACTAATTCTTCGTCTGCCATATTTTTCAGCGCTACGTCAACTGTTGTAGGCGTGGCTTAATTTTTGCCTGTATGGAAAATCGCCCCTACACGTTCAACACGATCGCAAAGGACGTCAAAATGAACTCGCGCAATGCGCGGGTAGTGTCCCACCACCTTAACGTATAAAATAAGTTCCGCCATGAAATAAGTTCCTGAGCGATGTAGATGGGTAGGATATAAATTTATGACCTAGGGTATAAATTTATGACCTACCTTGAATATCAGAGTTATGACCAAAGGTGTAGATGGCTAGGATATAAATGTATGACCTAGGATATAAATTTATGACCTAGGGTATAAATTTATGACCTACCTAACATTTCAGTCTCGGCCAAAGTAAGGCTATATGTGTAGATGGGTAGGATATAAATTTATGACCTACCTCAAACTTCTTTCTTGATAAATTTATGACCTAAGACAGGGAGGCTGTAAGCCGGCTTACAGCCTCCCTGCCTAAGATATAAATTTATGACCTCCCGTAAATTTTCCTGCGATCATCTATAATTTCAAAAATTTCCCAGGGGTTACTCCCCCGGGTCTCATAAATAATGGGAGGAGAAGAGATAAAGGTGGAAAGCGATAAATTCTTCTTTAAAAGGTCCCTGGTACTTTGTCATACCATTGCGATTGGGTACAAAAAGCGGCACTTTCAAGGGTTTAATATGGGGCTGTAAAATACTTAATAAAACTCACGGGCATTTCAAAAGTTTAAAAAATTTCTGATTGTTAAACCCCCGACACCCAGACCCAGTTTCTAATTTGCTGTTCTAGACCCCGTTGACTCCAGTTGAGTTAAAAACCACACTTTGCATAGGCTGGCTACGCCACTGTTTGGTGGGTAGGTTGCCTGCCAAGAATTCCCAAGTAGGAACCAAAATTATGGTACGCGTTGCTATGGACGGGGCGGTTCTATTGTTGATTGACAGGCTATCCGCCGACCAATAAAAATTTGATCAGGAACTTATTTTATGGCGGAACTTATTTTATATGACACAGGCACAAAACCGCAAAGGCAGCGATAAGAGTTTTCTATTATAATGGTAATTATCTGACGCCGATGTTTTATAGCCTATCTATCAAACAAAAGGAATACATGACCTACCAGGAAATTGCATGTAACCATATTCAACGTCCTATCAAAGCAAAAACAAACATTTTATAAATTTTCAAGTCACCATGTCGCGTGTTTTGGTCTTCGTCACTTCAACATCTTTCATCCTCACTTGCATATGTTTGCATCTGCCTGACATCTATCACATTAAATTCTTCCTCTGTGCCTCTGCTACCTTCAAGCGTTCTGATTGGTTGGCTGTGTGAGCGTTCTGATTGGTTACCTTCAAGCGTTCCGATTGCTTGGCTGTGTGAGCGTTCTGATTGCTTGGCTGTGTGATGATCTCATTGGTTACCTTCAAGCGTTCTGATTGGTTGGCTGGGCGAGCGTTCTGATTGGTCGTTCTGGAACCTTGCGAGCGAAGCCGCGCGAGTGAGCGAGCGAAGCCGGGTGATAGATGGACAGTGTATAGTAGGGTTGCCAGATCTCCCGTATTTTACGGAAGCTCCCGTATTTCAGCCTCAGTCTTCCGCCTAATAATACTAATAATAATATTATTATAACATGCTTGTAATATTGCTTCACTACATGCAGATGATTCAGTGCATTGGACAGTGTTGTTTATTGCTTTTTCCTGGTCTATACTCTATAGTACTGTAGTGTTATAGCTCTAGCCATAATAATTCACAATGAACTGGGCCGTGGAGTGGACGCATTGATCGCGGAAACAATCTCCCGTATTTCGACTTTGGATATCTGGCAACCCTAGTGTATAGGCGAATAATCAACGTAACCAAAAATCAGCTATAACTTTTGAAATACGCGACCCAGCGTTCTAATTTCAGCTTTCGCTCATGCACTAATTTATTTCAGATCGTATTTCAGTGAGATATTTGATGGATAGCTGTTAAGCTGCCTTTCCACTCGAGGTCAGCCAACGCGGCAAGTTACCATGTTGACGGCGTGCGCGCTCCACTGCGCTAAACCGCAAGCAGCTCAATATGCATACGGGCTAAAAAAAAGCCACGCCCACGAACATTTGATGTAGCGCAAACTGTACTATGGCTGACGAGGAAGGTGTTGAGTTGTGTTGTTTGATGATGGTTACCGTAACGGCAGCGTTAAAACGTGTTTCATCAGATCAGAAGGAAAAGAAATCTCAGCGGAAAAGGAAGTTCTGGGTGAGACCGTGGATAAGGTGCAGAGAGAGTTGTCCGCAGTTTTTCGGCAATCTCAAGCCACACTGTCGGTTTTTCTCGCTATCTTTATACTCATCTGTATTTATGTCCCATAATATCGGACGCTGAGCCACTTCTTTTAAAATATTTACGTCAAACTCACTCTTGTAAAAATTCGCCATTTTCACACGATTATCTGTTGCCTGTTGTTGTTACTGTACTTTTGGCGGGCTTCGACCTTTGAACTGACTCCTGATTGGCTGAAAAGTAAAAATCACCGCGTCGACGGCTCAAAAGAATGTGCATCCACGCTCAGGCGGCGGCTCAACGTGTTGGTTTCACCCCCTCCCCAGTGTGCCCACGTTCGCAACCCGCGAGTGGAAACGTAGCCATTTGTAACCGGCTTATCATTCAGGCGGTGGAGCGCGCGCGCCGTCAACATGGTGACTTGCCGCGTTGGCTTACCTCGAGTGGAAAGGCAGCTTTAATAAATCGAAAATAAGGGTTTTGAAGTCCCATATCTCCGGTAGTTGCCCGTAGACGTGCGGATATGACGCCGTAGATTCCAGTAACAATAGGCGAAAAATGCAAATTCTCCACAATAGTATTATCCTGCACTGCGAGCGAAGCGAGCATCTTTCTAGTATAACAGGGGTGCACAACCACTGGCCCGCGGGCCAAATCCGGCCCGCCGAAGGGTTTTTTCTGGCCCGCGGGACAATTTCGAGCAACACAGAAAACCGGCCCGCCAAAGGGTTCTGTCCGGCCCGCAGTACAATTTCGAATAACAGAAAACTGGCCCGAGAACAGTAATTTTGGTATAGAAATTAGGTATCTGCTGACTGACCTATTCATATATGTTGGACTACTTACAAATGTGCAACCTATAGGCCTAACAACGTGGCACAGAGACGGGCGATAATAAACTACTTCGATAACATGCTTTATGCATTTAAATTGTCACTGCAGTAAGTCTAGAATGTCTAAATTCGAGACTAAAAAACGTAAGACTGATGATGCAGAACAGCGACATTTCAGTGAGGAATGGACACGTCTGTATTTTATGGACACGTTTAATGGGTTAAATCGGTGTGTTTAATTTGCCGTGAATCACTTAGAGTTTAATATGAAAGATTGAAAGAGTATAACTGCCGACGACACCACGAAACGAAACATGCCGCTGCTTATGATGAACTGCAGGGTGAGTTGCGGGAACAGAAAATTGAACTGTTAAAGAAGACTGTCAACCGAACAGAGTTTTTCTCAAGGAAGTCGCAATAATAAAAGTGTTTTACACGGGCCAGTTGCAAAGTGGCCCGGCTAGGTCATCACGGCCTTTCGCAGACGGAGATTTTGTTAGAGATTGACTCCTAAGCATCTGCACTGGAATTTGCCCAGAAAACGCCAGTCTTTTCAGTAAAGTTCCATTGTCAAGAATGACAATTCAACGCCGAGTTGATGACCTTGCAACAGACGTTACTGAGCAGTTGATTGGCAGATTAACTAGGTGCACATATTTTTCAGTAGCTTTGGATGAGAGCACAGATAACACTGATACTGCACAGCTCTTAGTGTATGTGCGGGCAGAATTAGATTGTGCAGACTGAGGAATTACTGTTTGTGTTATAGAAGGTAGTAAGTAAAAAACTGGTGTTTTATGAAGCATTACTGGTAGTTCATTATAGCATTTATTAAAGTTAATTTTGCTTGATTTGCTGATTTATATAAATATTATGGTTATATACAATATATTTTATATAAAACATGCATTTTCGAAATTCTGGCCCGCGAGTACTCTGGGAATGCTAAATTTGGCCCTCGGCCTAAAAAGGTTGTGCACCCCTGTAGTATAAGATGAAGAACCACGATAATTCTAGTGTTTCCTCCGCACTTTCGCAGTACATACTCTGTATCTCACACACATTTCTTTTCAGAATGCGTTGTTATCAATGCTAGTGGACTCTAAACGAATTATCATTCATTAAGCACCTACTAATTATTATATCTGTTTATAACTATAATATTTCACCGCTGCCAAAGAGCGACAATGGTTCAAACCTAAAGCATTCATTCAGAGCTAATTTGTTCATGGAAGATACAGTTACGGTGTATTCCTTATGTAGTCTATCCGATTAATTCGATGCCAAAATTTATCTCAAAGTACAGACATCGACATTTAGACAACAAATGTTCTTTTGGAAGTGAAAATCGATATTTACCAAAAAGGCTTTGCAGTAGTCGATAGCAAGAAATCGCCTAAGTGATTGACACGTGATCAAATCACATGTGGCGTTATCGTAGATATTGAAGGCGATGCAGCCAGAAGAGTACATGCAGAATCTTGCACATTCAGCGACAGAGTTGTCGGTGACAAAATACCTCTGAGTGGGCGAATCAACAGAATCAACAGCACACAGCCATCTTCCATATCCACCGAAAACGGCGTTGTAATTTCTGCTTCTTACAGTGGTCACGCTCACTTCTCCGTTTACCAGAACAATCATGAGTAAGGTGATTTCCTTCAGTAATTTCATGTTTATTTTGAAACTTCGTTTGATCGATAAGATAAACTGCGACTGCTCTGTTAGATTGTTGTTCAATTTGTTATTGATCAGTTCGGAGTATGCGTATATCCTGAGTAGGAATTTCTGCCCGACTGATGAGCGCCGTATATGCAGAGAGTCATCTGTTATATTGTCGTAGGCGACACGTACGGTAGTCAAGGAGATACATGTATTTCTACACATAGGCTAATCTTATATTCATTTCGTAGAATCGACTCACAAGTGAAAACGGCCGTATACGCTGCCATTGCAAACACTGAAACGGAGGCCTAAGCGTAAAACCAGTAATGTCGGTTCTATTGAAACCATACAATGCAATGGCAACCATTTAATTAGGACTTTGAAATGACTCCGTTATTTACATATTAGCAGAAATAATAAATAGGAAAATACAGTATTATTATTATTATTATTATTATTATTATTATTATTATTATTATTATTATTATTATTATTATTATTATTATTATTATTATTATTATTATTATTATTATTATACAACGACAAGATTAACGTGACATAATGTCTAACGACTGCAGGGGCACGTAACAATAACAATATTAAACAGAAATTAATTGAAATGAAATTGCCTATATGAGTACAGAGAGGTGGTCACACTACATCATAGCATCTAATGAATAGCTCGGTTTTGAGGTGCTTCTTGAATGTCTCCAGCGTCGTTGGTGACCTCACGTGAGGCGGAAGTCCATTCCAGACACGAGCAGCAGCGACCGGAAAAGCACGGCCACCGATCGTTGAGCGCCGTACTCGAGGCACGAGAACGTCAGTCGTAGACGCCGAGCGCAGGTGGCATCGAGTTTTGACGTCAGACACGCGGCCGAAAGCGTTTGCCAGGTATGACGGCGCCAATCCATTGAGACATTTAAATGCCAACGTAGCAAGTTTGAAATCTATCCTCTCCGGGAAACGAAGCCAGTGTAGCTCGCGTAAAAGAGGCGTCACGTGATCGCATTTCCGAGCTGCAAAAATCAAACGGGCAGCTGCAGTACGCCGGACACATCATGCGATGTTCATGCACAGAACAGGCCGAAATATTCTTGGAGGGCAAATACGAGGGAAATCCAGCTAAAGGAAGGCCACGTAAAGAATGTCTGGAAGAGGTTAAAGAACAAACAAAAATAGAAAACTATGGAAAAAATGAAAAGATGCGCTGCAGTGGCGTAGCTAGGATTTTTAGGCCCTAATGCAAAAATTGGGCAATTATTGGACACCTGGATGCCCCAATAATGTGTTCAGATGGTCTACCTGCATACCTTGTTTGCTAGAACACAAAGTCGGAAATTTTCGCTTTCATTTAGGCGTCACAAGAGCAATAATTCGTAACGTTGGGTGATCCCACCTGCTCCAAATGCCTACTATAGATACTAGAAGTGTGAAGCTACGCACGGCATTTACTTATTACAACACATAGTGAGCAATTTTTCCGTCATTGTTGTGCAACTGTTTAATTACATTTTAAAAAATAAATATAGTTACATTGCGTTAGTCAGTTTTTGTAGATCTTTCATGGATTCTGCAAGCAAGGTGGCATCATCTGCAAACTTTAAATTAGAAATATTTTCTCCATAACACTTTACACCAATGTTTAAATCTTTGGTTGCTATTTTGAATATGGCTTCAAGAATTATGATAAACAACATTGGCGAAAGAATACATCCCTGTATTCTACAAAAACTGACGGACAAAGTCAATATCACGAGCCAAAGATTCGGCCTTATGATAAACGCATCAAAAACTAAAACCATGGTGGTCAGCAAAACAGGAGAAAAGAAGATGCGATTAACTCTAGAAAGTGCAGAAATTGAACAGGTCAAAAGTTTTACATATGTAGGAGGACAAATAACAAGCAATGGAAGTCACCAAGAAGACATCAAACAGAAAGTAGCAAAAGGATTACAAAAAATGGGAAGGCTGAAACGCATCTGGAACTCTAAAGAAATTAAAATAAACACCCAAGTCCAAATCTATAATACCGTTGTCATTCCACAAATACTATATGGATCTGAAACCTGGGTCACAAAAAGAGAAGATGAAAAAAGACTACTCGTTGCAGAAATGAGCCGCCTAGGAAGAATTATTGAAGTTAGCAGACTTCAAAAACTTAGGAATGAAGATAAACGGCAGCGGATTGAGCTAAACAATAATACAATCATGGACAAACTCAGAAAAAGGAGGCTTACGTGGCATGGACATGTAAACAGGATGGAAGACTCGAGACTTCCCAAAAAGCACTCTACACATACAAGGAAGGTAAAAATGGAAGAGGCGGGCCCAGAAAAAATGGATAGACAACATAAAAGAAGATTTTAAAGAAAGACAACTGACAATTGCAGAAGGAGGAAAATTAAAAGTTGACAAAAAGGCCTGGAAATGTTTTCTGACTAGCTATTGCCACTAATCAGTTGGCAGAGAGCAATGATGATGATGATGATGACGACGACGACGACATTGCGTTAGTAGTCAGTGTATTATTGCTGTTTGTTTCATTTCACAGTCGTTCTGCGCAGTGTGACTAATAAGTTAATTGTTGATTCCCCGTGGGTGGGTATGGCACAGAAAAACGTCGGTAGCGTTTTTTAGTCAACGTTTTAAACGTTTTTTTAATTTTTTGTAACGTTTTTACGTTTTAAAACGGTTTTCCAACGTTTTTTACATCTATGGTTTAGAATTCTAAAGTTCAGAAATGAAATCGAAAACAGTGGTTTCGCTGACTGTATTGATTGGAATCATAGTCTGTTGTCAAAATAAAATTTTGATATTCTGCTGGTTTTGTTTAACATAATAATTATGTTATCACTGGTCAACTCAAAAGATTTTTTCAATGGCCTTCTCAAATCAGTGTGTCGTCTGCCAATCTGAATATCATGATTCCATTGGCATCAGCAATTTTTCCCTGTCACGTGTGGAAGAGACGTTAAACCAAGTTTTCTTATTTCCGGTTTCCTAGAAACCCATCAGCAGCCAGTGGCAAATGATAAACTTTACGCCTATCTCTTATTAAGCTCCTAAATTCTAATTATGATATGTCAGTTATTATATCAAAGTTCTCGTGGTCTATGTTGTTGGTGAGTCACTTCCCATAGCGTCACTTTTACCTAAAATGGCGGAATGACTTTAATAATAGTTGCCATGGGAAAAGTCCACGAATTTCATGAATTCCAATTCGTAAATACAGTTCTTTTATTAAGATATTAAGACTGACGTGATGTCTGCCATCCATAGAGTAATTGTCCAATCAGTTGAGAAAACATCGAGCAGTACAACGGCGGCTACGGTTAAAAAAGTCTGAAAATTTTGCTTTCTTGATCTGCTAAATGTGTTGTGGCGAAACGGACAGCGTACAACGTCTTTTCACTGATCAACCCAGGCACACCTCTCCCCTTCCTCTATAGGGGTTAGGGTTCGTCAAGGGCGCGTAGTTTGTTCGTCCCCACCTTCTATCTCTCCAGACGCTTCTGATGCCCGCCGTTACTTCTACGCTTTTCGTCGTTAGCGTTTCACAGATAATAATTAATAAGCGCGCTTTCTCATTTGTAACCACGCTCTTTCGTACCTTGTGTTCTTGCCCTGTTCAGTTCTGAGGCTGTTTTAATAATCATCAGTTTGCTGAGTGCTGACTAGTGATAATGGATAACATGGAAGAATTAATCTGTCTTTTAGAAGAATATTCTGTACGCGTAGAAATTTATCGAATATATCCGAACAAATACCCTTAATCCGAACAATTATTCAGTCATGCAGTGGCTTAGCCAGGATTCCGTAAATAGAGGCAGTACATCGAGAGTTTCGGACATAAAAAGTCTCCAAGGAGCAAAATATGTGACGGCGAAGCTATTCGGTCCCAACATTCGCGTAGTCTCTTTGATCATACCCCCACCAAAGCATCTCAACGGTTTCGTGGGTATCAAATGACCAGTCCCAGCCCGAATATGGGTCGAACCCCCGTGGGTTCGCCAATACAGTTTTTGCAGCATTTTGGTCGGTAGATTTGCTAGCCTACAGGGTTAGAACATTCGCTAAGTCTGCTCTAGGCTCTTTGCTTTTAGATACACATCAGCCACTGTATTGCACATTCAATATCAGCTATTCGTATTATTCGATTCTATTTACATTAATAATGCTCTGAATGAAACCGACGCTTCACTTTCTATTATATTCGTATTGTGTATGGCGACCTCCATCCTGTTAATTATGCTCGAAATTACTTCAGTTGTCTTAGTTTCTTTGTAATTAGCAATCAATTCCCTGAAATCAGCGTCCCACAGCACACGTTCGAACACGGCAATGCAACACCATTGAGGTTACCATGGTCACTCTAACACTGCTTTGCGGTCACTGAAGTGGCGATCGTCTGTTGCCTGGACATCAAAAACTGCGGTGGTTTTATGACACAGGAAATGTATACGCGCGCGCGCGCGCGCGTGTGTGTGTGTGTGTGTGTGTGTGTGAGAGAGAGAGAGAGAGAGAGAGCTCTTGATTGTTTTCCGTTTCTAAGGGCGAGGACCGCTTTTCGTCTGTACATGTATCTGTGCGCTACGTGTATGTGCGCGCGCGTGTGCATGTATGGGTGTACGACGTGCTTGCTTTGCACGACAGCTGCTGCTTATACTAACGAGTGTGTATCAGTGTTTGGCAAATCACAAATCAAATCTAATATTCAAAATCCCAATCAATTGCAGGTCTGGATTCAATCAATGAGTGGAATTTTAAATCAAAATCTATTTTGAAATCAAATCAAATCATTTTGGCCAAATTGCAAATCGAATCGAATCTTTCAAAATACAACATTAACACCACATGATCCTATTTACTCATTTTCTTACGTATATTAGTTACAACGCACTGTTAGACTCAATAGTTAGTAATTAATCACTCAGTTAATCACGCGATAGTTAATCACATGGACATTTAATCAAAATAGCGTTATCTGCTCAAAAGACAGTTAATATCGCACAGTTAACCTGGAAAGTGGAAATAGCGGGTTTTTTCACTTCATCCTTAAATGTTAACCTCTTCGAGGGAGATATACAGCAGAAACTTTTAATTGCTGGACTTTGTTAACATTAGGCTACTAATCAGTCAAATTCGCAACTTGCCGAGCGCTTATCCATTGAAGGGCGGCAGGCAGCCTCCGTGGTAGGCCTCAACTGACCGCATTATATGCTTTATTGCAGCGGTATAAGATTGTTGCAAAACAAGGTGAAAATATCGAGAACTTATATAAATAATTTTTTTAAAGATCGGATATGCTTTAGCTCGTTCTTCCATTATTTGTTTTTTTAAATAAAATAGAACTTGCAACGGAATAAGGTTGCCACAAAATTGTAAAATTCGGTTATAACTTGTTCCTCTGTTATTTGTTTTTTAAAAATAAAATAGAAACTTTAGAAGGTTTAAAACCGGGACCTCCAAACCGAGGTGATTAACTATCGCGTGATTAACCAGTCGCGTCATTTCATGTCCGTTTTACTTCGCGGGTCGCGAGAAAATTTTTTAACTGTCGCGTGATTTTTTTCGCAATTTTTGTCCATTTTTACAGACCTGACGAGTTTAAATTTCCACAAAATTAAGTTGACGACCTTTTTCTGATTTTTTTTGCCGAGTCAGTCCTTTTTGCAGTTGAGAGAAAAATTCAGATTTTGCTCGACATCAAATGAAACAAATATATCATAAACATCCCCCAATTCCAAATGACGTCAACCTGTTTTTTGCACATTAATACATTAGAAATTAATATTTTCATTTCCTTAACACCCCCTCCAGGCCCCCCAGTTTGATGACGCCTCTGTGATTAACTATCGCGTGATTAACTGTCGCGTGATTAAATGTCCGTGTGATTAACTGTCGCGTGATTAACTGTCGCGTGATTAAATGTCCATGTGATTACAGTAAGTGTCGCGTGGTTAAATGTCCACGTAATTAAGTGTCGGTGATTATCTGATGCCTTCTAGAGAAAAAGCCGAGTCCTCCTCCATCGCCCAGACGAATAGTCTGCAGATGAGAGAAAATTGCGCACTGTCATTCTTGCAAATATAAATAATAATACAGATAGGCAATGAAACAAATATATCATAATCTGGACCCAACCCATGTTAACCCAATCCACGGACAACCTGTCTGCCCTGTGTGTGAATTACTCAGAGATATTTTTACACCTCCCTTAACACCCTCCAGCATCCCCAGTTTGAGATCGACACCCCCAAATCTGAGGTTGGTAACCATACAACCATACTAAATGCTTACTAAATAGCCCCGAACACCCCCAATTCGAGAAGTAACACCCACCCACCCAATTTTACCGACACCCCCAAATTCACAATCCTAGAAATAACCCTGGAATCACTATATTTCAGTCTAATCTGTTCCTAATTCTAAATTATATAACAAAATAACTTATATAACTCCATGATTTCTGTTTTATAATTTCTTTTGTATGAAGGACAAAACCTTAATCGGTTTAATCAGTTTAATGTATAAAGTAATCGGTTTTCCCAAAAATACCAGAATAACAGCTTTGGGGCCCGTGCTGATCTCCGGTCTCTTAGGCCTACAGCGACGCAGGTGGCATACGCCATTAACCTAAGAGGTCAGGTACGGGTTGTCAGCCAAACGTCTAGGCCCGCGCTTTACCCGAAAAGTAAACGCTGCTCCTCAAATTGATGTTATAATATTGAGCCCTGTATTAGAGTAAGGCTGAGTCGACCTTCAGGGGCTCCTGCTGAAAACATGAAACCTGATGACATCCTGGTCCATCGTCCAACGTTGTTACCACTCTGCTATCTTCCCGCCCCTGTAGTTAGGATAGGATATTTACATAGTTGGATAATTAATAAATGATATCTACTAAATATTTTAAACAAGCCCATTCATTTTGTCTTTACAAACACTAATTATCCTGATTCAAACTTCTGTCCAACAAACACGCGGATAAATCGAATAGGCGCTCCCAATTTCGTAGCGTCCTAATAGTCCATGGCCTCAGTTCTGTTCGGTGCTACATAATTCCTATATATGTATATATATAACTTTTTAAAAGTAACTTATATAACTCCATAACATAAAATTTTATAATTTCTAAAATTTGTATGAAGGACAAAACCCGATAATCGGTTTAAAATCAGATTTCCACAAGCGATAGCCTAATCGGTTTTTGAAAAAATACGATGTTAACATCCCTACTTGTAAGCAACATGACACATGACGTAGACTGCAGACAAGAGGTCACAAGAAGAGCAGCAAGGGCTTTAGATCAACTGACGGCAATGGACAAGATCTGGAAAAGCAAAGAAATAAGCACTGAACAAAAAAGAAAATACTCGAAACCTGTATCTTCAGTAGCCGTTCATATGGATGCAAAGCATGGACAATCACTAAAACGACCTGGAAAAAATATTAGAATTTAAAAAGAAATGTTATAGAAAAATAATAAGAATCTGATGGGTCGAAAAAATCAGAAGTGAAGAACTATACAAGAAAATACAGCTGCCAATACAAACCATGCTGCAAAGAGTAAGACAAAGGAAACAGAAACTCCATCTTTTGGACTCATATGCAGAATGAAAGAGGGCCGGAAGATCAATGCTGTAATGTTTGGAATAATAATAATTTTTATTCGTGACAAGCACAGCATCAAAATAGTACACAAAAAGGAATAACACAAATCAACTGAACAAAACTGAATAAAAAAACTAATGATAAACTAATAAAACTAAACACAAACTTTAAACAGGGAGGGTGGAGGTGCCAATAAGAAAGGAAGACCACACAAGGAATGGTGTGATGATATTGAAGAATGGCGTGGAAGCAGTGTACAGTAAAGAGTGACACGGTAACCGTTACCACGGTAAATCCGAGGTAACCGCGGCAAAAACCGCGGTAATGGTGACAAATATAAAATATATACCGTTTTACCGCGGTAACGGTTACCAAGTCACGGAATTGCCACGGTAATGGTATGAAATTCCGCGGTGCTACCGTGGTAATGGTGTTGTACTTTTAAAAAGAATTTCCTTTTACAACATCTTGGGTATTCTTGAGTTTATCATAGTCCGAACTTCTGTTTTTCATTTTGCGAGAGTGGTAACACGCCCTCGATTGCAATCTATGGCGCCAGTTAACACTGGCCGTTGGAACTGGATTGCACAGATCTTATAAAATAATTCTCTTGGTAAGTTTGTTATGTTTGTCAGTCACGATACACGGCAAATGTTGGAGAACGACTTGTTGCCACTGGCAACCAAACTGTTCTGTTTAATCGACGAAGTCAGTTAATCAGGCGATAGTTAATCAAATGGACATTTAATCAAAATAGCGTTATCTGCTCATAAGACAGTTAATATCTCACAGATAATAACCTGGAAATAGCGGGGTTTTCTCACTCCGTCCTTAAATATTAACCTCTTCGAGGGAGATACACAGTAGAAACTTTTAATTGCTGGACTTTGTTTACATTACTAATCAGTCAAATTCGCAGCTTGCCGAGCGCTTATCCCTCGAAGAGCGGCAGGCAGCCTCCGTGGTAGGCCTCAACTGACCGCATAGGCTTTGTTGCAGCGGTATAAGATTGTCGCAAAACAACGTAAAAATATCGAAAACTTATTTAAACCGGGTGTAGTTTCGTTTCATATCCACGTTGAAGTTTAATGGTCAAATCGAGTGAGTACGACTGATCAGGTCTCTCCCGTTCGCGCACAGTAGCCCTCAGCCCGCCAGCTGGTTCCTACTTCCTCCCAGTTGCTCGATTCTCCGGGATTATATAAGTCATGGTTGGCGGTTTCCAGTCTCGCCCCATGGAATGATGGAGGCAGCAACCAGGAGACTAACATATTCTAGCAAATAAACACCTATGGTACACTAAGATATGAACACTGTATTATTGTCCAGCTATAATGCAAGTAACTAACGAAACCAATGAAATCCGTGCTATTCGAGCAGCTAAATCGCAATATTGTTTTATTAGATCAAGGAAATGATTATGGAGATAGAGTTATCAGTGATAGGAATTCGAAATGCTGATTCTATCAATTCCATCGTGCAACGTTGATCAGATCTCCGTCGGTTGCTCTGTGACAGCACATAAACCTTTTTGATATTAACACACTTCAAATATCCTGCATAATTCAGCAATTATCATGTGTGATTACAGAAATCTGATATTGAAATCATCACATCTTAGGTCATAATATTGAATCGATTGAGGAAAAACGGTTTCCACTCAAAATTGCTTAATCAACAAATAAATATAATCCCGAGAACTCAAAGACGATAGTATTCTCTTAAAATCAAATTTCAGAAAAGATGACACGATGTACATACAGTATGACCATCATCAT
Organism: Metaphire vulgaris; assembly: GCA_018105865.1. NCBI lineage: Eukaryota > Metazoa > Annelida > Clitellata > Crassiclitellata > Megascolecidae > Metaphire > Metaphire vulgaris. Next base: position 4,443,782 of record CM030834.1, read on the forward strand.
CATCGCCAACAACCATGGGCTCAGCGCCCGTTAGTGTCTGACGCCATCTTCACAGTCTGTTCCCAGTCCCTTGTATTTCAAGCTCCTTGACTGAGTTCTTGCAGACTGCTTACACGCCATTCCACAACGTCGTCACACCTTTCTCTATGTTGCCTTCCTTTTTTGCTGGAATCATCCATTAATTAATCCTAACACCAGGGCTTTGATCTTTCAGTCATCTTTCAATTCGGCAAATCTGTCCAAAGAGACGCAGATAACTTGTATCGCCTTGCATCAAGGTCACTTTTGTTGATTATTATTATGTATAGTTCCTCATTTCTGATCATTTCAGTCCATTTAATCCTCAATATTTTCCTGCAGAAATTCCTGTCAAAAATCTAGCATTCTCCTCAAATTTTTTTTGTAATGGTCAACGTATCACGCCCATAATAAAAGCTGCTAAAAATGCACGTTTCAAGTACTTTCATTTTCGTTCCAAGACTTACTCGTATTGCTATGCTCTTTCAAACTTTGTACACAGCGGCCAGATTCTCTAAAGCTTTGCTGCTTTTATTTTGAAGTCTCTCTCTCCCTCTCTCTCTCTCCCTCCCTCTCTCTCTCTCTCTCTGTTGGAATTATCCAGAAATTAAGAATTAGAAGTTACTGGCATGAAACCTATCCTGGTGCACCAAAGTGTGCGATGTAATGTCCAAAATGCACTGAAACTCACCTACGAGCATCTAATGATTTCCAAAAAATCCTGGGTTATACCCCGGACCCCCGTTTAGAGGTAGGAGAGGGAGGGGAGGACAGGGAAAAGGGAACTGCTTCCAGCAGCCAAGGGGATGGGCGCCCCTGCCTCAAAGGGACCTGAGTACCGCTGAATTAGAGCAATGCCAAATACTTACAGTTTCTATCTGTTCTAGCGTAGACTTCGACCTCACACAAGGTGAGGTATCCGACTCCATTACTTGGCTGTTGAATGATGACATATTGACCGGCTCTTGTACAGGGATCACAGTTAAGGGTGACTCTTGCATCAAGCGCCACTGTTGATGGATACTGGCCGCACAGGGGATAGGCTCCTCTCACTGGATCCACCGTTGAATTTGTCACTCCGACGATGAAGTAATCCAAGCGATTAGCTGTTAACGACCAAACAATACGAATAAAGAAATTCTCGTTTAATTTTAAATGCTCTGATTCTTTAATTGTCTATTTCAAAATATATAAATCGATGCTTCTACCGTATCACTTTTTAAGATTAAAAATAAATAATTGCGGAGTTCGAAGGCACACTTTAAAAACTGGCGATGACCTTTCTCGCTTATCAGATAACAATTTCACAACCATGGGGAGCAAATGTAAATAAAGTGCAGTAGCTGTGTGATGACAATTTTGCTCTAAAACGCGTCTTGAGTAAAATCGAACATGGTTTCTGGCGACTCCCTTAGACGGCGCTCGGGGCAGTTTGCCCCTCTGCCCTCTAACTGTGTCTCTACCACCCAGGCCCAGCTGAGGGGCTCTCTACGTTCTTCAAATTCCCTTTGGTTGGGCTAAATGAGATGAAGTGCCTATCTTGATGGTGCACCTCTTCTGGAACCCTCGCTGTAGGCCTACGAATGTTGCTTTTGCTCTGCATTGCTAATTTTAACATGTGTCATTCGAAAAATCGCCGAACATTGAATAAATCAAAGTTTAGACAAATCTATTATAAAAACTCTCGTTTTTGAATTTTCTTTGATTATAATTCACAATTCATGATTACCATTACATTGTCGTTGTACAGAAATTTCTTCTAAATTCCTATAAACTCCTTCTCATTAAAAGGCTGTACGGGTTGAGAAGGCCTACTGGAATAGTCATCGACAAATTCTCTAATTCAGTCCTTCTCAACCCTCTTTGCCTCGCGGACCACTTTTAAGTTCAAAAATTTCTCGCGGACCACCTGATAAATTGATCTGCTCCTAAAAGCGGTGATGATCTTTTTCCTCTTTAGCTTATCAGAACTTTTCACGTTGAAAATGCAAAAAATACACACCAAATGTACCGATAACTTTTTGTGCTGATATTTTGGTTTATTGGTTTATTTTAACTCAATTCAAAAGCGGCTACATACAATATACCAAAGTACATTAAAATAACAGAGCAAAATATAGTCCTAATTATTGGAATAAATGACAACGGTTTTAGCAAAAGAATAGGGTAATAACATATGTCATGACATTATTACCAGATATAAATCATTTATATCACAACTTAGGGGATGTAAATTTAAATGGCATGAATTACATTAAATGACATCAATTAGAAAAAGAAAGAAAACAAAGCATATACGAAAAAATGACATAGAAGCTTAATTAAATTTTCATTAGGTTAACATCATATTGTTGTTCGCTTAATTTAAAGATATAGTCAAAGTAGTGAATTAGAGTGAGTTGAAAATAGTTGCCAGAAGGGAAAATAAAATCCCGTAAGAGTTGGCAACTGATCAATTTAGTACCAGTTAATTAGAAGGTGCAGATGATCATAGTTTGAGTTACTGTAGCCTAAGTATAAGTAAAAGTTAACAGAACGGAGTCACCAGTGTCTATGAAATATTAAACAGAAGATTAACATTTGATCATAGTGAGAAGGAGGTAATATAATTATTTATTAAAACATTAATTAAAAATTATTATTAAATCTGATTCTCTATAAGGTACATTTTAATCATTTTTTAAATTCAATGTGATTAAATTTGTTTATTTGATGAGAGAGGCTATTCCATATATAAGAGGGCCAAAATACTCAATAGTAGAGAGTCTTTTGTTAGTAGAGGCAAAATTAAAATACATTATTTCATTATTCCTTGTATTTTGTTTGTGAATTTCATTCATAGTCGAAAAATATTTATTTAGATAGATGACCTTTGTGACCGTCGCACTGTTCAGTTTTTTCACATGGAAAATAATTATATATGTCTAATTTTATTTACGTTTTACACACTTCGCCGCGGAACACTAGACCTCCTCTCGCGGACCACTTGTAGTCCGCGGAACCACGGGTTGAGAACCACTGCTCTAATTGAAAGAGAATTAACATCATTTGGCTATCGCCATTTTGTTACTAAGTTTATTGTAATTGTCAGGATTACTGCTACACCAGGGAGTGTAACAAGTCGTCTGGTTAGTTAGTTAGTTAGTTAGTTAGTTAGTTAGTTAGTTAGTTAGTTAGTTAGTTAGTTAGTTAGTTAGTTAATATGCCAACTTATAAATCGCTATAGTCACAGCAGGCCAAGATCAAGAGCGCCTTACAGATTGCACTTAAATGAAATGTTAAACAAGTGCGTCTTAAGTCTGGTAGCGAACATTTCTAGACTAGTCGCGTTAGTCACAATGTCGGGCAGCGAATTCCAGAGGAGGGGATTCCCCCGGGTGAAAGACCTCTCCCCAAATTTCACTGTCTTAGATGAAGGGGGTACAACCAATTGGACCCGATTACATGAACGAAGCTGCCGCCGACAGTCAGTAAGCGATGGCCTATGCACAAGTTCAGCCAGGTAGACTGGGCAGGCGGGATCATTGAGGGCCCGGAATGTCAGGCAGCATCTCTTGTAGATGACGCGCTCAGGGATTCTGGTGCAAGATGCTATCTATCTTATATAATAATTCTCTTTGTAAGTTTGTTAAGTTTGTCAGTCACGATACACGGCAGATGTTGGAGGACGTTGTTGCCATTGACAACCAAATTGTATAATCGACGGAGCGTTTGACGCTGCGTCTTTAATGCGGCTTAACGAATCGTCCTGATTGAATGCACGTTGTACAGCATCAGTGGGGGCTCAGAACCCCGTGTGGGACCGTAGGCCCTAATGGGGACGCAGTCCTCCGTGTTGGGCCGTAGCCTGTAGACCCTACTGGAAGGAGGCGCAGCCTCCCGTCGTAAACCAAGCACCAACCGACGTGGGGGGGGCAGTATACCCTACTGGGACGCAGCCTCCCGTCGGAGACCAAGACCCCGAGGGAGGCCGTAGGCCCCACTAAGGGCCGCAGGTCCTACTGGGGCGCAGCCCCCACGTGAGGCCGTAGGCCTTACTGGGGTCTCAGCCTCCCGTAGGGTTCAGTCCCACATATGGAGGCGCAGCCTCCCGTACGGCGCAGCCACACATGTGGGGCCAAAGGTCCTACCGGAGGCGCAGCCCCATGTGAGGCCGTAGGCCTTACTGGAGGCACAGCATCACGTAGCGCAGCCCCACATGTGAGGCCGCAGGTCCTACTGGGGCGCAGCCCCATGTGAGACCGTCGGCCTTACTGGGGGCGCAATCTCCCGTGGGAGACCTAGCTTCATCCCTCGTGGAGGCTTTATCCTACATTGGGGCACAGCCCCTCGGGGAGAAAAAATCCCAGCCGTCCGTGGGAGACAAAGCCCCTTTGGGTCCGAAAGCCCAAAGGAGCCGTATGTCCAAAAGGACCGTAGGTAACACTGGAGGGCGCATCCTTCATGGGACACCAAATCCCAATGGAATCGTAGGGCGTTATGGTGTGCAGTCCCCGTTGTGGGTAGGGGACAAGACCACCCAGTGAGCACATGGGAAAAATTTTAAATGTTAATCTACGCATTCACATTACATTTTCAGATTTTAAAAATTGTTATATGTAATATACGAATTTTTGCAAAAAAATCGGGAAGGAGATAGCCACTAGCCCCCGTCATTTTTGACGGGTTAACAGCTAGTATATATTATACATAATTCTTTTTGTCTGTCTGTTTGTTTGTTTATCGGTCTCGATACACGGCAGATGTTGGAAAACGCTGTTGCCATTGACAACCAAATTGTATAATCAAAACTGTATAATCAACGGAGCGTTTAACGTAGCGTCTTAATAGCAGCTCAACGAATCGTCCTGATTGCCTGCACGTTGTACTGCACCACTGAGGGCGCAGCACCCCGTGTGGCGCAGTAGGCCCTACTGGGGACGCAGTCCCCTGTGTTGAGCCGTAGCCTGTAAACCCTACTGAAAGCGGGAGCAGCCTCCCGCCGTAAACGGTATCCGGACGATTCAACTCATGACGATTCATCGCGGACGATTCATTTCAAGGACTATTCATCTCAGGACGTTTCATCTCAGGACGTTTCATCTCGGATAAAGTTATAAGGGTTAGGGCTGGTGAAAGGGTTAGGGTTAGGGTAAGGGTTAGGGTAAGGGCTAGGATAAAGTTATAAGGGTTAGGGTTAGTGTAAAGGTTAGGGTTAGGGTTAGGTTAAGGGTTATCCGAGATGAACAGTGATAGTGAATCACCAGATCTTGGGCTGGGGAAGAATCAGGCCTAAGTACTGGAATGTCGGTTGCTGACGTGGACATACAAGTAGACAGACGGACACGAACATTGGCGCTGACACACAGAAGGTATGACGTTCAGATATAATATAGGAACCTAAGAGATACAGATCAGTCGGTCTCCCTTATAGAATGGCGGAGAACCGCTTGTCCCCACAAAAAGTACCTCTTCGCATTAAGTTAAGACTGCCTAGGGCCTAATCATATAAAAATCTAAGAAGTCGACTCGTCAACAAGATGGTCTGCCAGATGCTGCACTTTCGTCTCGAGAGATCGCTTCTACGCTTCATCCCGATGGAAGCCAAGCAGCCTGCTGGTGGTCGATCTCACTTCAAAGAGGGTCACGAAGTCGCTCCTGTTCCAACTCTTTCTTCGTTCTGACGTCGTCTTCAGTGTCAGAAAAAATTATCAGGTACTGTGCTATTCATTATCCTCGTCGCTCAATCGAATCTCGCTTACACTGAGAGAAGCGAGATCACACTTCGTCGTCGTCGCCGCCGCCGTCATCTCCTGTGATCTTCGCTGCGTGTCCTCTGCGTCCTAGTCTCATGGAACATTTCCTCGTTACGTCACCCAGCCATTATCGTCACCGTTATTCCTGATTCCAAATTTCCACTATAATAATGTGAACTTTTGTAATAAATCGGAGAGGAGATAGCCACTCTCCCGCGTAATTTTTGACGAGTTAACAGCTTGTAAAAGGATAACTAGAAAGATGCTCGCTTCGCTCGCGCTCGCTTCGCTCGCAGTGCAGGATAATACTAATCCAATACCTATACCTAATACCCAATCATTGAATTCATGCTGAACAACATTTCAATGATCGCCACCTAGCCAAGCTCTGCGCCGCGTAATAATTAGGCCTATGTACGTTAAAATCACGCAACTGTGGCCATTTGTGACGCTGTACACGTATTTTTTGTGTACGTTAAAATGTACGTTAAAATTGCGCAACTACCTCAGGCTGCGAACAATTGTTACCAATAGCAACGTCGTCGCACGTCCAGCCCTCTGACGCTGCAATGACTCGACTAAACCGTGTTAAACTACGATTCTACGAACAATTGTTACCAATAGCAACGTCGTCTTCGAACATCGTCCACCAACGCATCGCGACGTAAGGACTAAACGGTCTAAACCGTTTACCAATAGTCAACCAATCAGAACGCTTGAAGGTAACAGACAGACATACAGATAAGGATCTTAATATGATAGATATTGTTAAACATTGCATTGCGTTCTCCTAAAAACAAACTACTAAATTATAGTTCAACATGCCTGGAACTCTATAATTTAGACGAATTCCAACATATGTTCATTTTTTACATGCCACAGTTAGTAAGCAAATTCAAATATTAATTTGAGAAGAAGAGGAAGAATTTTGTTTTCATTTTCAGGACGATCGCTCACCAGTGGCATCCTTTCTGTTCGTCACAATAACCTTTTGCACACGATACAGTCGGTCAAGTTGAACTCTCCACCAGTTTGGACCTCCTGGACCGTCGTAGGTATGTGAACAGGAAGGTGGTGCCCTATTAATATCATTGTTGTAGCCTCCATCAACTGCTTTAGGGGCGTCGAGGTAACCGTACCCGAGGTTCCAGTAGGTGCTACTTTGTGTGGCTGGTCTTCCAAGCGCCAAATTCACTCCTGCTGTGACGTTGTCTATGATAACCAAAAAATAAAATTTGCTTGAACTAAACAATGAAATAAAATGTCTAGCTTAAAATTTTTGAAAATGTAATCAGCTGATTATTGCGGTGAGGTGTTTTAAAGCATTGATCATATAAAGTATCCTCAGTGATCGAGAACCAGAGGCGTAACGTGGGCGGGGGCGGGGGGCACTTTGTTGACAGTTCCCCGGGCCCCGGGCGGGGAGACCCCCGAAGAGGGGTCTAAGCTAGGGTTAGGTTAGGGTTAACCCTAACTTAACCCTAACACTAACCCTAGAAATCTAGAAATGATGTGCTGAAGACCTTTTTTTGCTCGTCAGGATGAAAAAGATATGAAAAAAGGAGGTGATAACGTTTTTTTGCTCGTCAGCTCGAAACTCTGGAACTCTGGGGCCCCCATGGCAAAGATGCCCCCGGGCCCCCAAAAGTCACGCTACGCCACTGTCGAGAATTCAAATAATTTATTATAATATAATTCAAGAATTTTACCTTTATTTTAAACCTCATTAAGAGGGGAGACGGGAGAAGAGGGGAGAGGAGACGGTAGGAGGAGGGAGGGAGAGGGATGCCGAGAAATGGGAAGGTAGTCGATAAACGGAGTGGATGGGAGTAGGCAGTGCTTTTTTCAGTGGGAACGCACGGAAACGGCGTTCCCACACCTTTTTGCCAGATTGTATAAATAATTACGGATATGTAATAATGTGTTTGGGAACGTACAGGTATTGCATTCCCACACCTGTTTTTGTTGATGAGTAAAAAAGGTCATCATCATTTTTGTCACATGACTTTAAAAAATATAATTGCCACTAAAAATAAGGTGTCAGGACTTTTGGGAGGCCCGTCACTGCTCTGCCAAGGGACCGGGACCCGGAATTTTTCTCAATGACGGCCCTGGAAGTGAGTTCCCAAACCTTTTTTCCTAGAAAAAATCACTTGGAGTAGGCAAATTAGAGTGGAGAAATAGGCATAAAACCACAAAGGCAGCGGTAAGAGTTTTCTATTATAATGGTAATTATCTGACGTCGATGTTTTATATCTATCAAACAAAAGGAATACATGACCTACCAGAAAATTGCATGTAACCATATTCAACGTCCTGTCAAAGCAAAAACAAACATTTTATAAATTTTCAAGTTATCATGTCGCGTATTTGACCGTCGTCATTTCAACATCTTTCATCCTCGCTTGTATATTTTTGCATCTGCCTGACATTGTAAAATGAAGAGCCATGCTGATCCTAGTGTTTCCTCCACACTTTCGCAGTAGGCCGACATACTCTGCATTTCACACACATTTCTTTGCAAAATGCGTTGTTATCAATGCTAGTGGACTCTAAACGAGTTATCTTTCATTGAGCACCCACCTACTAATTATTATTTCTGTTTATAGCTATAATATTTCACCACTGCCAAAGAACGACAGCAATGATTCAAACCTAAATGATTCATTAAAAGCTAATTTGTAGATGATTCAGGCGAATGCCCGGAAGTTCATGGAAGGTACAGTTACGGTGTATTCCTTATGTATCCGATTAATTCGATACCAAACTTTATTTCAAAGTACAGACATAGACATTTAGACAACAATTTTTTTTTGTAGAAGTGAAAATCGATATTTACCAAAAAGACTCTGCAGGAGTCGATAGCAAGAAATCGTCTGAACGATTGACACGTGATCAAATCACATGTGGCGTTATCGTAGACATTGAAGGCGATGCAGCCAGAAGAGTACATGCAGAATCTTGCACATTCAGCGACAGAGCAGTCGGTGACAAAATACCTCTGAGTCGGCGAATCATCAGAATCAACAGCACACAGCCATCTTCCATATCCACCGAAAACGGCTTTGTAAGTTTTGCTTCTTACATTGGTTACGTTCACCAGAACAGTCATGAGTAAGATGATTTCCTTCAGCAATTTCATGTTTTCTGCGTTTGATCGATAAGATAAAGTGTGAGCGTTCTGTTAGATTGTTATTCAATTTGTTATTTATCAGTTCGAAAATTGCGGCTATTCTGAATAGGAATTTCTGCCCGACTGATGAGCGCTGTGGGCTATATGCAAAGCGTCATATGTTACACTGTCATAGGCGACATGTACGGTAGTCAAGGAAATACGTGTATTTCAAAACATAATTTCATATTCAGTTCATGATATCGACTGATTTAATTTGTTAATTAATAAAATTTATTACAGTAACAAGTTTCGTCAGATTCGGACGATAAGTTTATCAACGGCAGAGCACTTAGTGTTTTCATGCCCAATTTTGGTTTTTCATATCTGCTGCTCTCAATGAAGAGCGCGCATATCGTGAAAAGCATATGATTCCAGCTTTCAAGTAGGCCTAGGTTTATTCTTCGTCGAAAGTCTATTGTTTCCGTTTACAACAATGGAAACGGGCATCACCATGTAGTGTAATTACCTCGAAATCAATATGACCGGACTTTGCTATAATGCGGTGCTCTCCCTCGGTAGGATCAGACTATATCGCCCATGGTAACTGTCAACTCTGCTCAGTGGCGTAACGTGGGGGGGGGGGGGGCACTTTGTTGACTGCCCCCGGGCCCGGGCGGGGGGCCCCCAAAGAGGGGTCTAAGCTAGGGTTAGGTTAGGGTTAACCCGAGGTTAGTAGGGTTAGGCTTAACCATAACCATAGAAGTGAACGTGCCGCGACCTTTTTTTTTTTTTTTTTTTTTTTTTGTAGTCAGGGTAAAAAGGAGGCTGATGACCTTTTTTTTTTTTTTTTTTTTTTTTTTTGCTCGTCATGGAGGCTGATGACGTTTTTTTTTTTTTTTTTTTTTTGCTCGTCAGCCCGAAACTTTGGAACTTTGGGGCCCCATGACAAAGATGCCCCCTCCCCAAAATTCACGGCCACTGACTCTGCTGTCGTGCTTGCTACCAGCCGGACTTTGTCTGATCCGATTTACTGTCTAACACCCCAGTGCTGCTGCATTCATTATTAACTTGTAGGCAGTTTCCGTTCTTTGTTTCTTCTTTGAATGACAATGGGAAAATTCCCCTATTCGGCTGTCTTTCAAAATTCAGGTGACGCATGTTAAAGCACGTTAATTTGCTATTGCCACTGCGCCATAGATGTTGCCTCAATAATAATAATAATAATAATAATAATAATAATAATAATAATAATAATAATAATAACAAATTTAATAATATATATATATGTATATATATGTTACGCTGCATCTTGGAACACTCGATGATACAGAGGTGGTCAAATGTCTTGACTATAGCTAAAATTCGCAAATGTTCAGACATATTGAATAAACCAGAAAATAAGCGAAGTTAGATGTTCTAACTTGAAAGACTCTAGAAATGTCCTTGATTATTGAATAATATTTTTTATAAAATTCAGTGCAGAATAAACGCAATAGTGGTTGAGTGTGGAGCCTCAGTAAGGCGATTGAAGGATATATAGATTAGTTGCGGCACCTTGAAGAAAGGGTCTCTGAGTATAAACGTTGCCGTTTGAAAATATTCATTACAATTATTATAGTTGAAAAAATATTCTGAAACTTTTTCAAATACTCTTTTTAAAATGAAGTATAATTAACAATTATAAGTGTAAAATAAGTCCAAGTTTGCGGTAGCATAGCATTGCGGTATTAATGAAGATATTTAGTATTATGTGACGTCACATTTCTGGAAACCCCTCCCCGTCGTCACACATCGGCACAAATGGTTGAACCCTCCCCTAAGTGCGTGACGTCATTTATGGACGGCCCCTTAACTGGCCGCCTTTCATTCAACCAAGTTAACGCCCATTCGTAGTTGAGTCGATTGAGGGCGATTGGCAGGCTACAATAACAATAAAGCGTTGATAAAGAAATTGTCAACTATTTTCGAAATCTGTGGCAAAATAACAAGAATTCTGCGAAAAGAGATAATAAGTTTTTATATGAAATATTTTTAAAACTATTTACGGGGTTCTAAGGAGAAATGTGGTAAATTTGTCCGTGAACTCTGAAGACAGGTAGACCACGGACAGGTAAGTTATCAACTTGAGCACCCATTGACACAATGGCAATGCTGAGTTGTAGCTTCGATGTTCTCCTTGAAGTGGTGATAATGGGGGTGTTTAAAACATTTAAATTGATAAGCACCTGTTGAATATAATCTGGAAACGGACGATTATTGACCTCCAATAAGACAGTTCCTTTGTGGCAGCAATATTTCAATATTCAATCAAATGACCTTTCACTTTGGAAATTTAGTGATTCGCAATATTGGCATTCGAGAGTCATTGGACTGCATGAATATCAGGAAACTTCATAGTCGACGTAAGTTAGTTAGTAAGTAAGTAAGTAGGTAAAATCTCGTGGATTTATATAGCGCCTTGCAAAGCAGCACAACTGTAGCTGCTTATTCTTTGGCGCTCAGCCTTTCTTAAAATAGCTATGGGAAAGGTATAAGATCAATCAGGCAATAGTCAGCATCCGAAGGGCAGTGAGGCTAGGCTGTTACAGCTATGTAAGTTTAATGATATGGCAGTGTCGAACGACGTGCAGTGCGTGATTCTCTTCTTTGCTGTGCTGGTTTTGCACGTCGATCAACAGCCTGCTTCCCGGCCTCACTTGCTTGTCGGAAAGCTCGTGAACGCTGGACTTTTTGTGTATTTTGTGAACGCCGAACAGCTAATAATAATAAGATTTAAAGTGGTTTAGGATGCAGAGTAAGCCTGTGTGAAAACCGCTTCTGTTACCATCTGCATTCAATAACCTAGTTTATCAAGATAGCCTTTGACAGAGACGTCATTTCACTGTTTTTCTGGGGTGAAGAAAATTTCGATGTGGCAAGTTTGCGAAAAAGTTGACGACCTTTTTTTAGCTTTTCATTCATTTTTACGACATCAAGCCTCTCCTTCAGGGGCTGACGATCTTTTTTGCTTTTCATTTTCATTAAAGACAACTTAACACAGTGGTGATGGTGGGAAAATTTGTTCCCTATAAATCAGGGGGCAAAACAAGTAAATATTACAAACATTGGCGGAAAAAGTTTTTTTAAAAATCAGGGGCAACGGCCCCCCTGCCCCCCCAAATGACGTCCCTGACCTTTGAATTCGTTTGCTGCTTCAACTGTCACTACCACCTCATCCAAGCTGTTCCATTTATCCACAACCCTTGCACTAAAAAAATTTTTCTTTCTTGGACTCACCCTCTGCTTAAACAATTTGCATTTGTGGCCTCTTGTGCTGCTATAGTGTGCCAATGTAAAGAATCGATCATATGGCGCATCTACTTTCCCAGTCATTATTTTTATGTTTCTATCAAATCCCCTCTCTCTCTTTTTTTTCTAATGTTGTCAGTCCACAATATTGAAGTCTTTTTTCATAGCTTAAATTATGGCACCCATTGACCATCTTCGTTGCTCGTGTTTGCACTTTTTTCTAAAAGCTCTATATCTTTTTTCAAGAATGGATTCCAAGCCTGAACACAATATTCTAGATGAGGCCTTACTAATGACTTATGAAGTTTAATGATTATATCTTTGTCTCGACTCACTATTGTCCTTTTCATCATTCCCAACATTTGGTTTCCCTTTTTTGCTGCCTCCATGCATTGGTGAGATGGATTCATACTTCTATGGATGATTACTCCCAAGTCTCTTTCTTTTTCTGTTGTGGTTAGAACCTTCCCCCTAAAGAATATTCATTATCATTATTAGATTTTCCAACATGCATTACAGAACATTTATCAATATTGAAAAGCATCTGCCAGTCCACAGACCACTGAAACAATTTCCTTAGAAATAAAACTGTAAGCATCTTCCTTTAAAATTTGAGCATCATCCTCCGAGTCTATATTTCTACATATCTTTGTACCATCGTCAAACTTTGACATTTTGAATAGTAATCCGTCATCGATATCATATATATATATATATATATATATATATATATATATATATATATAGTAAGGCAATAATGTACACATATAAACGAACATAATATATGTATTGTATTTATTCAATTAAAAATACACTTTGAGGTAAAGAAGGGGTATATATATAATAACGAGCGGGTTGAGGACGAGGCGGTTGGAAGAAGAATGGGTGTCGGAGAAGGAGGTTTGAGAGAAAGAAAGATGGTTGTGCGGATTTTCGGAGCAATTGCTTGTGCCAGTGGCGTAGCGTGACTTTTGGGGGCCCGGGGGCATCTTTGCCATGGGGGCCCCAGAGTTTCGAGCTGATGAGCAAACAAAAAAAAGTTCGTCAGCACATCATTTCTAGGTTTAGGGTAGGATTAAGTTAGGATTAACCCTAACCTAACCCTAGCTTAGACCCCTCTTCGGGGCCCTCCTCGCCCGGGGCCCAGGGGCTGTCAACAAAGTGCCTCCCCGTCCCCCCCCCACGTTACGCCACTGGCTTGTGCGGGTTTGGGAACGTGGGTTGGGGCCAGTAGGGTTGAGGCGGAGATGGGTTGGGGCCGGGGCGGTTGGGAGAAGGGATGGGGTCGAGGAAAAGGTTTGGGAAGAGGAAAGGGGTTGCGTGGATTTTTGGAGCGAGGGGAGTTTTGCGGGTAGGAGGCGACTGACCAGGTCTCCACTTCACGCGCATAGCCTTCAGTCCGCCAGCTGGTTCCTACTTCCTCCCAGATACTAGATTCTCCGGGATTCCATAGACCCTGGCTGGCGGTTTCCAGTCTCGCCCCATAAAGGCAGCTACCAGGAGACTAACATATTCAAGCAATAATATATCTATGATACACTAAGTTTATGAACACTAATAATAGTATAGCTATTATGCAAGTAACTGAAGAAACGAATGAAATCCGAATTGACATCTATGCTATTCGAACAGCTAAACCGCCTTATTGTTTAATTCGATCAAGGAAATGATTATACAGCTAAGGTTTTCAGTGCTAGGAATTCGAAGTGTTGATGCCATCAATTCGATCCTGCGACGTTGCTCAGTTCTCCGTCGGTATCTCTGTGACAGCACATAAACCTTTTTTATATTGACATGTTTTAAATATCCTGCATAATTCAGCAATTATCACGTGTCATTACAAAAATCTGATATTAAAGTCTTCAAATCGTAGGTCATAATATTGAAATGGTTGAGGAAAAACGGTGTCCGCTCAAAATTACTAAATCAGCAAATAAATAAAATAGAAATTTAACTTAAAACTTCGAATTAATTTTCATTTAATTTTCATATTTCTCAGTGGCAGCCGTGACCATGTCGCTGGGTTGCGCAACCCCCAGCGCAACTCCCAATTTTTTGCTGCACAATTTGTCAATAACAATAATAATTTCATACGGAATGTGTTTGGTGCAGCAAGCCAATTCCCGATCAGAAAAAATTAATAGGTTTGAGTGTTTGACTGCGCTCCTGCGGCTGCGGTGTGCTGTGAACCGTATGTGTGTCGCTATTTCTCTGCGACACACTACGATTTCCACGCTGCGTATGGACCACATAGGCGTAATACAATATTACAGGAGAAACTTTGCCTTGCTGAAGTGGGCGTGGCTGTGTCGCTGGAGTGTTGCGACCGGGGTTACCGATACTAGTATATAGTAGGTCTTGGTTGCGAAAAGCACGTTTCAACTCGCCGCCCCAGACTGAGACATCCTCTGCGGGGGAGGGTGTTCGCTTGTTGCCAACATGCCTTAACTGGCTTAAGTCACATCGCCGGCCTCTGTCCTTCACTGTATGAAGCTGAGGAGACAGAACAGAGGGTAGATGAAGTAAAACTAAAAGAGTCAATCTGTAGCGAGAAATTCTAAGAAAATGAATTCCCAGCCTAATTTTAAGGGTGAAATTTTTCTCACCAACATTGCAACCCCCACTTCTTAGACCCACCGGCCGCCACTGATATTTTTACTGTAAAACTCTGACTTTTTCGTAATGAGAAGAGAGAAGTAGAAATTTGAAATTGCTATGCATAGCTACACTGAGCCTACAACACAATATTACTAGACAATATCACAAGACGTGATCACATTAGTAATTATATGATGTCTGTTTTACACTGGCTGCCTTATCCTGCTCGAGTTGAGTTTCGTGTGTTGAGAGCGGTTGCACTCTCTCTTTATGGTGCCACTCCATCTTACCTTTCAGAGCTACTCCATCCTCTTAGCTCTATCCCTGGTCGGCCATGTCTTTGGTCCACAACCAGTGGTTTTCTCAGTGTGCCCCAAGCACGAACCTCCTTGTAGAGAGCGACACGGTAACGGTTACCGCGGATTTCCCGCGGTAACCGCGGTAATTAGGACAATTTAGCCAAAAATTGCTGTATTACCACGGTAACGATTTCTTGTCATGCGATAATACCGCGGGGTGGGGATGGGGAGAAATGTTTGGGTGCGGGGTGGGAATGGAGAATAAAATGTTGTCCTCGTGTCACTCTCTACCTCCTTGTTCCTGAAACGAGGTTTTGAATCAGTTGGCCCTATCATTTGGAATGCTTTTGACGCCAGTATGTGTGACTTAGCAAATCCTAATTCTATGGCCCTCTTTTTGAAACGACTTAAAATTTATCTGTTTGTCAATATACAGTAATTTGCTGTGGGAGCGCTTCTGAGTGATTCTTCAGAAGAGGCGCTACACAAATATTTTGTTACATTACGTTACATTACTAATCCCGAGAACTCATAGACGACTGTATTCCTTTGGTCTTGTCTATCGTTGCCTGTTAATGACTCCGCCGATTGGTTACCGTTCCCGTCTTCGCGTGGAATCCATCTACCGTCGGATCTGTCAAATTCGGCGACGGATTATTTTCTTGCGGAAGACCGCTTCTTGAAAATCATCGCCTTATTTTGAAATGCAGAGATTTCCTTTCAATGCCTCTGTGGCATTTCAACACTCTCTACTTCCGCGCCACCCTGATTAGTCAGCGCAATGATGTGAACGCTTCCTGATTTCTAAAGGATTGACCACCGTATGGATGAAGGCGACGACCTTCTTCATTCCATCTTAGCAGCCATCCAATACCTTAGTTATCTCAAATATATAAATAAGAATATAAAAATCGTGATCTGTATAAGAATGCAGTAGATTAATGCTTAAAGTGTAAATATAAAAATTACTCTGCTTTTCTTAAATGTCCATGTGTGAATTAACTAACTTGGAACAATATTGATTAATTAGGGCAGCGGTTCTAAGTCAGTGGATCGTGACCCAAAGGTGGGCCGCGAGAGTGACCCTTGTGGGCCGCGGTGACCTTATAACAGGGAAAAACTGAGAAGCAAGAAAAGGTCATCTCCATTTTCACACTTGATCTGTATAAAGCCACTGCTTAATTTGACAGGTAAAAGGTAAAAGGTGAGCGGCAGAAATTTTTAAAGTTCGAATGTGGTTCATACCTCAAAGGGACCCGAGAACCGTTGAATTAGAGCAATGCCAAATTCTTACAGCTTCTATCTGTTCTAGCGTAGACTTCGACCTCACACAAGGTCAGTCGTCCGGTTCCATTGCTTGGCTGTTGAATGATAACATATTGACCGGCGCTGACGTCTGGATCACAGTTAAGGGTGACTCTTGCATCAAGCGGCACTGTTGATGGATACTGGCCGCACAGAGGATAGGCTCCTCTCACTGGGTCCTCCGTTGAATTTGTCACTCCGACGATGAAGTAACCCAAGCGAATAGCTGTTAACGACCGAACAATGTACAAAAAGGGAAATTCTAGTTCTCTTTTATATGTTCTGGTTCTTTAATATTTCAACATAGACCTATTATAGATCAAAGCTACTACTGTGTCTCCTTTTAAAATTCAAAATAAGTAATCGCTGAGTTTGAAAAACACTTGAAACGTCTAATTACTCTAATAGTAACTGTGGTTAGAATGTACACGGCTGTTTGCAGATAAAAGCATGAAACGGAACAGAGAACAGTCGTGGAATTTTAGCATAAACCCGTGAGAAATTGTTATCAGGATAGGACGAACAAGGTTAGGGTCATTGTCAAAGGATTCCAGGAACTAATTTCCATTACTTGTTTTGCACATCTGAGCTCAAGGTTTAGCCATAATATCGTGGGAAAGCTTCTCCTGTGGATGGTGTTCCACCCAGATCCAACTGCGAGGTTCACGACAATCTTCTAATATCCAGTAGCGGCTCCACCGGGGGGGCAGGGGAGGGGGGCCGTGCCCCTATTGAGTGCCTGGCCCCCCAGTGGCCTCCCTGTTGGGACCCTATACTTAATGCTACATACATTAAACAATAAATTGTTGTCCCCCATGATTAGAAGTTGCCACCCCAACGGCCCCCCACTTGCCAAATCCTGGAGCCGCCACTGCCAATATCCTTTGGTTTAGTGTTTCTCAACCGTTTTCCCCACGTCTCACTGGTTGTGTACCAAAAAGCGTAATCCCTTCCAAGGACCTCCCACTAAGATTTGTAACGCGTAGCAGAGTAAACATAGGCTATATAGGGCCTATATGTGTGTGTATATATATACACTTGTGAAAAAGGGCCGTCACTCGTTTTTTTGCCATAAAATGAAGAAAAGATAGAGAATTCTACACGCTTCGCCTGAACTGGCTAAACGTTCACACCCACATAAATTTTTTCACGTGCCACCAGTGGGGCGTGCACCCCATGTTGAGAAACAATGCTTTGGGTAGGCTAAATGGGATGGAGGTGCCTAACTTAATGGTGCACCTCTCTGGAACCATCGCTGTGCGAATGTTGCTTGCTCTGCATTGCTAATTTTAACATGTATCATTCGGAAAATAGCAGAACGTTGAATAAATCAAAGTTTAGACAGATCTGTTATCAAACTCCCAATCGTTTTTGAAATTTCTGGGGACATAATTCACAATTCGTGAATTGGCGCTGTACTGAAAGTTCTTCTAATCTTCTATAAACTCCGTCGCATTAAAAGGCTGTAAGAGTGGAATAGGGGCGGGAAGTTAGCAGAGGTGTAACAACACTGGACGATGGGGCAGAAGGTCGCGGGTTCGATTCCCGAAGAAGCCCTAAGGCCGACTCAGCCTTACTCACTATAGATGGCGATGGTAAACTGAGAAACAGCGATAAGCTGCAAAGGTGGGTCTGGGGAAAGTAATTGCAACCTACTCCAGTTCAATGGCCTATACACCACCTACGTCGCTGATTGCCCAGGAGGAAATAAGCGTCGGAACCCAACACTCGGACTCGAGAACGGGACCAAACTTTACCTTTAGGGCTAGAATACTGGAATAGTCATTGGTAAATTCTCTAAGAGAAATAAATCCTTGTAGACAGAGAATATTATTGACGTAGGCCTATATTGGCTATCGCCATTTTGTTACTAAGTTTAATTGTCAGAATTTACTGCTACACCCGGCAGTGTAACAAGTCGCCTGTTGCAAGATGCTGCACTTGTGGAATATTGTTAGAAATTGTATTGCGTTCTCGTTAAACCAAAGCATCCAATTATGCTTTGTCAGTCAACATGCCTGGGAGTCTATAATTTAGACGAATTCCGACATTTTTCATTTAGGACATATGCTCCTTTTGAATATGCCACAGCAGTGAGCAGTGCTTATTCTAGGTCTTCTCTGGGGGAATTCCCCCCTGCCAAGTTAGAAATTCCCCCTCCAAAAAAATTAAATTTTCGCTTGGGGTAAACTTTCCACCAAAAATTTGACGACGGGGGTTTGCACTTGGAGAGGGGAAAAATATAAGGATGACCTTTTTATTTGTTTGTCAGACATTTCGAAAGGGGAAATACAATGATAACTCTTTTGCTTGTCATGTATTTTGAGAAGGAAAAAAACTGAGAATTACCTTTTTATTTTTGCTTGTCAAACATGAGAAACTTTGTCTCCCCCCTCCAACATGCTAAGCTCTCTCTCCCCTCCCCCAAATGTGTATGTGGCTAGAATAAACACTGCACAGTGAGTAACCAGATTCAAATATCAATTTGAGAAGAAGATGTAGATTTTTGTTTTCATTTTCAGCACGATCACTTACAACAGCAGTCCTTTCTGTTCGTCACAATAACCTTTTGCACACGATATGGTCGGTCAAGTTGAACTCTCCACCAGTTTGGACCGCCTGCACCGTCCATGGTATGTGAACAGGAAAATGGTGCCCTATTAAGATCATTGCTGTAGTCTCCATCAACCGCTCTACTGGCGTTTAGGAAACCGTGCCCGCCGTTCAACAAGGTGCTACTCTGTGCGGCTGGTCTTCCAAGCGCCAAATTTATGTCCGGTGAGACGCTGTCTATGAAAATCAAACAAAATAAAATTTGCTCGAACTAAACTATGAAATAAAAAGTTAAGTTTAACATTCATGCAATTGTAATTAACTGATTCTGCCTATTGCGGTGCAGTATTTTAAAGTATCGATTATATAAAGCAGGTCCAGTGATAGAGACTTCAATCAGTGCGATTTTAAAATTTATTATAAACAATTCAAGGATTTTACGTTTAATTTAAAACTCAGTAAAGGCTAGTAAAGACTAAGTAAAGGGAGGGAAGAAGACGGAATGGAGATAAGGAGGAGACGGGATAGGAGGGATGTGTAAAGACGGGAAAGGAGGGAGGGAGAAAGGGAGAGGAAAGCCGAGAAAGGGGAGGAAAGGAATAGAAGTAGTGGATGGGAATAGGAAATTAAGGGTGGATGAATAGATAGAAGAATGGGGAAAAGAGTAGCTAGAGGATATAAGAGGAAACGAAGAAGAGGAAATGGAGGTGGACGGTGAAGTGGTGGGAAGAGACGAGAAAGCGAAAAGGTGGAGAAATGGATGAAGTTAAAGAGGGAAGGAATGAGAAAATTTTGATAGTGGGTAGGAGATAGAGAATGAGAGGGGACAAACACACAGAGTTCATTCATCATCATCATCATCATCATCATCCAGTTCCACCGGTGCTGTACCCGGAGATGTCGATGGCCTGGTTCAAAATATGTCTCCATCTTGTTCGGCCTTGTGATTCTCTGGTTAGCTTCGCGTGCCCCATTCAACGATGTCATCTGAAAACTCTCTCATCGGTCTGCCTCTTCCATTTTCACCTTCCTTTGTCCCAAGCAGCTAGGATATTCTTCACTGGTCTGTTTTATTCATCCTGCAAATGTGCCCGAAGAAGTTCATTTGTAGGCTACGTAAGTGTTCATTTTCTCCATATCAATTTAGTCTGGTGTTTGTCTTGACCTTGATTCTTTCTCGCATCTTTGTGTTCTTTATTTTCTGCTGCCACCTGATGTTCAAAATTCTTCTAGCATTTCATTTCAAAGGCAAGTTCATGTTATAGTCTAGGATTCTGACGCCTAAAGTAGCACTGTTTTGGGGTAGACAGCAAGGCCACACGAACACTGCAAAAACATGCGTAACGCCGCAAAGGCAGCGGTAAGAGTTTTTCCATAATAACGGTAATTAGGCCTATCTGACGCCGATGTTTTATATCTATCGAACAAAAGGAATACATGACCTACCAGGAAATTGCATGTAACCATATTCATCGTCCTGTCAAAGCAAAAACAAACATTTTATAAAGAATCAAGTTATCATGTCGAGTGTTTTGACCGTCGTCACTTAACATCTTTCATCTTCACTTCTATATTTTTCCATCTACGTGACATTGCAAGATGAGAGTCATCACGATTCTAGTGTTTCCTCCACACATTCGCAGCCCGTACACTGTATTTCATACACATTTCTTTTCAAAATGCGTTGTTATCATAGTTGCTCGTAACGTTATCTAAGGTTACGTACGATTTTGAAAAAGTAGGGTTAACTAAGGTTATTTATTTTGTGAAGGTTATTTAACTTTTTCAAACGTAAATTCAATTTCTAAAGTACTGTCCTTTTACTTTTCAACATTAACGTTAAAGTTTTTTGCTACTTAATTATTTATTACAGTAATTTATTTATATTAAATGATGATTATGACGTCACATTCCTGCCCGAAAAGCGGTAACGATGAGCAATACACGTCCAGTATCTACAGTGTAGTGGGTATTTGGAGCAGGTGCATGAGAGCACCCAGGGTTAATTGCTCTTGTGACACGCCGAAATAAAAGTGCCAATTTGTGGCTTTGTGTTCTAGCAAACTAGGCATGCATATGGACCTTATGAGCCTATTATTAGCGCATTCTGGTGTCCAATAATATTATTGCACATATACAGTTTATGCACTTCTTGTCATGCGGCGAAATCAGGCGAACAATGCTTGTCTAGGGGAGGTCGAATGCAATGTAGACAATGCAACGCTATTGGAACGGCGGTTAATAACTCGGGAGTTGAGTAAATTAACTTATCCAGCGTTACTGTAGCAAATAGTCATTACAAGACAACATTACGAACAACTATGATCAATTCATATGTTTCAAATCATATTCAAGCAGCTGAATGAACCTTTTAATCCTGGTTTTCGTAGGAACTTTAAGGTTATCTAAGGTTAATTATCTTTCTGGACAAACACGGGTTATTTAAGGTTTTTATTGTGTCAGTAAGGGTTACTAGCAACTATGGTTGTTATCAATGCTAGTGGACTCTAAAGTCTAAACGAGTTATCATTAATTTAGCACTTATTAATTATTATTATTATTATTATTATTATTATTATTATTATTATTATTATTATTATTATTATTATTATTATTATTATTATTATTATTATTATTATTATTATTATTATTATTATAGTTGTATTTAACTTCCACAGCTCTATTTTACGATGATACATTCTTACATATCATACTGTAATATAATTTGGGGATTAAATTATGAAACTATACCTGAAAAAATTCAAATTTTACAAAACCAAGCTATTAAGCTAACCTTTAAAATGATATTTTAACTAACACTACCGACTTATTCATTTCTTTTTTAAACTTCCATACTATTTTTAGCACATTACCGATGTTAACCGTCTCACACTATAGTTATGAACTAGATCGTTGGTGTGGTTAGCCTCAAATAAGCAAAAAGTCGTGATGCAATATAAATGCCCTTTTCACAAATAGCCTAATATTAAATTACTACTTGTTCTCCGACGGGCCGCATAGAGGTCGTCCGCGGGTCGTCCGCGGGTCGCAGGTTGACCACCCCTGGAATAAACCTATACCAAAATTTATCTCAAAGTATAAACATCGACATTTAGACGACACGTTTTTGGTAGAAATAAAAATTATATATTTACCAAAAAGGCTCTGCAGGAGTCGATAGCAAGAAATCGCCTAAGTGATTGACAAGTTATCAAATCACATGTGGCGTTATCGTAGATATTGAAGGCGATGCAGCCAGAAGAGTACATGCAGAATCTTGCACATTCAGCGACAGAGTTGTCGGTGACAAAATACCTCTGAGTGGGCGAATCATCAGAATCAACAGCACACAGCCTACTTCCATATCCACCTGAAACGGCGTTGTAAATTCTGCTTCTTAGAATGGCTACGATCACTTCTCCGTTCACCAGAACAATCATGAGTAAGGTGATTTCCTTCAGTAATTTCATGTTTATTTTGAAACTTCGTTTGATCGATAAGATAAACTGTGAAAGTTCTGTTAGATTGTTTTTCAATTTGTTATTTATCAGTTCGGACTTATGCGGCTATCCTGAGTAGGAATTTCTGCCCGACTGATGAGCGCTGCATAGGCCTATGCATATTATTGCATAGTTATGTGTTGCACTGTTATATTCGACATGTACAGTAGTCAAGGAGATACACATAGTTTTAGACATAATTTCATATTCATTTAATAAAATCGACTTGGAAGTGAAAACGACTGTAACCGCTGACAAAGCAAATACCAAAACGGAGGCTTAAGTGCAAACCCAGTAATGTCGGTTTTATTGAAATGAATACGTTATTCACTTGTAAAATAACATCATTTAGTTTATTACAGCCACAAGCTTCGACAGATTCGGACGACAAGGACATCAATGGTAGAGCACTTAATGTTCTCATGTCCAGTTTTTGTTATTCATTTCTGAAGTACCTTCTGCTCCTCTCTCTACAGAGAGCGTGCATTGCGTTAAATGCATATGATTCCAGCTTTCAAATAAGCTTATTCTTTGTCAAAATTCTATTGTTTCCATTTACAAAATGCAAATGGGGCGGGGCATCACAATGTATTGTATTTACCTTGAAATCAATAGGGGCGGAGATTGCGATAATGCGGTTCTTTTCTTCGGTAGGATAAGACTATGGCGCCCATGGTAACTGTCAACACTCCTGTCTTGCTAAAAGTCGCACTTTGTCTGATCTGGTTTGCCCGTCCAATCTCCCAGAGCTGCTTCATCCATTGATTACTAACTTGTAGGCAGTTTCCGTTCTTTTTTCTTCTTTGAATGACAATGGGAAATTTTCCTCATTCGTCTGTCTCTCAAAATTCAGGCGATGCGTGTTAAAGCACATTAATTTGCCATTGCCACTCCGCTATAGGCCTAGAGGCCTAGATGTCACCTCAACAATAATAGCAAATTTAATAATAACATATCTTACAATGCATTTTGGGATACTCGACGATACAGAGGTGACTAAATGCTTGGACTGAATCCCAAATTCGCAAATATTAAAACATATTGATTATTGAATAACGCAGAAAACGAGCATACTTAATGTAAATCTCAGTGTTCCTTTCAGAACACGAGATCTTTGTTTCACCTGGTGATAGCAGGTTACAGGGCCGTCGAGAGAAAATACGGGCAAATATTGATTCCGGGCCTCTTGTTTCAAAACCTTGACAAGCAAAAAAAAGGTTATCCTTTATTCTGAAATAATTTTTTCTGGTCAGCGCCGTCCTTTTGTTTATTGCCGGGCCCGGGTAAAAATGTACCTCTGTCTCCCCTCTCGTCGGCCCTGACAGGTTATCACCTGTTCTATGTTTCAGATACGTTTTACTAACTTAGGTTGTATTTTATATTTAGGTTTCGTTGAGGAGCAGCGTGTAGAGGACTCGAGCCTCGCTGCCGCCGCGAAGGAGAGGAATCGCAACAGTTTTCAGGACGATCATCATGGCTCATGGTCGCGATGGTGTCCGAGCACGAGGGTCGAATTCAGTAGTCAGCCGCTAGAATGGATTGCCAAAACCTACAGTGGAATGTCGCACGGATATCAGCCCGAAAGGGCGAGCTGGGGCATGCACTGGCAGCAGGGCCGTCGGAACGAATTTTGGTCAGGGGGGTGCAGATTTTTCCGAAGTTAAATTTTTCTCTTTCAAATCCTTGACAAGCAAAAAAGGGCGTCAACGCTCGATTTTACCTTAAAAATAGCTTGACAAGCAAAAAACAAAAAAGGTCCTCTGCACACTCTGCACCCCTCTGCACCGCCTGTATTTCAGGATACAGGGGTGCAGACCATCATCTTTCCAGGGGTGCATTGCACCTCTACATTTTTCCAGGGGGTGCAGCTGCACCCGCTGCACCCCCACTTCGGGCGGGCCTGACTGGCAGGTATGGTCAGAAAGCCCGATGTGATCTGTATTCAGGAAACCTGGCTTACTCGTGAGCGCTCCTTCGCCGTTAAAGGATATACAGAAGCTGTTAACGACACGACCGGTCGTCTGACGAGAGCAGAGGAGGCTGGGTGGCAGCCCTGATTCATGACGGAGTGTCTTATTCAGTACTGGGGCGGACTGATGTGCCAGAATCGCTCACGATCTCTCTGTCGACCGTCGCAGGAGATCCGACGATTGTCAACGTTTATTTTCCACCGATACAGGCGGTGGACAATGACACTTTTTCCCAACTCTTTTGCAATCGCCGGACAGTGTTTATTCCAGGCCTTCTATGGGGGAATCCACCCCCTCAGTTTTAAAATTTCCCCTTCCCAAATTTTTTATATGTTGCATAGGGCTGAAAATTCCCCCCCCCAAGTGTGACGACGGTTTTTTTAATTTTTTGGAGGGGAAAATTATAAGGATGACAATAGTTTTGTTTGACAGGGCATCCGAGAAGGGTACATTAGGGAGGTTGGAAGGATTACGTTTTCTTGCTTGTCAGCGCATTTTAAAAGGAAATAATTAACCTTTTTTGCTTGTCAAGGTTTTTCGAGACTCAGACCTTGTCCCCCCAAACATTTCAAAATCTCTCTCCAATGTCAAGGTGGCTAAAATAAACACTGATCGCCGGACGATTGCGGTCGGAGCCTTCAACGCTCGTAGCACGCTCTTTGGTGCCAGTAAGACGGACAGAAGAGGCCGATTGTTGGAAGAGGCTATGGAATCGCAGTCGTTTGTTGCATTGAATACCGGTGTCGGAACACGCCTTAAGCAGGACGGCTCACGCTCTCCTTTGGATCTGGCAATGGCATCGCGGCCCTTAATGGCTAGAAAATGTGACTGGGTGGTAATGGATGACCCAATGGGCAGTGACCATTTCCCGATCGTTGTTCCCGTTGCCGAAAGCATTCTGGTGGAGGAGGCGCATCAGCCCAGATGGCTCCGTATAAACGGGCTGACTGGGGCGCCTTCAAATCCGGGCGTCAAACCAGAGTCACTGCCGACCTTATCGAGGGCGAGGTTGAGACAAGTCACAGAGAGATCGTGGGCGTCTTACCTTCGGCGGCGGAGGAATGCATTCCAAATTCGAAGCCAAGCAGACGGCCTCGTGACGTTCCGTACTGGAGCGACAGCTGTAGCAAGGCAGTGGCGGCCCGTAACGAGAACCAAAGATCATGCGGACGTATCGGAGTATCGTCGGCTAAAAGGTGTAGCTCGGAAAACTATCAGAGACGCGCAGCGTAATCACTGGACGGAGTACTGTGCCGGCCTGAACGAGCGTACAAAACTCGGACAGGTTTGGAGGACGGTTAGACGGATGCCTGGCGTCTCTTCGGGACATGCTATACCGACGCTGAAGACCGCGGATGCCACGCTCTACAGGGACAACCAGAGCAAGGCGGAGCTCTTCGCACTGAGCTACGTCAGCGTCAGTAGCAATCAGAACTTGTCGCCTGAATTCCAAGTAAGAAAGTCCGAATTTGAGCGGATGCACAGCGATAAACTTCGTGGATTTGAAAGCGCGCTGGTCAGTCCGTTTATAGAGCCATCCAAGTTGCTGCAACTCCACCTATATGTCCTCATCGACTGTGACACCAACTGGGATATGGTCACTGCGCACTGGATCGTCCAAGACCCACCAATCGCATTTGCTGGCCAATGACCGAGACGCCATTGCTTAAGTCCAGGTGAGAACATAGCCATCTCGTTTCAGGTGCGTGCCAAATCCATTGTTCAGCGCAACATATGAGCGCGCTTCCATCGCCTCTTCCAAGAGTCGACCTCTTTTGTCCGTTTTACTGGCACCAAAGAGCATGCTATAGGCGTTCAAATCCCGACCACAATCGCCCGACGATTGCAAAAGAGGTGGGCAAAGGTGTCTTCGTCAACCGCTTGTCCCGGTGGATAGTAAACGTTGACAATTGTCAGATCTCCTGCCGGGATCAACAGAGAGATCGTGAGCGACTCAGGATAATCGGTTCGCCCCAAAACCCAATAAGAAACACCGTTTCGAGCAAAGGCTGCCATCCCTCCTCCTCTGCTCTCACCGGTCGACCGAGCGTGTCGTTCACAGCTGTAACCTTCGATGCCGAAGGAGCGCGCTGCAGTCGGCCAGGTTTCCTGGACGCAAATGACATCAGGCTTTCTGTCCGTACATTCTAGTGACATATATAGTGCATGCATTAACTCTCCGCGCCGGGAGGTGAACTGTGCAGCATTCCACTGGAGGAGCTTAATATCCATCCTGATTTTCAGTGGCGGCCTATTGTGGCGTCGGCGCCACGTCGAAACCAGCACCCGTGGAAGCGGGAGCTCCGTTGTTTCGAGCGCCGCAATCTGGGCAAAGGCTAAACAAGTTTCCCTGTTAAAATCGGTCAGTTTTTGGATTTCCGGATTATTATTATTGTTATTATTATTATTATTATTATTATTATTATTATTATTATTATTATTATTATTATTATTATTATTATTCGGGACAATTGAGTCCTAAATGTAGCCAACAACTTTCATTAGTAGGGCATTTCTGTAATTTTTGGCAATGTACGGCCACGTGTCGTCCGAATGCTAAGCATTTATAGCACCTCGTCCGAATGCTAGACCCTCTCGCTCACAGGCTCACTTTTATCGTCGCCGGCTACCTATCGGTCAAATTTCCGCGAGCTCCGATTGGTTCCTGACCGCAGATCAGGCTTGTCCATGGGACGGGACGTCCCGTGGGAATCTCATGGGATTCGTCCCATGGGATTATTATTGTTGTTGTTATTATTATTATTATTATTAATTTATTATTATTATTATTATTATTATTATTATTATTATTATTATTCGACTATTTGTGAAGAGCCGTAACATGGCCATCGGCCAAAACCAAAAGCGCTGTACAAGCAACACTCAACTAATAACTGTACGATCTGGTGAACAAGTACGTTTTTAGTTCTTTGGCGAACGTTTCAGGAGAAGTAGTCCCGGCCAGCGAATCAGGGAGCGCGTTCCACAGAAGTGGGTTACCGCGAGTCATGGAGCGCTCGCCAAACTTCCGAGTCCTGGCCGGAGGAGGATCGTAAAGCCGGTGGAGACTGCTAGATCTCAGCTGGAGACGGCACCCGGTCGTCATTTGTTTCCGTACCAGGCATGACAAGTAATCAGGACAGGCAGGGTCCCGAAGCGCGCGAAAAGTCAGCCAACACCGCTTGTAAACTATGCGCTCCGGGACCCGAAGCCAATGGAGCCTGTCCCTTAGCACAGGTGTCACGTGGTCGTGCCACCTCAAGCCGAAAATAATCCGAGCAGAGGCATTGATAACCGCCTGGAGTCTGATAAGCTGGTTCCCAGGAAGTCCGAGAAGGACACTGTTACAGTAATCCAGTCTCGAAAGTACGAGAGCGCGGGATGGTATGTGGGACAGCACTGTTCCGTCCCATGCCATGGAACTCATGGGACAGAGCTTCTCTTAATTTTTTTATTTTTAAAAAACCTTTTTGAAGCTTTTTACTTTTCTTTTTCTTCATATATTCATAATATAATTCAGTGGCAGCTCTACGTGGGGCCCGAAGGCCCGTACCCCTATTGAATGCCTCCCCCAGTGGCCCCATACTGTTAATAGCTGGGTTAGATAGCTCGAGAAGAAACATTAGTGTCACAGTAGAAGCATCTAACAAGCGGTCACGGCAGGCATCTTGAAAGATGCCAAACTTTAATTAGCTAGTAAGGAAGTTTCGATGTTTATCTGTAGTCAAGTAATTAGAATCGGCAGTTGTGTTCGTGTATCTATTAACTGCACTAATGTAGGCCTATGTGTTCTGGAAATTGAGATGATACATATATGGCGGAGAGGGAGAGAGAGAGAGAGATGGAGAGAGATGGGGAGAGATAGAGATAGTCAGTTCAGGTAGAGACGATAATGTTTCAATATCATCTGAAGCAGTCGATCTACTGTATACCTTCGTCTGTTGTGGAAATAGATGTCAAATTGTCAAACGAGGACAATGACGACGTCTCTGCGGTTACAGGCCTAATTGCCGGTGACGCATTCATTTTCAGCAGCTTGACAATGGGTACGTTGAAGTCTTATAAATTCTTTGCAGACACATGTAGGCCTACTTACCGATTTTTAGTACTTGTTCGATACTCAATTCTGAACAAGTTTGCTTGATATTTTGATTTGTCAAAATATGATGATATATTCCATATGAATTTATTGCAGAAAATTAGGTATTTGAAATTCGGTTTACATTTGCCCTAAGCATAGACGATCTAATTATGCCATCCCAACGCCCCCCCCCACTTGCCAAATCCTAGAACCGTCACTTATAATATGTGCATCTACATTTTGTGGCGAGACATAAAAGTTAGTAGAGTTAATAAATACTGTCGTTTTACATGTCTCTTTGTACGCGTAGTCCTATTTAGTAATCATCAAACCTAAACTTTCATATATTTCATAATTTCATTTGAACTGTATTACACATGATTAATATTTCATATTATTATTATAATGGGAATCCCATGGGACGATGGGATGGGATGGGATGGGACAGGCATAAATTGCCATGGGATGGGATGGGATGGGAATGGGGCAGAAAAATCTGTCCCATGCGGCAAGCCTGCCGCAGATAGCCTTTTACATCCTTCCAATGTCCTGATGTCCTGTTTTAAATCACTTTAACCTCTTTAACAAGATAATAGCTAATATCTATCCAACATTCTTAGACAGTCGCTTCTATTGTTTCATATGAGAGATGCTGGTGCACATAGGGTCTACATGTCCTGCTTTCAGTCGAGTATAATGATAATTCTACAGCGGATCGATGGTCGATCGATGGGATCTGTCGCTTGCTTTTGATGCCTTCCCTGCATCTATGGTCGGAACTTCGCCTGATCTGTCGTGACGACGGTGACGCCCATCGAATATGCACTCAGCAGAGACACTTCTTCTGTCGTAACTTTTTCTACTACGAGGTGCAAAACCATTAACTCAGCAATTGCTGTAATTATTTTGTCTAAATTATTCTATTATTTAGTTTATAAGCGATTATGTAAAGCTTTATTCTGAGGGAATTTATATAAAATGAGCGGGCACTGCTCCTTGAAAAAAGGTCGTATCAGATATAACCTGTAGGCCTAACTGACAATAATTAATTTGACTATAACGGGGTGCGTGTATGTGTGTATGTATATATATATATATATATATATATATATATATATATATATATATGCACCAAAACATATACAAAAGCACCAAATACACCCTTCTTTATATATATATATATATATACACTGAAACATATATTAAAATGCCAAATACACCCTTCTTATATATATATATATATATATATATATATATATATATATATATATATATATATATATATATATAAGAAGGGTGTATTTGGTGCTTTTGTGCGTGATGTGTGACATTTTCCGAAAGCGTTTAGTGGTAATTTGCGCGTGAAATTCACTTAGATTATGAATTTATGACTAAATGACTCGTCAAGTGAAACAGGTAGGAAATACGTAATCTTGTCTTGTAATTAGCGACAAAGTGTGGGGAAGGTCTCCTCTTTGTCTCTTTCTTTTTCTGCTAAAAGTACTAAATCAGTTAGGTCTATATATATACAAGTCAGGTTTAACACACATGCACACATACATAGGGGCCTACATATAGGCCTAAGCTCATGGAAAGAGACCAGAGTTGGCATACAGGAGAAAAATGCAGCAAGAACTCGGATCTACACCAGTGGTTAAATTACTTTTTCAGAAGTGCCGGGTCTCCTTATTTTCCTCCGGTCACAAAATTTCTTCACAGCTTTTTTATTCATTTTAAACCAACATGTAGAGTACAGTTCACGTTTTCGTTGGTCTTTCCCGTGCATGCAAAGTGCTAAAGTAAACAATAAAAGAACACAGCGAATACAAAATACGCTCCGGATCTCATGCCAGACGTCCCGGATTGGAGATCCGGCAAGATCCGGCTCAATTTAACCCCTGGTCTATACAGACTTCGTAAGCACCTTAGAATTGCGATGATTACGAAACTGGCTGATTTTTCGCTAACTGCTGTATTGAAAAATCACAAATATGACTGACAGACTCAGGCCCGTAGAAAATGAGGGTGAAAAATCAGGGGATGCAGCTGGCTGGCTGCAAGTTGTCAATCTGGAATGTTAATCTGTTATACGAACAAATAGGTTGATATAAGAACTAGGCCCTACTCTAATTAGATATACATCATATACGTCATTTGACTACTGTGTCTAAGATTACAATAGAATAGTGCATTCACGAATCAGTTAGCCTATATTGGCAAGGTCACAAAGTACCCAACGAACGCTTTGTCCGTCTTCAAATTCCTTCAATAGGGAGACTTTTACTGATTGAAGTTCAGGGCTTTGTTGAACCAACCGACGAGGCTTCTCCTGACGGTTTCGTGTCTGACGGCGTAGATGAAAGGATTCAGGGCGAGATTTAGAAAGATCATGTAGATGGTACTCAGGTAGATGTCGCCACTGTTTCCCATTCTGTATTGGACCAGCGTAAGAAGGAACCACGTCTTCTCTGGCAACAACAACAGAACAAACGAAGCCGAAACAACGGCCATCGTTGCTATGACGTTCACTTGGATACGGTCGGTTGACGAGGACGACGACTCGTTGTCATGGTTAATCTGGTGCAGGATTCGATTCTGCTTTCTGATCGCGAACAAAATGGCGCCGTAGCAACAGATGAAGATCACCACAGGGGCAAGGTAAGAGAGAATCAAAAGTACCATGCCGAACACAAGAGCCTCTTTGTCGTAGGACCAGTAGTAGAGGATGCGGCATTCGCCGTCGGAGACACCGCACGTCCACACTCCCCGCACATTGAGGACGACGCCGTACAACCAGCACGTCGACGCTCCGGCCAAATTCATCCACGTCCGAAAGTACTTGCGATACTGAATGGCGTGTACGACCTTGAAGTATCGTTCGATTGCAATCAGCGACAGATTTGCGGTCGACGCCGACTGGGCGAAGTAGATGATCGTGTCGCTTGTGAAGTATGCGCAGACGAAGAGTCCCCATCGGTCGCCGTCGTCGTAATGGGTGTAGCGGACCTTGATCGAGTAGGAAATGACCATGAACAGACAGCAGACGAGATCGAGCGTCACTTGATTCGTCAGTAGGATCGTGAAGCTTTTTTTCCGCAGTTTCTCCGACTGAAGAACGCTCAGAACGAGGCTGTTCATGATCGTTCCAATCACTCCGACGAAAATCACGAAACCTTCGAAGACGAAATTCTGTTCGGTCTTCGTCGTGAGATTTCCTTGCGTTTGGTGAAACGCTTGAGAATCGTTGTCTGCATACTTCGTGCTCGCTTCCATGCTCAGTCCTGTCTGTTGATGATGTTGCATAGGATGCGGAGGACTGAAAACTAAAGATAACCATGCTTTATCTTCAACGCCTTAGAATTGCATCGACATCATGCATCACTCGATCGGAAGTCAAGAATGCAGTTTATCTTTTTAAAAGAGCAATCAAATTCAGCGGCCATTAGGCCTAATCGTTGAGAAATGTATTCCGTCTGAGTGTTGTTCTAGGACCTGAAATGAGCAGTCAGAACAGTTATCTTCGTTCCCTTTCACTGGCGTAGCCAGGGCTCCGGAATAAGACTAGGAGGGGCACCAAGGGTCTCTATGGACCGACATTTTCAGTGTCTAAAGATATGACAATTTCTTAAAATCCCCTCAAACCAAGCCTTCTCCCTGAACTGCCGCAAATACCTCATGGCAGAGGAGAGTGTATACAACCCTGCAAAATAATTATAAGATAGAGCCAATCCTGATGTATGGATCCGAATCCCGGAGTAGGAAAAAGGTGAAAGAAAGATACTTAATTACAGTGTTTATTCTAGCCCCCTTGACATTGGGGGGATTTTGAAATGTTTGGGGGGACAAGGTTTGAGTTTCCACACGTTTGGGGGGAAATTTCCATTCCCCCAGCCAACATCTAAAAAAATTGGGGGGGAATTTTCAAACTTTGGGGGGGAAATTCCCCCCTAAGAAGGCCTAGAATAAACACTGCTTAATTAGCTCTGAAATGGCATTCCTAAGAAGGCTAGAATTTACACAGGAGCCTACAAGTAAAGTCGGGAGCAAAATATAAGGTCAGGAACGAAGTAACCAGAGAAAGAACGAATATGAAAACACAGCAATAGACAAAATCCGAAAAAAGCTAATCTCTTCTCTTCGAATTCTTAAACTTCTATTAGGGGCCTACGCCCAGGGCTGGTTCTAGGTGTAGGCGAAGTAGGCGGCTGCCTACAAGGGCACTTTTGGGGCGGCATTTTTGGACTAAAATATTTTTAGCTAATAATTTTTGACGATATTTCGGGTACGATTCTGATAATAGTGTTCTGAACTTACTTTAAACTGCCTAAACATTGCTCTACAGTGATGGATACTGTAGTATGAAATGAATGGATA
The DNA here is from genome assembly GCA_018105865.1 of Metaphire vulgaris. Taxonomy (NCBI): domain Eukaryota; kingdom Metazoa; phylum Annelida; class Clitellata; order Crassiclitellata; family Megascolecidae; genus Metaphire; species Metaphire vulgaris. Next base: position 4,476,618 of record CM030834.1, read on the forward strand.
TGGACCTACAGCGGTGTTTCTAATAATACTGCAGATAAGGGGCTGTCTATTAATTAAGTCAACAAAATAGGAGGAGGGGTTTTGAAAAAGTTTGAAAGTTGTTGACAGGGGAGGGGTCAAGAGAAGTTGACGTCAACAATTTAACTTCTTACAAATAATTAAAAATAGAAAATTTTATGGAATACTACTTATTACAATGAAAGAAAGCATGGCAAAAAAGGTCATAACCATTACATTTTGACACTCGATGAGCAAAAAAAGAAAAAAATGGTCATCACCGCAAAAAATAAAAACCTTGTTATTGGGACCTGTCATTGATCTTGGGGGGCGGGGTCAAAAGTTTTTGACGTAATTATAGGGGAGGGTAACTGAAAGTTGACAGTTGTTGACAAGGAGAGGGGTCAAAAATTGCCCCAAAATTGACATAATTAATGGACAGCCCTTGTCAGAGATTTTCAGTATAGGCGACGGCCTTTTTTCCTCAGCCCCCCCGGCCCACTCGGACCTTAATCCGGCTCTGCTAGTGATAATAATTGTGATAATAACCCAGTCATATCCTGTTCATATAAAAGAATTATTATTAATTTGTTTGTGTGGGGGCAGCAACATTATATCCAGAGGCTACTCTAGGCAAAAATTCAGGCCATGGCCTACCCAAAACTTTGTCTGGCCTACCCAAAAAAATTACGTGGCCTACACTGTGGCTGGCCTACCTGAAAAAAATGTGTCATTTACCTGATCCATAGCTGGCCTCCTCCAAAAATGCGTTGTGTGGCTGGGTAATTAGTGCGTATGGCCTAAACACGAGGCTGTCGAGTGTAGTGTAAGGCCAATTTGAATCCCCAGCCACTCATCTTTTCCATTCGGTTTCCAGATGTCAAGTCTCAAGAAGCTTTATCTAATTGATCAACCATCACCGACTGATCAATGGTCGTTCAACGGTCTCTGCACACATTTTCTTCCCACCCTCCTCAGTGTCTAATTTTTTGATGTACTGTCATTGGTAGTACTTACCCTCTCCCTTCCTCATCCCCCCGTATCCCCACAGAATTACCAGACTTCCAGGCGAGTTTTGCAGAGTTTAGGGGCTACTTTTAGGCGTTTTCGCCATGGGAGTAGTTCCTCTTGCTGTCCATAATTAAGTTCCCTCTAATGAATGGCCTTATCTGACGGTTGATGACATGGATGACATGACTGTTTTGATAATCAATTCTCAACGTCGTCGGACATCTGGTGTAATCTAATGTATGTTCTGGTTAACAGAACAGAGGTGGAGAAGCCGCAGTAACTATCGTGTAAGACGGCGACGCTAAGCTAAGTGCTAACATTCAGTCCGTTTAAGATTGCGGAATTTGCAACTCATATAAGAGACAGTCTAGGCCTATCATACAAATTACTTATAATAATTATAGATGGATAAATTTCTGGTTAAACGCGCTCGAGTTAGTGGCAACGAAGAAGTAGAAGACACGGTGGCTGACGATTCAACTGGACCTACAAAGACAACTGTTGAATCTCAAGACGATCAACATTACTCAACGGATGTAGGCCAATCAATTTCACCAGCAGCACCAGTTGACTCAGGTGGTCTGCGTAAGTTGTCATACTACTGTGGCTGATATCAGCAAGGATTATAAAGATCAACCTGCGCAACCTAAACTGCGCGTCTTTCCAAAATCAAAATTTGGTCAGCGTTTCACGAGCATTTAACTTTTCGTTGCATGACAGGTAGGCCCCTATCATTTCTTGGAATATTCAGTTGCAAGCAATGCCATAGTTTGTTTTTTGTGCCGTCATTTTTGTCCACGATCAGGATACAAAGAATGATGAATCTGCTTTAACGGAGACTTAAAAAGTTGCGTGGTTGGGAAAATATTGACAGCAAACTAACGAAACATTTCGCAAGCGTGATGCATTCTGATGCTCTTGCATAGTGGAAAACACAAAAGTAGGCCTACACTGATGCAACTGGCAGCATGGCAAATTTTTTGTCGGAGTCTCAGCCTAACATGCTACTTTGTCAAGTTGACCTTCTCCTGACCTTGAACCCTTGAACATTGCAATGGACATAGTTTGCAAGCACTCATTTTTGCATGTTTATATGCACTTGATAATATTCCACTTATATTTGGTCAAAGCTAATAAATTACAACTTGGTGATTTTACAGATTCCTTCCATACTTCAAATCCATTTTCAAAATGTTACTTTCTTGGTTAGGTCACCCTGGTCCTCAGCTAAAATATATATATATATATATATATATATATATATATATATATATATATATATATATATATATATATATATATATATATATTTCACTGACATCCGTATTATGCTGCGCTATTCTATTTTATAACCACAGAATTTCGATTGGGATTAACGTTATGAACTTTGATACATCGACACGGTCCAAGCTTTTCTGCATTACCGCAAAATTTTCAAAGCCTTTGACTGGCCTACCCAAATTAAAATTCCTAGAACCGCCCCTGATTATATCTCGCCTACTCTACAAAAATTCGTCTGACCGCGGCACTGATGGCGTCACTTCATAATGCACAGAAGCATCAGCGGATGGCAGACCAAAATCAAAATCATTTAATGATCCAGGTCAAATCGGCAAATCCAGGGTATCCGGCCGGACAAACACGATTTATGGTGGATAAGCCAAGCCAAACAGATGGCGTTTCTAATCTTGTTCTAAGCATCTGTGATGAATTTGAAATGCAAACATGCTGATGCAATGAGTCCCAGAGTTTGGGAGCGGCCACTGAGAGCACGATTAGGCCAACCAAGAACTGTCCTAGTATGCAGTGTTGTTTGAAGTAGGCCTAGGCCTACTGAGTTTGAGTCGCCTACTCAAGCAAAACCGCAAATATTATGACATTTTTACTTAAGTAAAAAAGTGCCTATAAAATAGTTACTCGAGCAAATGTAAAAAAAGTACTCTCAAAAAAGTTACTTTTAAATTAGAAGTGGAAAGTACCGTGACGGACGGAATCGTCAGCAACTCCGCCTTATCATGCTAAATCACATGTCAATGCTGCTTTTAAGCAACACGCAACAGTCGAAACGTATACATAATTACATATACACAGTCAACTGCATTTGTACGAATGCAGGTTGCATTTAAGCAAGACCGAACTTTCAAACAATGTGTCAGTCATGCGTGTACGTTTGTTGGCCATTGTCAACCCTGTACAGCTAAACTGTATCTCTGCCGCTGGAAGTGGTGTGTTGAGCTGAATGTAGATTTCTTTCAATTCAGGTCCAGACAGCAATGTTCATCGTCTCTTCAGACTGAGAATGAAGAAACCGTGTAAAGGCATCGACTGTGAAGTTGGATGACTTCTTCATAAAAATTGTCATCTTCGCCAAATAAAGAGAGCCAACTATAGCCCAAAACCGTACGGATTACAGCCAGCCAGCGAGTGCAGCCAGCATCGTCAAAAGTAACCCAGAGTTTGTTGTTCAATCTATCACCCTGCTGTGGGACTAAGCACACACTTCCGGTAGCGCCATTTTGGCTACTTGCACGTGTCTGTGCGTGCTTCGGAATATCGCCGTTCTTGGCGGTTTTACCGACGACTGGCGCTTATTTCTTTGCGCTATCCGTGGACTGTCGTCTAGCTGTCGTTTTCGAAGCGGTCGGCGATCGTCTTTGCGGTTCTCTGCGCCGAACGAATTGGATTTAAGTCGCCCGTTATCGGCGTGGTTGGCCGCCATTTATCTAAGCCACCAGCCAGCCGACGGAGTCAAAGGGCAAAGACTGTTCCGCTTCACGCGCGGAATTCCATCTTCAGTCGGTTTCCCGTCAAGTTCGGCGATGGATTACTGTCTCGCGGATGACCGCCCTCAAGGATTAGCCGCCTGATTTTCGCCACGCGGAGAATTTTTCCCAGCATCTATGCGGTCCTTTGACATCCTTTCTGCGTTTTCGCTGACTCTTTGACCGAACGTCTTCTTGCGGAAGACCGCCTTCTGAAGGGCTCACTGCCCGATTTCAACACGGCAGCGAACTCTTTTGTACCATCTGAGCGGACTGTCCCTCAAGACCAACATCTTCCGTTCCATGTTGATTTGTCAGCGTTGTTGACAGCGCCTTTGACTTTGGCCTTCGCCATGCTTCGGCGCTATAGAAGTTGTCCAGAACCATAACCATAACACACGGGAAGTTGGAAAGAACTAAACACCGTGTTTGAACAACAGCTCAAGTAAATGTATCGAAAGTTGGCGATGAGAAATCTTACTTGTAATGAGACCTGAAAGACATAACGTAACGAAGTAAAAGTACTTTCTAGAAATTCATTGCATCTCCCACCAAGAATTCTTGAAATCGCCACTGCATGTAACACAGCGCTAACGGCTCATTTGCACTTGTAAGATATGGCATTAGCATTATAGAGATTAACTGTATTGTCCAGTTGTTTTGGAAAAAATATTTTCCGGTAACCAATATCATGTAAACGTCTATATAAAATTTTATGCGGCGATCATAATAGAAGTCGATACAGCCATATTTGGTCGATAGGCCTAAATCATAAAATGTATCAAAATCAAACAGAAAGAGACATACACAGTAAATGATACAATTAAAAACGTAAAATTTTCAAGTCTTTAACGTAATGATGCGAGAAAAATATAGGCCTAAACTAGTTTAAGGCTTTCATATACACTTAATTACATTGTACCGTCACAAAAAGCGATGGTATTTGTCTAGGCCTATAGGCCCCATCTTTTTAAAAATCTGTCCACTTACTTTCCAAAAGCACGCTTCGATCTCAGACGGACGCAACTTTCGCAGTCGAGCGACTGAATGATGCGACTTTCGCTAGCTCTTCGACAAGACGACCGACTCGGACCGAGGCACCGACCAACCCTCCGTCTAAATTCGCTCGTAGGCCTACGCATAGAGGCCTACAGACACTGATGAATGCTCATTCGAGCAATCGCGTCTGAATATTAGTGAGTTATGAAGACGTCCAATGTTCGATTCTTCAAAGATGTAGCCTAGTGGGGGTCGGAGTAGGGTTACAAGAGACTTAATTCATAGGAACATTTAGTTGACGATTTTTTCTCAGCAGCTAAATCCTCAGTTTTCCGCAACTAAAAGGATTTGATTTTTTATTTGTCAGATGATGACGATAATTCGGTGGATTTCTGTTGATATTCGAAATCGATATGAGCAGTGTTTTATGCAGGACTGTTAGGGTGAGATTCTGATTTTGCCCAAAATCTCAAAATCCTCCCCCCCCCAATCCCAATACCGAAATTGTTTGCATTGAACTGTACCTCCTCCCTCCAGCCAAGTCAATCCCTCGGACCCCCGCTCCCACAAAGGCCTGCAGTCTGGATAGAACACTGGATATCCAGGATATGACGGGGTTTCATTTTCAAAACGGCAACAGGGCGTGAGCTCAACACATGGGGCTGAAACTTTTCCGGAAAAGTAGAATGCTCGGAATTTTTCCGGAAATTTCCGGAAAATGCAACCGAAAGAGCCGCGTGCATGTCCATAAAAACATTATATAACGCTACAATCCTGACAGTTGTTAATAAATGCCCAACAAATGAATAGTAATAAATAGTAATAATGATAATAAAATAATAATAAATAGTAGTATTAGCAATAAATAATAATAAATAATGATAATAAACTAATAATAATAATATTAATAATGAATAATAATAATCAAACTTTTCCAAAATTATTCCGGAAAAGTATCGCTATTTTTCCGGAAATAATTCCGGAGGAAATTTCCGGAAATTTCCGAGCTCACATCCCTATCAACACCAGAAGATGACCATTGAAGGCAAAATAGACCGCCATGCGGCCCATGCGCATAGATAATCAAAGTCTATGGTCATGCGAATCTGAACGAAAGAAGGATTTTAAATGCTACGCATTTTCGCTGACATGTCGTTCTCGAAGGTCATTTACTCAGTTGAGCTTAATGATAATAATTTTTATTATTACTATTGTTAATGATAATCTCTCATTTCAGAGAACGTGACGCTTAGAGCAATTGAGTGATAATACGGCGAATGTCAATGTTTGACCGTCGCTTTAATAAGCGACTGTGACCGGCGTTTATTTAGCGCTCTGTTGACCTTTTGCTGCTTCTGCTGAACATTTTCCTCATTGAATTCTCTCATGCATACCTTGTCTAGGCAGTGATGTCGCTTCGTTGCTGTATTCATAGATGAATATAGGGGCTGTCCATTAATTACGTCAACAATTTAGGGGGGGGTTTGAAAAAGTTTGACAGTTGTTGACAGAGGGGAGGAGGTCAAGAGAAGTTGACGTCAACAATTTCACCTGTTACAAATAATCAAAAAATAGGAAATTTCATGAAATACTACTTATTACAATGGAAAAAAGCATGGCAAAAAAGGTTATCACCACCACATTTTTACACTCGATGAGAAAAAAATGACAAAATGGTCATCACCACAAAAAATAATAGCCTTGTTATTGGGACCTGTCATTGATCTTAGGGGGGTCAAAAGTTTTTGACGTAATTATGGGGGAGGGGTTAAGTGAAAGTCAACAGTTGTTGACAAGGAGGGGAGGGGTCAAAAATTGCCCAAAAATTGTTGACAATTAATGGACAGCCCCATAGTCAATATACTATGCAGTGGTTTCTCGTTTCAGCAGCTTTAGTGTCATATAGACAGTTCTGTTCCAACTGATAGAAATGCAGAGGTAGTTGTGAACCTGTTGTGTGCGTAACCAGTTTTTGGTGCAATATTTGGGCATGCTGGTGACCAGCATAATTTTATTTGCTGAAAACCATTTGTGAATTAAAATGCTCTCTTTAATTTGTTAATATTGTGATTGGGCCTAACCTAGATCTAGGTTCAAAGTGTAGATGGCCAGAAGCACTTGATGCTTCGATTTTTCACATCTTGTGCTGTTTGTCATCCACTGGCTTCCAGTTTATGACCACATCGCTTCAAGCAAATGCTTCAAGCTTCTGCAGTACTCTGTGGCCATGATCTTTTTTCTGTTCCTGTTGCCCTGATGAACATGCAAGTGTAGCTATAACAGCAGTTGCCCAATTTTCTCATGACACACACTTAATTATCACCATCTCTGTGAAAGCCTGAATTATACAGGTTTTCAAAATGATTGTTGTAGAAGCTTGCAGTTCTGCCATACTTTTCTGTAAAGAATATTTTCATTTTTGTTGTGGCATTGTGTCATATATGATAGATTCTTTATAAAATATGACTTAATGGAACTATTTTGAGATTAATGCCTCCGATGAGATTAAGGCTACATGATTAATTTGTAAGGACATCTTAATATGGGGTGGAAATGATTTGCGATTCTTCGGAATCACAGGAGTTATTCATCATTTACGTTGAAACACCTGGGTGAATTTGCAATTTGTATAATCACAGTTTGTCAGTGATATTCTGGTTACTGGTATGGTCTTCCCGTTACCTTAGCATGCAATCAACAACTGGTTTCAGTTAGTAACACAAATATCAGATAACTTAAACATTTATTATGATTATCAGATTGGAATCGGCAAAGGAAAAATCTCAATTAATCGGAATCGGAAATCGGTATATTACTCAAATCGGTTATGCCCTACTTCTTGAGTACTTGATTTTCAATTGAAGTAGGTTTTAATATTGTTGTGGTTTATTGAATGAGATGTATGAACTTGGTTCAGCTCACAAGAACAAGGGACATGAACAGTACCGGGTAGTTGCTTTATAATCTTAAAAAGAAAGAATGTTGCTTATCTTTGTAGATTTTACTTCAAGGAAATTGTCGGGCAGTTTCAAAAGTCATTAGGAAATCGGCCATACCATTATCATTAAGGCGAAGTTTACATTTTGGCACAAATGGAGTTTCGTGTCCGACTCTTGTTCAGCAGCATAGAAGGCTTCTACTTGATTATAAGACATATTTTGCCTCTGGCTCACATTCAGCATACCGGTTGAGCAGTTCTGATGCTGGGACACCAAGTCAATCATCTTCTGCACCATCAACTTTGCCAAATGTAAATGAATGCATGGATATTTCTTATATACACATTTTTAAAAGATTCAAATGATTTTTGGGTGACATTTTGTTCTTATTCTGCGATTTCATGCATGTTCACCAAGGGTTCTGCAACTGTCTGCACTGACAATAAAATGACGCATTTATATGAACAAAGTCAATAGGCGTGGAAATCTGAAGTAGGTAGAGCTACTTAGTTATTACAGTGTCTTGCTCTGTTTTTAAAATCATCAAACTTGACAAGCAGACATTGGTTTCTGAGAGAGTTTCTGCAATTCCGATACAAATTGTATCTATTTATACGTGTAACTTATAAAGTTAATATTCTAGATCAGTGGTTTCTAAATGGTAGTATGCATACCCACAGAGGTGCAGAATGACCCTTCCAGGGGTACATGAGAGGCAGCAGATTTCTTAAATGCATTGATGTCTGATAGTAAGAAATTTCACAATATTTACAAAACTTCTGTCACACATCGAATCACTTTTATAAGCCTGGGGATGACAGTGAAAAACAACTGTATGAGAATGAGGGACATCAACAAATGAAAGTTCTGCCAAATATCCTTTGAAATATCAAGTAAGTCAGTCAAAAGATGTGCCATGTCTTGTATCACAGGATTTATAGACAACAAAATTATAAAATTGATTTGATGTATGACAGAAGCTAATGGAAGGAGTATTGAACAGTCGAAGTATAAAGTTACAGTTCCATTTGTCCCCATCTTCGTTGCTTCAAATAGAACTAGAATATTCAACATAACCTGTCTAGATTTTGCTCTGCAGCATTCAAAATGGGGTACCTCTCACTTTTATTGCAATCTATTCACAATGTACGCAGTGACAAAAGGGTTAAATTTACTCTGAAAATTAGAGGGCACGCGGATTTTCAAAAGGTGCCTGAAGGGGTGCGCCGACCAAAAAAGGTTGGGAACCACTGTTCTAGATAATTAGCATTTATACTTGCCACTAAAAAACGAATTTTGTGCCTCTGTTGATCAAATCGTTAGTTTTATTTGTTTATCTTGTGCATGAAACCATTGGCTCTTTGCAGGCTCTGTGACTAATCAAATGGTTCAATATCCATTCTATCACTTTGCCAGTCATTCCAGCAATTAAAAAGTCAGAGTGCTTGCTGAATCTGCAGGACTCATAGGACAGCACTGATCTCTGCTGCTATGACCCTTCATCTAGGCATGCAATACCACGGACACAGGGTCAGTGTAGTGTGCCTGTTTGATTTGTGCAGCTTACACCACTGCTACTCATTTTACCACTGCCCTCTAGTGAGTGAAGGCTGAGTTGACCAACCTTAGGGTTCCAGTGGATATTGAATCTGCAACCTTTGAATCTCCACCTCAATTTTGTTACCACTCTGCTAACTTCCTGCCATTCCAGCATATAATTTCATTAAGTAATAAATTGATTTTGCTGTATTAACAACTTTCGGAAGACATTTGACAGTTGTATTTTGACATTCGTTGTAGGTGTCTGACCTTCCTGAAGGTTACATACCAGAACCACCGCTTCCTCCTGCTCCAAGCATGTCAGCAGAGACGGGCACTGAGTTGATCCAGCAACTAAATGCCCTTGGAGAACCAACCTTGCAAAGCCTTGGCCTTGCTGGATGGTACCCAAATGGTTTGGTGCAAACTGCCCTCGAGGCCATTCATGTTAATCTAGGTGTTCCATGGTGGACAGCAATCATAATTGGTAAAGTTTTTATAGTAATATTTTTCTTTTTTTATTTGCTTAAATACTCAGCTTATGAATATCCTGCAGATAGACAGAAATACATATTAGATGACCTGAAACAGCTGACCTGGCTTACTGGAGTCTTCATGCTTTCCAGCATTGACTACTGCAACATCATTCTTGGTTTTCTTCTCTTCCATCTCAATTGCTTTCAATTGGTCCTAAATACATGTGCTCAACTGCTCATGTTATGTTTGGTTGTCATTAGATGATTAGAAGAATTGTGCTGGTTAAAGTTCCTGGATGCATTCTTCTCAGACACTGTTTCCTCACTTACTGAACCTTTTTAGAGCTTTAATTGCATCCCCAAATAAGTCACCAGATCTGTCTTAAATGATTGCTCTTCTGCAGTCACAATCCCAATAACTAATTCCAGCTGCTAAATCTGCCAAGTTTCATGACGTATGTTTTTGTGAAAATTCACCAGTTTGGAATTCATTGAAAGAAGCATGCTTTACTGGTTGTAGGAACAGTATGTCTGCGTATTCTTGTCTTTCCTCTTGTCGTTTTGGCTCAGAAGAATGCTGCCAACATGCACAACCATATGCCAATAGTACAAAAATTGCAAGCGAAATTCAGCAGGGCACGCACGTCAGGAAATGCACTGGAAGGTAACTGCCAAATGCCTTTATCAGCATTTGATCTCAGCAACACATTATTTATAAATTTCTCAAACACATTTTTTGTAAATTTCTCAATTTTTGGTACTAATATTTAAAGTTTTGCTTTCAAGCTGCACGAGCTGGAGCAGAAATGATGGATTATATGAAGCACAATGACGTTAGTCCCATCAAGAACATGCTTGTTCCATTTGTACAGGTTAGTTTTAAGCTTAATTGTATGAGACAAACTATCATGCTGGTTTAATGTACAAAACTTGCTAGTGGTTGCCTTTCTTGTGTTATAGAGTTTGCTTTCTAATGATTAGCTTTTTCTTATTTTGATGATAATTTATTTAGATAGTAAATTTTAATAAGGGTTTGAACTTTTTTCATTTTGTGCTATAATTATTTATTTGAATGTTAGCCACATTGAATTCACTGAAGTAACATGTATTAAATGTTGTAAGGACAGTAATAATGTACCTAATATTATTTTCTGTGTGAAAATTTATATTGGTCATGATTTTTATTTATGACTTTGTTTTTCAGCTGCCTGTTTTCTTGTCAGTTTTTGTTGGCATTCGTCAGATGGCAAACCTGCCCGTTCAGAGCATGACAACGGGTGGAGCAGCATGGTTTACAGACCTGACAATTCCAGATCCCTACTATGCTTTACCATTGATAACAATGGCAACTTTTTTTATCACAATAGAAGTAGGTTGACGTTGATTTTTTCAATAAATTCTTTTAAAGGTTACCTGGGGAATTTTCAATTTTGTGAAAATATAAAATGGATATACATTTCATTGACCTTTTGCCATCCCATGGCTGCAACTTCTTTTGCCCTGTGTTGTCCAGAAATCAGTTTTTAGAACCGCTTGACTGGGTAGCTTCAGATTGATTTCCCTGTTTGCTTTTAGATTCTCTTTATGGATATTTGTAGAGGGAATGTTTTGTTTACTGTAGCTTGGAGTTGATGGTGTTCGTGCAGCAACTATGACGAAGACCCTTCGCTACATCATGAGAGCAATGCCGTTTGTCATTTTCCCATTTATCATAAATTTCCCATCTGTACGTACAATTGTCGTTCACTTAATATAAACTGAACATCTAGGATATATAACCCTTTTCCCGTTTGCCCCGAGAATACTTGTCCATTTTACATTACGTTACAAATAGGATTGTAACTTTTCCCGAAAAGTAGAGTGTCCGGAATTATTCTGGAAAAATGCAACCGGAACTTCCGGAAGTGCCGCGTGCATGTCCAAAAAAACATTATATAGCGCTACAATCCTGACAGTTGTTAACAAATGCCTAACAAATGAAAATTAATAAATAGTAATAATGATAATACAAAATAATAAATAGTAGTAATAGTAATAAATAATAATAATAATAATCAAACTTTTCTGGAATTATTCCGGAAATTTCCGAGCTCACATCTTTAGTTACAAATAAATGAATGGGTAAATGGTTAATAGATGTCCACTTTGTACTAAAAATTAAGTGCCAAGCATACACATGGCTTTGGGATACAATTTTTCTAATCAACTGTTTATATAAGAGCCTTTGTTGCATCGTTACCAGAATTCTGGTGTATAAAATCCTTAACTGAGCACGATAAAAAAACCTGTGAAATCCTTGCTCTTAAGCAAGTGATTACCCGTACAGCAGCCGTATTGCAATCTGCAGTACATTTGTTTTTAAGGGAAGTGCATAAACAAGTATGTTTGTACTTAAAGTTACTGAATGATGATAATGTGATTTAATATTTTAGGGAATGTTGTGCTACTGGCTTACGTCAAACGTTTTCTCTTTACTTCAAGTTCTCGTCTTGAAAATACAATTCGTTCGAAAACTTTTCAAAATCCCACAGATGGTCATTCATGACCCTTCATTGTTGCAACAGCAGAAGACACCTTTTATCAAGGGCCTTAAAGAAAGTATGCTTGATTTTCAAATGGATTATTTTCTGCTATACTTTGTTACAGTACATTAAAGCTATCAATGAATCTATGTAAATTTGTATTAAAGAGTTCAAACATTAAATAATGTTTATAATATAATAAAATAATGGACGAATATATTCAAGACCATTGATAATTATAATCCATTATTTTCATAAAATTCATTTCAGTGATGCAAATAAAAAGGTTGCTTGCTTTTTAGCATTCATTCTATAATGTTGTTTTATTAGACTGGAAGAACTCAAAAACAATGACGACCGTGGAAGACCAACAAAGAGCAGAAGCTGTTCGGTTCAGAGAAGCAGGCCTTGGAGCTGTGCAGAAAACCTATTCATATGACCCAACTAAAGTGAAGCCGAGCTCAAACATTAGTGCAAAATCAAAATGAACCAGAATTTTTGTATAGACTATTGTAGATATTGGTAGTGAACAAAAATCATTGCAAGCCTCAGTCGCTCCTTCTAATGTACACTTGTACAGTATTACCCATTTTAAAATGTCATTACAATTTTTGATCAGCATCATGATGCAAATGAAGTCCTTATGTTACTAAGATTAACTACAGAGTGTTACATCAGTAATAACTTTACATCACAAGAATATATGTGCAATGCTCTTCTATTTTATTGCATTTACTGTGACAAGTTTATTTACCAAAAACAATCTACAACATTTCATGCATTCTCATCAGGGCATTACACAAGATAATCACATGGGTTTTAATGCATCGAATATTGTATTTTGATTAGGGTCATCCACACATGGGCAGGAAGTTAGCAGAGTGGTAACAACACTGGACGATGGAACAGAAGGCCACGGGTTCGATCCCTGCAGGAGCCCTAAGGTCGACTCAGCCTTACTCGCTAGAGGGCGGTGGTAAAATGAGGAGCAGCGTTAAGCTGTGAGGTAAAACGTGGTCTGGGGAAAGTAATGGCAACCTATCCCAGATTAATGGATTATACCACCTACGTCCCTGATTGCCTAGACCGGAGATAAGTGCTGGAACCCAACACTCGGACTCGAGTATGGGACCTACCTTTACATCCACATATTATGTATGCAAAAAATGCACATTTTCATACCCTTCTCCTGTTGCGCCCTGTACATTTTTTTGGAGTCCTCCCTATGCTTATGTACAATTTGGCTACCCCATCCTGCCTACTTGAAAGTTGACCTAATTGGCTGTCTAAACGTTTGATGGCAACCTATAACTTCTTTTAACGGGTTTTGAAAGTGTCACAACTGTTATGCACCAATTGCCTCCTCCCTCCGCCATTAATTAATAACTGTGAACAATTCTCGTGAGCAGTTTTTTAATTGTTATGTAGACTATACATAAACTTGTGTTTGTGCATATGTACACATTCAGTCAAGATTCCCTCCCCATATGCCAAATCTCCTAAATCCGTGACCCTCCCCCTCAGTACGTAAGTAACGGTGGCCCGTGCCCCCGGTATTGAATGCCTGGCCCCCGTTTTTGGACCTATACTTATTACTACATATCAACAAATGGTTGGCCCCATGCTTATAAGTTGCTTCCTCCACTGGCCAAATCCTGGAGCCGCCACTGGTACGTAATATATGGATGGACCTTTACTTTGCATCAAGAAATTTCTCATATACATGAAAACTTTAAAAAAGCAGTCCTCTTCACAAATTCATTTACTGTTTTGTCAAGCACGAACCTTCCACATCAATATATGCTTGGTGTTTAATAACATCAAACCAGCAAGAGAGGCTTGAAGGAAATACATTAGTTTCCACTTTGATCAAGCAGCTATCCACAGCTTTTGTCTGTACAAATGTTTGAGTTCTGCCTTATCTCCTGTATCTATAGCGCTTGAAACGGAACCAAAGCTGCAACACGTTGTTACCAAACTGACAACGATAGCCATGGCGCTCTGATGTGTCCCATTCTCGGTTGACAATCTTAAAAGCAATGTCCTAAATAACAACAACAAAACATGTTACTCAATCAATGTTAATGAGTTACTGTGTTAACTCAATTTGTCCTGTACCTGCCATCATCAGAGAAGCAAGACAAAAATTGAAAACGCTTTAAATAGAAGATGTGCATGGTCAATTTTTACGCACAGCAGAAAAACCAAAATCCATTTGCAAAGTAATGACTGTCACTGTGTTATGTAGTTGTCATTATCCATTATTAAGTGTACACAACATTTTACAGTAGAACCTCGTTATATCAAAGTTCAAGGGACCGTTAAATACTTCCTCTGATATATCCGTTCATTATCCATCATTATCATTAAAACTGTTTTGGCGGGACCGGCACTCAAACAATAAACATTTTAACAATTTATTCTCTGTAATAATTTATATCTGGTGTAAACAGTTCTTTAAAGTTGACATATATTTGGTAGGTCAGGTCAGGTCTTCGTCCTCCAGCTGTGTCCAGCTATTGACTTCTCCATGACATTTGGTAATGGCAGCAGCAAAATAAGAACAGAAATAATTTCATCAGCGGCATATTGACTATACGGCTTACTTCGTATGGTGCTCCAGCATGGAATCGCAGAATGGCAAATTCTTTGTCGTCATCCATGGGGGTCTAAATTCAAAGATTAAAACAAAATGATAATTATATTGATTCAAAATATTGTACTAAATATGTGAAGTACTTTTAAAATTTTATTAAAACTTCTGCAAAACATGATTATTTTTAACATACTAAAACTATAATGTATTAATAGAAATTTGGCTCATCACTAATTCCATTATGAGGAAATCCACATTTTGCAAAGATGGAACAAGATCTACTTTTTCTGTCACAAAACTACTTAAGACCTTATGGTCTTAAGTAAAAAAATCACGAAATGATTGGCCATCACCTTTCATCAGAGAAATTTACACTGTGCAGCTCATTACTCAATTCCAGCACAACAAACACATCGTGCAGATTTTAACCAAAATTTTAAGTTTATTTTAAACTCCACTACAAAATTTCACTACTGGTCCATAAATTTTTGCATGGGTCAGACTACCAACATTATAGACCACTGGCCACAATAGTGACCAGTGTTGCTTCTCTCTGACCAATCCACTCAAGTGACAAAACTAACATCAGACTCACAAAAAATTTGGTTATTGGAACTTTCCTGTTGCAGGTCATCTGCAGTGAGCTATTGTCATTCATTCAGACTGCCTCACTTATTTAACCCCTTAACCGTGTATTTAACTGTAACTCAATGTAAAATGGACGGATATATCCGGGATCCCCAGTTAAGGGGTTAAGCAATTGAAAACCCATTATTTATTTTAAGCAGTTGTGACCATGAAGAACTCTAAGAACTGCTTTAAGTATTATCAAGCAGATTTTAAACATCGCTACTCATTAATCGTTTGCAAGAATATTCAATGATTTTATGTTAATTTTGACTTACCACAACATAAGTTGGTGTTTTGCTCTTGTCAATCAGATCGGGATAGAATATCTGTAATGATAAATACAAATTGAGACGTGCAAATCGTAATTCTACTAAATCTGTAAAACAGCTTCAGACAGTTTTATAAATTCTTACATTAATCCTCACCCAAAATTGGTTTTCAAAATTAATTTTATAAGATTAATTGGCATGAGTAATATTCATAATTAATTAGATTATGACATAAGACTTCACTTACATTGAATTTGTAACCTTGAACTATTTTTGGTGGAGGGTTGTCAATGTCATAATGAGTCTGATTGTATTTGTTCCACTCGAATCCCTAAATAAAAAATCACGCAATTTGACCACTTGCATGTATTTCATTATTTAACCCATTTACCAGCCATTTATTTGTAACGTACCGGTAATGCAAAATGGATGCATATGAGCATCACAGCCAGTAAAGGGGTTAAAAATATTTAGTTTTCCTGCGTTATCATATCCCTCGTTTTCTCTCCAAACTCGCCTCTCAACAATGAAAAGGCCCAGAACTGATTTCCTCACATGTAATTTCCATCTTTATGTCGCCCCCATGTCGCCTTTGCCATGCCTGAAAGAAGACAAATGTGTTTCCACCCATGCAATCTTCCTCTGCTTGTACGCCAATGGGTACGAATAAATGGAGGAAATCTGTCCATACCATCGCCCTACCCTGTATGGTTGAGTGTTGGGAGTTCAACAGAAAGTCAGTTGCGCGTAACTAATTGGGGATCACTTAAGAGGGAAAGGGCAAGAGACAGTAGGGAGAGATAAAGAGAGACGAAAAGAGAGAGAGAAAGAGAGGTCCCATCTGTGCAATTGATTTAGCGGTCGGCTCTAATAGAGGCTAAACATCAGAGAGAAAGGGCAAGAGGCAGGGGAGGGGAGGGAGATAAAAAGAGACAAAGACAAATGGAGGGAGAAAAAGAGAGACACAATCTGTGCAATTGTTTAATGACCATTGGCTCTAATGGGTGCTCACATAAGAAAGAACGGGTAGAAGAGGGGGAGAGAAAGAGACAGAGGGATTACTCGTAATATAGAAGTACCTATAGAACCCTGGACCGATATGGGAGACATAATGCTGTAAGACTACTATAAATTGTTCAGAAATATACAAGCACCAACAGTTATAAAAGCAATCAAACATATGCAAAAGTAAAATTTAAAATACTAGTGTTTTAAAAATAAAAACATAAGTTGAGGCTTGGAAAATTATGAAAGTTAATTTAATTTACCGTGTGAACTCTGTTAAAGAATCGAGGTTTACGAGGTCGATACTTGTCTGACCAGACCAAGGCCTCCTGCCTCAACGGCACTTGGACACTAAATCTGGCTTCCTCTTCATTCATTCCAGCAGTTGCAACTCTCATCAACTCCCTCTCATCTTCTTGCTACAAGCACCAATTTCATAAATCATTAGCAACTTAACAGTAATAATAATAATAGCAACAAAAATAATCTAACTTTAAAGCAACTAAAATTATATTTTAAAATGTTAAGTTCTAAAAAAAGATATGGAATTTCAAATTGTATCAAAATATTACATTATCTTTATAGTATATTGCTACTAAATGCACATATCTAAGAATTCAACATGCTTCAACAATAATTTCTAACACATTAAGCACCCTAACACTTAAGAACAGTAATTGATTCACTCTCGGAGGCAACAATACACAAATGACAACAATTCAAGCAAATGCATAACCAGCCTTGGCATGAGCCCACGTAGTTCAACACTCGGGCCCTGCAACCTAGAAATGTGAAACTGATGACGTCTTACAAGAAGCAGCATTCAAAGACAAAAGCTTCTGCGTATGTAACTGACCTCTGCTTGTCCTGTTTTTACGACCAGTTGTCGACCAAATTCCAGGCGCTTCACGTCATCCTCGGCGTCAAGCAGGATCGCGATCGGCAGGCAGATCGGACATTGGCATGAGCTTAGGAGAGTAAGAGCCTTCAGTATATTCTTGGCAATGCTTGTTGTTTTCACTCTCTTCATCTCTACAATTATACACAGTTCAGTTCAGTTTAGCCTTTTTGCACTCCTTGTGGAGCATAGGCCGCTGACAAGTTCTCTCCACTTTGCTCTGTCTTCTGCAATCACTTCCATAGTTGACCATTTTATCTCGTTTACCCTCATCTCTTTTTCCAGTGTGTTTTTCCATGTGTTTTCAGTCTTCCTCTCTTTCTTTTATCCTAGGGTTCCCACGTCAACACTTGCCTTGTGATACTGGATATAGGTTTCCTTAAGGTATGTCCTAGCCAACTCCATTTTCTCTTTTGTATTTGCTTCTTGATTGGATCTTGTTTTGTGATTTTCCATAGTTTTTCATTACTTATCTTATTTGGCCACCATATGCCTACCACCTTTCACAGGCACCTGTTTATAAAGCTCTGTATTGTTGCGTTGTTGATACTCGAGTACTTCCAGCTTTCTGCCCCATACAGTAGGACCGCTTTAATGTTGGTGTTGAAAATTCTCACTTTGGTATTCAGGTATACAATTATACACATTACCCTTCAAAGCCAAATAACATGCATCATTTGTATCCAAAAACATACGTCCTCATTGTCAGGATAAACCATCAGCCTATATATAGTGTCTTGCAAAGTGACACTATTTAGCAGTGGCCATCCAACTAATCTGCATCTCTCTCTCAGTGATGTCCAGGATGTTGACCTGTGGTCCTTGCTCTGTGCTGTGCTCTTCACATATAATTTCATCTTGTCCAAATCTGAGCTGATGTTCTCAGATAGCATATCGCTTTCTTTACTCAATCCTTTGCCTGCTTTAAAATCAGTGACAAATATCACATAACATTTTCATAAAGCCCAACTGAAATTATCCAAATGACTAACTCGTGTTCGTCATCTGCACGGTGCAGACCGCTTGGTCCAGGTTGAGGATTTGAGGCATCTGAATGCTTTTTCGGTGCTGAAGATGACCTTTCACAATTATTCATCATTGACGGAAACAAGGGTCCACTTTCAATTCCTTGCTAAAACGTTTATAAAAACAAAGCGTAATTTTCTATTCTATTTCAATGCAATACCTAATAACAAACTACTGAGATTGCAGCCTACATCAAATATTTAAAAATAGTTTACACTCTCAAACATTAAAATGCATTCATCTAGTCAGGTGCAGAGTACATGTCATGTCATGGTCTTGCCCAGAATGCCATGAATACAAGCAAACACACAAATGTGGAATGTGTAGATATTTGCCAATACTAGCATGAACAAGATTACTATACTGAACCAGCTAACAAAATAGCCCAGACTGAAAGCGTAATATCATGAACATAAACTATAAGTATATAGAACAATTATATTTCAGTTCCAAATTAGACATTCTGACTCCGGTAAGTAAGCACCTCCTGTTTCAGCTTAAAGAGCTTTCGTCTCAGTTCATCCTGATGTCTTTCTCTCAATCGCTGTCGAGCCATGTGTGCCTTCAGCTGCTGAAGCAATGACTCCCAGTATCCTATGAAAGAAGAAGATTCAAGGTTTCACAAAAGATCAATGCACAAGGAAGTCTTCAAACAATCAATAGTTCTAAATAATATGCAATTTCATGAAAGAATATTTAAATCATTGGTCATAAATACGTTCAAAATTTCCTTCTCTGAAGAAAACCGACAATGCCGCTGCCGACACTGACCGAGTCAACCACTTACCGATGTCAATGCCTTCGCCTCCTTTCAGTTTGTCTCTGATCTTCTCTTCCAGTGACTGCAACTGAACCATAGACTTTCCCTTGAAGACATTTCCTATGTCCTCAGATACAGCCTGGTTAATGCCTGACCTTCTGTCACCAACGTACTCTGAAATAATTATTTGAATCAACAACTCTTTACAACAACACAGACTAACTAGAAAGAAAGAAAGAATATATATATATATATATATATATATATATATATATATATATATATATATATATATATATATATATATATATATATATATATATATATATATATAGTGCCCTCAGTACTTCATTCCCGAGGACTTATGGACTTATGAAAAAATTGACATTATCACGATGATATATATATATATTCTTTGATATTCTTTGTATATACACAGTGAGACAAAAAAAACGTTACCATACATATAAATTGTCTAGATAATAATAATAATAATAATAATAATAATAATAATAATAATAATAATAATAATAATAATAATAACACAATAATATTTATATAATTAGGCAACGTTTTATTCTGACTCACTGTGTCTATATCCTTATCCTTATAGAATATATATAAATATATATATATATATTTTATATAAATATATATATATATATATATATATATATATTCTTATCCAACTGAAGATGCTATAGAATCTCTGATGCACATAACATATGCACATGACATATTATGTCCACTGACCAATGATACAAACCTGTGTTTGAAGGATCAATCTTCCTCAATTTATTCAATTCCTCCTCTGCAATAATCGTTATATCACGCCAAAAATCTGAATTTTTTCCCTCTTCCAGCTCCAGATGATAGACTTTAATGTCAACTAACAGATCCTCCAGATCTTGAATGGTGAGACCCTGTAATGAGCAGAACAATTAATCAAACGAAAATTAACGACACAAATATAAACGCATACAAAATCAATAACAAACTTCATGAAAACACTGACCAAATGTGAAATTTCACTTAAATATAATTCTGAACAGCAAGATAAGGCATGGCTTAATAAGTTCATTAATGAAAATATGCAAAATATATTCATGAATGTAATGACATAACTTCCCATAGACAAGACTCCATGCAAACCAAGAATAAGACTTATAGCTGTATTTTCCATCCATCTGTTCATCTAATTATCATGATTGCATAATTCAACAAATAAATATTTTGGCTGGTCTGATAAATTATAAAGCATCACAAAGAAGCAAATTCTATGAAAAATCATGAATCATCTTGGTCATGCTCATAAGCAAATGCTGTTTCAAAAGGGCTTTAACACTTGACACCCGAGGTTATGTCAAAGCCGTAACAATATATAAATGCAACATTTAGAAGACATGAAAACATACATGAATACACAAATCAAAACTCAGTTTTTCATAAAGGAATAAGACAAAATACAGCATAATTTTAATACTTACATAGAGAAACATGTACGGCTCATGCATTTCAACATCGATGTCGTCATCCTCTGTGTTTATGTACTGAGCGAGTAGATCAATTGGCTTTGCTAAAGCAGAAAAACACTTAGAGAAACTCAAAATGATAATTCACACAGAACTAAATATAAATCATTTCTTTACTGTGGACTATTCTTGGATGAACCAGTGCCTCGTGCACATTCAGAAATTCTTATTCAGGACCACAAGTAATTCCATATTCAATTATAGTCTCCTTCAGATTTATAATCTGCCAATACCAATGTTAACAATAAAACAGACAAAAAAGGACACAGGGACCAACTGTCTTTGCAGGGTGCCTTTCCTGATCTCTCCTTCTCCTCTTCTGTCTCTGATCTTGTCATAATTCACTGGACCCTTGAGTTACCTTTTATGGAACATATTAACTCACTTTGCCGCAGTTGCTTCTATCATCTCTGCCAACTTAGAGTGATTCAATGTACATTGGACATAACAACATCCACTTCTACTTTGTTTCATGCTTTTATTTGCCTCAGGTTTGACTACAGTGATTCATTTTTGCCAGTCTTCCATCGGTCCAACTAGGTAAATTCCACATGATTCTTCACTTTGCAGCCAGGATGGTTGCTGGTGTCGCATGAAGTGATCACATTAGTGATTAAATAACGTCTGTTTGACACCGACTGCCTTATCCTGATCGAGTTGAGTTTCGTGTGTTGAGAGCGGTTGCACTCTCTTTTTTTGTGCCGCTCCATCTTACCTATCGGAGCTACTCCATCCTCTTAGCTCTATCTCTGGTCGGCCATGTCTTCAGTACACAATCCAGGGTCTAATTAGCGTACCCCAAACACGAACCTCCGTATTCCTAAAACGAGTTTTGAGTCAGTTGACCCTATTCTCTGGAATGCTCCTGACCTCAGTGTATGTAATTTAGCAACAGTCGATTCCATGGCCCTCTTTCTGAAATAACTCAAAACTCATCTTTTCATCATTATGCAATAATTTCAGCAGAAAAGTCTCTGAGAGTGATACTCAGAAAAGGCATTATATACAAACATTCTGTTCTGTTACATCACATAATATAACATACACTTTTCAAAAGCTTTCTTTCACAAGAATTAATATTAATAACCGAATAAAAACGTTATTACCAAATTGCATGTGTTTAAACTTACCACGAGCATCTTTTATGCGAATTTTAGAGCGTAACTTTGCCTGCTGCATGTGAAACTAGAAAAGAGAAACACTTTGATGCAAAGATTGTCTCAAATAAACACATCAAATAGCATAAAATAACTAAGGTAAAAAATTCATGGATATCTTGAATTTTGTTGTTTGCCAATAATGTACCCCATTCAACAATATTCAGCACAGTTTTTTTAAAGCTTTATGTCAAAAGTTCTTCAGCATCATCATCATAGCTGCTTTCTGCCAGCTCAGTAGCGGCAATAGCTAGACACAAAACTTCTTCATTTGTCCTTTTCCGTTGTTAGTCTCTTTCCATCGATTAATGATAATTGGTATCTTTCAAAGTCTTCCTTGATGTTATCCATTAACTTTTTCCTGTGTCTTCCTCTTCCTCTCTTGCCTTCTTTATGTCAAAAGTAACAAAAATGTATCTTTATGTCAAAAGTTACATTTTGTACGTGCTTCGGAATATTGCCATTCTTGGTGGTTTTTCCGACGTTTGGCGCTTATTTCTTTGCGCTAAATGCGTGGATTGTCGTTTTCGAAGTGGTCGGCGATAGTCTTTGTGGTTCTCTGTGCCGAACGAATTGGATTTAAGTCGCCCATTATCGGCGTGGTTGGCCCGCCATTTATCTAAGCCACCAACCAGCCAACGGAGTCAAAGAGCAAAGACTGTTCCAGTTCACGCGTGGAATTCCATCTTCAGTTGGTTTCCCACAAGTTCGGCGATGGATTACTGTCTCGCAGACAACCGCCCTCAAGGATTCGCCGCCTGATTTTTGCCACGCGGTGAATTTTTCCCAGCATCCATGCGGTCCTTCAACATCCTTTCTGCGTTTTCGCTGACTCTTTGACCGAACGTCTCCTTGCGGAAGACCGCCTTCTGAAGGGCTCACTGCCCGATTTCAACACGGCAGTGAACTCTTTTGTACCATCTGAGCGGACTTTCCCTCAAGACCAACATCTTCCATTCCATGTTGATTTGTCAGTATTCGCCTTTGACTTTGGCCTTCGCCATGCTACGGCGCTATAGAAGTTGTCCAGAACCATAAACATCATATAAGTCACAACATTTCACCCTTTTGCCATCACAACATTTAACTTTTCACTACTAGATCCTTTGGCCCAAAGGGTTACTAAACCTAGCCTCCTTGTGACCCTTTGGGCCAAAGGGCTAAGTACATCAATAATGCATGGCAGTCCAGAAAGCAGCAATGGTATTTAAACGCACTGATTGTTCATGTGTTGTAATTTCACTTTACCTATGCCAATACAGGGGAAGGGTTGCCACAGTATTGAAGGGTTAAAAGGTCACTGGAATTTAACACAAGATACGATACCTAAAACATGTACCAAATACATAGGGTGAACATAATTACATAATTATATTTCAGTTTTGGTAAATTAAATTGCAATCGCTCACCTTGTCCTCCTGCTTTTCCCATTCTCTAAAATATTCTGCCTCTTTCTGCCTCTGCATCATTTCCTGTTCATCTTCACGCTCCGATCGGTCACGCTCTCGCTGCAACCTTCGCTGTTTTACCTTCTCCAGTTCCATCTAAATGCAGTCATTTTCAAAAGCAAGTGTATTTTAAGAATAATGATATACCGGGGGTAATCTGAACAATATTTTGTCAACATGCTACAATCAAGATAAACAAGAACTAATGATTTAACAATATTACTTAGGAAAGACTAACTAAGACATCTGACGACCAAAAGCTGATAATTCATCAAGTCTCCAGTCAGCTCAATAAACTAATTACCGAAACAATATTGAATCTGTAAGCTAAAATCATGTATAAAAAACTTAAGAAAATTAATTAAGTGCAAGACCTTATTGTCCATCATCTGCCTCTTCTGAATTTTCTCTATTTCTGCCGTTTCAAACTCCTTCTTTCCTTCCTTCTCTAATTTTTTGTGCCACACAAATGTATCAAGTAAATGCTCATCTCCAAATGGATTGTCGGCATTTGTGTAACCCTAGAAATCAAAAGACATATCACTTAATCATCTGCTACTAAACCGTGCATTGTTGACTTCTTTAAGAAATGATTATTTTAAAAGCAAATGCCAGTTCTCAAGCAATTCTTATGAAAATAATACAACAAAAGAGTTGAAAAGAAAAATCTTCTTTACAGTTTTTGCATACCATATATTCCTCATCCCATCCCATCTTCTCCTTTGCTTTTCTTCCCTTGGCAATCTAAAATGCACATCATATGAGCTTGCAAAAATATATATATAATTCAATATCAAAGACTTGTCATGATTAGAATTCTTGCACATAAATCAATTACCGTTGAGCAGCAATAATGCATATTCAAACAAAGTCAAAGACTATATACATTTTAAAAACGACTCTTTAAATAATAAAGACGATTTATAGTTATACCAAAAAAGCAATGAGCAAGCAGATAGAGTGAGCACCTAACACAGTGCTATGTAATATGAAAGTCTATCAATCAACTGATTCAACATTCTCGAATAAACACATAAGAAAATGCATCACCTTTTTAGCAAGTCTTCTTGCACGTTTCTCCTCTGGAGTTTCAAGAGCCTTGATCATTTCCTTCTGTTGCCTAACAGCACAAATAACTTACCATTTTATCATTCAAGTATTCTAATTAATGTGATTCTGGCAGAAAAATTTTGATTGAGCCATCTTTAATTCAAATTTGATTAAAAATATCTTTTTTTGAAATTTCTAATTTTAGATCAATAAAAATAAAATATTTTTGAAATTTCTATATCCTAGATGTACTACACAAAGCTATCTTTGCCTAACAAAAAAGGAAAATCATTGAATGCAAGTTTCACATGTTTTCGCTTAACTCAGGGAAGACTGAGTTCAAACTTTGAAGGAGATCCCAAATAAACAGGACACCGTTTGAAATCATGTTCTGTCGGTGTTATTTTTGTCTCAGCATATAAGCTACCAAATTATTGGTTCATTTAAACGTTCTATCCAGGGTTGACCAATGCAATGGAGTCCTCCTCTCGGCTTCAAACAACAGCTGCATCCTCTCGCATATCTTTGCACTGGAATGATTTTATTGGTGCAGGCGAAAGACAAAGCTCTGCCAAATGCACAAAATATTTAATGTCCCATGGGGTTCAGTCTCTCTCTACTCAGTTGGAAATCTATCTGGATCTCATTCACAAACCCAATAGCACAAAGTGGACATTAGCCAGTTTGCACAGCACCTTTAGATGAAGTGTAGGCACTAAATAGACTGAAAGTGATTACAAGAACATTGCATCAAAATGGACTTTTTGCTGCACCTTTAGATGAAGTGTAGGCACAAATAGAAGGATTACAGTTTTCATCACAATAGAAGCTGATAAAAGTGAGCATGCATGTTCTGAAATTCACTACATGACACCGATATTGGGCAATGTCCGCAAACCCATTATACACTGCTGTTTCTGCCAATTGATAATCGCCAATATAAAAAAAAAACACAGATTAAAATTCACTTTTTCTCTTCTTTTGATAGTTCAACATTCTTTTCCTCTTCTCTTCTGTGGCGAATTTTGTCTCGGGAGCCATCGCCCCTGTGCTTGTGCTTCTTGTGTGACTTCTTGTGCTTCCTGCGAGTGCTTGAATCTGACGCTGACCTTGATCTTGACCTTTCTTCTGATCTTGATCTTGATAATGACCTACAAGAAATATATCAAAATCTGTGGATGTCATCCAATTATCACAAGATATATGCTGAATACCATTAAATGCAATTGTTTCAAGACTGTCATGGATAACCCCACACCTCTCTGTCAACAGCAGGTGAGAGATAGGATGCTGAGCCATTGTTCCCAGGATCAAGAACAGCCCATCACCATAGCTCATTGGTCCCTGCCTCATTGTTATACATCTCCATGGAAACGTGATTTCTTGCCCACAAAGACATTTTGCCTACCGTCTCATTTATCTTCAACATCAAATAACCTAAGTGCGGCCATTAGAGTAGCAACATGGCGGACAACCCCACCTATTCTATTAGAAGATACTAGAAGATACAGGTCAATTGAGGTCTTACAAGAGGCAATTAATTCTACGTCTTCAAATAATCTTAATGCATCTTGTCATTCAGCTAATGGTAAGATTCCTGATAAGTTACATGGAAAATCATCATTGCTACTGTTACTGCTACAGTCATCAAACAGACCATACTAAGTTGTATTAAAGTTGTGCAAACCCAATAAAGATTCAAATAAACAGCAATTAAAAGGCTGACAACACAAATCATTTAAATAAAATAACACACTAGGGAAACCATCAATAATGATGCATAATCCAGGAGATTGAGAGCTGGGCTAATGTCTTCAGGACTCCACACAGAAATGTTGACATATTTAGTTCCTTATTTGTTTGTGTAGGTGAGCATTGCATGGTTTGAATTTATTCTATTCTTTTCGTTGAACAACATATTATGGCCTAGTTTACTGTCTGCCTTGGTGTCTCTCTCGGTAGAGCGTCAGCTCTGAAACCGAAAGATCTTCAACCCTGGTTCAAATAATCAGAGATTTTATTTATCAGGCAGTCACATGTCCGCCGGCAATGAGTGGAAGTTAAAATGTGTAATATGTCAAGGTTCGATAGACAGTGAAGCTGCAATAGTTGTCTACCAAGAAGGGTCGTTGTAACATAACAAACGCCTTACAAAGCAGCAGCAGCACAAATTATCAAAACACCTACGTGGTTTTACCAAAAAGCTGATTTACACGAATCATACTCCAGCGCTATAGAAATAGGTCTGTTTACATTACATTACAAAATAAGCGACAACTAAGAGACCTCTGCTTCCTCTTCAAATGCTTTTCTTTCGACGACATTTTCCCTTTTCTCTACTAAATATTACAAACAGAAATAATAATGAAACGCAAAACGTTAAAAATTTCACTAATTATATTTGCTACTTTTAATTATTTAACTAAGCGTTCCTTGCAATTTCGCTCACAACCACCGAGCTAATTTGTACGAATCAGTTCCGTTCTTCTCTGCACTGAACAAAAAAACGTACGACGTATAAGTCCCACGGCTGCCATATTCCATTGATATATCGCACGGTCGCAAATCGCAATGTCTCGTCAGTCGTCAGTCGTCATCATCATCATCATCATCATCATGATCATCATCGGCAAGCTCACTGACGGAGCGTAGCCTTTTCCACTAAACATTTCCAAGAATTTCTGTTGTGAGCCGTTTTCCAGGCAGTGAAAGTCTAACGTTACCCGAAGCCAAATCAGATCGAATTGTTCTGGTCCAGGTATTTCATCATCATCATCATCATCATCATCATCATCATCATCATCATCATCATCATCATCATCATCATCATCATCATCATCATCATCATCATCATTTCTAGGCACACAATTAAACCTAATGCGCCTCGGCTTGTGTACTAAACAAACATGTTTTCAGAGATGCGAGAAAAGTTTCGCGGGAAAGTGTTTCGTCTCTAAGATTTGGCGGTAACGAGTTCCAGAGTACTGGGCCATTTACTCGAAGGGAACGATCACCGATTTTTGTTCTTGTGCGAGAATCTGATAGTATTCGCGTCGATAGAGACCTCGTGCTGATCGATGGGTTTCTGCCAATGTCACTTAGTAAGTTAGTAGTAATTGCAGTCCCTCATAAGGTAATCAGGAGCTTCAGATCATAGGAATTTATCTACGAGCGAGATTATCTTGAAAATTATCCGTTTTCGAACTGATAGCCAGTGGAGGTCTAGAGGAAAGGTGTGATACGCTGGCGCCTTGTTTTTGATTGCTTGTCATGATGTCATCCATGAAAATTTGCAACCGTGCCTTCTCATACGCCTCACCTGAACTTTGGAACTCGATCCCAGCTTCCCTCCGCAGACTTGGGCACTTTCAAACAATCAAATATGAATCCTCATTTCCTATAATTCCTGCATTATCTCCTCAAGTCGTCAGGTCTAAGCTTAAATCCTTTCTTTTCTAAAATCATGTCCTCCTTAGCTGTAACAACCTAGCCTCACTGCCCTTTGGATGTTGAGTTGTTGACTATTGCCTGGCTGATAATATACCTTCCCCATAGCTATTTTAAGAGAGGCTGAGCGCCTAAGAATAAACAGCTACTGTTGTGCTGTTTTCCAAGGCGCTATAGAAATCCACGAGATTTTACTTTACTTACTTGAGAGTTGAAGTCTTAATTGGGCGACCAACTGTCATGCAGTGGAATGCTGGAAACCCTCGACACCCTTCCACCGCCACTTTCACCCACGGACAAGCATGATTGGCGCTAAGTACCCTCCCGAATAGCCTAATAGACCATTTTAGAAGATTAATTAATTAATAAAGTTTTAATTCAGAACAACCATTTTAGAATTTGTAAAACCGTAATGGTCCCCGAGCCTTCGGTCTTTAGCAACTAGAGAGTTTGGCCGCTGAAAGACCGTCGCCTGTGTGACAGAGGCGCTGCGCGGAGACGGCGACTGGCTTTAGCTAACAGGCGGTTGGAGCCACGTTGAGGATGCGTATGACTGGGGGGTGGTTATGCATAACTTCCCATCTACGGACGACCCCGCCTAACAAGGTCTATTTTTCCGAAGTTAAGCTTGACGGATAAAAAGCGTTTTTAGGGTTCAAAAATCTGCATGCCCAGATTGTAAAAGTCCGCTTGAGACGCTGATCATTACCTAGATCGAGCGGTTCACAACATCACATGTACTTTTCGCACCCCTTATACTGTGAAGCGATAGGGGCACGAATGACGATTTGCCCGTTTAAAGGGTTTCGACGTATCAAAGGCTATTGATTGACCATCTGCCGGAAATCTATGGGGTTGTTACCTCTTTTCTTGTTGTCATTGTACCAAAATTTCCCAGTCGCTGTACGCCGGAGTCTCAGCGACTGTACTAGTTGTTTTACCTGATAATTGTCATTCGAAAGGCGCGGGGAGACATGGAGACGAATTAAATAATAACGATTAACCTCGAACATTTTGATTGTCGTAGTATTATTATTAGAGAATTAGTGTGCAGCCGCGGATTGTCGAACGGAAAATAATTTTATCAGTCGGCGGCTGAAGGCGATCGGGGCGGGCGTCGCCACCGCCGGCCGCGCTATCATGGGAATTTTAAATTTGTAAACGTAATGTGCATGCCTGTCTTTAGCTAAGGGCGGTTCCACGTTGAGGATGACTGGGGATGCACTTCCCCCCTAAATTTGTTGAGAAAACCGCTTGACCTGAGATTACTTTCTTTGTGATCGATTGTGCGTTCATTTGCTTCTCAACTAATTTCTCTATCATACATTATATGTTTGTGCCTGTTGTTATCAAATGATCTACATATACTGTAATGAATATTTGATCTTTGCCTTCTTGTTTGTTTCGTGTTTACAGTCATCACTTTTACTTCTGTTATAACCATCTGATTCCAGAATTTCACGTACGCTCAGTGGCGGCTCCACCGGGGGGAAGGGGGCCCGTGCCCCCTATTGAGTGCCTGACCCCTGTTGGGACCCTATACTTAATACTACATACCTAACAACAAATGGTTGACCCCCATGATTAGAAGTTGCCACCCCAACGGCCCCCCACTTGCCAAATCCTGGAGCCGCCACTGTGTACGCTTAGTTTATTGTTCCATTCGTTTGTCCATGCTTAACGCCATATAAATTCTTTGTCAGTTTACATCCAAAATAATTATTTCCACCTCTATAATATCCATCTGGTTGTCTCAAACAAACATCGTGTGACAGATCTCCAATGAGATAGGCTGACTATTCGATATCATAGTGCTTTACTATCATTTGTCTCTTTGTTGCTGACCTTCTGTCAGAGATCCGAAAGATCAATAACTCGGGTCCTCTTCAGTCCATAAATCAATCGCCATTGGTCATCACTCCACAAACTTTCTGAAAACTTAAAACTATTCTTTTCAAGAAATCCTATGATGAAATCCTTACTACAGACCTGCATTATACCTGCCGCAAATCTTGTTATCATCCTCCATAAAATACTTTCCTGCGACTGCTTGCCTGAATTTACAACCTTGACCACCACGGATTATGGACTATGGACTTCACCCAGATTGAGCGCTCGTGAATAAGCTGGTGCACTGCGCCAAACTTCCTGGGAGCGTTATAGAAATTTTGTGTTTACTTACTTACTTATAGCAAGAAGCATTCTGACTTGTCATCTTTACCACAGGATGATTCATTTGGAAAGGGTCCATCCATATAATACATATGCACTGAGGACAGTGGGAGATTTATATGTTTAGGCTCCGGTACACTTTCTTCTAAAAAGTTACAGATCAAGTGTGAAAAATGGCAAGATGACCTTTTTTGGCTTATCAAGTTTTTAAGATTTTCTCAGGGATTTTTTTGAAGAGTGGAAGAGTTACAGATCAGGTGTACAAATATTAGTAGTGATAACCTTTTTCTTTTTTTCAGGACACGTTATGTGACAAATGGTTGCATTTTGGAAAATAAAGTTGTTTAAACAAATAAACCATAAAAACTTATGATAAAATATTGTTAATAGAAAAGGTGGGCCCCTCAATTTTTATTTTCCTGGTGGGCCATTTGTACCATAGTAAATCCGCCAACTGACTGAGGGGAGAGGGTTGGATTTAGGAGATTTTGCATATGTACAGTGTGCAAACTTGGGAAGGGAGGTTGAAAATATGCTTTTTATGTACATACTATATGGATGAGCCCAAAAGGGCCACAAATGTCAGAATGTATTAATTCCAGAATTTCTTTAGTTTTGGATTCTGAACACTTTGGGAACGGTTTTCTGGTCATTTTTGCCTCAATACACACTTCGCATATTGTATCATACATGCTAAAGACTTGGTTGTTCCGCACTAGTTATGAACTTTAACTCTGTAATGTGTTCACGCAGTCCACCCATGGACGAGTCACCACAATAATCTGCACATTACTTACTTACTTACTTACGTGGTCTCATGTGAAAAACTGGATGACTTTTCTGCAGCAATTTAATTGCTTGAGGATCCCTGTGTCCAAGCCTTTCATGCCAAGTATGTATACAATCATACAATCTTGATTGCATATTTATGAAGTTTGTGTCCCTTTTCTGAATGAGACACCAAACACGAATATGACAATCAAAATGCAAAATTGGCTCTAGTTTTTTTGTAATCTGCAAATATTGTTTATTGCACCAATGCATGGTTGAGTGCAGTGGCATAGCCAGGTTTAGAACCAGGCGGAGAGGCAAGCATATTAAAAAGGCACCACCTTTTCAATACACATCAAAAGGTGTCGTTGCATCGAATCAAAAGGTGCACCATCAAATTTTCTTCACAGACAGGTCGAAATCTTGATGCGCAAAAAAGTCCCCATGGCTGATAGTTTGCTGTTTGCTTCATTTAATTTCAAATTTTATTTTTAATTTATTACATTTCCAAAAAATGAAAGACATGCCACTGTTCTGAAAATTTCCTTAGGGGAGCAGCCACTTCAGGCTTCACAATTTATCAATACATCAAAATACTCTATATAGAAGTCATATGTTTTCTCTACAATCACTTTTCAGATTGACAATGAAATTATTATATGCATAAAATGATAAACCAAACAACACAATCAATTACAAATCCAATATACTACAGGAGGGATAAATGGCCAAATAAACTTCAAATTCCACAGGTCACAAGTAGGACAAAGTTAATAGAAACTGTTGAATTGATCATTATCTCATGTTTCTATGAAATTGTACTGCTTATTCATCACAAACTTACACATTTCTCCAAACTGTTATAATAAATAGACCAAAAACTTCTAGAATCTTGAAAAATCACTTGTTCCAACTTAATATAAATTGATCAAATAAAATATACAAATAATTAAGTCATTTCTAACACCAAGTTTTCCACTCACAAAATGCTGAATCAAATTTTATTCAAAAAAGATATTTTGACAGGCAATGCAATTACTGAAATATGACAAATACAAGCAAACCTATTAAGTACAAGATCGCAAACTTCTAACCATAAGCTATCTTGACTACACTTAGACTTTTGCATTACAAGTACTGTAATACAAGAAAAGCACAAGTAATAGTAGAGAGGGTGACTTATTATTGCAGTAAATCAAATGCAAGGACAGGAATATTGCAATAAAAATGTCACACAGAAATGCTACTTAAAAGCAATACTTCACCATGCTCGATTTTCTGGGAGTTGGGACTTCACTCCCTTAAGTTGACACAGACTCTTGCAGCAAAGGTAGAAACTTTGTACCCGTCCTACTAACACTAGAGTTCCAAAGTGTTGGGCTGAAAGTAATCTGACCTCCAGCTTTCTTGAAACTTCAAACACAGATAGTGTGACAAAACTGTTTAAATTCAAGATGCCTTGTCTCTGGCTCTGCTTACATAGAAAACGTAAACGAAACAATGCAGCCATGTCTACAGCAGTTATTATGTTTCAAATACCATTAATGTCACAGATCAAGTTGAAGGTCAGACAATATGATTTCCAGACATTCAAAATTAAAACTTCAGTAAATATCTCTAATAATTACAACCCAGTGTTCATAGCACTTAGTGCAAAGGGTGCCAACTGAACAAGTGAAATCAGAAGCAAAATATTACATTAACCAAGCAACCAAAGCCTTAGTTCAAAATCTCATTTAATGCACCACACAAAGACAATAAACTGACAATTATGATGCTATTATAAATAGCTCTATTAAACATGCTGACAGCTGTCACATTGAATTTCATCTTATTGAAACCTAAATGGGCAACTGGCAGGGACATGCACACACATACACGTGCGCATGCAGCAATATATCATATATCTGCAAAATTGTCATACCAAAAATGCAAAGATAAATCATTACATGGTTCCTTGGTTTATAATTATGCAACAGCTTTTTGCAAAACCAACGAGTTGGGACAAACCTGACCAAAGCATACAAAAGGACAGCTTCTGCTCAAGCAACTGTAAGAATTCCTAACATGCTGACAAAAGACTAGCAGTTGATGCTAGCAGCTAAGGTAAAATATTAAAACTCTGAAGAATAATAGGGTATTGTGATAGTTATATATAATATAAAGAGAAAGTCATATGAGAAACCATTTCCTATAAAAACTGTAAATGAATTCCAGTTGAAATATGATACAAATTAACCTAAAATCAACACATATGGTAAAGTACAAACATAAAACGTTGTCTGTAAAAGAAATTACGACGACAGCAGAATTCTGTTGAAGCCACCAATCTCAAAATGCTGCATAAATACAGAAATGCATGGCCAACATTCAGACTTTATATAAATTGCACTAATAATGTAACTGGTCTTGGAATGACTAAAATGTACAAAATGTCTTTAAACACAATTCTAACACAAAGATTTCCCTGTAACAAAATACTGGTCAGCATTATGTTTAAACAAATGACCAACACCAATTCATATTTCTATTCATCGCAAATATGTCAAAAGCTGAGAAATTGCTCTGTAGATGGACAGAAATAGTTTCAACCACAGATGGCCAATTTGTTACCTGAATTCTGAATAACCAAGTACTGTGGAAGCAGAGATATGAATGAGGAAATCTGAGATTTCATTACTATTCAGTGGCTAAAGTTGTGAAATTTTAATGTAATTTTAATGTCATTATGCCCCCTCTCAATCCTCCCATTCCAATTTCTTTCACTTGACAAAAAATCTGGTGACAATTGTAAGAAAATGAGTTAAAGTATCCAGTATAACACTAAATATCTAAAAAATGCTTCTGGTTCATTTCCACATGAATAAAAAAAACTCAGCATTAGAGACGACCGGATTCTCCACTAGTACAAGAGGCGATTACCACACAACAATGACCATAAAAATGTGTGCCGAATGACAAGACTTCCAAAGAAAGCTTAAAGGCAATTACTAAATCAGCAAAAGGCAATACAGATGAAGTGCATAGATCTAGAAGAATCTTATGAGAGGATCTGATCCTCTGATCTGACCACCAATCCAAGACACATTCATGATCCTCCATTGACAAGATGCAAACACATAAAGAAACATCGGAAAGCCTTCACCCATAAAAGGAAATGAAGCCCATACTTCAACAATGCAGCACAACTAGCCCTGGGGCAGCAGCCAAAGTTCCAGAAGAGGCAGCACCAAGGAGCCTACAGACCAACATTTCCAAATCCAACTCATTTGGGGGAGCATTATTAGCTCCCCAACAGGCTCTGGAGCAGAGCCTTGGCTGAAAAATTTAGGGTAATATTAGATCCAAATCTTAAAATTTTGAACATAATTTCAGACAATTGGCAATCACCCCCCCCCAAATGATATATCTTCTCATCAGTTCTGCACAAATCTCACAATCAGCCTAGGCTTGAACAGAGGGGGACCGGCTAACGTATGCCCTCTCGTAGCTATGCTAATGACAATTAGACGCAATTTATGTTAAAATGGAATTTCAACAAAAATTTAAACTTGACAATACTTTTATAATTGCAGTTCTGAGCAGTTATCTACTTTCTGTAATTCATAAACTTATCAATATGATCTCAAACACACATCACGAAATTTTCTGACGTTGTGGATTGAAATAATCATCTGAATATAACAGGTAATCATCTCTTGTGGCAAACATCACTTAGCAAGAAACAAAATATCAGACACCTGAGCAAAATTTTAAAGCCTGTGCAACACAAAAACCCAAACTGCAGACTGGCAAATGTAGAAGCAACAAAGCTGCACAAGCACAACATTATAACTCAGTAAGAAAATAAGCCAAATAAAAATCTGAACATAAGCACAGCTTTTAAATATCCGTACGCCTCATTCATCCAACACGTGGACAGCTAAACTTTAGCACTGCACAAGTAAAATCTCCAGTTTTAAAGAATTCCTGTGATAGAATCAGGTCAACATACATCTGTCCATATTTGTTCAAAGCATTTAGCCAGGCAATAACAACAATAGTGAATAATATTTTAAAAGGAACAAAAAAAATTCAAAATCAAATTATTAATCAAATTACAATGTAAAATTTAAATGTATGCTATTAAAACATGAAATTTTTACTGTCAAATAAATACTTTACCGTGCAATCAATGTACAGAATATGTCTGATCGCCATAATCGATGCAAGTTGAAGCAGTAATAAGGAAATCGCACCAATGTGTATAAAGATCATTCTTCAGCCCACACAAGCACACACACAAGCACAGCAAACGATTTTCCACAAAAGATGAACTAATACAATTGTAAAATAAACCAACAAAATTGCAAAAGTGCCAAATAATCCTTCAATTAAAAGTGAATAAATTTTATAAATTTATCATAAAAATTTACAGTTCTATTTCAAAACAAAATCCTGTCACAGTGTCTGTGACAAATTGTGCTAATGATTGCTTGCAAGTAAGTCAGCCCTAGCATCACATGACAATCGTAAACTAACCAAATGAAAATGAATCGCCTTCCTAAGCACTATTGGATCCAGAATTTTCCAGTGACTGCAAAAACACAAAAATTCTTAATTGTGAAGAGAATTTAGTTTCTATGCAGCAAAAGTGCAAATAGTCATAAATATGTGCAATTTACTGGCAAAATATCTATACCAGGGAAATAAGCAAGGGCAAATACATAGTTTTACAGTGAGGTGAGAGAACTGGACAAATAGCTGGACAAAAACTGATTCAGCCTCAAAAACTGCTCTAATTCAATTATCTGTCTAGCATTGGCAAAATATTCAACTGTTAAAAATAGATGAATGAAAGTATTTTTAATAAGATGATTGATCCTGTATTGGATCCACTGAAGTGGATGGGGAGGAGGCTAAGTCAAGACTCCTGTTGTCAGACAACAGTTCTTGTGTCTGTCAACAGCTAGTGTGCCTCTTCAGTGGTGCTGGGTTCATTTATCACTGCCCATGTCATGCTGCAGACAAGGCAGAAAAGTTTATGTTTATCTGCACTAACACAATGGCATTCCAACTGCAAGAGTCTACTGACCAACAATTCTTTTTAAACACAGCTGAAGGCAATCAACATTAACTTACTTTTACTTCTTCTGTTGGTTTGTTTTCTTAATAATTTCTATTTTCTACTATAATTAACAATTACATCATAAATGCTTGTGGACTGAAAGCATTGCAATTTGAACTGCAATAATCGGCTGATACAGACAATGTTACGGCCAATAGTTGGCACATCTCTACTCAAAAGCACAACTATCTTCAGAGCCAATTTAAAACAAATACATCATTAAATGTTACCCTCAAGTCCCAAATGACTAGCTGTCCGTCAATTCCGCTAGTAGAACATTTGGTACAGTTAGCCTTCGTACCAGCATAGATCGTAACTTGGCTAAACACAAACATCGAGCAAAATAAATGCAAAAAATTCTGCACATAACTAAATAACAGTGGTATCAATGCTTGAAACCAAGGCAGAGCGTTGCTTGACAAATACAGGTCCACTTCTACCACATAGTTAAACATAGTCTAAAATGCCAAATTAATATTAATTATTTCAATGACGTAACAAACGAATTGACTAATAAAACATAAATGCTTTCAAAAAACATGACTCTTCAAACTACAAACACACAATCTAGACTATGACAGTCGAGATTGCCAACTGCAATTAATTTTATAGGAAATAATTCAAGTTGAATGCCAACTAACGTGACTGTGTTCTGGTGCACTGTCTCAAGCGTTGTATCATTTGACTCAACCGTAGCTCGATTATCCAAACTACGGAAATGTTTCATGGCTCTAAAACCAAAAAATTACCAAAATTAAAAATGCTGATCATTTCTCAAAGAACTTACAGAATTTGTAAACAGCACGAGAACAATGTAAATATCTTAATTATTAAATATTACACTCATATTCATCACAAAACACATACGACAACATACTCCCAAAATAATAAAATCATAATAAATAAATACAAATAAATAAATAAAAGGAAGCATAGAATATACTTGTGGTCTTAAATTCAAAGAATTAATTAATAAAAAATCATTCATCAGATCAAGTATTGCAAATTAAAGCTGGAAGACAACCCTCGATCACAACTTCATGGCAAGAAATAAGTTTCTATGAAGAGAAAAATGCCTACGAAAACTTTGATCCTTGTTGTTGCTTTGTTTCTGAATCATCCAGCCTAGCAATAAGGACAACGTTTTCACCATCATATGAAAAAATAGCGGGACTACAGTCATAACCCTAAAAAAGAAATTTAAAAGGCATCCATCATTATTATTGAAATACTGCAGCATTAAATCTAGAAGCTTAACTTGAAACTTCATTAACTAATATACAAACATTGACTATCCCTGAAAAATCATAATCTTTCTTGGCTAAAGGAGAGACTTCATGTTATTTCATGAATATTCATACTGCAACTTGTCAGATGATACACAGTCGACCTCTCAGTTTCCACACAATAACTACATAACCTTGGACAAAATCACACCTAATCTGACCACAGATGTTGATGGGTGATGTAATGAAACATCAATTTCCAAAACACTCTTGTGACATTTCAGCCTAACTTCTTCATGCTGGAAATATGCCTAGGAGCGTTTTTGTCATCATCTCTTGCTATCCAAATATCGACAATTTTGAGCAATTTCTGCCACATTTGTACATCACCTGTTGACCTTTAACATTTTCCTCAAAAGTTTCAACTAGTAACCTCATAGACAATCATCTGTAAAGACTACAGTTCATACTTACAGCCACAACAATATTATTCTCTTTAATCCAAGTCAATGTTACAAAAGGAAGACTATCAGTTTTCAAGGTTATCAATCTAAACACAAGAATGCATGAAAAATAATATAAATCAACTTTGAATATTCAACATCTTAACAACACCTGATCCCATCTGACTTAATCACAAATAACAGTCAAATGCAGTCAACCAACTGAACCAAATATCAAATTCACTATTTATGAAATCTGTCAGTGTTTAGAATTTTGGATGAATAATGAAATATTTGACACGACGTGTTGAACAAGCACCATGAAAATGCTATCTATATAAGTCAAAAGAAAGAAGCCAAATAATGCTTTTGTGTAATCTGGCTAAATAAATATTTTATTCATAATCTCAATGAATGCAAACTGAACTAAAACAAATTACAAAGTTGCAGGACAGTCCTGCACAGAAGTAAAAATTCAGCACACATACGGCAGTTTAAAGCCTTCAGAGCGGTCAACAAAAGACATCACTCACCATATTTAGGATTTATGTCCACGTTTAATGGCACAAAATCTTAATGCCCAAACCAGTTTTTCTTATTAAAATCTATTATATATTCTGTTGTGATCTGTTTGTATAGGCCACTGCTAGCTACTCTCTCCTGTCACAAGTGAGCCCAATAATTCTCATTTCTGATCTGCTTAAATTTCTCCTCTCAGCCTCTGCAGTCAATTTCCATTATTCACTACCAGAGAATGACATGACAAAATAATCCTTCTTATAATAAATGCCCATTCCGTCTCAATTAAAAGGTCCACATCCCTATGCCATCAGATTTTCCAAACCCCCACACCCTGGTCATCAGACTGTCTTCATTGATCCTTGATGTTTCAAAAAAAGCAGTGGTAACCAGACAGCTAAACCCCAGCAGTTTTTTAACTTTATTGCCATTAAGCAGTTCCCTCAGTATCTGCTATCGACAAAATATCATTCACACAAAACAGAAGTCACTTGCAGTAGTTAACAATATAGAACCTGAATCAGATCCCGACAGAGCTTGGCATTAAATCAATCACTTCCACATTTTTATCCCGAAAAGACAAATAATACAAAACAGCATCAAAGGTAATAAAAGACAAATAACTAAGCGACAATTCAATATTAAGTCACTATTCAGACGTAATTTACTTTGATCCATCTGCAGCATTGACCACAGATATGCTCGAGTCATGTCCGACCCAAGCGACCTTCTCTCCACTCGCAGAAAAGCTGATGCCATGAACCCAACCACCTACATGTAAACAACTAACACTGAAGCAATTCAACCCTAAAAGACTATAGGAGTATCCAGAACAATCTCTATGGCCACTGATCTATGCCCACCAGCTAGAAATCTGCTTCTGCCATTGGCGTCTATTAATAGACGACAATGGTTTCTATAGTTTCTGCCCACCAGTGGGCAGAGCAACCGGACCTTGTTGGTAAACACTGGATACCCCTATAAAGTCTATTCACTTCAGCTCAAGAACTTTCTAATGAAAACCCTAAAACCATTTGTA
This sequence comes from Metaphire vulgaris, assembly GCA_018105865.1. Taxonomy (NCBI): domain Eukaryota; kingdom Metazoa; phylum Annelida; class Clitellata; order Crassiclitellata; family Megascolecidae; genus Metaphire; species Metaphire vulgaris. The sequence continues at coordinate 4,515,958 of CM030834.1, forward strand.
GTAACAGATAACTTATGGGTATTTTATCAATGATTATATCAAAATTACACCTTTCAATAAATATGATAAAAATGCAGTAGAGCATCAATGTCTTGCCACTGTCTGTACTGGCAAATTTTATGGCAAGAGGCAAGGTTGGCAGCTCAACAGGCAAAACATTTAAGCCTCACAGTGAAGCCTATACAGTGGTGTTGGCACAGATATGTTAGCAGTGCTTCTTCTTCTTCTTCAGGTGTCATGTATTTCTACGTTGACGACTATGGACTTCCATTTCTCTCTGTTGTGTGTTGCTTGTATGAATTCCAATTCTGTAGTCACCCCCTTTACATCAGTCAGTAAGCTGCTGATATACGTCATTCTTTGTCTTCCTCTTGATCTTTGCCTTCGACTTTTCCAGTAGTTACCAGGTTTTCTATGTCTTTCTTCCTCATTATATGTCCAAAAATTGAAGTTGTCTTTACGTGACAGATAGCAATTTTCTTTGTGTACCTGCCATTTGAGTACTAAATCATTTGTTTTCTTTTCAGTCCAAGATATTTTCAACATTTTTCTTAAGAACCACATCTCTGCAGCTTGAAGCTTTTTCTTCATGACTTTAGAGATAGTCCACGTTTCTGCCCCATATAACATGACTGGCCAAACATAGCATTCTAGAACCCTAATCCTTGTTTTCATTGTTAAATGTCAATTGTTAGTATGTGTTTTAAATTCCCAAAGGCTGCTTTGGCCATTCCTATTTTTGCTTTTATGTCTGATTCACTTTTCGCATCACTGGTGAACCAGCTTCCTAGATATTTGAATGACATGACTTGTTTAATTTTCTCTCCATTTATGTTGATATCGCATTTCGGAATGTCTTTCTTCTTGGATATCACTAGGCAGAATGTTTTATTGATGTTTTTGAAAAATTTCAAGTGAAGGTCGGTCAGGTTCAAAGATGTGGAGAACTCTCTCTCAACTCCTGGGAGTTAAACGAATTTCTGTAAAATCGACTGAAAATCTTAATGCTGAGTCGTTCGCAGAATTCTTTCATGCTAAAATTCAAAAGATCAGAAATGAATTTGGAAATTCGTCTCCTCCAACTATACTCAGGACGTTCTCGGCCAAAGATCTGTCAGTTTTCACACCTGTATCTGAAGATGAAATTCGTAAGATAATTATGGAATCATCGACTAAATCTAATCCGCTGGATCCGATCCCGACTTCCATATTGAAGGAACTTCTGGACTTCATTATAAAATTTATCACTTTCATGATGAATGCCTCACTAGACAAAAACGATCTCCCGCGCGTCTGAGAAAACATCGATCATCTATCCGAAAAAACAAAATTTGGATCCGTATGTTCTCTCAAATTACAGACCGATATCAAATCTATCATTCATTTCTAAAATCATTGAAAAAATTGTTGCAAATAGAATTCACTCTCACTTATCAAAACATGAACTCTTTCCACAGCTGCAGTCTGCCTATCGCAAATATCATTCGACTGAAACCGCCCTGCTTCATATACTTTCGGATATCTTAGATGCAGCAGACAAGGGAGAAGTTACAACGATGCTGCTACTCGATTTGTCTGCTGCGTTTGATTGCATCGATCATCAAATTCTAATCGCCAGGCTTGAAAGGAGATTTGGTATTAGTGGTGATGCACTAAATTGGATAATATCGTATTTAACTGGTGACTATCTACGATGGTACCTCATCTGGTCCTAGGGATATGTTATATGGCGTCCCTCAGGGCTCGATACTGGGCCCGTTGTTGTTCGTTTTGTTTATTAGTGAACTTGAAGATGTTATTCGAAATTATCATCTAAATTTTCATTTCTACGCAGACGATATCCAGCTGTACTGTTCACACAGTACTGAAGCCACGTAGCGGCTGCTGATATGATTACTGCTTGCACACTGGACATTAAAAAATGGCTCCGTACTAACTTGCTCATGCTAAATCCACAGAAATCTGAATTAATATGTTTTGGAAGAAAATCGCATCTTGATAAGTTAAATTTTACCAGCATCAATATAGGATCAGTGCAAATTTTCAGATCGAAGCAAATCCGAAACCTTGGTGTCATTTTGGATGAAAGTCTAACAATGACACACCATGTTTCTCACCTTGTTTCAACATGTTTCTCGAACTACGAAAATTAAAAACAGTGATTTCTTCATTGTCAATGGAAACAAATATTGGTTCATGCATGGATCAGCACTAGACTGGATTACGGCAACAGTCTGCTTGTTTCAACCACTGAAGCACAACTAAAGCGTCTCCAAATGGTCCAGAACTCGGCAGCTAGACTACTTACTGGAACCGGACGACAGCAACATATCACCCCAATCTTGCTGATCTACATTGGCTTCCGATAAAGAAGAGGATAAATTACAAACTCATCTCTATTGTCGATAAGTGCCTCGCCAAGAAGCCCCGAATATCTAATCGAAGACTGCACTCTCCTCCGCATGACGAACCGCTGCTCACGGTTGAGGTCTGATGACACACACGTATGCTGGTCTCTAACCAAAATGGGAGATCGGTCGCTTTAGAATGGCCGGACCGAACTTGTGGAACTCTCTTCCGCCATTTCTTCGTGACTCACAAGTATCCAGAACTGTTTTTCTATCAAAGCTAAAGACATTTATGTTTGACTGAATCTGCAGCGGCGCTTTGGTGTCACAAAGCGCCACAGAAAATTTAACTTATGTATGTATGTATGTTTATTCTTAAACCTTTCTTCTCACTTTCTGTATTTACTTGATTTAGAAGTTCCTGCAATTTTTTTTGTGAATCTGTTATCAGGGCTGCATCATCTGCAAATCTTAGTTAGCAGTGCACAGTACTAAAATAAAGATGCAGGCAAAGGACTCAGTGGAATGAACAGCAAAAACTGGTAATAACAGAGAGATCACACACAGTTGGCTGGCACAAAGCTGCTCAGCTAATGATAGTCATATACGTTTCACTGAATTAGTTTGTCATTTTGACATCGGTCAAGTATAGTTGCCGCTGTCAATCAATAATGGTAACTCTATTGCTTATTACTTATTTATCCTTTGTTCACAAGCAAATAGATGTCATGAATATAATAATGTGATATAAATCGACCCTTTTCTCCCTTTTTCTCCAATCAGTAATTTGAATAAAACTACAAATTTCGTTGAACTTTTGGGCCACCAATTACAAAAAACTATTTAATCAATAATGTTAATGCTTTTATAGTTGTACAGTACACTCATCATCATTATGTCCTCTGTCCTTGGACAGGTTCAGGGCTCCAGTTTCCAATCCTCTCTGCATCTTGCCTCTTCTTTGATTTCTGCATAGGTTTTGTACCACTGTTCATCTATTTTCATCATCCAGCCCAATAGCATTCTCCTTGGTCTTCCTTTTCTCTTTCTTCCTGATATGTTTCCTTCAATTACTGTTCTAAGCAATGTTTCTCCTCTTAGCACATGTCCATAATCTGTGATGCATGGGAAGTGAGGCTAAATGTTCGAAAGTACTTACAGTTTCTTGCATTTGCTTTCTGTTCTCTATACAGGTATCATTATCATTTCATTGAAGTCCTTTGGCCATTTCCCAGTCTTATAAATCTCTTGGCATATCTCTACTAGTTATTATGTTGCTCCTTTTCCCAGACATTTAAGCACCTCTACCAGTATTTCATCAATTCCTACAGCCTTGTTGTTTTTCAATTCTTTTATTGTCTCTATTATTTCCTCCCATGTGTACAATATAGGTCAAGTCAGTGACATGGTTCTCTGAACAGCAGCAAGATGAAGACGTCATATTACATAGGAGCATACTCACTGACTCATTGAGCAATGGTGAGAGTCAAGGATGGTGGCTTTTCATGGTGAAATGCATGGCAGAATATCCGGCCCAGACTCGTGCATGGCAAAAGGTGAGTTTGGCCACTTAACAGGGTGAGATAACGAGGTTTTGCTGCAAACATGATTGAAAGGGCATGGTGACCTACCTGACCCATTTGAAAATTCAGCCATTAGATTTCCAAATGGCATTTTACTTCCCCAGCTGGTAGCATTTGGTTTTTCATCTACTTCTTTAATGTAAGCAGAAAAAACTCTACAAAAACAAAAGCAAAGCGATTACTAATGATTTATGCAACTTTGATAATGACAATGTCAACCCAAAACCTCAGGCCCTCTCTTACTTCAATGCACCCCAATTGAAAAATATCGGCAATTATAACAAAGAAATTCACCACTGATCCACAGATCTTCAGCCACACTGCGTTGACTGAAAAAACATGCATCAGCTACAACTACATCAATTCTGAGAACAATGACTGTAAATAAGGATTTTCATATAAGTTAATACACACACACACACACACACACACACACACACACACACACATATATATACATATATATATATTATATATATGATAATAGTTTTCTCCAAATGCTAAGGGTAACCAGTCAGTTTCATTCTCTAATTAAATTCAAATGAAGCTGAGATTATTTGGCCAAACCTTTTACTGTGTATCTTGAAATATCTAACACTGACTAGTTTTAGCCAAGGTTTAACAAAGGAATGGGCAAACTACAGTCCTTGTGGCCTGCCACCGGATTCCATGCGCCCCGCGAGACCATTTAGAAATATGCACATGACCGGCAGAAAGTGAAATAATTTGAAATTATTTTATGGAAACATGGCACTCTATTTTAAAATCTTAGAAAGGGCTGGCAGTGTCTGGGACAAAAGAAGGATCGTGCCTCCAACTTCTCACCAAAATGTCTTGACAAGGAAAAAAGTTATTGTTGTTATTGCATCATATTATGGCATTGCAATAATGGAGTCTGATTCCATAAAAGTACTTAAAATTCTTCTTTTTTTCCACTTGAAATTATAAACATTTTGGCTTTTTGCATGTGTGGCCTGCCTAAAGTAGTATTAGGTTTCATGCAGCCCTTAAAAGAAAAAGTTTGCCCACCTCTGGTTTAACAGATAACAAAGTGGCTAACAGCTTAAAAAATCTTTCAACAAACCTTGCTTTGAAATCTGAGGACCCACAAGCTAACAGGATGTTGTTTGGATGCCAATCAATGCTGAAATAAATACAACACAGATACAAACATTGAACAAACTCCAATGGAATATAGCGATTACATGGCAGGATCCAGTTAACATCCTATCTCCGATTATGAAATCTCTGTAATGCCAGTCCATCTCTATTTTCAGCGCCTCATGTGCCACTCTGCTTTGTTCCTGAATTAATTCTGAGATGATCAATGTTGCACCTAGCAGACAATTGAGCCTTTGCTGTTACTGGTCCAAGGCATTTACATCATTTCTTCATCTATATGCCAACAACCAATAACCACTAGTCACAGAGCTGCCTTTTAATGCCTCAAGACCTAACTCTTCTCAAGTTCTGCGTAGAGCAAACAGCACCTCCCGAGTACCGGTATTCTATATAAATTTTCCATTACATTACAAAATCAAATATATCAAATATCACAGTTTTTAAGGTATTTTAAACTCTAACCACATGATGATAGCAAAATCTTCCAACCAATTGATGATATTCAATGGCAATAAAGTATTTCTGTCCAACCTGGTTTTCGCGTTAGAAGTAATATATCTCTATCGAATGTCTTCCGATTTTCAAACTTTTTGATTTATTTTGTTCCACTGACATTCTCCTACAACTTTGCTGCTCACCCAAGTGAGGTTATACCAAGCAGAAATTTTAGCAGACCTGAGCTTTGAAAAAATGTTTGGGAGGGTGTTATTTTAGGCGATAGAGTGGACCCTACTCTCAAATATTGAGGGCCTGAATGGTTAGGAAGAGCAATAAAAAAAAACTAAACAATGGTATATACCACATAATCTAGCCTTCATATTGCCTGAGATATAATAGATTTTAAAAATTACAGTAGTCCGTTTTACAGAACGCTTTTTGCAAAAATAAATCCCCAGCACGGTGACGGCGCCTAAAAAGTTTAATGCACGGTAAAGGGGTTAATAAACCAATGAATAAGAAGCTACATATGAAAAATACTCCAAAAACAATCTGAGCTAACCAAGTAACTGTTGATCTGATGGGCTTCTTGATGTGTTTGCTCACCCACCAGTCGTTCTCCTGTTCAAAGTAGCAAACTGATATAAGTCTGGCGCCACTGCCGACGGCAAATTTCGTCTCTAATGGTGACCATTTGACACACGTTGCTGCACGGTTGATTCGCAGGATAACAAGCGCCGGTTTCCACTTACCATCGGGCTGCTGCGTCCAGACATAAGCATTACGATCCTTTTTGTAGACACAAAAACGGTTACATTAAATGACAATTGCTTAAATAACTTAAGTCAAATCATCCCCGTCTCTAAATCAGCATGCAATTTTACTTTTATACTGATGTCTACCATCACTCAAAAAAGTAAATACATTTCAGCAAACTAATGCAATAATCCTATTCAAATTATTCTGTATTTTTAATGATTAATGATTGAAAATGACTTCTACATAGAATACTGTGTTATGTATTATTGATTTGATATTGGGCCATGATCACTGCCTTGAACTGGCTTTATCTGTGCCGGTTTTGTCATGTATCCACAGAAGTCAATCTGTCCTGTAATGTTCTCCTATGGGCCAACTGATGTTCTTGTCCATTCTGTTTACAGTAGATTCTATGCTCAATGTGCACCACACTCATTTCCAAAGGGCCAGCCAACACTAACAAGACCAAATGGGTCACTCAAGGTGGCAGAAGGCTCCAGAATCATCACTCACAGCTTCATCATTATGTTCCAACCAACAACTGACTTAATGCTAGTAAGACATAATTCGTGCGTTGCACAACCAGCCATAGGCCCAATTTTCAATTCAGTTCTCTTCTCCACAAAATAACTCATTTACAACCTTGAGGGTTTTCATGGAATACTATTTCTAATTCAGAGTCTGTATTCAACAAGTAGCCTCTTGTTGCTTTGCTGCTTCATGACAAATGTACAGCTTCTGAAATAATTATCTAAGTGCATCAATATTTCAGTTGTCTCACTAAGTTGGGCATCAGTAACAAGAATTATTGCAAAAGCATCCTAGTAGGGGCTCCAACCAATCCCATCTGTCACCTTCAGTCCATTTAAAATGCAGCAAAACAAGTCACCTTCCTCAGACTCTGCCAAAGTGATCTCATAACCAATGCATCCACAAAACTTCAGTTATATTCTCAGAACTGATATAAGATAAAACTGCAGTAATAATAATAATAATAATAATAATAATAATAATAATAATAATAATAATAATCATCATCATCATCAAGAACTGATTATGGTGGCATATCGTACAAGTACTACTAGGACATTGACAAATTAAGTACTCCATTGCATCTCAGTACAGTGTTCACATTCTCTGTTGCTGGAACACTGTTGGGAACCATGTATCAATAGGTGTTTCTTCAAAATCATCCTCTTCAAATGCACTCTAGATGCATTTTTGTGTTCTGCAGTCTTTGTCATAACTCAGCTATTTAAGATACAATAAGCATCTATAAGAATGGTCAAATTTTGTTTCTATATGAATCGAGTTGGAAAAAAAACAACACAGTTACTTAAATAATGTTGAATACAGAAAAACTCCTTTAATACAAACTTCAGACCTCTCATTTTCAACCTACACATCTAATCTCAGTCACTCTTGTTTCACCTACATATGGGACTTACGACACTCACATCCATTCCTAAACTTCTGCACAGCTTGCGATTGCCACCTCAATTGTTCATTCAAAAACGGACTACTGTAACTTTCCTATGCATAATACACGCCCAGATTTTCAGCTATTTTTTTGCAAAAAGTGCCTATCATACCTGAGATAAAGAATATTTATTTATAATAGTTAATAGCTATCATTACACACATTTTAATCCATGCTTGACTGTACTCCAAATAACAAGTAGATCAGCGTACTTTGGAGCCGAGATATACAGTAGATACAAAATCCAAAAACTCTATCGGAATTACATTCGTCTCTTTTTACTTTATAAACTTCAAGAATAACTTACAACACCACAAGTGACAATACGATTGCTCTTTGGAGCCCAATCAATACCAGTCACTCTCTGAACATGCTCTGCCAAAACGTCTGACAACTTCCATTTCTCATCCGACCATTTGTAAACGTGGACTTCATGATTGTTTGGTGATAAAGCCACCTCTGCCAGCAAATATCAACACAAGTTCAACGCTGAATTAATTCACAACCAACCAAGAACATCACAAACTCTTAAGAACAAAGCTGGGTCAATATCGTAGTTGATCGATAAACAAAATGGGTACATATATTGCAACATCAATGTCAGTCTCAGATGAAAGTAACGATGACAACGGCATGGACAATTTCTTTATTGAGATCTAACCAAAAGCAAAATGGTTCTTTTCTGTGCTTTGTAAATTAAATTTTCAGCACATTCATTATTCAAAATAAGAAAGTACTAGGCCGGGGTTGGGCAAACAACGACCCATGGGCCACATGTGGCCCACCGCTGGATTCCATGAGGCCCACGAGGTCATTTAGAAATATGCATAGAAATTAGTTTATTATGAAAACATGGCACTTTATTTTTAAAATCTCCTTCAACTTCTCCCCAAAATGTTTTGACAAACAAAAATAAGGTCACCACATCCTATCATGATATTGCAATTATAATGAATTCAAATTCCAAAAAGTACTTTAAATTCTCCTTTTCTCACTTAAACTTATGAACATTTTGGATTTTTGTATGTGTGGCCCGCCTAATGTAGTATTAGGTTTCATACAGCCACCACCACCACCACCATCACCATCATCATTAGCCATGAGTTCAGTGCCAAATGATATTTGAAGACATCCTTAATGTCTGCTCCCATTCTTGTCTGTTTAAAAAAGCAATAAGTCATTTATTAATTTAAAAGTAACAAATATTGCTATACAACAAATAATTCTTACGTGAATGATCATGATTCCATGCATGGCAAGTGAGTGGATCAATACCGAAGCTGAAGGTGTCAGGCATAATGTCACCAGTGCAACTAAAACAGATACTATTTGAGTAAACTTGATGTCCATGAACAATACAATACCCCACCTCAATAAAATTAATATCTAATCCAGTGGTTCCCAAACTTTTTTGACCCACAGCTCAAAAGCCAAGCCAAGATTTTCCCAAAGCTCCCTGTGTCAAAGTATCATCATATTTTTTTATTTTTGCACTTCTTCACACTCTTCTCTCTAGTTGGCAATGTGTCCTCTTCACATTCACTCATATTGTGCCCGATGCTGTTTAGTAAAACTCAATCGATTTCTTAAAAATCCATCAAGAAAAATATTTTTAAAACTTCAAAATTCATGCAAAATGGGAAGCAGAAGTAGCTAGCTCCACATAATGGCTGCACTGGCAGGACTGCTCTGTCACGAATATTATTATTATTATTATCCAGAACAATTTCTATAGCGCTGTAACATAGTAAAATACAAAAATCAAAAGCGCTTTAACAACGCTGACATGCCAATGAAGGTCCGAAGGTGGCGACGTTAAAATAATAAATGTTATAAATAATAGCAGAGCACTACAATTTAAGCAATTGGGCCACAGATGTTTAATATACCGTATTACCCCTGGTATAATACACACCTATGTATAATAAGCACCCTTAGTTTCTAGAGTTATCATAATGTAAAAATGTTAATACCTATGTATAAAATGCACCCAAATTCAAGGATCAATACGTTTTCACATTTCCATTTTGATTCTTCCCCGATCCTATCTGTCACGCTCACGGCTCATATACACTTGTAGTAAACTTCAAAGAGTTTTTGCAGTAGTTATTTATTGACATTAATAATGATTTAATTCATAACAACGAATTATCTACAAACGCTAATAACGCGTTGGAAACGACGCAAGAGTTTAGTTTTTCGTGAGAAAACTGTCAATTGACGCCGCAATCGCCGCCTTCCCACTAAACAGCCGCCGCTCGTATCATGGCCGTCGGTCGAAGAAGCGATCGTCGCGAAGATCTTCATCGTTTGTAGCTCAACTAATAAAAAATCTTTGGCAGCGAAATTTCAATTAAAATACAAAAAACCTTTAAAATTAACAAAAATATAAGAGAAACTCACTGAAGAATCCAAACCAATTGCGAATCCGGTGATTGCCGGTTTCAACGTCTAACGACCTATTATTAGAGAGGAACAAGAGCAAGAGAAGGGGTGGGTCGACCTCTGAATGTATCGCTCTCCGTATTCCCGGTTACATTTGCTTAACCGTCGTCTTATCGTCTAAGGGGTGGATACCACTTTCATTCAATTCAGACCAGCCTAAGAAAATTGTATATTGCTGTATAATCTGTTGTCGCTCACTCTATTACCATTTCAAAAAGCAATTTGGTTAAATAACTTGTTCCACACTAATATCTGTTGGCACTAAACAGCTAGCGCTGAGCTCGTGAGTTGCTGCACAAGTCGAAGTACAACTGGACTTTCTTTTGTTTCTACATCTTTTAAAATTCAATGACCTGCTGCATTTTGGATAGGGCCTACACTCTGAATTAAGATAATCTTTGATCGGCAATAAAATCTTTAGTACTATCATCTAGATTTAAATAACGCCTCCTTCTACTTCTTTATTCAAAGTCTGCCTTGCTGCTTCCCCACTAGATCTCACTATGACTGATCTCTGGAATTGACCTTGTCCGGCTGACCACGAAAATTCGGCTATAGCTATTTCAACGGTAGATTAAGCGCCTATGAATAAACAGCCGCTACGGCACCTGCTTACGAAAACCACTATATAAATTCGCGAGATTTTACTTACTTACTTACTTACTTAGGCCTACTTATGGCTATCCATTAATAATGTCAACAATTTTTGGTCAATTTTCGACCGCCTACCCCTTGTCAACAACTGTCAACTTTCAGTGACCCCCTATAATTATATGTCAAAAACTTTTGACTCCCCCTCCACTAAGACCAGTGACGGATCCCCCTAAAAAAGTAAAAAGTTTAGAAGGTTATTAGTTTTGCAGCGATGAGAGTCATGAGACCTTTAATTCCCCCTTTTTGTTCATCAAACGTCGTAATTAATGTGGCGGTGCATGATGACTTTTTTGCTTGTCAGGCTTTGTTCCATTGTAATAAATAGTATTTCATGAAATTTCCTATTTTTTATTATTTGTAAAAAATGACATTGTTGACGTCAAGGGGTTGTCCATTAATTACGTCAACAATTTAGGGGGATGGTTGAAAAAGTTTGACAATTGTTGACAGGGGGAGGGAGGCCAAGAGAAGTTGACGCCAACAATTTCACTTAAGACTTTGAAAGATATCAGACAACAATATAACAGATGGAACGAGACTAACAAAGGAAAAAGTTAAATGGAAAAGTTTTGTGTCTATATAGCTATTGCCGCTAATGGGCTGGCAGAAAGCACTATGATGATGATGATGATGATGATGATGATGATGATGATGATGATGATGATGATGATGATGATGATGATGATGATGATGATGATGATGATGATGATGATGATGATGATGATGATGATGATGATGATGATTAATGTCTATCATGACCCTGAGACCCTCGATCCCACTCGGTGGACACAGAGCTGGAGTGAGTCAGCTGCTGGACCCTCCCCAATCCCCATCATCCGGCCATAGAGTTGTCACAGTTTCATAGATCGCTTTCTATCCTCTCACCCAGTGGCGTCATTTCACACTTTTCTGGGGGCGAGAAATTTTTTTGAAAATTGTTGACAAATTTTTGCAAATTTTAGGGCCAATGTTGGAAAAATTGCAAATTTTATATGTTTTTTGTCAATTTTTGCAATTTTTTGCACATTAATACATTATAAATTAATATTTTCATTTCCTTGGGGAAGCCACAGCCCCCTCCCATGACGCCTCTGCTCTCACCTCTGAAGTCTGCAAGCTCTGGTCTGTATATGATAGTATGTCATATACAGACAGAATATCTACCCAGAATATCTGCCCAGAATTGCCCAGAATATCTGGCCTCACTCGTGCAAAGATCGACGACAAATGAACGAAGACTGCACCTGCGGTCCAGTCAACATGAGAATTAAACTCCTCGTCCCTCCACCATCCTAGACCATCAAGATGGGAGAAAGATCGTTCACGCGAGGAAACCCTGCATTGTGGAACACTCTGCCGGACAACGTGACCAGCACGGACTCTGCTGGACTTTTTATTAAGAACTTAAAAACTCACTTATTTAGAATGAGCTACTTATTGTGATGATTATGTGTGAAGCTCTCTTGTCGTGGGCCTTAGCCCTGCTACTGCGCTTAAAAAATTGGCCGGGAATAAATAAATAAATAAATAAATAAATAAATAAATAAATAAATATGTGTTTGATGTTTGATGCCATGGAGTTAAACATTCCCGCAGCTATTCCCCATGGCTCAGGTGATGATGTTTTGAGTCTCCCAATGTGGCTGCCGTTTGGGAATTTCCCAAATAGTTGGCTTCAGCCAAATGACGTAATGCCGTCTCCTCTAATAATAGTTCCATGTTTGATGCCGACCGGCGACCGACCACTGTGAGTCAGCCGTGAGTCTGTTTTTACTCTCGATGAGCAACTGAGTCCCTATGTTTCTTAATTGGACAGATAGTTGCATTTTACGAACGATTTAAAGCCCGCTGTCTGTCTTTCTCTCTCTGGAGTTAGACAATAATTATGGTAAGTGAGATGGGATTTAAGGACAATGTCTCGTGACCTACTTAGCATTTCATATAGCTCTTTACTTTATACTTAGCATTTCATATAGCGCTGTAGTGCATAATTATCCTCGATCGTTTGTGGTAGTTTTGAAATCTATTGAAAAATTATTGAATTTTCCTGATAAGAAGTTAGAACGTTATTGTATATGCAGTAAAGTCTTAGAGGCGTTGGAAAGTGAATACATCTGCCTCATTTAATCTCTTCGCATTTAAGACTTTTAATCCCCAAGAGGTTTTTCCGACCCCAGTTTTGAGCAATTCGTCCGCAGCGTCATTCATCTTCGATTGATTGGCACCCATGTTGCCATCATGGCATCATCTTGACTATTCTTCAGGTGTCGTGTATTTCTACGTTGACGACTATGGACTTCTATTTCTCTCTGTTGTGTGTTGCTTCAACTTGCTTGTATGAGTTCTAATTCTGTAGTCACCCCCTTTACATCAGATATACGTCATTCTTTGTCTTCCTCTTGATCCTTTGCCTTCGACTTTTCCAGTAGTTACCAGGTTTTCTATGCCTTTCTTCCTCATCATATGACTATTAATTATTGACTATTAATATTTAGTTAATTAATCATTAACCCATAAACCATTTATCTTAAGATGGACTTTCCAAAATCCGTCAGGCAGTGTACAAGGCGCACATATCTAATCTGTTAATTAATGCTATCAAAGGGTTAGCGATATTTTTAGAGTCTATTTTATGACAATAAACCTTGACATTAAATCTCATCATATCATTGTCAGTTGTCGAGCTTATGATGGGAGGGGAAATCAACGGCATAGATATAAATCAACTTTGGCATAAATGATAAATGGGTGACTATTCAAGCTGTAAAAAGAAAATTTTAATAACAAAGCAACATTGAGCAAATCAGCTACATTTTTGGGTGAATTTCATTTAAGGTGGTATGATGTAGCATTCAGCATATGCTGCACAGCGCAGTTAGATTAATTTTGTTCTGTTAAAATTGCATGTGTAAATTGAAGCCATTAAAAACAAGAATGAGATAATTAAACTATAATTTTACAGAATTGAATTTAGCTGTCTTACCAGTGACTTCTTGTCCATAATTGCTAGAAGACAAATGCTGTGTGTGATGACATTTGTCTTTATATGAAAGCAACTATGAGCATTGAGAGCAGTAGTTACAGGTTTACTGATATTGATATGCAATTTATTGCTGAGCAGGCAAATTCAAGGTTGGTTGTTTAGGATTAGAAAAGGATTTTGGCTCTTTTCTTGGCCGCATTTTCTGCAGGTAAAATATCTTTCCGAGCACAAATAATTTGATTAGCTGATGACTTGCTGTAGCATGGTCGACTGAAGGTGAAGACTACTGCAGAGCAGCAGGAGGCAAAGAGGAAAGAAAGAGAAAAGAAACTAACCCTCTATAAGGCTGCAACTGGAAAGATTTTTGCCAAGGTCTGCTAAAGAGTTTGAATTTTTATATTAAGCATGAATTGTTGAGCTGCTTGTATAATGAATGTATAATGAGACCATTTAATTAATACCAAATCAAATAGATATATGTGTCATCATTGTTACTTTTACTAGAAACATATTTACATAGGTTGATGTTTTATGTGACGTAATGCTCTGTGTGACATTAAGTCATGCAGCATTAAATGTAAACATTCTAGTTATTACTTTGATATTTTAGGCATGGCTTTTTGTGCATTAGTTTTTTGTAATCCATTTTATGTACATTTTTTGTTATTGAAGTTTATTAGCATGCAGACTTTTTCATTAATCTTTTAAAGGGGGAATTAAATTTTTTAAGTCATCTCCCCATGAGGGAATTAATTTTTGGAAAAGGCATTCGTATGAAAACGTGAACATATACGTTATAAACTTACTATATTTCAGGCTATATAGAAGCTAGAAAGATGCGGTTTGCACCGTTGTTGAGCATTTTTATTGCTCTTTCTATCCATCCGTGCCAAAAGAAAAAAATTGGGGGTAGGGACCACTCTACACCCTAAAATCGGACCCCTCTCCAACATTTTGTTCAAATTTTTATAAAGGTCAATATCAAAACGTCTTCAGCAGTAACCCCCCAAATGTAGTGATAGAGTTTTAGAGGAGTGTAATTGGAACAGAATAGTGCAAAAATTTTGAAGATCGGAGCCAATTTGGGGTAGTTATGAAATTTCATACCCAAGTACTGATTGCTCTCTGAAATGACAATGACGCGAACGGATTTTCAATGTGAAAAACCGAACAACTCAGTATATTTCAGGCTATATCGAAGCTAGAAAGATGCGTTTTGCACCATTGTTGAGCATTTTTATTGGTCTTTCGAACCATCTGTGCAAAAAAAATTTGGGGGTAGGGTTCACTCTACACCCCAAAATCGGACCATCTCTGACAAAAAATTTTCAAAGCTCAATAAAAAAAAATTTTCAACAGTGACCCCAACTGTGAGAGAGAGAGAGTTTTAGAGGAGTGTAATTGGAACAGAATAGTGCAAAAATTTTGAAGATCAGACCATATTTGGCGTAGTTATGATTTTTCTAGCCTCCATCTGAAGATTTTTCCTATACATTTTCCAGCCTTGGTCAGTCTACAGTCAATATTTCTTGCATATATAGTCAATAATATCGAAAACGGTGCTGCCGCCTATCGAATGGATGATAACTAAATCAATTGGCGCGTTGGATAAATGTAAAAATCGTATGTCCGTGGTACACACATGCTTATCTAGCGCGCCGTTTTAAGACGGCGTTCCCCGTTAAGCTATGATTCTCCGCCGCCGTTTTAAACGGCGAACCCCTGGAAGAGGTTAAGAAATGGGTCCTACCAACTGATATACTTTAAATATGGCTACCCGGTACTTTGTCTCCTAGCAATTATGGACAAGCAGTCACTTATAATTTTTTAAACAATCTTTTCAGATTTTACTTTTATTTGCTTCATAGATTTTTGAAACATTGAATATAAGTGAAGTTAGCATAACTATTCTTATGATCATTATTTTCTCTGTTGAACTGTGAATTAAAATGCTGTTTTATCTTTATATGTAACTTTTATTGATTCAGAGAGAAAGGAATGAATTGGATCAAGAGATGCTTGACCTCACCAGTGAACTGTTGTCTGTAAATCAAGATTTTTACACTCTTTGGAATATTCGACGTGATATTTTCCAAGCATGGCTGACTTCCAAGTATGATGTTGCTGTACTAATTGTTTCCTTTTAAGATTGTCCCTTAAGTATCATAGAATTTGAACATAGTCAAGAAAATCTGCTGAACTGAAGTTTCCTAAAGAAAATGTGGGAATGGTTTTTACTTTGATTAATTCATAATCAGTTGTAAAATTGAAATGTATGAAAAGAATGTTGATGTCTATTTGATAAATTAGCTTTCATGGCACAATTGTAATTTCTTGCATTAGTTTAAATGTTGATTATATATATGTAAGCATGGCTGTACAGAAGGACTTTAAATAACTGACTTGTACAGATCTTAAAATTATTTTGTTGACAGAACGCCAGAAGAATTGCAGAAGGCATTTGGCAATGAGCTTCATTTTCTGGAGCAATGTCTTCAGATGCAGCCAAAGTCCTATGGTACATGGCATCAGCGCTGTTGGGTCATGACAAAAATACCAGAACCAAGTTGGGATCGTGAGCTGAGACTCTGCTCTCGATTTCTTGATGTTGATGAAAGGAACTGTGAGTAAATAAGACTTTTAGTGTTCTATTCTTATTATTATTATTATTATTATTATTATTATTATTATTATTATTATTTATTATTATTATTATTAATTATTATTAAAAGTTAAGATTTATGTGGTAAATTGTCCTAGGAGGTCTACTTGAACACATTACATAATAATAATAAATAATAAATAATAATAATAAATGCTGTATGAATATCTAAGACCATTGTTTAAATGCTCTATATATGGTAAGCATCTGCAGTTTATATAGCACTAAAGTCTGTATTTAAATTTAACACTGTACCTTTGATGTTCTGGAAGTCTCGTCAACAAATGGTTGTAAATGGGCATTTGATGTGGTTGTACAGAGTTATTCATATGAAAATGAAGCCTCATTGCCCATTACACTGTAATCGACTTCTTCAGCTACTTTTTTTAAAACACATTTGAACAGTCAGTCGGCAGTTGGCTCCACTTCAGCTACTTTTTTGGCCCCCAGTTGGGAAAACACATTTAAACAGGTTGGCCCCCATGATTAGAAGTTGCCTCCAACGGCCGGCCCCCACTGATGATTAATGATTAAGTATGAGTAAACTAAGTTTAAACATGTTCCTCTGGTGCTCACCAGACTGAGAGTTTTAATATATTGACCATTATAAGTGGATGTTGATTAACCACTAAAATTTCCACAGAATGTATTATGCTGTCTGATAATTATAGTTGGCTTTGTGCAGTCCCATTGTGCTGTTTTTAAATCGCTTGTGTTTGACATTGGTATACTGCTGTTCTATCATTTGTCAGGATAAATGATGGATGAACAGGGCTCGGTGCTAGGTCCATTACTCTTCGTCTTGTACTTGTCTGAACTAGGGCGAATAGTGCGATCTTATGGACTTACTCCTTCACGTTCGCCGACGACATTCAGATTCTTTCGTCGTGTTCACCAACAGATAAAGAACAGTTGGAGTTGAGAATAACGCACTGTACCACTGTGATTGTTCAGTGGATGGCCTCAAACAGGTTGGCATTGAATCCAGGGAAACCCGAAATACTCTGGTTCAGCTCACGGAGAAGGACTCGTCTAATAAGCCAAACCCCACTCTCCATTGTAGGAGCGATGGTAGCACCGACAACTCAATTGCGGCTACTAGGAGTCCTCCTGGATCAGAAACTCACCCTGGAGAGCCATGTGCATAATGTAACAGGAGAATGCTATTTTCACCTACAGAAAATAAAACAGATTAGACGCTATCTGCCGACAGACAGACGTAGTGATCCTACTGGTGCTTACAATAATTCTGACATGAATCGATTATTGTAATAGCATCCTTTATGGACTACCAGAAAATCGACTGCGACGTCTACAGTCAATTGTGAATACATCTGTGAGACTGATTTTTGGTGCGAGCATATCACTTCTTACCTAAGAGATAAATTGCAATGGTTACGAGTTCCTGAAAGCATAATATACAAGAGATGTCTGATAACGTTCAGAGCTATAAATGATCAAACCTGTCCTGATTATCTGGCTACACTGATTCGAACACTACGCCTGCCAGTAGCCGACAGCTTCGCTCTAGTAACAAGGTCGCCCTAATTATGCCACCACCTTCGCAAACAACGATTCTAGGTGAAAGATCGGTCACCAGAGGGAACCCACTTCTGTGGAATTTCCTCCCGGACTTCGTCACTAATTCGAAATCTATTGAACAATTCAAGAAAAATCTTAAGACTCACTTGTTTAGTACGTTGTATGATTGCTAACTCATTATTGTAAAGCACTCTTGATTTAGGCTTATGCCTTGTTATAGGGCTGTATAAATTATCAGATAATAATAATAATAATAATGAAAGGTCACTCTGAGCTGATTGCAGCTGTGAGTGGGAAAAGGTTTATTGAATAAGTCAACTGAATTTATGCATTTGCTTTCTCTAATAGTTCACTGCTGGGATTATCGAAGATTTGTAGTTCATCACTTCGGCGTTTCTTCTGAAAATGAACTGGAATTTGCCACCACAAAGATCAGCTCAAATTTTTCCAATTTCTCTTCTTGGCATTATCGCAGTAAATTGTTACCACTCGTTTATCCAGATGAAAGCCAGCCAACTGGAGTTAAGGAAGAAATTTTGCAAAAGGGTGATTTGACTGGAGTTGCTTATTTTGTGTCTGTGAAGTTCTCAACTGAAGGTTAAATTAGACTTTTAAAATTAATCCAAAATTCTAAATATTTATGTGAGATTTATAAATTCTGATGAGATGCTTTTGTCTTGTAGAGTTTGAGCTTGTGCAGAATGCATTTTTTACTGACCCAAGTGACCAGAGTGCTTGGTTTTATCATAAATGGCTACTTGGAAAAGGTTGGTTTCAAAGAATTATCAGTTGGACCTTTGATTTATTTCAATGGTGTCACGACCATGTCATGCATTATCATCATCATCAGTGTTTCTGTCTCTTGACAGGTCCAGGTATCCAGTTATTCCACTCCGATCGATTGCTTGCTTCTTCTTTGAGTTCCTGATATCCTTTAAATCCACTCCAGCATCATCTTTCTCGGTCTACCTCTCACTTCTTTCCCTCTATTTTTCCTTGATTATTGTTCTTAGTAAAGAGTCAAGGACATGTCCCATCAATTTATCTGTTTTCCGGATTGTATCTATCAGGCTTCTTTCTTCTTCTATCTCCTTCATGATATATTTCAATGCTCTGTGTATTTTACTTTTAGCATTTTCCTCCAAATCCACATTTCAAAAGCCATCTTTTATATCTTCCTTTCTCATTGTCCACGTCTCCGCCCCATACAACGTCAAAGGTTTAGTTTTAGTTTACTTTGCATCAGCTCCTTTCTCTTGTAAAAAGCTTCTTTTGCTATTGCTATCGTCTTCTTATCTCTTTATTGCATCTGGCATGGTTGTTATCAGACTTCCTAGATAGCTAAATTCCTTCACTTGCTCTATGATCTGTCCGTAAACCTTTATTTCCACTCTCGTTCCTTCTTTTTTACTTATGTCATGCATTATGTCAAAGAATAATTAAATGGCAAGTACATAAAGGTGTGTTTTTATATCCCATGATTTCAAATTCAGTCCCACATAAACCATCTAAATTTTATAGAAATCGGCCATGTTTTAAGTTATGGCGAAAATAGAGTTGGCCCCCTTTATCTGGACACACTGTTTACCCTTACATCTTGCATTGTCTAGAGCATTGACTTGGCATTATTGTGTAATGCTAAAAAAATGTAAGTCCTACCTCAAACACTGCACTCAGTAAAATCTATGCATGGCATCCACCTGACTCAGCAAACTTCAATTATGGTGCATCCCAGGGCTCTGTCTTTGGCCCAGTCCTTTCTACACAGTACCTCTCAGTTCCATGCTTGCTCCACCTTTATGCCGATGATACTCAAATCTTCATCAGTTTTGATCAAACTTCTGCTTCAAATTGCCTCCAATCATTGTCTTGCTTGCTTGAATTGGCACAACTCTGGATTGATGGCAATGTTACTTCTCAATCCATCTAAAACCGAATTTCTACTTCTAGAATACCATCATAACTCAAACTATTTAAGTATCTGTTTTAAAACAATTCAATTTTCTATTTCATTCTCTTTTGAAAAATCTGAGATTCATATACTGTATCTGAGTCTGCAAGAAATCATGGTATTATCTTTGGCTTCTGTCTATCATTTGACAAGAATATCAATGCTGTAAGTAGGTCTGCACGCCATCATATTTGTGATGTATGCAGAATCAGGCACCTTGTTCCTTCTGATATATTTATTCCACTTGCCAGTGCTCTGCTATTCAGTCGCCTGGACTATTATGACTCTCTTTGCAGGTATCTCTAAATCCTGTCTTCAACGAATTTAAGACTCTCTAACTTGAGACATAATGAAGACTTTGAAATACAATCACATATCATACCTCTGCTCGAATCACTTAACTGGCTACCAGTCTAGCAAAAAATTGACTTTGAAGTCTGCATAATGGTCCACAAGGTTCTACATTCAATCATCCATCATATATTGGGTCCTTGCTCACTGTCCAGGCTCATAGACACTTAAAACCAACACTTAACCAGGTCTTCGGATGCATTACCGGTAACTCCTCTGACACATCACACTTGCACTACTCTTGGTAAGCATGGATTATCAGTGGCTGGACCAAGAATATATGGAATTCACTCTCAGCATTTGTCTGCTCTGCTGAATCTCTTATAGCATTTTGATCAAGACTCGAAACGTATCTGCTCTCTATTGCCTATCTGCCATAACCAAGCATGGAAAATCGAACTGACTTATTGGATTTGACAATGGAGAATTACGATTCAACTCTGGAGCAGCCATCAAATGCATTACTAAAATGACACTGTAGAAGTTCACTAATAATAATAATAATGATATTACAGTTTATATTTTATAATTGATATAATTATAATTCAATTTATAATTGAATATGTTGGCATCACTAGAAGGTACAGGGGTGTGAGCCACACTGGGTGACACCAATTACAACACCACAAGGGGTGACACCAAAATAACAAAAGGGAAATTTGACAGAACAATCAGATTGACTGCTCAAATCCATTTTATAACCGAATAAATAGATTTGATTGTTTTAGACAAATGATAAATACCAATTATACTGGTATAAGACTCATGTACTTTAAGAAGATACAAGTCTGGTAGGGCCTATCAAGGATTTGTAACAAAGAAGACTTAGAAGAGGTTGCCTTGCCCAACCTGTGCCCTTTGGTAAAACTGTAAAATGAAACATTAGGAGATTCTTTTTTTTGGGGGGGGGTGACACTATGGCTTCACTGCACCAGGTGACACCAACTCTAGTGATGCCTCAGACTGAATAATAATAGTGTTACGAATGGTTTGTTCTGTTGATGGTTTGACTGTTTAGCACAGAAGGACATTGCCATTCAGCACGTGTTTGTTGATTGCAAACATTCCAGAATACTTGTGTCATTTTCAAAGCCAATTCAGGTAGAACAGTGAATTATTAACAAATGCATTTTGAAAAAATTACACACAGTTACACATACATACACACTGCTTTCTGATGATTAATCAGGAGGACAGATTTCATATTTAGTGCAGTAGAATTTCGATATATAAAATCTCACTTATATCAAATTTAAAGTGCCAGTTCCTCCCAACGCAATGTTAATAGATACAAAAGAGACACCGATATATCGAACTCGATTATTTCAAAATCTCTCTTATAATGAAGCTGTTTGTCAATCCCTTGTCGATCAGAAGCTCATCGGATATATCAAAGTTACAGTCTCACAGTCCCTTGAGCTTTGATTTAACTGGATTATACTGTAGATATTTGACTTTGGTCGACTGGCAGTTTGTTTATACGGCATGAGGCTATTAACATCTTCCCACTCCATCGATTGAGTTTGCAACGAACAGTGCCCTGCATCCTTACTCCCTTGAGCCTGCTACTGACCTCTGGATGTGCAAGTCGTCAAATAATCTGTAGTACTTCTGCTTTCATCTGGTAGACCTGCTGACCGCTGAATCTTTAAACAAAGATAACGGGTGTTGCAGACTGCCTCCTTAAATCTAGGCCTTTTGGAAGCAGCTACTCTATATGGTAGAAACTTTAACTACTGGACTTTGTTTACATGATCAATCAGTCAGATTCACAGCTAGCCGAGCACTGATCCCTTGATGGCTGGCAGCCTCTGGTCGGCCAAGACTGACCACATTAATAGGCTTAATTGTCAAGTTTTGCTTTGTTGAGCGACACCGCACAATAATTTAATACTGCAGCACCATAGAAATTCCGTTTTTACTTTCACATTACTAAAAACCTAATTTTAGCTGTATATACCGGTAGGCAATATATAAATTTGTGCATATGTACTGTTTCAATCAAGACCCCTCCCTCCCTGTATACATCTGTATGCAAAATCTCCTAAATCCAACTACACCCTCAGTGCGTATGTACTGTAATATCTGAATGGCCCCTTTGTAACTATGACTTTCAAACACTTTATGAAATGGCATTTGTGCTCTTGTTTAGATTTATTTTTTTGTTAGCAAATTTACAAGATTTTAAAGTGTTGTAGTTGATTAATTATTTTGGATTTACTTTGAGATATGCTGAATTTCATGGGATTTTATTATACATGTGATTACAAAATGCAACTCTTATTGCATTTATAATTAATCATCTGGCTATTGTAATTTTTGTGGAATTGCAGATTTACAGTGTTTTGATTGCAGCTTGGTAAAGACTGTTTCATTACTGTGGTGTTGGATGATGAAAAAGTGGATGCTCAGTGGACATCCACGAGTGGATGTTCTGGTGTACTTTGGGTATCCTTTATTAGAGATTGACCAGATTTAGCAATTCTGCATAACGCAACATGGGTACATGACATCTGGTTCATGGTCTAAGTTTGTTTTCATCAAATTTCCACGTGATGCTCAAGACTATCGGAACTTGTATTAGAACAGTAATAGTTATGAAACAGATGTACCTTCAAAGCTAACAAACATTTCTTATCTTTAATAAAATTATCTCTAATTTGAAATATTGTCATTGCTGCTACAATAATAGTTTTCAATATATTGCCATAAGATGTATTCTCTCTGGCCTTAAGCCCATGGCAACTGATGTGCAAAAGTCTTTTGCAATTTTCAAGTAAGATTTTGGAAATGGAAATTTGACAACTGGTTTTTCTTTAATTTTGAGTCAGATGTCTGTGTTAAATGTGGACTTGATGAAAAACGATGAAAGAGAACATTCCATAGAGTTATTTCTTTGTGGAACAACAGAGAATGTTTCACAGCCATCTATATTGCTGTCTCTAAAGCCAAATGTTGACTATTGTTACTGGGTGAAGAGTCATGTTCCTGGAACTTTGTTCAGGTACACTTGATTATTTTGAAACTTAACACCATTGCACTGTAAGGCCAATATTTCAGTTTGATGGTCCATTACAACTCCATTTTCAGTTTGAATACTTTGACTGGTCTTCATTAGACAATATTATATATATATATATATATATATATATATATATATATATATATATATATTATATATATATACAATATATATTGAATGGTAATGTAAACTTGGATATCCCTTCATGCATGTTGCAAAATCCAGTTGAAAATTGAAAAAATAAGCAAACTCATATATTAAATAGAATAAAATAGTCACTTGAGGCAAATTCCCTCCCAGACAGCACAAAGTGATGATAGCACCACCAAGAATTTGCCTTTCCCACCAAAGTAACCGCTAAACTTGGAGCTAAGCAGTTTTGGTTTTGGCAGCAATAGTGATAGTGCCATAATACCTTTTATGTGTGAATATGTCACAACTTTGAACAGTCTCTTGGTTGTGACTCTTAATGGGTGTCACTGTATTGCCATAATATTATGGCTTCAGCTCTGTGGCAAACAATGGCAATGCTGGTAATTCTGAAGCTGCAGCTAGCAACACTTGTGTCTTGCACTGCCATTGGTTATAAAATGGCTGCTACAGAAATCTATGCTCTAGATTTGATATATTTGATTATCAATCGATTGTACAAAATGGAGTTGTAAAAGCTTTAATGCTAACGGGTTCAGAAATGCAAATTTTGTGTTGCTTCAATGGTGCTGTATAAGTTGTGATGTTCTGTTTATTTAGTCGTGAGTTAACTTCTGCAACTTCTGACATTCTTAGTCAAGAAATTGACTCTTGCAGACAACTCCATGAGCTTGAGCCAGACATTAAATGTTAGTAACTTCTATTTTCACAAAATCAGAGAGTATTTGCATTGCTTTGACCAATATTAAAAATGTATGATATTAGTGTAAAATATTTCTGATCAGGTATGATCAGTTCTTTCTTTGTACAAATTGCTTGAGCCACGAATTAATAACCATTGGCAGGCCGCAAGAATCAAAGAGACTGACGGTACTTTGTTGTATCGTCACAGAGCAAGCGGCTGTAATGCTGAGTGTGTCAAAATAGACAGCTTATGAAGGTGTACAACTGAGCACACTGTGTTGTTGCCAAACGACTCATTCTGTTTTGGATGTATTTACCGATCTATTCATGTAATTATTTTCAATACTAAATACTGTTCAGCCAGCGTTAGGAATTTGATTCTCTTTATTTTTCATCTTATTATATTGAATTTTGGTGAATTTTTTAAATTAGGGGTCATACTGACGCTTCTGTCGCTGATGAGAGCCTTGGAACCAGCGCGATATCTAACCGAGGTTGTCACTTATCTGGACAAACTTGTTGCTTTGGATCCCATGCGAACTAATTATTATCTTGATCTGAGTAAGTGATTGGTGTGTTTTCTGTTCCTTTCAGATATATTTATACATGTATACACTATGTCAGTTGAAAATGTCACATAAATTTTCCATCAAGATACAAATAAAACCATTCCCAATCTAATTGCAGTTTTGAATGCTTTTTGTTATCTGAAAATTTCAAACTAAAAGTTACTGTACCGGTAATTAACATTGACGAGTTTGTCACACCTGCTGTAGCATAAGATAGAGTAATTCTTTTACTTTAGAGAATATGCAAGTAAATGTGATCTAGTGGGTTTCATAAAATTTCTGATGACATTTGTTGCAATTTAAGCCTCTCAACACTTGGGGATGGTTGCCATTCCATCAGTTTTTCCAAATTTTTCAAAAACCTGATGAGATATTTTCAAGCGCTTTTAGTTATGTTAAATGTTGTTTTGAACTGTATTCGATATCTGACAATTTCAAAGTGAAAATATTGTAATTGTGATTGTAATTCTTTTGCGCACAGTTTGACATATTTTGCGATCTTTTTATTACAGGAGTTAACATGCTGAAACTATTTTGCCAAAGACTCAGCCACATAAATTTTCTTTTATTGAGTATTTTTCTCAATTATAACCAGTGCCTTTAAACCTAACTCTAGCACAGCAGAGCATCAAATAGAAACCGGTTTTGGCAAACTGAGTGCAGTAACAGAATCATAAATTTCTCTCTTGAAGCTTAGTGGTGAGAGGGTTAAAGGTAATAAATAGTAAAATGCATGTGAATTATCACTTATTTTTATTGAATACAATTCAAGTAAGAACAGTAAATGAACATTTGAAGGTTAAGATGGCAATTTTGAAGTTTTACCTAAAACTGAGAAAATGTCGAGTTATTGATTAAATTGAATGCATTGAATTGAATGTTTACTAGGAAGCAAATTCTTGATGGAGGATGCCATTGAGAGCCATTCATCGAATGCTCAGAGATCGTTCTGTATGACTGGCAAACAGCTGACAGTGGCGTACCATCTGGAACATCTTGCTGGCATGGTTGACGTTGACATGTCACATAATGCCTTGATTCACATGAAATCTGGTCACTTGCTTCAGAGCATCAGGAAACTTAAACTAAATGACAATCATCTCAGAATGTGCGATGGCATTGAACGACTGTTGCAACTTGAAGAACTCGATCTTTCCAATAATGGTTGGTTGCATAGTTTTATATCCTGCCATGTCAGAAACAGTTTTGAATAATTGCTTAGCAATAGTAAAGTGAAAAGTCTACTGAGCTGCCAAGTGAGTGCGTAATATTTATTTTCATATACAAGCACAAGTTTAGAGGCTTCAGTTGGTAAACATTGAGAGGCAATTTGACCAAGAAGGTTTTGTGAGGTCAGGTGAAATAAGTTCACGCAATCATCAGAAATGGAAATTATACTATCTATTGTCTGACTGAATGAAGGCCACACAGTGATGATATTGTCTTGGGTTAGTGTATTATCATCCTGTTCTTATCATCATCATCATCATCATCATCATCATCATCATCATCATCATAATTGCTCTCTGCCAACTCATTAGTGGCAATATAGTCAGAAAACATTTCCAGGCATTTTTGTCAAATGTTAGTTTTCTTCCTTCCACAATTGTCAGTTGTCTTTCTTTCAGGTCTTCTTTTAGGTTGTCTACCCATTTTTTCTGAGCCTGCTCTTCCTTTTTTACTTTCCTTTTATATGTAGAGTGCTTTTTTGGGAAGTCTCAAGCCTTCCATCCTGTTAACATGTCCCTACCATGTTAGCCTCCTTTCTCTGAGTTTGTCCATGGTGGTATTCTTTAATCCAATCTGCTGCCATATATCTTCATTTCTAAGTTTTTGAGGTCTGCTAACTCCAAGAATTCTTCTTATTCAGCTCATTTCTGCAACGAGTAGTCTTTTTTCATCTTACCTTTTTATGTTCCAGGTTTCTGATCCGTATAGTATTTGTGGAATGACAACGGTGTTGTAGATTTGGATTTTGTTCTAATTGTTCTGTTCTAATGGCCTCTTGAATTTCCCCAAAATATTGTTTTACCCATCTGATTCAAAAGGCAGTAATAGATCGGAATGTTTGCCCAGATCTCAACTGTGACTGAACTGTACCCAGTAAAACCCATTGAGTGGCCAATTCTTATATCTAACTATGTCTGTATGGTCTCATCATAATGATATAGTCTACTGGGCAACAGAACTGCCTGTTTAGACTTAAATGAATAGCTTATTGTCATCTAGATTTTACTTTGACATAGGCATTTAGTTATGTAAAAACATTTAATTATTCAGGATCTACTAAAGCACAACTCTTGAAAGCTAGCATATAAATTACTAAAGTTATTAAAGTTTAATGTCAGTGAAACAAGCTCAGTATGTATGTTTCTTCATTTTCATTACTATAGATATACAGGATGTGCAAGATTTAGCTCCTCTGGCATCATGTACAAACCTTCAGAGACTTGTTCTTGTTGGAAATCCACTAACGAATGTGGAAGACTGCCAAGAGAGAGTCTTGCAGCTTTTGCCATCTGTGATTCATATACTATTATAACTGTTTTAGAAATTTTATGTCTAATCTTGTGTTATCGTCATTTGTCTACGATGCTGTTGATGTGACGTGGTAGCTGAAATTATTTCATTACAGACTCTATGAGTTTTATTGCTGTTCTTGCTTCTTTGACTTTTCATTCCCAGATACTTTTGGTTTTTAATCAATGATTTTTGGTAGTTTATCAGATTTTTTGTCAAATTGCAATTGATGTGTCTAATCCTGACAGAAGTATTCATTGGTGTATCCATAATAATTAACTTAATGTACACACAAACACAAACAAAAAGGGGGCGGGAAGATAGATGAGTGGTAATATCATAAGGCAATTCAATCCCGTAATAAGTCGACTCAGCCTTAATCGCTAGAACGATAGTAACATCAAAATGAGTAGCAATGGCAACATTGCGAAAACCATAGGTTCCAGGCGGAAGAGACTGGCCACCGTCCGTGTTGGCTTTGATGGCCATCAGCACCGCACCTATGGGCATTGTCAATGCCTAGGGTGAAAATTTACTTTTTTTTTTACACACAAACACACAATTGGGCTGTAGCGCTAGTGTTTCATTTTCAAAATGGATTCTTAAAAACCAGGATTACTGAATATGGGCTATGAATTAAAAACTGAATAATATATACCTGTACAAAAGAAACTACTGTATTTGGCCTGTCTTAGGGTTTGTTGGTTTGTTTTGAGCTTTCCGAGCAGAGTCTGGGACAAAGTCTCAAATGCACAGTGATGGGCAAAAGTTAACTAAAAATTAGTTAACTTTTATTTACACTACTTTTTTTTAGTTGCATCAAAAGTTAAACTGGTTGGGTAAAAGTTTAGTTAAGGCATTAGTTAAACTGAATTTTTTTTAGTTAACTGGGCCAACTGGCTAATAGTTAAACTTGAGTTATTCAGAATCTATGCCACTTTCAGCACAGGCTAATTCATTCTACTTTTTCATGTCAACCGTGAATTACCTGTTTCAATTATGAATTATTGGATTACCGTTATTATTATAATTATATTTATTGTTAAAATTGTGCTACAAGAAATTATAATCGATTAATAAACGTGTTCGATTGAGCTTGGAAGCCTAGTTTTACTAAAAAGCCCTCAGTAGCTCAAGTCAAAGTTAAAAGTTAATGTTATAAGTTAAACTGCTTTTAATTAGTTATCAGTTAAAAAAAACTACCACAGTGAAAAGTTAGTTACTTAAAAAGTTAAACTGCTTGATTGCAAAAAAAGTTTAGTTAAAGTTTAACTAGAAAAAATTAGGCCTAGTTAGTGCCCATCACTGCAAATGCAAAAGCATTTTTAGTAATGCTAGATGTATATTTTTTCACTTCTTTGTCACCTTGCTTCACCTTCAAGAGCTTGTTAATAAGCTGGTGCACTGCACCAAACTTTTGGGCAGCGCTATAGAAGTTTTGTTTACTTACTTATTTACCTTGACATTTTCCTTTGTCATTGGTGATGCACAGTGTCTAGTTACAGTGTACATGTACTGAATTTCATTTCTAAACTTAATTGACTTATGTTTGATTTTATACACCACTAGACTGGAATTTTAAAGAGACGTCACAAGGATCATAATGTTTAGAGTGTTGTTTAGCTAAAGATCATTAGGGCCATCCATATATTATGTATGCTAAAAACATATTTTCATACCCCACTCTCCTGTTGCACCCTGCACATTTTTGTACTCCCACCCCGATTAGCTGCTCTATCCACCTCACCCTGGTTGAAAGGTTAATATTTAACCATAGTAACAAAGCATTTTTTACTATTAAATTATAGTTTTGTAATATTGTGTTTTCCAACATTCATATTTTTAAAGAAATACAATAGAACATTCAAATGTCTTGAACACTGCATCTGACAAAATAATTGTAATTCTGTTCAGATCAAATGAGTGTGAATAACTAGTCTTCTACATGAGCGGTTTTTGATTTGTTATGTAGGCTATATATAAATTAGTGCATAAGTAACATTCAGTCGAGAACCTCCCCCTTCTCGTACGCAAAATCAGACAGGTTAAAATTCGAATTCTAGGCTACGTCACTGCTTTTCCACATTAATTAATGCTGATCCCATTCGCTAGTTGGCGCCACTTCAGTTACACATTTCTCGTATTCAGTGGCGGCTCCACCAGGGGGCCGTGCCCAAATGATTGAGAGCCTGCCCCCCCAGTTGGGACCCTATACTTAATGCTACATACATTAAACAACAAATGGTTGGCCCCCCATGATTAGAAGTTTGCCCCCCAACGGCCCCCCACTTGCCAAATCCTAGAGCCGCCACTGCTCGTATTGTGTTCGTTTTAAAGGAGAAGCATTTAGAGCAGAGATGGCCCGCAGGCCAGAATGTGGCCCGCCGAGCCTTTCAAAGTTAGTCAAAATTTCATGTATTGTAAAGCATTCAGTCTCTCAGCTCATAAGTATCATCGTCATAGAAAAAGTAAGATATCTGAAAATCGTTCCGTCAACAGCTCGTGGACCCTAGATTTTTTTGTTGTGGAACATTTTGGATCTATTTTATGCTTGATTTGCCGGAAACCATCGCTATCAATAAGTTATGCCCTATTCATGTTGAACTTATGTTTTATTTGTCGCTAATCTGGCCCTCCGATTTTTGTAAAACTGCTCACGTGGCCCTCCAGGAAAAAGGTGGACACCCATGATTTAGAGTGAAACTTTAAAATATTTTCTCAAGCCAATGGCAGAGACGAATTTTCTCAGAATGAAGGCAACTAGGAAATGAGTGATCATGTAATATGCCTAATCGCCGCAGATGGTGAAACAAATGGAACCGACATTTCAGACGGTTTTATAGACATATATCGCTCTTAGATGAAGAAATCAAGATATGACGAAACGTGTAGATGCAGACGCATTCGATGGCTATTTGTTTTCGAACGCTTTTGATGTCATCGTACAAACGGTTGTAACGTTAACGACGCAGTTCGATTCCTGTGGAATGTTGGAAGCGAATGGTCGAGAGATGTCGGATGTTGTTGACCCAGTCTCTGCACCGTGGAGGTCTTCTGAGATCGGCGTTATCTGATATGCCGTCTCAGTAGTCCTGATCGAAGTTGTCATCGTGATACTTGACGAAGTCTCATCTGCAGGCGAGTATTCGTCCTCTTTCTCGTCGGCTGCCGACCTGTCGTCGTCCTGTAGGCCCACAGTCCTTCTGTTGGCCAGGCGCCAGTCGAATTCCTCCGCTGCCTGAAGACATTCGCAGTTCTGTTGAACGCACAGTGAATACTTCGACTGGGCGCCGTTCGTCAGAGGACGACTGCTCCAGGCGCCGCAGACGCCGCCTTCGTCTTCAGCAGAACCTGATAAGCGAGTGCCGTTGAGTGTCTCCGTTAAACTTCGATAGATAGCTGGTGAAAATCCCACCATCGTCATCTTCGGACAGTGGAGCTGCATCTCGTCGACGCCACCAGACTCTCCACTGTAATCAAAGGCACCGCTACTCAGCGGACTTCCTCCGCCGCCGCCTCCTCCTTCCCCCGTCCGTAGAAGTTGGAGGCAGAGAGGGCTGTTGTGGCGCTGAAGTCGTACAGCTTTTCGACGTCCGAGATCTTGTCGGCGGCGGCGCCCATAAGCAGCGCTGGGTAGCGGTCGTCTCGCGGGGACGAGGGCTGCGATTAAAGTCCGGAAGCGTAATGTCCGTCGACTCAGAACCGGCTCCGCTGAGGTGAGGAGCGAGGCGGGCCTGGCGCTGCTTCACGATCCTCTTTGACCTACGAAAGAATTGGGAAGAAGAACGATAAGTCTCCGTCAGAGCACCTCAGAGCGGTGCTAGGACAAAATGTCAGCGGACAAAATGTCACGGATAAAATGTCACGGACAAAATGGCATGATGACAAAATGTCATCCTAACTCTAACCCTAAACCGTGACATTTTGTCCGCTGACATTTTGTTCCCATGACATTTTGTCCGTGACATTTTATCGACCATATGCATAATAATTGAATAAACGAATTGATGCCTTTGAAATTAAATGCATGAGAAAAGTGCTGCGAATCCGTTCAATATCCGCTATACAGACAGAGTAGCAATTTAGCAAATGTACATGTAATGGAACAAGTCAAGACAAAACGAAGTCTATTGGCGGCCAGGCCCGTCTCATATCTGTGTGAGGCCCGGGCACCTGGCGGCCTGCGGGGCCCTTGTTGAAGAAGATCAGATGTTGACAAGCAAAATAGGTCATCTCCATCAGTGGTTTTCATACAGGCTTACTTAGCCTCCTAAACCACAAAATCACATTATTATTATTATTATTATTATTATTATTATTATTATTATTATTATTATTATTATTATTATTATAAACGTGTTTCAATGTTGACAAGCAAAGACTTTTTTAAAACGTTTTTCAATGTTGACAAGCAAAAAACAAAAAAGTCATCGCGTTTTTGCGCGGGGCCCCTAAGATGTGCGGGGCCCCGGGCATTGTGCCCGATTTTTAACACGTAAAGACGGGCCTGTTGGCGGCGGTAAAAAAGAGGAAGCTACACTACTTTGGTCATGTAGTTCAACAAGAGTTATACAAGACGATACACCGGAGAAGACAATCATGCTGGGGATGGTAGACGGCAATAGAGGAGAGCCTGACCAAGAACAATGTGGATGAAAAACACCGTAGACTGGACTGAAACAACTATTCCGGATGCCTACAGAATAGTTGCTCATTTACTATAATACAGGCTCATTTATGGACTAAAGTGGACAGATCAGGTCACGCCTCTGCTTCGAGACCGTCTACATTGGCTGAAAGTTTCGGAACGGATACTGTTCAAACGCTGCTGGCTGACGATTCGGGCATTGCAACCTGCCCTAAGACTACCTAGCTAATCTGGTGCATAGGGTGAGGGTCGGACACAGATCGTCAACTTTTTGGAACCTAAGATCGAACCAAAAGACTTGGTGCCTCCCCCAGCCAAGACCGCTAAGTTTGGGGACAGATCCCTTAAAAGGGGAAATGCCAATAAATTCCTCCCCCAAGACGTCAGGTCCGAAATCTCCCCCGACCGTTTCGCTCAGAAACTGAAAACTTACCTTTTAGTACGTCTTATGGAACTCGTCTGAAAGACAATCACTGCCGCCCGAGCTTTAAGATAGCGCAATAAAAGTCGTCACCTAATAATAATAATAATAATATAAAAAACACCGTATAATAATAATAATAATAATAATAATAATAATAATAATAATAATAATAATAATACAGAAAAGCTTGAAGAGAAGACTTCGTGGAGACAGCTGGTTCATGTCATCGGTCAGCGTCGGTGTGACGGAGGAACATGACGACGACAACGATGATGATGATGACACAATAATGAGAACAAAGAACTAAGAACAAAGAACTCTGGTCGAAGTGTAAGATAGAACAGCGTCTTACCTTCGTCTGGTACAATGAATTCCCAACAACAGGATAATTCCAACGAGCATTCCGAGCAGGATTCCTATTAGCACAGCCAGAACAATCCCTACAACCAATGCACCACGTCAGCCTCTGCCTATGCCTTTAAAATCTGTGAGATTATCTGCAGCTGTATAAGACGAACTCCTATGGAAGAATTTATCTCCCAAACACTAAGAAAGTGGCCCCAATAAAATAGAAGAAAAATTGATTTTCAAGACATCTTAAAGGGCATGACAAAAATGGGTAAACGAAAAATCATTCGAAACGCGACCTAATTCAATTTTCTGTCGACAAAATCGAAAAAATATAATATTTCCGGTATATTCTTGAAAATTTATATACGAATTTTAAACTTCACATTTAAATGATTTAATAATTTCACATTAAAATGCTGTGCATGAACAACATTCGCCAAATACCGTTGCACCGAATTTTATGAAAGACGAGAGCTTGGAAAATGATTCACGCATACAACGATGACCCTGGAAAACATTCTAAGAGCGAAAATTCAGAAGAAAGCTGTTTCATAGGACGATGTCGACGGTCTATAGATGGCGCCACGGAAAATCCCGACAAGCAAAAAAGGTCGTCAGCTATTATCATGCTATATATAGGATAAAAAATTAAATTACTTTTTGTCACCAAGGGGTTAACCCCCAAAACTCCCTTCCTGCGCTGCGACCAGCCAGGGTGTTTAACCCCAACCCCCCTTGGCTACGCCACTGGACAATGGCGATGGCGAAGACGATGGCAATGACGACGATGATGATGATGATGATAGTAGTAGTAAGTAGTACGATGTCGACAATAATGACGACGACGACGAGTAGTACGACGACGACGATGACGATGATGATGATGATGATGATGATGATGATGATGATTGATGATGATCGATGGTCGATGAATAATCGAGTCGAATCATTGTCCGTGGTGAATCGAGATGCAATCAAGTCAATCCGATACAAGTTCGTACAACTGTCTAAATGACAGGAGGTATGTAATTGCATTAGAAATTCAGAGAACTCTGGTCTTCGCCGCCGCCGACGACGACTGACCGTGAGCAGGAAATAAGAGACCGTTCTTCAATTCGTCGTTTTTCAGTCGCTGAACTCCCTCTGTCGACAAAGCACGAAACAACAACAACAATTTAAAACTTATATTTCGGTCTCGATCGTTTAACAACAATTCTAAAGCGACAACTGCACAGCAATAAAAATGTTTCCAGACAAAATGCGCCCGAGGAGAATATTTCCAGACTGAATGTCGAACTGGTAAACGTTCTTGTACAAAATATTGCGCACGAACTGTTTAGAATTAAATATCCGTTTGTAAAACTGTCTTTGATATTTGTAAACTACGCAGGTGGCGATATCGCATGGCGGCATGGGCGCCCGCACATTGGGGCAAGAGGGGGCACTTGCCCCTCCTGGAAAATAAAAATGCCAATATTTCCCATTGAAATTTGAAAACCTTGCTAAAAATATTAACCGTGACCATTGTGTTAAGATGTGTGTTGCCCCTCTTGGAAAAATGTATGTGGCATAGCCATGACCATTATGTTTTGCCCCTCCTGGAAAAATTTCTGTGGACGCCCATGCATGGCGGCTGTCGACGGCAACATGTACTTTGCAGGCGGCTGTTGATGTATAATGTCTGGAACTTCAACAAAAAACTCGATTCCGCAAAAAGTGAAATCGATTAATTCTCCTTTTGCAAAGTCATTGAAGACGCGAATCTTACGGTGAAAGCATTAAACGTTTCTTTGCAGAAAACTACGGCAACATTCTCACATTAGGTCGTTTTCGTCAAAATTAAAACCTCCACAATTTTTAGTTCCCAGCGGGCAGAAATGAAAGAAGTCGAGTTTCATAATAAAATGTGTATTTAATGTAAATCCAACTCTCAGTTGCAGGGATATTTTTACACCTCTAACACCTCCTCTAACGCCCCCCTCCACCCATCTGAGACCGACACCCTCCCCCCAATCTGAGCCTGGGATGACCTTTTTTGCTTGTCAGACTTTTTCGGCAGGGACCCCAAAATATACAGACACCTCCCCCCAGTTGATAATCCTTGAAATAAAGCTGTAATCAGAATTTTTAGTTGGGGTTTATGAGATGATGGTGACGACATTTTCTACACTTTTATTTCCCAAATGAATGAGCTTACTTTGAGAGCAATTGCCGATGTCTCCGATCCACTGATTTCTCTGGCAAGTGAAATACCAGGTCTCCATGGTTTCGTTGCACCGCATCATGACGTTTTCGCCGACCCGTTTGATCCACGCGTTCTGCGGAACTGCCAAGTCAGGACATCCAGCCGCTGTAGCACAGGAACAACATCATCGATACAGAAGTGCTTCTGTATAGTTAATATAATAGTAGTGAACTACCGTAGGCCGTAGTTAATAGTTAATAATAATTAATATAGTTAATATAATCAGTATAGTTTCTTCAACTCGAGTTGAAGGAACTATACGCACTTACTTGGCACTTAGGCCTAGTGCGTGCAAATCATTCTAGACTCTCGAACTATCTTATTGTTAAAAATGGGCATCAAGTGCCTCAGAGTGAGATTTTGGATTTGCTGATTTGGCAACAATGAACCATTGGACTCAAAGCGTTGTAGACCAACTGTTTCTGCTATGAGGAGAAGCAGTGACGCAGACTAGGAAGTTTCAAATTTCGAATCATCTGCAGGGGCGTCATTGAGGGGAACAGGGGGCCGTGCCCCAAAAGAAATAAAAATAATTTATAATGTATTAAATAAATGTGAAATGTGCAAAAAATCGCAAAAAATTGCCAAAATTTTGACAAGAATTTGCCAAAAAATTATCTCGCCTCCCCAAGAAAAGTGCGAAATGACGCTACTAATCGTTTGATTGTCTTAATTTGCGAAATTTCGATACTGTGCTTAAACAATTTTTAGATTTAGTCATTACTTTTGTGCTCTGTTTACTGTTTGGCATTCTATACTGCGAATCAGTGGCGTAGCCAGGATTTCAGGAAGGGGTTTGGTTTTGACTTTTGACCGTAACCAAATTTCGAAAAATCTTGACAAGCAAAAAGGTAATCCTAATGTATCTTTCCTATGTCTTTTCTTCTAAATTTTTCCCTTCAGATGCTGCCAAGAAAAAAAGGTCGTCATGCCTATGGCGCTTAAAAATTTGGGGTTTGACATTGACAATCAAAACCGCGTCCGAAAATTAAAAATGCTTGGAAACGTATAAAAAATTCGTCGGCGCCCAAGGGGGTTTTAACCCCAAACCCCTCTTGGCTACGCCACTGCTGCGAATTGTGCTTGTTTTTTGGAGAGTCAAAGATAATTACCGCTGTAGCGGACAAACAGAAGCTGGAACAGAGGAATTTATTTAGAGGGATGACAGATTGACAGTGGCTTTCTACACATGAGAAAATCCTACTAAACCACTTTAAAATCCAGTCATTATTAATTTACTATTATTATGTCTTAAATTGATAGATTCTGGATTCCGATATTTGGTATTTTCTCTTGAACTCAATTAAACCTTTATAATTAGACTTGTTAATTTAAAACCGATATTAAATTTTATCACTCATTCTATTACCTTTGCAGACACCTATTTTACTGTAGACTATTTTCTAGACTATTAATTTTCTTTATCTAGCTGGCTGGCACTATTCATCTCATGCTGAGCTCATGGGTTGCAGCATGAGCCTAACAACTTTCTGTTTGTTCGTGCATTTTAAAATGTAATGGCCTTCTATAACTTGACTACATTATGAAATCAACACTGCTTTTATCATGCCGTAATACTGTGAATCTATCAAACCCATAGCTCCTTTGCGTTTCTCTTCTCCGTCACAGTCTGACTTGTTGATTCTCCACTCTGAATGGTCTCTGGAAGACTGGAATTAACCTGGTCTTTTGTGGTATGGATTCAGTAGCATCGATTGATGCCTTTGAGTTTTATAACTGGTGCTCTAGAAGTTGGTAATGATATTCCTATCCAGGAGGAATAGTAGGCTGGGTCGGGGTTGTCTAAGAAGAGCCAGAAACTGAGGCAAATCGACCCCGATTTGTCTCAGTCAGGAACGTCTCAACTGAACTATACACGAAGCCGCTGAAGTGATGCACAAGATTTAACGTTTGTCGTGATAGCTCGATCGAATGACCTTCATAACCGATAATGAATCTCGGATAATCTCTCTGTTGGTTCAAACGAAAGTCGTTGAAGTCGTTTTTCTGACCACGTGACACCGACATGACGACCTCGTTCCCAGTTGACGTATAGAAATGCCTTTCGCGGAGTTTTCCGCTGCATATTCCGATCTCCTTCGCTCCGCCGGAAGGACCGTCTCTGATGATGAAAACGCCGGAACAGTGGATCGGCTCTTCAGCGTTCACAGGAGTGGCGCTGCTGTTGTGGAACAGGATTACCTTGAGGTTGATGCGCTGACCTGGCTGAACAGTGATCATCCATGGACAGGACTCTCTTCCCACAGAGGATCGATGGGAGCCGAGGCCTGTTGAGAAGTACCCGCTGCTGTAGCCTCCTATCAGGAGCCGACCCTCCGAAGGACATTCCGTCATGCCAAGACCGCTCACTGTCAAAAGAGCACAGTCATTGCTCTGTATCACAAGCATATGTGTAAACTTCTATTAGGCGTCTAGGTTGGAGCCCCCACTTTCGAGAGGTTACAATAGAGAAGGGGTAAACAATAGAGGTTGGGACCCGCTTTTTCTTTTTCTTTCAAATTGACGCCAATGATCATACGACGCCTAGGACAAAATAAAAGTAATGAGGGTGTGATGATTCAACCCCTCCGCCTGGTGGGCCTCGCCACATTCTGGGGAGGGGGAAGATTTCGTAATTAACGTAGATCGATGGCAAATTGTTGTAACTTGTAAGGTGGGACCGATGTAAGATTTAGAGTTTGCTGGCTCTCTCTCTCTCTCTCTCTTTCTCTGAATCTCTTCTCGGCCCCTTGGTGCCTCTCTCTCTTTCTGCCTTTGGTACCAGCCTTCCTATATCCTGGTACCACTGGCACAACTGGCACCACTGGCACCTCTGGTACCACACTCTATCACTGGTACCGACCTTCCTAGCTCTTGGTACCGCTGGTACCGTTGTCTCTGGTACCAATTTCTCTTTATTGCTGCTGGTACCACCGGTACCCTTCTCTTCCGGTACCGTTCTACCGCTTGGTGCCACTCAGTATTCACTCTTCGTACAGCTGGTACCACTCACAATACGTTCTTGGTACCGATGGTACCACTTCTCCTTAACTGCTGGCACCGCTTGGTACCGCTCCTGATCTCAACTTGTTGGTACCGCTTGGTACCACATGTGCACGTACTACTATATGTTGGTACCACTTGGTACCGCTCCTATACCTCAGCAGTTGGTACCGCTGGTGCCACTTTTCGTCAAGGGTAAAGTCACGGTCTTTCCAAACACACGCTTGCTCTCAAGCTCACCGGCCTTGTGCGTTGTCGCGAACCTCCTTTTATGGAGCTAAACGACCACTAAACGAAGGCGTCGCCTATCGAATAATCATGACTCATTTTCTATGGCAGTGGTTCTCAACCTTTTTATGGTGAAGGACCACTTGGAGATATTGAGCTTACATGGCGGACCACCTCCATTGGCAGTGCCGAAAATGTTCGTTCACGAGAGTAGGGAGTCTGCGGGAGCATCATAAGCTCCCTCACCGTGGTCTGTAGGAACCCCAGTCACCAACGCACGTGATTTTTATTTACTATTTGCCACTAAAAAGTGACTAAATCAAGCCTGTTGTTGGCCTATTGTTAGTGTCAACTTATTCCTAAAATCAAAGGCGTCGATCCACTTAGAATATTGGGGGGGCCCAAACCTGAAGTTAGGTACATGAAAAGTTGATGCTGTCATTTCTCGTTGTCCTGGTCACTCACGACTCGCTATATATATATATATATATATATATATATATATATATATATATATATGGTGTAGACCATACATAATGTATATATGGATAGATATATGGATACCTTATATATAAATTATATATAGTTGATATATAGATACTTTATATATATAGTTGATATAATTGATATACTATATATATATACTTGATACTAAAATTAAGCGCATAGCAATAAGGAGCTACTTGGGTGCTGCTTTTAAGGCTCTATAGAAATTAACAAGATTTTACTTACTTACTTAGTCATTTTGTTTATATCAGGAAGTGATATAAATTCATTCATAATTTTTATTTACTTTTGTGTTTGTTCAATAATTTACTTTCAATTAAGCTATTTAATGTTTATAAAGGCAAAAATTCATAGTTCTGCAGTCTGCACCACTAAAAATTATTGCTGACCAATCATATTAAAACGTAGGCAGGAATACTGTACCATACCTGCTTGAGTAGTCTATCTCGTAATCTCAATTAAAGTGTTGAGTCCAAGATGCAAGATGCAAGATGCAGAGTAAAATGAAAAGTTTGACAAATAAGAGTCCAGGTATCGCGGGTAACATCTTAAATGATATTGCATTGTCACTTACGAGATATTATTACATTTTTATTTTCTACTACTCGGATTTAGACGTCTAAACAGTTAACTGTCTAGTTCAAGCAAGAGAAATGTCTTAAATGCAGTCAGGTGACTCAGTTCCCGTAATCTCCATATAATTTAGACGCTTCAACCGTGATTTCGATAAACCCATACTACGATTGATCTAACCTTCTAAAGAGTTAAACGCCATTCTCTCAGCAGGGTGGCGTAGTTACCCCCGCCCCTATGTTACTAACGCATCAACGCTGTTGTACAGCCGTCAATATCAACAAGTCTAGTAAATTCGGCTCACAGGCATCTTGACATCGTTCCCATGATGACCGTTAAGCGACTTGAAAGTTTACACTTAGGGTCAATCAACCAGAAACCAGATTCCTACAGTCCGACTGCTTGTTCGTCCCCAATGGATTAATTATCAGGTTTAAAAGGTTCACCTTTGCAGGCAATCTGGATAAACGCAGTCACGGTACTCCAGTGATTTAGTGTCAAACTACTGAGCAAACTACTGAAACGGAGCAAATGTTATCGGGCCTACGTGTTGGATTGGGGGCAACATATGATGAACAAATGCTGAACCCACTCTAAATTAATGGAGAGAATCGGGCCCCCGTGGATCGCCATTTCTGAACCGAAACTCCAAAAATATGAAATGTCAAAATTAGAAATGTCAGGAAGAGCATGCATTGAGACTGAAAAATGTGTTAACTGGTATATAAAAAGGTTGAAATATTGGGGGGCCCAACAAGTGCTGGGCCCCCCTGCCCAAATAATTGGGGGGGCCCGGGCCCCCGGGCCCCCTATGGATTGACGCCTATGCCTAAAATGATGCATAGATTTCCGCAACACATGTCTTCACATTTAAAATAAAGAACTGTTACTTTTAGAAGCAACATTTAATTAATTTGAATCATAGTTGTGATATTCAAGCGTTTTGAACTTTATTATTGTTTGCACTTTTTGAACTTTATTGATAAGCCTTTGAAGTTCATAAAATTCAATTGGAATTATCACTGCAAAAACCAGGCCTTGTGAGAGAAATTGGTCAGCATTTGGATTTATGCATACAAAAAATGCAACAGACTCGCATGAAAGACAGTTGAGAAGATTGTCAAAGTGCATTTCAACCTTACAACTGGTGGATAAGATCGAAAACATCTGCTATGTCGACGAATACATCGACTGGTCTTCTGAAACTGAGTCATCTGACGAGGACTAAATTGGAAATTTGAACTTTTATGAACTTTTCCAAACTTTATTTTTTCTTGAACTTTATTGAACTTTTATGAACTTTACAAAAGTTTCTTTGAACTTCACAACTATGATTCGAATGTGAGCCTTGAGCTTGTATACTTGAGCACAATTTGACCAAACGAGGAGTAGGCCTGATGCTTGAAAGACTCAACCTAAGTTCATCTTCAACTTCAAATTTAGAATAAAACTTCTGACTGACTGATTCAGTCAGCCGCATTTAATATGGCAAATGCACCAGGTCGCACATTTATTAAGCATCAATTTTGCGCACACAAGATTCAGGCATCGAAGAGCAGAGGGGATGGGTAGAAGATGGAGTAGGTGGAAGGGAGATAGAAAGATATGATTAATTATCCATGGAAAGGGAGGAGATGTAACGAGATTCGATACAATCAAATTTATAGAATGGTAAGAGAAAACATTCTGAAAATGAGAGGAGGAAGATTAGAGCGATTTTCATTGTTTTGGACTTTAAGGCCTAAGTCATTTCCACATTTGAAATTATTCCAACGCCAAAGGTAGGCCTAGTTATGCAACGACTCAAGTCTTCAGCGCCTTAAGATTATTTCCCAGTTCAATGAGACAACGAATTGCCTCTGCTTGGTTTTTCTCCGATCAACGAACGATCAGTGAACTGTGAACAGATAGATTTGAAGACTTTCCTGCTACGAACAGTCGACTTTATTTGGCGTTGACAGAAGAGAAGCATGTATTTCATGAGATCACTCTGGACAGTCAATATCTTTCATTGTACATTCAATTTTAAATTCTTAAGAATTTGATTCCAGCCTCTCAGTTAGACGAAATGCGTCTAACAACTTCTGTCAAAAGGGTGACAAGCAAAGTGAGGAAAAATTGAATGGCTGACCGAAGGAGTGAGAGAGAGAGAGAGAGAGAGAGAGAGAGAGAGAGAGAGTCGACAAGTGAATGCACTGATCACTTATTGACTGTCACTGATTTGCATTCGACGTCAGCGAGCGACAGTCGATCGACAGAGTGCCCCGGCGTTTCTGCGCTGGCTTTGACTCGGCTCTTACTGTACACTGTAATGGCGTTTCTGTTGAGACTCGTTCTCTTCGACGCTTTCGAGCGAACGGAGAATCGTTGTTACTGGAATTTGGACGCCAGAACGGGTCACTGCATTATGCATATTGCATAGGAACTGCAGACGCAGATCGAACCATCGATAGAACGGATTTCGATCGATATCGATCAGTCAGCATGGAATCAAAAGAGCTCTCAGATGCACCTCCTACTTTTGAAGGATTCTGAAGATGAGGAATAGTAATAATGACTTTCGAATAATAATAATAATAATAATAATAATAATAATAATAACCTAATGATAATAATAATAATAATAATAATAATAATAATAATAATAATAATAATAATAATAATAATAATAATAATAATAATAATGACGAAGTGAATGCTTTCGAAAATTAGCGATCAATTGTTCCGTCTAAAGCACTGGTTTCTAATGGACATCGATTGTCGTCTTCGCTGCTGAATTCTGGTCAGTTGGGGTCGATCAATTGGGTCGTCACATGGCTTTGTACTCGATTCTAACGGTCAGTCGTGGGTCTTCGGCGTCTAAGTGCTCTATTGAAACCTTCTGATCGCTCAATGTTCTTCATCAATTTCGTCTTCATCTTGCGAAAAACTGCTTCATTTGCTAAGAAGTCTGCTCAACCCTCAGTCCGTCTAACTGCGTCCTGCTGAGCATGCATCCCAAGTCTAGTCGTGGATCTCAATTCACCTGCCCTTTTACTTCTCAGTCGGTCGGTCGGTCGGTCGGTCGGTCGGTCGGTCGGTCGGTCTGTCTGTCTGTCTGTCTGTCTGTCTGTCTGTCTGTCTGTCTGTCTGTCTGTCTGTCTGTCTGTCTGTCTGTCTGTCTGTCTGTCTGTCTGTCTGTCTGTCTGTCTGTCTGTCTGTCTCTGTCTGTCTGTCTGTCTGTCTGTCTGTCTGTCTGTCTGTCTGTCTGTCTGTCTGTCTGTCTGTCTGTCTGTCTGTCTGTCTGTCTGTCTGTCTGTCTGTCTGTCTGTCTGTCTGTCTGTCTGTCTGTCTGTCTGTCTGTCTGTCTGTCTGTCTGTCTGTCTGTCTGTCTGTCTGTCTGTCTGTCTGTATCCTAGGTGATTCTTTTAAATCTCTATCTCTCTTCAGCACATCGCCTTCATTCAGCGCAAATCCGTTTAATTCTCTGAACAATTCGTCATCGGTGATCACGCTGAGTGTCAGAGAAAATAATGATCGATGACCTCGATTTTATCAAATAATCTTGTTAAATCAGTCCTTTAAAGTTTTGCACATGGGCTCCATTTGCAAATGCGACGACGACGACGCTGTTTCTCAACGACTTCTGACCGACTCCGTTGTTTAAAACTTTAATACATAAACCTACACCAGTTACAGGTTACAACACAGTTACAGCTCACACTGCGTTAGTTTGGTATCTTGTAACTTTCAACGGGACTGTATTAATGCAGCGTCGAAAGTTGCAATATACCAAACATCGGCAATGAATTCGAATTGTGTACAAGCGCCCAGCTGCAAGCCCCTATGCCAAAATATATCGTTTACTGTAAACTATAAAGGATCTAAAGCAGGGTTTCCCAAACATTTCGGAACCGCGGCCCACTTCAGCGGTTTTGTAACGTGTCGCGACCCTAATTATAGCATGTAATATCAAAAAAGCGTTTGGCCATCTGGCGAGCGTTAGTTGAAAAGAATCTTCTGAGTTTTGAACAAATGGCAAAACAAAAGCTCTTATTCAATTTGAATGAAATTATGGCAGATATATTAGGCAGAATTATTCAAATTTTTGTCAAATAAGACAAAATGAGAAATACAGTAGATATTGAAATTTCTTGAAAATTATATTTTTTTAAACTTCCCCATAACATACCTTTATTACGCGTCTTAAAAATCCGATGAGAACGTCAAAATCGCTTAACCGCACGATAAGTAGGAGCCTTCCTTTTGTTATTGGAGTTTCAGAGCAAAATGTCTGGAATAAGATTTCCTTGCGT
The DNA here is from genome assembly GCA_018105865.1 of Metaphire vulgaris. Classification (NCBI taxonomy): domain Eukaryota; kingdom Metazoa; phylum Annelida; class Clitellata; order Crassiclitellata; family Megascolecidae; genus Metaphire; species Metaphire vulgaris. Next base: position 4,559,495 of record CM030834.1, read on the forward strand.
TTTTGTGAAATAAGAATAATTTTAAAACGTACTATAGGGCAGGATTTTACAAACTTGTTGAAACTGTACGACTCGCTTCAGCGGCTTTGTAACATGCCGTGATCGGCAAACTTATCGTCGGCTAAAATTTGATGAAACACTAATCATTTTAACATAAGCCGTGTATGGAGTATAGCAGGCATATAAATTTCTTAAAACCTAAGGCGTCTTGCAACTTTCAAGGCTTGTGACATTGTGGTGTGGTATTGATTAGAAAATAGTTTGGAATCTAATTTTGCGCTACCCCGCGACCCACTAGACTGAGCCCTGCGACCTACTTTGGGTCGCGACCCACAGTTTGGGAAACACTGATCTAAAGGGCTTGCTGGTCTCAAATCAAAACGAGTCAACTGCTATGAGAACCGAGTGCAGTGCAGTTACTACGATGGGCATACAGCTCTTGGCTCATTCGCTGCACTTCGACGACGGACATCAAAGGACGAGGAAAACAATTGAAGATATTGAATTTCTTTAGTCGCAAGTTATAGACTAGGGGTGGGTCGATTAATCGAAATCGAAATCGTAATCGCGATTTTTGAAAAAATCGTAATCGAAATCGACACGATTATTAAATAAATCGAAATAATCGATAATCGTCGAAAAAATAATCGAAATCGCGATTATTTTTCGATTATTCCCGTATGTTATATTATACAATATTTCCGATTCAAAGAAAGATCAATTTACCGTTGATTATAAGATTTTCATTGAAAATGGATTCAACAGCGTCTAAAGACAGGTACCATCTTTCTGGATTTGACAGCAGCTTTCGATACGGTGTGTCATGTGGGTTTAATGTACAAACTCTCGCTCAACTTGCCACCCTGGTTCTGTCAACTTGTGGAATTACTCATCTCTGACAGACGGTTCTGAGTTCACTTGGGAGATGTCAGCTCCTGGAGACCTCGACGAAACGGTCTACCATAGGGTCCAGTTCTAGCCCCCACGTTATTCAATTTGTAGGCCTATTAAAGACCTACAAACGACTTAGGCCTACCTGATACCATCAGTATTTGGATACGCTGACGATATCGGTCTTGCCAAGGCTCGATCCTTTAAGGAGATTGAAGACCAAGGTTATTTCTAGGATTGTGAATTGGGGTGGGGTGTCGGGAAAATCTGGGGTGTGTTTATTTCTAGGATTGTAGGATTGTGAATTTGGGGTGTCGGGAAAATCTGGGAGTGTCGAAATTTGGAAGTCTCTACCGAAAAAGGCTGACAAGCAAAAAACGTTACAGAGACTCACAAAAAGTCTGACAAGCAAAAAAAGTCATCCGTGGATAAAGTTGTGGGGTCTATTTCTCCATTTGGGGCAGGCCTCTTCAGAGGCTGAAGGAGGTCCAGGCCAGTTGGAATTTCGAGGCCTCTCCTAGCCTTCCCAACAATTAAAATTTTGACAAGCGAAAAAAGGTAATCACCAATTTTGAGGATCGCAGAATACCTTCCTAGCTTTCCCAAAATCCCAAAATTATCAACAAGCAAAAAGGTCATCACCAAATTTTGAGGCCCCTTCTAGTAGTAGCTATCTAGCTTTCTAGCTCTCCAAGAATTCTAGACAAGGAAACAAAGGGAGGCCCCCAAAATGATGGAGGCCCGGGCCGAATGGCCATCCTAGCTCCCCTCTGAATGGGCCTGTTTGGGGGTGTTCAGGGCTAATCACTCCTCTTCTTAGAGATCGACTCCACTGGATCCGTGTTCCACAGCGCATTGTCTACAAGCGCTGTTGGCTTACGTTTCGGGCTTTACACGATCCACGCTGTCCTGATTATCTAACTGTGCTTGTACGAAGATCGACTGTGATCGAGAGGAGATCGGTTCTTAGGTCCATCGGAAAGTGCAGTTGTTGGTCCCTCCCCCGTCCAAGACCCCTAAGGTTGGGGAAAGATCATTCGCTCGGGGGAATCCCGCCCTGTGGAACTCTCTTCCAGACAATGTGACTGGAGCAGTCTCAGCTGGACTTTTCATTAGAAATTTGAAGACACATTTATTTAATATTGGATATGAACTGTGCATGTTAAGCGCTCTTGTTGTAGGCCTTAGCCTTGCCTACTGCGCTATATAAATTGTCAATAAATAAATAAATAAATAAATATGCATTCTGTATGCATATCATTGTCAAATCACCAAATTTTAGGGGGTGTCGACCTCAAATTTGGGGTGTTGGAGGTTGTTAGGGGTGTAGAATATCCCTGTTGAAGACCAACTGAACATCGATACACAGAGGATTGCCGAATACTGTAAAATATGGCGGGAAAGCCAGTTTCTAAAGGTACTGTGAAATAATCGAAATCGAAATCGCGATTATTTAAAAAACCGTAATCGTAATCGAAATCGTAATCGTGAAAAATAATCGAAAATAATCGTAATCGTAATCGGAAAAAATAATCGTAATCGACCCAGCTCTATTATAGACTCCGAATATGTTGTCATGCGCTCATAATAATAATAATAATAATAATAATAATAATAATAATAATAATAATAATAATAAATTATTGATAAATTATTATTATTATTATTATAACAATAACACCTGGAGAGCGCGAAATGATCAAGCTTCCGTAAAAGGCGCTACAATATAAGGCTGACTTGAATTACAAATTAAGTTTTATTATTATTATTATTATTATTATTATTATTATTGTTGTTGTTGTTGTTGTTGTTGTTGTTATTATGTGATTTTAGTGACTTAGGAGGCTAAGTTAGCCTGTGTGAACATTAAGCCTTCATCTCCGTTGCACGAGCGCAGTAAGCAAACCCCTTTGTTATTCGATCAATTTGAAAACGTTAAGCTTTTAGATTTAGAAGCTTAGATTTTTCAGAACTTTTGATGTCGGAGTTTATGAATAATAAATACCGGCGAATAGCACGTGATCGATATTACTTTTACAATAAACAGTTTTATCCCAGTGGACTAATCGTTTTACCTTCACCTATGACGAAGCAGAAGGTGTGAACTGAAAAATCCTGTAACACTGGTTCCAGATTCAAAGTATTCGAGTGTGCTTTCACATCTTAATGGCGTTCAAAATGAAGTGACTTTGAACATTAATCACAATCAGTGGCGTAGCGAGGGGCAGTGGGGCGAACCGCTCCGGGCGGCACTTCCCCTAGGGTTGGTATTTTCGAGATTTTTGAATTTTGATAAGATTTTTTTGCTTTTGATGACGTTTTTGTCAGAAAAATTTCGGAGGCGCACTTATTTTCTCGCCCCGGGCGGCACTTTGCCTCGCTACGCCACTGATCACAATCACAAGCATTGACCTGAGTATGCCTAATCGGCCACCTCCTGTTATCAACGTACAATCGTACATTAATCATTGGCGTCAGCATTGTCTGGCATTTGGTTCCAGCCACAGCAGGTGGAAACTCCGTTTGTTTAAAGCGCTAGGTACATACCTTCGATGCACCTGTATGCAGCCTCCAGGTAAGACATGAAATCTCGCTGACACGGATGAAGGTCGACGAGGTTACGTATGCTGACGTCACACGACTGTCTGGAGGTGCATTGACTGTCGAAGTAGCGCACGACGTCCTTCGAACATCCGATGTTGTAATCTCCGCTCAAACAGCGACCGAGCTTCATGCGCCCGTAGACGGCGCCGAGCATCAGGAGGACGACGGTGGTGCTCGGAGGGACAGAGGAGGTCGCCGCGTCCACGGCCCTGCCGTCCCCAGGGGCGGCGGGGGCGGCGGCGGCTGCAGCGGTCACCCCGTGGCTGTCGCCGGTCCGTCGTTCAGTCGACTTTCTAATTGGACAACTGGCGTTGAACGACTCGTGAAGACAGTACTCGGCGCTGTCTGGTCAGAGGGAGAGGAGGAGGAGGAGGAGGAGGAGAGAAATAAAACAACAAATACAGACCAACTATCCAGCTATGCCGATTAATAGTCATCGAGGGAGTGAAATGCTTGAAATGAACGATCCTCGTTTCATTCGAGTGAAAAAAAAACTTTTAAATAATTATGAACCTATTAGCAAAATGTCTAGTGCATCGGATATTTATTTAATTGAGTTGTTTCTTTGCCATTAATTTTCGTTGCAATAAAATCTTATTAACTCCAACAATTATTCATAAAATCACTGAAAATTTTGATATTTTGATATCGAGTCAATAATCGAGTGAAGGTTGAAGCGAAGATACGGGTTTGACAACGTCGTTAAAAGAGCGTCTGAAAGAGTCCGATCACTGTAAGAGCAAGCAAGGTTTGCATGTAACATCATAAGAGTGCTTGCCCCTGAAATCTGACTGAAAACACCAACAGATGACATCTTCAACGACCAGTTGAGCCCTAAGCAGTAAGTAACTGAAATGGCATTTCAAGATCTCGTTCGTAAGGACATTAAGTAAAAATCTCAAAGCAATCGGTTGTCTTCGTCGCAGGGGAATCATTGGCTGATAATTAACATTTTCCTTTCGACTGCGAGAATGATCGCGTTGGAATCTGTCGCCTAATGCGGTCATGCGGTGAAGTCATTTCCAAAGCTAAAATTATAGTCAATCTATTTTTGGCTTTTTTTGCATCGATTTAATTAAATCATATTGGAAACTTTCAATTGGCAGCAAGAACTCAGTACCAGCGATTTATTCATTTTATAGCAAGAAACCCAACTGGCTGTATGTGACTATGGCGCCTCATGACCGATGCTTCTGCTCGAGAGCTGCTTTCGCGAACTTTAGAGAAATTATCGAAATATTGCATTGCATTACTGAATATAGAAGCTGTCGTCCATTCGTGCGAAGTAAGCTTCGCCTCAGCCACCGCCGATGTCGCCTAATTAGAAGGTTACACGGAACAAAATCTCCGACGACGACGACGGCGTCCAACTCAATCCGATTGGAAAGAGGAGAAGAGGAAGACCAGATCGACTTTCAACTGACAGTGCCGCTACAACACTCATCACACTGTCATTGTGTCATTCGTAGACAAAACATGACAACGTCGCATTTCTCTAGATAGACTCGAAGCGCGGGGGAGAGAGGGAAAGAGGAATAGAGGAAGAGAGGGAGAGAGGTGGACAGAGGGACAGAGATGAGAGAGAGAGAGGGGGAAAGAGAAAGAGTCTGATCTGGTCAGCGATTGTCGTAGACAACGATCGGTGTTTGCGGAGTATGATATCCGGGTTGTGAGCGTCGTTAAGAGGAAGCTTCGGCCTCTCCTTCGACCGAAATAGAGCGTGCGCTTCTCCTCCGCCTCTCCTCCTCTCAGAATAATTCGAAATTAGCATTTGTGCGGACGACAGAGCGCAACGCAGCAAATCATAAAGAACAGCAAATGTCTTCCTCTCAGGCCCAGTGGCGGCTCTAGGATTTGGCAAGTAGGGGGCCGTTGGGGTGGCAACTTCTAATCATGGGGGCCAACCCTTTGTTGTTTAATGTATGTAGCATTAAGTATAGGGTCCCAACTGGGGGGCCACTGTTGGGCCAGGTACTCAATAGGGGGCACGGGCCCCTGTCCCCCCAAGTGGAGCCGCCACTGCTCAGGCCCGCCGAGAGGGGGTCAAATTCTCAGGGGCCCGGCTACTGTAGGGGGTCCGAGCGGGCCTCAAAAAGTTTCACATGCAATATAACTGCCATATAACTATCACCGCTTTTTAAATACTTGGTATGGCATATACATCCTCAGAAAATTTTAGTTGCTCTTAAAGCTTTCTTTAAATAATAAAAAATCTAGGATCCGTTATAGTGTATAGGGTCCTGTAGCAGAGCATTTAGGCCTACTGATCTGCCACAGGGGCCCGGAATTTCTCTCGGCGGACGTGCTTCCGGTCACAGTCGATACGCCTTCTTCTACTAGATGTCCTTTTCCATATGCATGTCCTGTTTTCTCTGTGCAGTGTCACGTGCATCAGAGCATCTTCTAACGCTGCGATGACCATAATCTTAAGTCAACCACAGCCACTATTAGCTGCATGACAGATCAGTGTGTTTGGCGTATGGTTAGTCACCGCCGTCTCTCTTCCTCCGTCATTCCTCTATTCCGTCATTCCTCGTGCTCGTCATCTCGAGTGTCGGAGGAGGAGGAGGAGGAGGAGGAGGAGTGTTGACACTGTCTGCGATCGTGTTTTTAAATCAATGGAATCGCGAACGACAAAAACAGATCTTTGCAAAATGCATAAATTCGTCGATTATTTTTCATCCTGGCTTCAGTTGTTCTCTTTTTCTCGTTCTTCTTTCTCTCTCCACCTTTATCTGTCTGTGTGTCTGTCTGTCTCTCTGTCTCTATCTGTCTGTCTCTGTCTGTCTGTCTGTCTGCCTGTCTGTCTCTGTCTCTCTGTCTCTCTCTCTTTCTCTCTCTCTCTCTCTGTCACTGCTCTCTCTCTCTCTGTCTGTCTCTTTTCTCAGAGCATAACTGAGGTCAGTGGGGTGGGAGAGTGACAGGCACATTCAGAAATACGAATATATTAAGCATTCGCATTTACAGTCGCATATTTACGAATATGAGACAAAGGAGTATCAGGAGAAGACGAAATCCAAGCGAAGATTTTCCATGTCAGAACATCGCAGTAAAACATAGAGTTGGAAGTTTAAAGACGTTGCCTCTTCGTCGCATTTCTCTCTGTGGTCCAATTCATTAGTCTCCGGTTGTGTCCTGTTCGGTTTTCAGTTCGTCTATAGCGCCGCCTATTTTCTAATGGCTAATATCTGGAAATGAAAGAAGAAGGCGTAATCTGCGTTGAAAAGGTGGACGTGACAGAGGAGTTCGCCACAGAATGCGTTGGAA